>CM054057.1:91490650-92186227 GCA_028641055.1 Alopecurus myosuroides
AACAACAACAACAACAACAACAACAACAACAACAACAACAACAACAACAACAACAACAACAACAACAACAACAACAACAACAACAACAACAACAACAACAACAACAACAACAACAACAACAACAACAACAACAACAACAACAACAACAACAACAACAACAACAACAACAACAACAACAACAACAACAACAACAACAACAACAACAACAACAACAACAACAACAACAACAACAACAACAACAACAACAACAACAACAACAACAACAACAACAACAACAACAACAACAACAACAACAACAACAACAACAACAACAACAACAACAACAACAACAACAACAACAACAACAACAACAACAACAACAACAACAACAACAACAACAACAACAACAACAACAACAACAACAACAACAACAACAACAACAACAACAACAACAACAACAACAACAACAACAACAACAACAACAACAACAACAACAACAACAACAACAACAACAACAACAACAACAACAACAACAACAACAACAACAACAACAACAACAACAACAACAACAACAACAACAACAACAACAACAACAACAACAACAACAACAACAACAACAACAACAACAACAACAACAACAACAACAACAACAACAACAACAACAACAACAACAACAACAACAACAACAACAACAACAACAACAACAACAACAACAACAACAACAACAACAACAACAACAACAACAACAACAACAACAACAACAACAACAACAACAACAACAACAACAACAACAACAACAACAACAACAACAACAACAACAACAACAACAACAACAACAACAACAACAACAACAACAACAACAACAACAACAACAACAACAACAACAACAACAACAACAACAACAACAACAACAACAACAACAACAACAACAACAACAACAACAACAACAACAACAACAACAACAACAACAACAACAACAACAACAACAACAACAACAACAACAACAACAACAACAACAACAACAACAACAACAACAACAACAACAACAACAACAACAACAACAACAACAACAACAACAACAACAACAACAACAACAACAACAACAACAACAACAACAACAACAACAACAACAACAACAACAACAACAACAACAACAACAACAACAACAACAACAACAACAACAACAACAACAACAACAACAACAACAACAACAACAACAACAACAACAACAACAACAACAACAACAACAACAACAACAACAACAACAACAACAACAACAACAACAACAACAACAACAGCAACAGCAACAGCAACAACAACAACAACAACAACAACCGTGTACCCTATGCACCCAAGACTGGAGGCAATGGAAATGGGATTCGAAACAATGTCAACCGTGCTGCCAAACCAAACCCGAACCAGAAGCCCAGTGGATCATGTTTTTCCTGTGGAAAAGAGGGACATTTTGCTCGTGCTTTACCGACCAAGAATCCTGCTCCAGCTCAGGAAAATGCAACCAAGATGACCCAAGGACCAGTGATCAGGAAGCAGGATGTGACAAAGGGGTATCTGAATCATGTCACTGCTGAGGAGGTTCAGGACATGCCCGACATGGTGATGGGTACGTTTCCCGTCAACTATGTACCTGCTGAAGTATTGTTTGATTCTGGTGCATCGCATTCTTTTGTCACTATGCCATTTGCTGAAAAGAGTGGTATAAGTCTACCTGTAAGCGTGACCCTATGTCAGTACAAATACCCGGGAATAAAACCCAAGCCCACTTTGTTTCCAATGAAACACCCATGGATATACAAGGCAAAACTTTGCATGCCGACCCGATAGTACTGGGATCCCAAGGGATATAAGTAGTACTGGGTATGAATTGGATGACCAAGTATAATGGTGTGATTGATTGCACCAAGAAGTCCATAGCATTGACCGCTAGTGATGGGGAGAACGTTGCTTACACCGCAACCAAGTCTACATCAGAGACCCACTGCCACACTGATATAGCCAAACCCACACTTGAGGAAGTTCCGGTAGTATGTGATTACCTGGATGTGTTACCTGAAGAATTACCCGGTATGCCCCTGATAGGGATATCGAGTTTATCATTGAGTTAGTACCCGGAACCGCACTAATAGCACAGAAGCCTTACCGGATGAATCCGAAAGAGCTAGGTGAGTTGAAAAAACAGCTGGATGACATGTTAAGGAAATGTTTGATTCACCCTAGTGCATCACCATGGGGATCACCTGTCATTTTTGTGGACAAACGGGACGGATCCTCACACTTATGTGTGGATTACCGTAAGTTGAATGATGTGACCATCAAGAAAAAAATACCCGTTGCCCGAAATTGAAGACCTATTTGACCAACTAAATGGGGCAAGATTTTTCTCAAAGATCGGTCTCCGCACTGGTTATCATCAGTTGAAGGTTCGTGAGACCGATATTCCCAAGACCGCTTTCACCACACGTTACGGATTGTATGAGTACACCGTGATGTCTTTTGGTCTGACCAATGCCCCTGCCTATTTCATGAATCTTATGAACAAGGTGTTCATGCATGGATTGTTTGGACAAGTTTGTCATGGTGTTTATTGAAGACATTCTTATTTACTCCAAGAGTGAGGAAGAACACGAAAAACATCTGAGAACTGTCCTCAGAACACTTCGTCGTCATCAGTTGTATGCTAAGTTCAGTAAGTGCGAATTCTGGTTGAAAGAAGTCGGATTTCTTGGACATGTAGTATTTGGAGGAGGAATCTATGTTGATCCTGCTCTGGTACAGTCTGTAGCAAATCGGGTTGCCTCGACCAATGAGACTGAAGTCAGATAATTTCTGCGATTAGCGGGATATTACCGCAAGTTTCTTTAAGAATCCTCGAGTATCGCCAGACCACTCACTCGGTTCGTACGAATGGACAAATGTGCTGAGAGTTTTCAAGAGCTGAAGAATCGACTGGTGTCAGCCCCGGTACTCATTATGCCGGATGTCATCAAGATTTTTGATGTTTATTGTGATGCTTCTAAGCTTGGTCTTGGAAGTGTTCTCATGCAAGAAGGGAAGGTGATCTCTTTTATCTCACGCCAGTTGAGACCACATGAGTTGAACTACCCCACGCACGACTTAGAACTTGCCGCCGTTGTGCATGCTCTCAAGGCATGACGATATTTTCTTATTGGGAAAAGATGTGGAATATACACGGATCATAAGAGTTTGAAGTATATCTTTACCGCTTTATTCCCACCAAGGATATGGGTTTTACATTCATGTTACAGCTCCACATTCATGTTGTAGACATGTTTAGTGTCTACATACATCCACTTTTAGACAAATAGAAGTGATCTATTTGTTAACGGAGGGAGTATGTAATTTCTGACCACGGAAGCTCCTCATGTCAACAATAGAATCTTGTTACATCGTAGTATTATTTGAGGCACTACCAACCACTTGTGCTTGTTCAACTTATTTTCGAGCATGGACACACTTAAAAAATCCTATTCAGAATCACCTTGTGAGCAACTCTTTTTTTTTTCCTGAGATTCTCAACAACTCTCTTCCGGTTGTACTTAGTGTTTGCAAATTGCAATACGTGTGCCGAAGCCAATCTTTAAAGTATAGTCACTGTAAACATGTTGGGATTTTTCTAGACCGTCCTAGGTCATCCCCAAAGAACGCACCATATGCTGCTACGACATTTCTTCATCGGGGTTTTCTCCAAGATTAGGAGCTGTTTGGTTCAAAAAAGTTAAGGTAAACGTAATCGTAATCGGGTCACACAGGTGTTGTAATCGTAATGAGAAAAAACGTGATCATGTTTGGTTCAACTCTGAAAAGGACGGTAATCAATTACTGCTCAAGATCCAGCAGTAAATTCAGAAAGCAGATCAAAAATTTAGAAGAAGAGAAAAGAAGAATCCAAAGGATCGGGGAATTAGCATCAGCCTTCCGGTGGTGGCAATCAGATCCACACCGGAACCGGCACCTAGCTCCCCGGATCCAGTAGTCTTCAGATCTAAGAAAAGTTGCCAGGACGAGGAGGACGAGGAGGAGATCTCGCGAAAGGTATTGGCCTCCGAGTCGTCTTCTCATGTTGCGCCTCCGTGCCGAGGAGGACAGCAGGCTTCCGCCGGCGCCGGACATGCTGCAGGGCGGACCCATGGCGGAGGTGCGAGAAGAAGTTACGAACTCGTGCCGCCTGTGAGAGGTGCGAGAAGAAGTAACGCTCGATTACGGTAGAGGATGAGCGGTAACGGGCCTTTAAGAGCATCTCCAGTCCAGGCCCCCAATAGGCGTCCGGGTGGGCGCCCGGCGACGCCTTTTGGGGGCTCGTCCGGACGGGAGGACGCCGGCGGGGGGCGCGGCTGCCCACTCGCAGCCCCCAAATCAAAACACCCAAACCATTTTTCTCCAAGTTTTTAAATGGTTCAAATACAAAATAAATAAAGTCTTACATAATTATGTTTTTCGGCCATAATTTAAAGGTTTGGCATTACAAAACCATTCAAATTCGTCGCCGGCGCGCTCGGCGTTTGTCAATCGACGTTCACGACATCGTTGGAGCCGAGGAAGCCGGGGTCGGGAGTGTAGCCGTGGAACTCGTCGCCGGCGCCATGGGTCTCGCCCGGCGTCTCGTTGCTGTCGCCGCTCGGGTAGCGCTCGGGGCTGCCGCTTCGTGCCGCTCCGTGGTCGCCGAGGTCGCCGCTCCGTTGGTTGTCGTGGCCGCCGTGGACGCCGGACCGAGGCCCATCATGGCGAGGATGTCAGCACGCATCGCCTCACACGCCGCCCTCTTCTGCGGATCAAGGTTCGATGTGTCCGTCGTGAGGATCATGAAATCCCCCTGGCTCTTCTTGGACGCCGCCTTGCCGGCCTCGATCTCGAGCTACTTGTCCGTCTTCTTGGAGAATTCCGCCCACTTGGCCTCGGATGTGGCACGTCTCTCGGCCGAGCTCTTCGCAACATTCTCCATGACCTTGTCAATTCGGCATGCACTCGCTCCGAGCTCGCCGCCGCCTTGGCCTTTTTGTTTCCCATGGGCCTTTCCGAGTTGAGCACCACCTCCTCAATTTGAGCATCGCCGGGCTTCTTGTTGAGTCGGAGCCTATGCTTCTTCCACTTCTCATTGTTTTGCAACTTGTTGAAACAATGTAGAAGCACAAAGTCCTTCCCGTAGAGAGCCTTGTACAATGAGAGGGCATCAACGAGCTAGCAACAAGAGAAGTCAAAGATTAGGAGATGCATGAATGTTGTGATTGCATACGAGAAGATGCGACTGGAGATGCTCTTACTTGGTCTTTCAGAGTCTTGCCACTCTCCGGCCTCGCCATGATGTTGTCAAAGGCTCCTTGAAATTTGTTCGCCGACTTTTGGATTGTTGCCCATCGATGAGCTAGCGAGTTCTGGTTGCGATCCATGACAAACTATACGTATGGCACTGGATACTTGCGCTCATCAAACTCGGAGAGAATCCTCTTCCAATACGAATCGCTCGTTTGGTTTGCACCCGTGATCACGTCTTGGGTAATGGCACTCCAGGACTCTATCAAACACTCGTCCTCTTCTTCTTCTTCTTCTTCTTCTTCTTCTTCTTCTTCTTCTTCTTAACAGGTTGTGGGCGCCGTCCTCGAACAGCAGTGTGCGTCGGGACTGGGCCTGCCCGACCTCCGCGCCATCCCGGCGCAATCCCGGGGACACCTCGTACGCCGCTTTCAGATCGAGCCCCGTCCCGGCGCTGCTGGGCACGCCGCCGAACGACTGCAGGTGGTTGGGGTCGAAGCCGCCAAACTTGCCGCCGCCGAAGTGGCCGCCGTAGCCGAACGCGTAGCCGGCATAGCCGCCGGGCTCGTTGAAGTTCGGGGAGAGGCCCGGGCTGGGACCAAGCCTCGACTGCGAGCGCGGCGTCCACTCGGAACGGCGACGCCGAAGCCGATGAGCTCGATGCGCCTCCCGGGCTTTCTCCTCCGGCCGCGGTCGCGGCAGCGCATACAAGCGTATCCAGGGTCGCCGACGCGGTCCGGGCCACCGACCTCTCGCGACGAAGCCGACGCTCCGTCGTGGAGGCATCGCGTCGCAGCTTGTCGGCCGCCCACTCGACGTCGGTCATGCCTTCCGGCCGTCCCTTCGGTTGGCGCGGCTGCAGCACGCGGAGCTTGACGTCGAGCGTACCAGCCTTCGCGTTCTTCGTCAGTGGTCTCAGCGGCCCTTTCGGAGCCATGGAGGGAGAGGTGGCGGGAGGGACGGGAAAGACGAGCGGCGGCGAGGAGGGAAATGGCAGGCGCCTGGGACGGAAAGGGTTTTTGGTGGGCGTCTGTGTCGCTGGCAAGACGGGCCCGGGGCGCGGAACGACTCGTCCGGCTCCCCCACGGGAACCTCTGGGGGCGCGGTTGGGCTGAGTTTGCCGGATGTGAACAAGGGGGCGTCCAGACGGGAAGGCCCAATGGGGAGGGGGGGGGGGGCGACTGGACGCGCTCGGGGCCCGTCCGGACGGGGAGAGGCCGTGGGGGCGTGTTTGGGGGGGCGCGACTGAAGATGCTCTAACTAACCCGTAATCTGTTTACGTGGTAAATGTTTTCGGGCCAGGCCAACCAAACAGGTTCAAGGGCATCAGTTTACGGTGTAATCAATTAACGGGAAAAAATGGCCAACCAAACAGGTCGTGCATTTGCTCGTGACACTTTGTGCGCTCACACCATATGCTGGCAACAGTCATGTAAAAATGCAGAATTCAAATATGTCAGCTACAAATGCAAGTTTTTCCATCGGATGCAAATAAAAAACCTAGCAGCAATTTCGAAAAACCTAGCATCAATTTTGAAATAAAAAACACATCTCCGAACCATATATAGGTGCAACTTGTGTAACTCACCGATGCAGCTGGATTTGGTTCAACTTCAGCTTAGTACTCAAAAAACACCGGCAGGTAGTTGTAGCGACACTCTGCAAACCTTGTTGCAACCGACCTCATGTGCCACCGTTCGCCCATAGGAGGCAACTCGCTATTGGGAGGCGCCAATGACCTCCGCGGGGGCGCCGCCGCGGGTCGTCACCCGCGTCGTAGGTGCCAGGAGGAGCCCTCGCCGTGAGAGACATTGTAGACCAGGGTTCTGCTTTAGTGCTTCAGAGGACAGTCGGACGGCTGAGGAAGCTCCTGGACGGCCAGATGGGCCGAAAGGAAAGCCCCCGGCGTGGCATTTCGCCAAACTCCAGGGTTCCCTTGCCAGCCGAGGACATTCCCTGCTCGGCAAAACGCTGTACTAGCTAGGGACGCAGAAAACATTCGGTGATCAAGTGTATAGCAAGTTTCCAGAATTTCAGTGAGACGATTATATGGTTCCAAAGATTAACTACCGGACCTAATTAATCGTGGTTAACTAATAGAGCAGTACCGATAGTACTATTCGTCGAACTTATTTGCTTTGTTTTGAGGGTAGTACTAGCTAGTCGTCCAAAAGTTAATGGCACAGTACATTAGTAGCCGCTCCTCGCCTATATGAGAGGACAGAGGGGCTTGTTCGTTGCTTTGGCAATTCATCAGTACGTGCAAACCTTCTCGCGACGTGTCACCACCGAGTTAAGTGTCATGGAGGATTAATTAGGTGGCCGATGAACTAGAGCGTGCACCAACAGTCTTTTAACGGCCGCATGCACCAACAGCCTTTTAACGTACGGCAGCACGGCGCTACTCACCTTCTGACTGACCCACTGCCTTTTCGTGTTCTGGAACAAGTGGTTGTAGTACCGATAGACAGAGACTATAAGGTGATCGAATGCTTGGTGCCAACTTTGCTACTGTGTCTTTTCGGGAAAAAAACATTGCTATTATGGCCGGTAGAAGTTATTAACACGTGAGTACGAACATTACTGATGATCAAACACAGACAAGTTGGATGAGAACGAGATACCTGGAAGGGAAGATCGTAGTCAAATAGATCAAGCTAGCATGATTTTTGTCGTGCGAAACATGCAACTCTCTGCGAATTGTGCCACATTTATCTCCTGGGTTTTCAAGCACATGGACATCGAGCACGCACAGCATGGTGATCCGGAGCTAGTAGTTGGCACACGGAAGCACGCGACGAGCTGCCTAACTCCTGGCTAGCCTCTACCACAAGTAACATACACCGCAACTATAAATACGCCTCGCCGGGTATTCATCCAGCCATCGCTCGCACAGCTAGCTCTTCTTCTCCTCGTCCAACAGCAACCAAACGCCAACACCTCTTCTGTTCATCCTCACTCCAAATTAATGGCGCCGGCTGCTACTAAGCTGGTGTCGTCTCCCCTTCTCCTGCTGCTCGTGTTGTCAGTGTGCAGTGCCATCTTAGCAGACGAGACCCGCAGCTCGCCCACCAGCTCCCCCGAGAAGAACGTGTTCATCATCGACAACTATGGCGCCGGTGGCGACGGGAAGAACGACGACACGCAGGCGCTGACCAAGGCGTGGAAGGTGGCATGCTCCTCTTCTCGGCCGGCAGAACTACTAATTCCTAAGGGCAAGAGCTACCTGCTCAAGTCCACCATCCTTTCTGGCCCATGCAAGTCCACCGTCGTCTTCATGGTGAAAGGCACGCTCGTGGCTCCTCCGAGCAGGTCTGACTGGAGTGAAGACAACATCAGGCACTGGATCATGTTTCAGGGAGTCTCTGATCTCACTGTCACCGGTGGTGGTGCTGTCAATGGTAACGGCGAGATTTGGTGGAAGAACTCATGCAAGACCAATGAAGCTTTGGCATGCACACAGGCTCCGACGGCAATGACATTTCACTTGTGCAACAATCTAAAGGTGGAGAACCTGAAAATTATAGACAGCCAACAGATTCATATGTCTGTCGAAGATTGCACTAACGTGCAATTGGCTAGCCTATCCATCACAGCGTCTGGTACGAGTCCGAACACTGATGGCATCCATATTACCCGTAGCAAAGATGTGCAAGTTAGAGACTGTCTCATCAAGACCGGGGATGACTGCATGTCGATTGAGGATGGAACTCACAATCTGCATGTCACCAAAGTCGTGTGTGGTCCAGGACATGGCATCAGCATTGGAAGCTTGGGCGACGACAACTCCAGAGCCGAGGTTTCTGATATTACAATTGACTCCGTACAGTTATATGGCACAACTAATGGTGCCCGCATCAAGACATGGCAGGGAGGAAGTGGGTATGCCAAGGATATCATATTTAAGAACATGATCATGGACAATGTGGAAAACCCAATTATTCTTGATCAGAACTATTGTGACTCGATAAGCCATGTGAGAATCAAGAATCGGCGGTGGAGATTAGCAACATCGTCTTCAAAAACATTAGAGGGACTACCACTTCTAAGGATGCCATCAAGTTGAGCTGTAGTAAAAATGCCCCGTGTTCTGATATTTCCCTGGAGAACATTGACTTAAAATTAGAGGGGGCTGAGGGTGACATCGAAAGCACCTGCCAGAATGCAAAATGGAGAAAAACCGGAAAAGTTGTTCCACTGCCTTGCAATGGCAACAATTGATGGGCTAACCATAATAGACTTTTGTGTGAACATGTATATAACACTAGTGTACATGAATTGAGAGAGAGAGAGAGAGGCCATTTTGTAGACAAACATGTCAAACATTCTAAATAAGAATTTCTTCTAACGTCCTTCATGTAGTAAATCTATGAGTGTATTTTCCCTTGTCAATTTAGCGAAGTAATTTCCTTTTCATTATTGAACTAGGCAGAAATGATGCCCTTGTTAGAGTGATCGGGTGCATGTTATATGATGGGAAAAGCCCCCCCTTGGCATGTACATGAGTCATATATGGAGTGGAGTACTACTCCATAACCTACAATATGTTGTCTAACAACCCCCTTAATCTAAACTTCGGACAAGATTTAGATTACGTCTAAAGTCATTAAGAATAAGAACTAGAAGTGCCTTTGTAAAGCCATCAGCCCCTTGATCTTTGCTTGATATAAATTTAATCTCCAACTGCTTGTTTGGAACCCGTACGTGAACAAACTGAAAATCTATTTCAATATGCTTGGTTCTTGTATGAAAAACTGGATTAGCATAGAAGTAAGTTGCACCCAAGTTATTATACCATAGACATGGTTTTTCCTGCAACGTTACTCCAAGTTCTTGGAGATGAGCTTCAATCCAAATAAGTTCAGTAGTGGCATTTGCGAGGGATTTATGCTCGGCTTATGTACTTGACCTCAAAACTGTAGCTTCTTTTTATAATTCCAAGAGACCAAATTCGGTCCAACAAAAATGGCAAATCCGCCTGTTGAGCGTCTATCATCAAGGCAACCAACCCAATCAACATCTGAAAAAGCACTCAACAAAGTAGAGGTTAACTTCTGAAAAGTAATATCAAGTTGTATAGTACCACTAACATATGTGAGAATTCTTTTAACAGCCGTCCAATGAGATGTCATAGGTGCATGAAGATATTGGCAAACCTTATTAAATGAAAGTGAAAAATATGGTCGTGTCAAGGCAAAGTATTGCATAGCACCAACAATACTACTATATCTTGTGCATCTTCTGTCCCAGGTGGCTCCCCTCGCTGTCAAAGATAGCTTTTCAGTGGATGATAATGGTGTATAGGTGAAAGTTTGTAATTTTGCATGCCAACTTTAGCAAGAAAATTGTGGCATATTTTTCATGAGTAAGAATGAGACCATATTTAGTTTCTTGACTTCAATTCCTAAGAAGAAATGCAAGTCACCAAGATCCTTGATGGCAAAATGAGCATTCAGATTGTTAAGCAATACGGTGATAGCTTGATCCGATGAACTAGTCACAATAATATCATCAACATAAATTATAAGATAAATGATAATATCAGACTTGTGATATAAAAATAAAGATGTATTAGTCGATGATGATAGAAAACCCAAGATCATGCAGTTTAGAGCTTAACTAGGAAATCCATGCTCTAGGAGCTTGCTTCAAACCATATAGAGACTTGTCAAGTTTGCATATGTGATATGCATTATTTTTATCTTCAAACCCTTGTGGTTGTCTCACGTAAACCTCTTCTTTCAGAACACCATGTAATAACACATTCTTAAAATCTAGCTGACGTAAACTCCATCAACGAGAAACTGAAATTGCTAGCACAGTTCTAATAGTGGCTACATTCACAACAGGACCAAAGGTATCTTCATAATCTATGTCATACCTTTGTTTGAAAACTTTTGCCACGAGCCGAGCTTTATATCAATCAATTATACCATCTGAGTGTCGCCTAATACGATAAACCCTAATTTGTAGTCAATGATATTCTTATTGTAGTTTGGAGTCACAAGATGCCATGTTTTGTTTTTGAGTAATGCATCATATTCTTTCTCCATAGCCAAGCGTCATTGCGGACGATCAAGAGCTTCCAAGAGAGAACATGTTTTACCTGTGGAAGTTAGTAGACCATAGCGTATATTACCACATTTTACCTCGTATTCAACGGTACCATCTTTTAGGATCCGCAGATAACGTATGGCTTGATAAAGAGGAGTAGTAACACCAACAGTGGTGGGCAGAGATTTATAAGATAAGGGCTTGGACTGATTTGTTGCAGAAGCAACACAAGAGACACTAGGAGAGGGAGACGTAGAAGATCCTCGGGAAATCGGCCCGATAGATGGTGGCGTGGCAAGCTCCTGGTGGTTGAGTGGGTCCATGTCGCGGGACCCGCCATCCGGGAAGGAGCATCGATACATCGCAAACGTTTGTACTTTTTCAACCACTTTTCTTGTTGTTTTCCCTCACATTTGAACGATTTGGATCAAATTAACACGGACTAACGTTGTTTTCAACAGAATTGCCTTGGTGTCTACTTTTGTGTAGAAAATTTAAAAAAAATCAGAAAATTATTCTTCCCCGGTAGACTCTTGGAGCCGGAAGGACAGTTGAAGGGGAGGCACTGGGCCCCGAGGAGGGTAGTGGCGGTGGTCCCCCTGGCCGCGCCTGGTGGGCCCCCGGGAGCCTGGGACCACCCCTAGGGTCCCCTTCGGCCATAATACTACTTTGTCCCCGAAACTTCGAACCCCCAAAGGATTTTTCCAAAAACGATACACAGCTCCGCCAACACCCGAAACCCTAGTCCGGTAGACAAAAGTTCCCGTTCTGGCACCCTGCCGGAATGGGGAATGGAGGAAGATCGTCTCCATCATAATCGCCATCACCTATCCATCAACACTCGATGATTCCCCCTTCGATGTGTGAGTAATTCCCTTCTGTAGGTAGAGGGGATGGTAGGGATGGCATGAATTCATCATATAGACCACGGGATTGTTAGGGCTTGATGCCTAGTATCCACTATTGTTGTTTATTTTCATTGCTACAAGGATGCATGATCCTAAACAAGCAAGGTATGAAGGTAAAAACCTACTAACAACACACAACACCTTACACATGTTAGTAAGCATAAACATTAAAATAATTCTATGAAAACATCTACTAATCAAGCATCAATCCATTCTAGTAATACTTGCTTTTCTAATCAATTAAATAACAAGCAATCAAAGTACATGATATACAACCAGTAGCTATGCACTCAATACAAGCTCAACTAAGCACTTTCAAAAATCCAAAAACTCAATGAAAAATGTCCACACATAATTTATCACTCACTAGAAAAACATTCTATTTGCAAACAATATTCTATTTAAACAAAGAAATAGTGAAACACCTCTTAACATGATACTCCTAAGGGAATATTATGTTAACAAATGAACCACAACTAAACATACTAGTAGTCAACAAGAAAAACTAAACTCTTCACTCAAATAAGTGAAACAAACAACCATTTTCCTTGGTGGAAAATAATAATCAAACATAAAGTAATGCATGCTATTTTCACACAAGTGCATGGTAGGGGATTTGCATCCTTAACCAAGATGCAATGGGACCAGTGGGTTATGGGCCCACTAATAACAAGGCATTAGAGGTAACAAGTCCTCTGGTCACACATGACAAAAATTAATCTAACCAAGCAATCAATACATGGCTATTCATACTAGTGAAAATAATACTATTGAAAACAAACAACAAATGCTACACATGCTTTGCTATAAAATAAAGTGCAAGCTAACAGAGATGATAACATCAAAACAACAATACCAAAATGGTAGGACTCATCACAAACATAGCACAAACTTAGGTAACAAGCACACAAAGATTTGTTCACACAAGCTAGTAAAAATAAATACTAGAAAACAACACAGGGCTATTTCTATTCCCAAAAGATTTCCAAACATGCACACACTTTCTAAGGTAGATGTACTAAAAGGAAACAACCTAATAACAAGTGGTAACACATCTATACATGCTAGGAACAAAGTTTCAAACAATCACCCATTTGTTTACAAACAAACACATAAGTAATAATGAAAGCAGAAAAGCTGTTGTATCTAATAAGGCTCACCAAAAATAATAAACGGCTCTAAAAATTAATCCAAGATAGGATCTGATAGATCTAAACAAACACAAACTCATCCAGTTGTATTCAGCTCAAAAAACATTTTTAAAATCCTTCAAAAAATCGTAGAAAAGCCTACTGGTCTTTTACCAAAATGGATGGATCTTCCATTTGGTAACTCACCTTGATGTGAGGCTAAGTCCTATGGATAGATCTATTCATTGGCTACTCAAAACAATTTGGTTTGACTAAAAAGGATACAGATCCAAAAAGTTATACCAAAAACACTCTTACAGACACTCTGTGGCAAAACAGTTATTGTGACAAAAATAAAAGTCAAAACTTAGATCTACCAAGTATATACGGTTAAGAAAACATATGACTAGTGCCAAGAAATTTGGTTGATTTTATTTTTCACTAAAAGTAGTTTTCACAGTGCAAAAGTAACAAGCATTTTTCTGCACAGATTTAAAAAGAAAAAGAAAAAAAATCATCCAACGGGCTGGCCTCTCCGGGCGCGGCCCAGCGTAGCGCGCGTGCGCAGAAACGAGCGGGAATAGGAGGATTCAACCGGGGCCGTCGATCCGAAGATCGAGGGTCCCCGTTCATCTCCTTCCCCACTCCCTCTCTCTCTCTCTCTCTCATCGGGTACACACGGAGGCTCGGGAACGGCCGGTTGCTCACCGTGGGGGCTCGATGGGGACACGGGAAGCGGCCGGTGGCTCACCGTGGGCGCTCGCAGAGGGCAGGCGCGGGCTCGGGGGAGCTGCAGGGTCACAGGGGAGTCGAGGGGCATAGGTTTCGGGCGTGGGCGTGGCGCCAGTCGGTGGGGGACGACGGGTGCCTGCGGCAGCGACCGTGGACGGCGGTGGCGTTCCTGCGAAGCAGAGGGAAAGGGAGGGGGTCAGGGAGCATCGTGGGGGCATGGGGAGCTCATCCAGGGCGGCAGAGAGGGAAGGGAGGGGGTGCTTCATGGTGAACCTGCTCGGGCTCGAGCTCGGTGCCCGGCGGTGACTATGGAGCCCGTGGAGCTCCTAGGGGCCAAGGCTTGGCTTGCCTTTTCTTGGGGAGGGTATGGGAGTGTGAGGGAGGGTAGTGGCGCAAGGGACAAGGCTATGGTGGCTTATAGCCTCGGGGGTGAGGGCAAAGGGCAAGATGGGGCTCGGGTTCATGCCAATGGTTGGCATTGGGTGTGCTCATGGGGTTTTTGGTCATTGCAGAACATGGCATTGATGCCAAGGGTCAAGACCAACAAGGGGGCAAGTCAAAGGTGACCCTTGGGAGCTAAGGGAGCCAAAGCCAAGACCAAAAGGTCAAGGTATGGAGGCCCATACCTAGCCACCTCATCTTGTCTCCTCTCTCTTCTCTCACTTGCACACTCTCTCCACAAAACATCTAGAAGCAACCAAAAGGATACTCAAAAAAAAAGCAACCAAAAGGGTCCTTGGTCGAGTACACATCCTAGTCAACACACTAGACAAAGTCACACTTCAAATATTGCAAGAAAAGACAAAGAAAACATCTTTCCAAAAGTGTATCTGCCACTGTTCAAAAATTCAGAAAATTGAGTTAACACTTAGGAATTTTTCTAAGTGTTGGAAAACAGTGAAATGAGCAAAAAGTTTGGATTGATTTTAGAGACCAAATGGATTCCAATTTTTTTTTCCAAGTTGTAGTTTGTTAAACATGTTGTACACTTTCAGAAACATCTTTTGAAATATTTTAAGGCCATGAAAAAAGTGGGAAAAGGTGTACTTTCTGTTTTTCTCTGTTTTCTAAAAATGCCTTTTCTGCCTTATTTTTCTTCCACAACAACAACAAGCAAAATATTGTTTTTATTATTTCAAAAATCAAACCAAGCTTATGGATTTGTAGTCCATATATCAAGGAACAATTAAAAGTCAAGAAAACATAAAATGACATTTTATAGACTAGTGAAAACAAAGGTGGAAAACAGGTACTTGGCTATATTTTCACGGAATAGTTTCTATACAAAATTTAAAAGAAAACTTCCATAAATCATTTTGAAATTTTGTTTTATTGGCTCCATCAAAGCTAAAAGTTTATTTGAATATGAAATCAGGAATGATCCAAGTCTTGGAATAAAATCATTCAAATAACATCAGGGAAAACATCAGGAAAACTAATAGAATTGTTTTCAGAAAAAAATTGATATTGGTTTTATAAAGAAACAACACTTGTAATGTATATATGATTAAGATCATATACACATGTTTGTTCAAACAATCATGTTGTTAAAAAAAATTGTTGGTACTAATTTTTGCCTTCTTGAACACAATACAAGAAACCAAAAACTAGGGTGTGATAAAATCAATTGGTCATAGGGTTATGACCCCTCTGATTGGGACATAGAGGGTATGGCAATTTCATTAAATTAGTCATTGACTATCAAATAAGACGCTCGGTATATTACTTTCCATTTTTGGTCAAAAAGGGGTCATGAATGAAACTCTATGACCTTATAGTGACAAAAATTGAGAGTCATGTATCAACATATTTCTTGTAGCGAAAATTTGTCAGCTCGGCCAGTTTCGAAGCCAAATTAACCACCATTGGTTGTTGAACTGTTGTTGTGAGGTGCGAGTGCAATCATGGCGACCTGGTTTACTCAAGTGTGTCATGAATAGCTGTTATTCAAACTCATGATTATTCATACATCTTATATATATATATATATATATATGATTATGTTATTATGTTATGCATCTGTGAATAATGATGTATATACAATTATATGTTGCCTAAAATTTAATATTTTAGCAAAACCGCTATATGGTTATATTTCGGCTATAGCCTTTTGTCAGATAGATAATTTAAACAATGGTGTAATTACTACATATTGCCACCGTAGTCCGTCGCCAACTGACAAATAGCTTAACATCACCTCAATGTTGGTTCCTATACCCATTTGTCAGATAGATAATTACTTAAATAGGTAAGTTCATGATGGACCATGCTAAGCAATAAACATGAACAAGCTTAATTATGTGACAAATCATACTGGGTAGGGGGAGGGTATTCACATTCTCAAATTAAAGAGAAAATAGCTAAACAAAGAAGAGCAAATAGCAACCAATCAATTCTTTGATTTTGTTACTAGTTGCTGAAAAACACTAGAGGAGTATGAAATTTGTTTAGAAGAAGGATATAGGCAGCCAGGCAATACTGCTGCCACGATAGAGGAGTGATCTCAATAAACTTACATATAGTGAAACATCTACTTCATATAAAAGATAACTAGGATCAGTACAACACGTCCAATTGTTTGAGGCCATCATAGAAAGCCCAAAGCCCGTCATACTTGCCCCTTACCTACTGTAACATCAAAAAAAATTCATTGAATTGATTGCATGTGTTGAAGTTTCAGAAGACTTAAAATTTTTGGGAACGTGATGTAAAACTTTTCTCAGCCACGCTATACAGGAGTGGATTAATACGACGATCCAACTTAGTTGGAAAAAATTTGTACAAATCAGACTTGTTGTATATGATCTTATTTCAATCGTTTGAATTAGATTATTATGTAAATATTTTCCAACCATTTTAAACATGATAGGAATGCATAGGATTTTTTTCCTATTTGAATATTATTTGCATTTTATTTTTGCATGTACCACGCATGCATATTTGGATCTTCCAAAAATTTCTAGGATTTAAAAACTAGAGTTTCATTTTTAGGATTTAAACCCATATATGTGTGTTCCAGTAAATCTCTATATCCTTTTCTAAACATGGGTGGAAATTTATTTTCTAAGCCTTTTATAATTTTTTTTACTAGAATTTATTTGGAATTTTCGAAAAGGATAGGACAATATATAAGCCATACTTATTTTCATGTGTTTAGATAAATCGAAAACAGAGATTATAGTTCAAAACAAATTAAATGGGTCAAATTTAGTCTTTATCTCTCTTCTCAATCCACCAACCACGAGCAGCCCACACTGGTAGAAAAAAGGCCTTCCATACGCCCCCATTAGTCCCCAAACTTCGCGCCCCGTGACTAAAGGGGTTTTAGTCCCGGGTCGCGAGGAGACCCGCGACCGAAGGTCATGCCTCGTGGGTCGGGAAACGCGTGGAGGGCTTTAATTTCGGTTGGCGTCGCCACCGGTGACTAATGGTTCCCGGCTGCTGGCCTCCCTGCCTTTAGTCCCGGTTGGCCTGGCCACCCGGGACTAAAGATACAAACTGCTTGCCTCCCGCGCGGCATTTTATTTCGCGAGCGAGAGGCAGAAGGGCGCCATTGCTACAGTGCGCACCCGAGTCTCTGTTTCTTCTTCTCTCTTCTCTTCTCTTCCCTCTCTTCGATCTTCCTCCACCAAGCACCATGGCTGAAGTTTGGAAGAGATATGATGTGCCCACACCATGCGGCAAGAGTCTCGACGTGTGCTACACCGACAATTGCGAGAGGCTCCCCGGTGCTCTTGCGCATTTGACCGATCTCTATTTCTCCTCTCCCGATGAACACCGGTTCTTCGGGCTTGATCTAGAGTATACGGCGGATCAACGGGATGTTGCCATCATCTAGATTGCGTTCAAGGAGGCCGTTTTGGTCTTCCAATGGTCAAGGTAACGCACACGTACAATCTTGCATCTTCGATTTGTTTGTTGCATGACAAGAATACATGTGTTGCAACATATCTAACACGTATCAAATTTTTGTTGTTGCAGTAGTTCAAAGCATTCTCCGGCACTTGTTGATTTTCTTGTCAACAAGGGGTATGACTTCTGCAGCGTTGACATCACCCAAGACCGTTAGAAGTTGATGCGCTTGGGTATTGTGATACCTGAAGATCACTACATTGATCTTCAGGACCTTATCCATTTTGATGATTTGAACGGGCCCAAGATCGGGATGGCTCCCATGGCAACTGCCTTCATCCACGAGGGCTACGAAACCATGAAGTCTCGTTTCCCCTCCAGGAATCATAGGTATTGGGGGAAGACCCCACTGGACTGGACCAACGTCAAGTATGCAGCCATAGATGCATACGTTTCCTACGAGTTGTTCCGCATCTACTCGACGGAGCTATAGATGTATGCGTTCGATATATGCATGTAATGGATATCTTAGTATGTAATGGATATCTTAATTAGTATGTAGCTCTTGAAGCATAGCTTGTATTGTGAGACTTATGTTTGTGTTATGTGTGATCGTAAGACTCTATGTTATGTATGTGATATGATTGTGTTCTATTCACTTGTCTTTTGTTGTTCATAAAACTATTTTTGTTTCCTAGTTTTAAATGACTTGGAAAAATTTGCAAAGTGTTGCAAAGTGTAATGGATATTATTTCTATATTAATTCCTAGCTATACTATTTCTATATTATGTCAAACACACATTTCAAAACAAACAAACAAAAACACATCAAGAAAACAAAACAGAAAAACTACAGTTTCTATATATCTGTTCACCAAAAATTAATCTAAGCCAGGAAAACATATATCTAGTCAATACTAGAACTAAGACCCATGATCTAAAAATGAAAATCTACAGTAGCATCATGAATAGATTCTACAGTAAAATCCTCATTAGTGATAGTGGGAGTTAAACATTCATAATTTTCATTGCAATCATCATATATAGGAGGCATAGTATCATCAAAGTGAATTCGTGTGGTTGTCACAATTAGTGAAGCACATGTTTTAGTCTTAGTTGTTTCTTCTAGGAAGGAGCCATGAATAGGTATAGTCAAGTAAATGACTGCACAAGATTGATTAAGACATAAAGTAATGAATTAGTTTTATTTTCTGAATATTTTGATATATTAATAGTATTTTTAGATCATGGGTCTTAGTTCTATTTTTCTTAATTTTTAAAATACATTTTTGAACTCATCCAGTTGGATTTATTTCAAAATACATTTTTGAACTCATTCTAAAAATAATAGAAGAGCCTACTGGTCTTTTTAAGATTTTAAAATAAATTAGTATTATTTTTCTTAATTTTTTGATATATTATTTGTATTTTTAAGATTTTAAAATGAATTAGTATTATTTTCTTAATTTTTTGATATATTATTTGTATTTTTAAGATTTTAAAATGAACTAGTATTATTTTTCTTAATTTTTTGATATATTATTTGTATTTTTAAGATTTTAAAATGAATTAGTATTATTTTTCTTAATTTTTTGATATATTATTTGTATTTTTTAAGATTTAAAAATGAATTAGTTTTATTTTCTGAATATTTTGATATATTAATAGTATTTTTAGAAATAATACAAATTAAAAAGTTAATGTTTATTTATTTATTCAAAATTATTAATTACATCATTACTTTTGTTTATTAAAAGATTTATTTGAAATTCAAACAATAAAGAAACGTGGCATCGACCAACATGTTAATAAGATTGATATGATACTACTATCACATACATGCGTGCGAAACACTTGGATGCGGGACGGGATGGAACTCGGAAGTTAAGCGTGCTAGTGCTAGAGTAGTGGGAGGATGGGTGACATTACTTTTGTTTATTAAAAGATTTATTTGAAATTCAAACAATAAAGAAACGTGGCATCGACCAACATGTTAATAAGATTGATATGATACTATTATCACATACATGCGTGCGAAACACTTGGATACGAGACGGGATGGAACTCGGAAGTTAAGCGTGCTAGTGCTAAAGTAGTGGGAGGATGGGTGACCGAGCGGGAAGTTTAACCACGAGTAAGTAATTTGACTAGAGATAATTGTAGTTAGACACTAAGCAAATACAAATTCTGAAAAAAAAGGAAGTGAAAAAAAGGGAGAGAAAAATTGGTGTGAAAAATAATTAGAAACCAAAATGAATTAAGGAAATAAACGAAATAAAGTTTAGTCCCGGTTCATGTGGCCAACCGGAACTAAAAGTCCTCCGACCCCGGCTCCGCCACCCGCCCACGTGGCCGGGCCTTTAGCCGCGGTTCGTAAGCGGCGCGACTATAGGGGGGGTCTTTAGTCGCGCAGAGCTAGTCCCGGTTGCGCTGCCGGGACTACTGGCCCTGGCGAACCGGGACTATAGGCCTATTTTCTACCGGTGCCATGTTCTTTTTTTTTAAACGGGGCCAGATTCTCTTTTCTTCCCTTCTTTTCCACTAGGCCGCATAAACCTTACCCATCTATCCAGACCGACGTTTGCGACCAGCTCGTAGGCTCCTCTTCCTCGTGAGCTTGTACATAAGGTGGCGCCTACAACGGTTCTTTTTAGTTCACAAAATATTTAAAAATAGTAAAGGTACTAGTTTATATATAGCTACCATTTAAATGGTACTACCTCTGTTCCAAAATGTAACCTTTTTTAGCAAACTAAAACTAGCTTGCTAAAAAGGCTTACATTTTGGAACGGATGGAGTACATAGTTATCAGAAACGTGTTTCATATATTTTATTGTCTTAGCGGTTATCTACATGTTGAGAGACAAGAGTATTTGATACACTTTAAACTCGTAAGCGAAGATATTAACATTATGCAAGGCTTCCAGTGATGAGGAGCGAAGTTCTAGAAACTAGCTAGCCATTTAATTTTAATAGGATAATCATCTTGATTATGACCTGCATGGTGATCAAGTGATTATAATTTGGCAATTAGATTTTAAAATATTTATAAATTTTTTAAAATGAAATCTAGTTACAAATATCTCGTTGTGAAAAAACCAGCCATGGAAACATATCTGAATTTCGACCTATGGTTTAAGAGATAAAATAGTCTAAAAATAGAAATCTAAAGGAAACCTACCGTGGGTACATATATATACTCCATCCGTCCTAAAATAAGTGTACACTTTCTATTTTGGGAAGTCAAATATCTTAATGTTTGACCAATTTTATAGGGAAAAGGGTGACAACATCTATGACACTAAGTTGGTACCATTAGAGCAAGTTTAATAATATAGCCAACAACTCACTATAAGAAGTTGACATACAAGAAGTTGTCATGTCACTTATAGCTAACCATATACCCAACAAGTATAACATTTAACCATAAAAATGTGTTACTTTATGAGGAAATGATCCACCTGCCACTCTCACAAGGTGCCTATAAGCACGTGCTAACTTTTATATCCTTTTGACATGAGCTTATTGTGCTTGCTCTTAGATCCGTCTTAAAATATACTCCCTCCGTTCCATAATATAAGATGTTTTAGGTGTTTCACGTGTTGTCTAAATTCGGACTAAAATGAGTGGACATATACACTAAAACACGTCTAGATAGATATATGTGTATATGTGTGAATTAGAAAAAGGTCTAAAACATCTTATAAAATTGGTCAAATTTTAAAAAGTTTGACCTAGAGTAATTTTAGAGATACACTTATTTGAGAACGAGAGAGGGAGTATGCAAAAACTCGGTTACCATATAGTTTGAACCATGCTCATCAAAGGATAATTAATTTGGAACACGTGACCTAATTAGTACGGTCCATAATTTACTCATCTCACTGCTGAAGGCTTACAAAGTGAAAGGTACAAGGAGGCTGCGTCTTTTGTTACGGGCGGAGAGAGAACCATGCATGTACTTGATTTGTACGTGCCATCGATCTTTCACCGCTCATGCATGATCGAGCCGTTGCTCGCTATTCTCCGAGGTCGAACGCCGCCGCCGGAAAGCTAAAGCTGAGAGTGGTACTAATCTGCATGGCGAGCGTCTCGCGAGGATACTCATCCTCAGTGTAAACCTCAAACACAGTTATCCACTGCGACTCATCCTTGGTCTTGATTCCGGTCACCTCCTTCATCATTCGTTTCTCGACGAAAGCAGTCACCTCGGTGCCGTAGGAGACGATCTGCCCAATCTTCTCGAAGTTGTGCGTCGTGCTCTCCTTCTGGAGCATCCACACGAACCCGCTCTCGCGGTTGTACCCGAACTCCTCCATGTGGCTCAGCGGGAAGAATCCCTTGGGCAGCCCGGCCTCTTGCAGGAACTCGACGGAGCGCTTCTTGCAAGCGTCGTGCCCCCTGACGACCTCCGCGCCAGCACGGTGGCTCTCGACCGCTTGGGACGCCATTTCAGCGCCGCTAGGTAGAACTGGATTGGTTTTGGTCTTCGGAATAACTTAGAGAGTCGCAGATGAGGCTTGGCTTGTTGTGATATGATATGTTCGGATGGTAGGGTGCCGCTTTTTATAGGTGCCGCAGCCTGCAATCTAGAGCTAACAACCTCATCCTGAGCGACATCAGCCTGCAATCCTCATTGGGTGCGCCAACCCAGCTAGAGCAGCGTCCGTCTTCGGTCATTTTTTATTCTGAAAAGTATGCAATATGCACCAGCTAGCGACGGCGACGCACCAACTTCCAGAGCTAGCCGAGCCGACGGTGTATATATGTACACACGGACGCCATTGATTATTCGTGATCATCAGACGGAGCTAGCGCTAGATATACAAGACCGCTGGAAAGATTCAGGCCGGCCGGTCTGCCGCAACGGTTTTGTATTCCCTCTCGCCAGGTAGCTCTGCAAATTGCGCCGCCCACCACTATCACAACCATTAGTTAGTCCTATCTACTCCTAACAACCATTAGTTAGCATCTACTCTCCTGAGTCATAACAACTACTCCGGATGTTAGTCCTTATTTTTGTTGGTGTACGTCGAGCGAGCATTCCATTATATTGCTTTCAATGGCACACTACGAATTTTTTTTTACTTAGTTTGTAAAATCCATATTGTTTTGTCCAATTGGAAGCGGAGTACTACCGGAATCAGACAGATTGTCGTCTATTTTAATAGGGCCACACTCGACAAATTGTTAAACACCCAGCACACTCTGGCTTCGGCAAATAAAAAATAACTTGAGATACTCAACTTTAGCTTTACAGGACAGCTGACGTTATACATACCTGGGTTAAATTCTGATGAGTGTTTTCTCGTTATGCAAATAAAATAAAATAAAATAAAATAGTATATACAAATACATTTGGATTTTTTTTCAATAGTTTTAAAAGGAGTTTCAACCACTTTGTCACAAAATAATGTTTTTTCAGTAGTGCCAAAATGAAATGTTTTGTGAAACAAGGAAGAAAAATATGGTGCAAAATAGAACCCACTGGTAGAAAAATGGCCTTCGGTATGCCAGCATCAGTCCCCAAGCGTCGCGCCCCGTGACTAATGAGTCTTTATTCCCGGGTCGCCAGGAGACCCGCGACAGAAGGTCAGACGTCGCGGTTTGGGAAACGCGTTGCCGCGCGTGGAGGGAATTAATTCCGGTTGACCTCGCCGCCCGGGACTATTGGTCCTTTATTCCCCGTTCCCGTGGCCAACCGGGACCATTGGCTCTTTATTCCCCGTGCCCGTGGCCAACCGGGACTAAACATCGGCTTCTCGCCTTCCCGCGGCGGTTTTTATTTCGCGAAGAGGCAGAGGGCGCCATTTCCACTGCTCGCTCTCTTCTTCCTCTGTTCTTCCTCGTTCTTCCTCTGTTCTTCCTCTCTCGCCATTTCAAGCACACGCACGCAAAATGGCTGAATGGACGGAATACGATGGGAAGACACCATGCGGCAAGGATTTGGACGTGCTCTTCAGCAACAGTTGCGCGCGGCTGCCTGAAGCTCTAGGTCGTTTGGCCGATCTGTATTGGGCAGCTCCCGAAGAACACCGGTTCTTTGGGCTCGATCTGGAGTACACGGCGAATCAGCAGGATGTTGCCGTCATCCAGATTGCGTTCAAGGAGACGGTGTTGGTCTTCCAATGGTCAAGGTACGTAGAAGCTAGCACACGTCCACGTACAAATCTTGCATGCATGCATTTCGGGTTTTTTGGTTGCATGTGAAGAATACATATGTGCTGCAACTAATCTAACACATAGCCTATTTTTGTTGTTACAGTAGCTCAAGGCATTGCCCGGACCTTGTTGATTTTCTTGTCTACAATGGGTTTGACTTTTGCAGCGTTGACATCACGCAAGACCGCGTGAAGTTGGCGCGCATCGGTGTTGTGATACCTGAAGATCACTATATTGATCTTCAGAATCTTATCCAGTTCACCGGGCCAAAGACCGGGATGGCTGTCATGGCAAGCTACTTAATCCACCCCTGCTATCACCGGATGAAGACTGATTTCCACCGGGACAATCACTACTATTGGGAGGAGACCCCATTGCGCATGACGAACCTCAAGTATGCGGCCATAGATGCATATGTTGCGTACGAGTTGTTCCGCATCTACTCGGCGGGGCCATAGATGATGTATGCGTTCGATATTGCGCATGTAATGGTTATCTATAATTAGTAGTATATATATGTAATGGATAACTTTTGTGATCGACTCTATATATATATATGTTAATTATGAAATGTGATCGACTCTATGTTTGTGTTATGTGTGATCGACTCTATGCATGTAATTAATATTGTTTGTAATTGTTCTTTATTTTTTATATATTTTTTCATTTTAAGATTTTAAAATGAATTAGTATTATTTTTCTTCATTTTTTGATATATTATTTGTATTTTTAAGATTTTAAAATGAATTTGTATTATTGTTCTTAATTTTTGATATACTATTTGTATTTTAAGATTTTAAAATTAATTAGTATTATTGTTCTTCATTTTTGATATATTATTTGTAATTTTAAGATTTTAAAATGAATTAGTTCTATTTTTCTCAATTTTTGGATATATTATTTGTATTTTTAGAAATAATACAAATTAAAAGTTAATGTTTATTTATTTATTCAAAATTATTAATTACATCATTACTTTTGTTTATTAAAAGATTTATTTGCAATTCAAACAATTAAGAAATGTGGCTTCGACTAACATGTTAATAAGATTGATATGATACTACTATCACATACATGCGTGAGAAACACTTGGATTCGAGACGGGATGGAACTCGGAAGTTAAGCGTGCTAGTGCTAGAGTAGTGGGAGGATGGGTGACCGAGCGGGAAGTATGACCATGAGTAAGTAATTTGACTAGGGATAATCTTAGTTAGACACTAAGCAAAGCAAATAATACAAATTGTGAAAAAAAGAAGGGAGTGAAAAAAAAGGGAGAGGGAGTGAAAAAAAAGGGAGTGAAAAAAGGTGAGAAAAATAATTAGAAACCAAATGAATTAAAAAAATTACGAAATAAATCTAGTCCCGGTTCATGTGGCCAACCGGGACTAAATGTCCTCCGACCCCAGGCTCCGCCACCCGCCCACGTGGACGGGCCTTTAGTTCCGGTCCGTAAGTAGCGGGACTATAGGGGGGGGGCCTTTAGTCGCGCGTAGCTAGTCCCGGTTGCCTGGACGGGATTAATGGGCCTGGCGAACCGGGACTGTAGGCCTTTTTTCTACCAGTGACCACACCAATTTTCATCTAAATTAGACCATATTTGATGGAAATTTTCTAAGTCTTATGAAAATTTCAAACTTTACTTCTACTTTCGCCCATTTAGATGAGTTCCAGAGAATTTTTCGAATGTAATTCAAATTTCAATTACAAGTATGTTTTATTTTTATTAAAAAAATAGCAAGCAAATTGAGATTCCCTAGGTAAAAAATAGTTTGTAGGCGATTTTGACCCCTTTTTGGAAGAAAGATATAAAAAAAATGAAGATCTTTTTGAAACGCAAGGCTTTGGCATGGAATCATTTTATGTTTACTATTTGATTGGAAACATGGTAAAATTAACTTTTAACATATTTTGTATAAACGCTTTCAAAATGGACCATAACATATGAACACCAACGGCTTTCAACCAAACGACCAACTCATTGTGGTCATGCATGTATCATAATTTATTATATTGTGCCAAAATTGTGTGCACAGGTACATCTTTCCATGACAAACAATGTTGCCGAAGAGATTTTCCAAAAAAAATTGTACCAAAAATCATTTTTCATTTTCGAAGTGCCAAAATAGCTTTTTGTGAAGAAATTACAAATTAATATGGCAAAAATAGTGCTACTTAAATTTTCCCACAACGATAGACCATATTTTGAAGGAAATTCCAATGTTATTTTTTTTTAATTTCCAAGTTAGCTAGCTACATTCGCCAATTTAAATGACATTCTGACTATTTCCCGAAAGTAATTTTGAACTAAAAAAGTGTGATCTAGTTTTCTCCTTAAAATTTCCAGAAAAAAAAACCAAGGCGTCCAAGTAAGATTCTTTGCATTAGCCATAGAGGGTGTCGAATGATTCTTGTTATATCCGCGACTGTAGTCAAAGTGGGACACTTCCACTGGGGCCCACATCAAGGGAAACCAACCTAAGGATTTCACCGATGTTCGCGGGTAAAGACGTTACCCACGAACGATCGCCAAGGCTAATTGTAGAAAACCATGCACGCAGGGCATCACGCGACATCCCGGCAACGCTCCCCCAAATAGGCAAGCTCTATGAAAGCTAGCAATGCCTCGCGATGCGGACAGAAGACACTCACTGGTAGAAAATAGGCCTATACTCCCGGTTCGCAAAGGCCATTAATCCCGGCCGCGCAACCGGACTAAATAGGCGCGACTAAAGGCCCCCCCTTTAGTCGCCCCCTCTTACGAACCGCGGCTAAAGGCCCGTCCACGTGGGCGGGTGGCGTGCGGTCCACGTGGGCGGGTGGCGTGCGCCGGGGGCGGAGGAGCTTTAGTCTCGGTTGACCACACGAACTGGGACTACATGCTTTTTCGTTATTTCTTTAATTCATTTGGGTTTCTAATTATTTTTCACTCCCTTTTTTCACTCCAATTTTTCACTCCCTTTTTTTTCATAATTTTTATTATTTGCTTAGTGTCTAACTACAATTTTCTCTAGTCAAATTTCTTACTCGTGGTCAGACTTCCCGCTCGGTCACCCATCCTCCCACTACTCTAGCACTAGCACGCTTAACTTCCGAGTTCCATCCCGTCCCGCATCCAAGTGTTTCGCACGCATGTATGTGATACTAATATCATATCAATCCTATTAACATGTTGGTCGATGCCACATTTCTTTATTGTCTGAATTTCAAATAAATCTTTTAATAAATAAAAGTAATGATGTAATTAATAATTTTGAATAAATAAATAAACATTAACTTTTTAATTTGTATTATATCTAAAAAATATTCAGAAAAATAAAACTAATTCATTTTAAAATCTTAAAAATACTATTAATATATCAAAATATAACAGAAAAATAAAATTAATTCATTTTAAAATCTTAAAAATACAAATAATATATCAAAATATTCAGAAAAATAAAACTAATATATTTTAAAATCTTAAAAATACAAATAATATATCAAAAAATTCAGGAAAATAAAACTAATTCATTTTCCCCTTTCCTAAATGCAAAATAAAATCTGATAAAATTCATGAGCCAAACCATATGAAATCTAAACCATATAAAATTTGCAGATCCAAGTTTCGACTATTATTTTGGACACAAGAATTGTTTTGGCAATGACTATCTGTGAGAATGATTTGAACCTAACTTTTAAAATACATAACCAAAATGGACAAACTAAAATGTTCTGGATAGATATTTAAAAGATCTATCCATAGCACTTAGCCTCACATCAAGGTCAGCAAACAAATGAAATTACCATCCTTTTTAATAAAATACCAGTAGGCTCTTCTATGATTTTTAGAATGAGTTCAAAAATGAATTTTGAAGTAAATCCAACTGGTTGAGTTTGGTATTGACTAGATCTATGTTTTCCTGGCTTAGATTAATTTTTGGAGCTCTAGATTTATTTTTGGTGAACAGATATAGAAACAATAGTCTTTTTGTTTTGTTTTCTTGATGTGTTTTTGTTTGTTTTGAAATGTGTGTTTGATCTTATCTTGTTTCCTAGCTTGTATAGAGTGTTAGGACTTGATATTAGGTTGTTTGCTTGCAGAACATCTACCTTACAAAGTGTGTGCATGATTGGAAACCCAAATAAAAATAGAACTAGCATTTGTTACTTTCTAGTTTTATTATTTTGGAACTGTGTGTGAGCTCGCTAGATCTTTGTGTAATTGCTTTAGTAAATTTTGTGCTATGTTTAACCCGTGATTTTATTTGAGCCATTACATAACATAGCGGTACATATATCCATTACATAATATAGAAATAATATAGCTAGAAATTAATATAGAAATAATATAGGAATTAATAGAAAGACATATATCCATTACATAATATATCCATTACATATATCGAACGCAACATAGTGGTACATAGATGCGGTACACAAACAACATCTACTCGAGCTCCGAAGAGTAGATGCGGAACAACTCGAAGGCAACGTATGCATCTATTGCTGCATACTCGAGATTGATCCGGTCAAGTGGGTTCTTCCCCCAATACATGTGATTCCTCGAGGGGAAACAACTCTTCATAGTTTTGTAGTCCTGGTGGATGAAGGTAGTTGCCATATGAGCCATCCCGGTCTTGTGCCCGTACAGCTCATCAAAATGGATAAGGTCATGAAGATCAATGTAGTGATCTTCAGGTATCTCAATACCCAACATGCGCATCAACTTCTGCCGGTCATTCGTGATGTCGACGCTACAGAAGTCGTAACCCTTGTTGACAAGAAAATCAACAAGTTCTGGAGATTGCTTTGAACTACTGCAACAACAAAAATGGAACACGTGTTAGATTTTGTTGCAACACGTCTATTCTTCCAATGCAACAACAAATCGAAAATGCAAAAACTATCCTACAAGAGACATTTTACGTGTGCATACCTTGCCCATTGGAAGACCAAAACGGTCTCCTTGTAGCCAATCTGGATGACGGACACATCCTTCTGATTGGCCGTATACTCTAGATCAAGCCCGAAGAACTTATGGTGTTCATCGGCTTCATAGAGATTGACCAAACGGTTAAGAGCTTGGGGGAGCCTCTCGTATATATTGGTATATGCCACGTGGAGATTCTTGCGGCATGGTGTGGGCACACGGAGAACGTTCCAAACGGGAGAATCCATGGGTGCTTGGTGGAGGAAGAAGAGAGGAAGAAGAGAAGAGAGGAAGAAGAACAGAGAGCCCGCGCACTGTAGCAATGGCCTTCTGCCTCTCGCTCGCGAAATAAAACCGCGAGGGAGGCGAGCAGTTTGGATCTTTAGTCGCGGGTGGCCAGGCCAACCGAGACTAAAGACAGGGAGGCGAGCAGTTCCGACCTTTAGTCGCGGGTGGCCAAGCCAACCGGAACTAAATCCTTCCGCGCGATACCCCAACCGCCACTCAAGACCTTCAGTCGCGGGTCGACTCCCGAACCGCGACTAAAGACCCCTTTAGTCACGGTTCGAACATTTTGGCGACTAAAGACCCCTTTAGTCACGGTTCCAAAAGGATGATCCACTAGTCGACTCCCGAACCGCGACTAAAGGCCTTTTTTCTACTAGTGGATCATCCTTTTGGAAAATATGTTTTGCTTCTTCTTCCTCCGGCCATGGCTCGATAACACCCGGAGACAATCTTGTACCCAAAATTGTTTCCACGAATACAACATTTGCAAGAAATAGGGTTGTTAGGCTCCGGGCGGCCCGAACCTGGGTAAAAAACCAATGTGTTTCTTGAGACGAGTGAGCGAGCCGACAAATTCCTCCTAGCGCCCCTTTTCCGAATCTAAGAAAGGGTGCGTCGCACTCCTGGCGTCCATGATCGACAACACAACATCAATAATATTTTTGAAGTATTTGCCCGCAACTAATTGGAACTACGAAGCTCTTCTGATAGTTTGTGCACCGCCCGGTGACATCACCGAAGGCGTTGAGGATAGAATTTGTTGAACAGGGAATGACCCCGAAGGGCCTGGAACTGCATTAAAGGGGCGGCACAATTACAGTGATGTCCTCAGAAGAAAATGAACTAACAACAGGGACCTAAGAAATTACAACCAGGACCTTACAAAGATTACAGAAAAAGCAATCCAGTCCTTCTCCATTGCCGCCGTTAGATCTTGACCTCCAGGCGCAGGCAGGGGTGACACCACCGGGGACATCACCACTTGGGGCACCACCTCTGTTGGTTCCCATGCCGAGATCGCTTGAGATCTTCCAGTAAAGGAAGAAGAAGCCCGGAGATCTCAGAATCCGAGCACGGAGTGGCTTCCATGGCTGAGCATAGCCTCATCACCTAACGGCTTGGGCTTGGAAACTCCGTAAGTTTGAGCAGCTCATGAAGCCAGTGACGGGTCACCAACTTCACCTTCCCTCCACGCCCGAGGAGGAAGAAGCAGACGCTCACCTTGTTCTTCGATCCCCTCACCACGAGGGCACCAGAGAGAAGGGGAATTGTCTGCATCTTGACAGCCACGGGCGCCAACGAGCTTATTAAGGAAGGCGCCTTCCGATTTGCCCCGCATCTCGTGCTCCCACCATGGAAGAAGATCAGCAGAGGCAGAGCAAAACTCTAGGCCATGGCTCAAGAATGGCTTAGAGCAGCGGCGCATCGGCAGTAAGCCAAACTCCACGAAGGAAAAACTACAATCACTACTAGGAACTAGTACTAATACTCTATACAGGGGGGAGCGGCATCCCATCCCATCTTGCCACCAACCAGCGTACAGGCCGGTGGCAGGAGAGGCCAGAGACCTCAGCTCTCGGCTGACTCTCAAAGCGGCAGGGGAGAGGGGAGGAGAGACTAACGGTTCAATCTGTTAGCTTCTACCGTGCCTTCGAGGATAGAATTTGTTGGAAAAGGTCGATGGCTATGCCAAAGAGAAACAGTGAGAGCGGATCCCCTTGCTAGAGGTCGTGGCCCTCAGAAATGCGAGGGGGGCACCATTTAGAAGCACTCTAGAAGATATGGTTTCATAGAAGGCGGTGATCCAATCTCGAAAGTTGGTTGTGAAACCTCTTCGTTGAAAAATATCTAGCGAACAATCCCACCGTAGAGAGTCAAAAGCCTTAGGAATATCAAGCTTGAACAAAAGACTCATATTTTTTACTCTTATGCAAACTAGTTTCCATGTTTTGACGTAAAGGAAGTTGTAGTGAATACTTATTATATTTATGAACGCGCTTTGGGACTTAGAAACAACATCATTCATGAATGGCCCAAGATGGAGGGCAAGAATTTTCGCAATGATCTTGGCGATGGAATGGATGAGGCTAATAGGTCCGAAATCCGAGATGTCCTCAACTCCCTTTATTTTGCAAGAGAGAAATTTTTGTTCAATTGAGCCAATGGAAATTTTTCACATGGAGGCTTCCAAATAAGTTGACAAATCTCATGATGAGATCCACCGTTAAAGTGTCCCAACACAAACACCCCGGTGAAGCCATTTAGCCAGACGCCTTGTCACTTGGCATTTAGTTTATGACATTTCAAACTTCCCCTTTCGTGAAAGGATTGCCTAAAGTATGCGAGTCCAGGACCTCAAAAGGAGCCCTTCCCAGTTGAATTGTTGGCTTCTAGCCCCACCCTTTTCCCATGACCGTTTTGAAATGTTGAGAACAATTTCTTCCTTTTGCTCATGATCGGTAACCCATCCATTGTTGAGCTTGAGGCCGTGGATGCGGGGTTTCCTTCTACGTGCATTAACTCTCAAGTGGAAGTATTTTGTATTTGCATCACCTCCCCTAACACTAGCAATTTTAGCAATGTGTTTCTTTCTTGGTCGCTCAAGAACGGCCAAGCTAACCACTCTCGTTTGAGAGTCGACCTTAGCCCTTAGGACCATGTTCTTCAATGAAAAGGCTTCTAAACTCTTGTGCAATGTCAAGTTGAAGGATTACAAGAAGAGACATATGGAGAAGGATCTTAGCATTCCAGAAAAGGCCACGGCTCCAAACGAAGATGCTGCAAAACTAGCGTACATGCTTGTTCTTTTAGCGATGCAAGAATTCTCATGATAATATTTTATTTCTTGGCATGAAAATACTCGAGGAGTATACCTGGCTGGTCTCGCTTGCGGGATTTTTTCTTTCTAAAGATGGTCACCCTGTGACCCCTGCCATGAATGAGTGCATCATGACAGATTTTACACCTACGGAAATTAAATCCGCGTTAGATAGTATTGGCGATCTAAAGGCGCCGGGTCCGGATGGGATGCCCTCACTGGTATATAAGAAACATTGGCAATTTACGGGAGATCATGTGGTGAACGAGGTGCTTGAGGTATTGAGGGGTGGTCCTATGCCAGATGGTTGGAATGATACATATGTTGTGCTGATTCCTAAGGTGAAAGACCCCACGAGAATAAAAGACTTGCGGCCAATCAGTCTATGCAATGTATTGTATAAGATAGTCTCCAAAGTACTTGCAAATCGGCTGAAGCTCATCTTGCCGGAGATCATCTCACCGAACCAAAGTGCCTTCATTCCTGGAAGACTAATAACCGACAACGTGTTGGTGGCTTATGAGGTTTCTCACTTTCTACTGAATAAAAAATGTGGGGCCAAGTATGCAGCCGTAAAAGCGGACATGAGTAAGGCATATGATAGGGTGGAATGGAGGTTCTTGAAGGCAATGATGGAGAAAATGGGGTTTTGTCGAGAATGGACAGATCTGATCATGAAATGTGTATCCTCTGTTAGGTATCAAATTCGGGTGAATGGTACATATTCAGAGCAGTTTTGCCCTACTCGAGGCTTAAGGAAGGGGGATCCTTTGTCCCCCTACCTGTTTGTGATCTGTGCCGAGGGCCTTTCAGCTTTGATCCATGATGCTGAGCGAAGGGGGCGCTTTAGTGGTGTTAAAATCTGCCAGGCTGCACCGAGTATTACCCACCTCTTCTTTGCTGACGACTCAGTCTTGCTACTGAAGGCTAATAGGGAGGAGGCAGCAGAACTGAGGCGCATATTAGCTTTGTATGAGAATGTTTCGGGACAGTGCATAAACCTTGAGAAATCAGCTATCATGTTTAGTGTCAATGCTCCTGAGACGGTCAAGAATGAGGTGAAACATGAACTTCTAATTGCAAGTGAGGCGTGGAACGAGAAATACCTTGGACTGCCGGTGTATGTGGGGAGGTCGAAGAAAAAAACCTTCCAATATATCAGGGACAAAATTTGGAGGAGAATCCAGGGATGGAAGGAGAAAATGTTGTCAAAGGCAGGCAAAGAAATCCTAGTCAAAGCTGTGGCACAAGCTATACCAACCTATGCAATGTCTTGCTTCTATCTCACGAAAAGCTTCTGTGATGAGTTGAGCTCGATGATTGGTAGGTACTGGTGGAGCCAACAGGACAAAGAGAATAAAATACATTGGATTGGGTGGCCCAAGTTAACCATGCCGAAAGGAAAGGGGGGACTAGGTTTTCGAGACCTACACAGCTTCAATCTGGCCATGCTGTCCCGCCAAGCCTGGCGCCTAGTACAGTACCCGGACAGTCTATGTGCTCAGGTTTTAAAAGCCAAATATTTCCCGAATGGAGATGTCTTAGATGCCAAAGCAGAAACTGGTATTTCCTATGCATGGCGGAGTATTTTGCATGGCATTGACCTTCTCAAACAAGGAGTGATCTGGCGCATCGGGGATGGAACCAAAATAAAAATTTGGGATGATCCGTGGGTGCCGAAATTATGGGACAGGAAAATCACCACTCCGCGCAACGGTAATCTCCTAAGAATGGTCAATGAGCTCATCAGTCCTGTAACTGGGAATTGGGACGAGCAGCTAGTCAATGACACTTTCCATCCAAAAGATGCAGAGCTGATACGCAATATTCCTTTGCGTGATGGAGCAGAAGATTTCCGTGCGTGGCACTTTGATCAAAAGGGTGTACACTCTGTTAAACAAGCATACAAACTACACCGAGACATTATGGAAAGAGATACTGGTACAATGGGTGAAGCTAGTACAAGTATACCAGATGCACTGGGTGGCAATGGTGATCGTCGCTGGCTACGCATATGGCAGCTTCCATGTCCAAACAAGCTACGAATGTTTATATGAAGGCTTGCCCATAATTCCCTAGCTGTGCGGGCCAATCTGGTACGGCGAGGAATTAAATTGGAGGACACCAGATGCATAATCTGTGGTAGCTCACATGAAGATGGGTGCCATCTTTTTCTCAAATGCAAAGCAGTAAAGGAAGTCTGGCAAGATATGAATATGCTAGAAATTAGAGCAGCACTAACCCGTTGTAATGGAGTCCAAGATATGCTGGATAAATTGTGGACACTTGATGAAAAGCAACGTGTCGAAATTGTGGCCATGTGGTGGTCATGGTGGAACCACAGGAATAATGTCCGAGAAGGCGGAGTTAGACTGACAGCGCCTGAACTTGTTCACCGTGCGCGGTCTCTGGCTGTAGATTGTCTGAAGTACTGTAAGCCCGCAAGACAGAGCACTGCAACAACACCGGCCAGGTGGACTCCTCCCAAAAGCGGTGTGCTCAAATTCAACATTGATGGCTCCTTCATTGCAGGACAACACCATGGAGGCTGGGGGGTTGTAGCGAGAGACGAGGATGGTCAGGTCGTTTCTGCTGCAGCTGGACGAGCAGAAGGTGTGAGTGATCCTTTTATGGCTGAGCTCAAATCGCTAGAGGCTGCAATCAGCCTGGCTACTAGTCTGGGGGCAATCAGGGTGAAGTTTGAAACTGATGCCCAACTTCTGATGAATGCAATGAATAACCCGGCCTCTGATTTCTCGCCAGCTGCTGTGATCATCCATGACCTGAAGACCCAATGTCGTACCTGGTTTTCTGCTTGCTCTATCAATGCGTGTAAACGAGATGTAAATGAAGTAGCCCATGCTCTAGCCAAGATAGGCATCTCGAGTGAACCTGGCATGATGTCTGTGTGGGAATCTGATATCCCAGCAAACATAGCTGTGATTGTTATGGGCGATTTGCCCAACTGTTTGTCGTAATAAAGCATTTACTTTCCCTGTCAAAAAAAAAAAAAAAGATGGTCACCCTGCAAGAGCTTGCCGAGCGAGTGATGACACCATTGTTTTTTTTTTAGGGAAAGCGAGTGATGACATTTGTAGCGGTAATGGATCAAGGCGAATAAAGCCCACCAATATGCGTAGATGGCCCGCTAATATGCGTAGACGGCCCACTAATTTGGCCTTCCTGCTAAGCGAACAGAAATACAATTCTATTTTTTAGACGTGATAAAAAAACTATGGTCCCGGTGGGGCTTGAACCCACGACCGACGGCACATTAGACCGTCGCTCTGACCAACTGAGCTAAAGGGCCATTATATTTCCTCATTTTCCAAATGCATTAAAATTAATAATTAGCAGCTGATTTTTCTTCTGTTTAATCCACGTACAGAAATGCGACCACGCGAAGATGTAGGCGTACGAGAAGATCGGCTGGTGCATCCGTGCAGCTCTCTGATTTTCAGCTCATCATGCCCTAGGGGTTGAGAGAGCAATAACAGTATGCACGAACATGTCAGATATGTCATATGTGTATAGTGTTATGATCTAGCGCAGAGCAAAAAATTGATCTGTCCTTCGTGAAGATGCTAATTTCCACGAAAGTAAGTGTGTATAAGATATTGCATGTCTCCGTTTATCCACGTCCCATGTGTGCTCGACAAGCAAATAACCATGGGATTGTGACTGAATTATAGGCATATATAATTTACCCATAAGCTAACACACTCTATTTTTAGAAGAAAAAAAATGCTACTATACTTTCGCAAGCGAACGGGGATGGCTATGGTCCCTGTTCCGACCTAGGGCATTGTTCATGGATCACCTCCCCCCCTCCCCCCCCCCCCCCCCCCCCCATGGGATTGTGACTGAATTATAGGCATATATAATTTACCCATAAGCTAACACACTCTATTTTTAGAAGAAAAAAAATGCTACTCCCTCCGTCCACTTTTATAAGGCTCACTTCTTACTATTTCAACAGTAAGAAGTGAGCCTTATAAAAGTGGACGGAGGGAGTACTATACTTTCGCAAGCGAACGGGGATGGCTATGGTCCCTGTTCCGACCTAGGGCATTGTTCATGATCTAGGGTGTCGCGGACTTCATAGCTTGCCACCACTTTCTTCCCAACAAAGATATGGATTTTACATTCATGTTGCAGCACCACCAGTCAGGATTTCTGACCAAGGAAGCTCCTCATGTCAACAATAGCATCTTTATTCGAAACTAACCTGCAGGCAACAGTCATGAAAAATGCAATTTTTTGCCATCGGATGCAAATTAAAAGCTTAGCAGCAATTTTAACAAAAACTTAGCAGCAATTTCGAAATAGAAAACACATCCCCGAACCATAGGTGTGTAACTTTTGTAACTCGTTGATGCAAGCTGGATTTGGTTCAACTTCAGCTTAGTCCTCAAAAAAACACCGGTCGCGAAACCACCGTTCGCTGGGAGGGGGCAATTCTCCATCGCCAGACTATATATATGGTTTCAAAGATTAACTACCGGACCTAAGCGTGATTAACTGATAGAGCAGTACCGCTAGTACTATTCGTCAGTAGGGGCAAACGTTCTCGCGACGTGTCACCACCAAGTTAAGTGTCATGGAGGATTAATTAGCTGGCCGCATGCACCAACAGCCGCTGCTGCTGGTGCCAAACGTACGGCAGCACAGCGCTACCGAAATTTTGATGACTGACCCACTGCCTTTTTGTGTCATGGAACAAGAGTGGTTAGTAGGAGTAGTACCAATTAGCAGAGGTTATAAGGCGATCGAATGATTGGTGATGGCTTCGCTGATCAAGCATGGTTTCCTACTGTGTCTATTCAAAAAAACATTGCTACTGTGTGCCGGTAGAATTTAACACGTGAGATGATGAAACAGAGACAGCTAGAAGGGAAGATAGTCAAACAGATCAAGCATGGTTTCTGTCGTGCGAAACATGCAACTCTCTGCGAATTGTGCCACATTTATCTCCTGGGTTTTCACGCCGGAGCACGCACAGCATAGTGATCCGGAGCTAGCAGCAGTTGGCACCCGGAAGCACGCGTCGAGCTGCCTAACTTCTGCATAGCCTCTACCACAAGCAACATACACCGCAACTATAAATACACCTCACGGGCGCCCCTTGGTATCCATCGATCCATCACTCACACAGCTCTTCCTCTCCTCAGCCAATTACCAATCAAATCACAAAGCCTCTTCCAGTTCATCCTCACTACTGCAAATTAATGGCGCCGGCTACTACCAAGCTCGTGGCGTCTTCTTCCCTTCTCGTGCTGCTCGTGTTGTCACTCAGCATTGTCAGCAATGCCAGCTCGGTCGACGAGAACGGCAGCTCCCCCACCAGCTCCACCGAGAAGAACGTGTTCACCATCGACAACTATGACGCCCGTGGCGACGGGAAGAACGACGACACGCAGGCGCTGGCCAAGGCGTGGAACGTGGCGTGCTCCTCTTCCCGGCCGGCAGAGTTATTAATTCCTAAGGGCAAGAGCTACCTGCTCAAGTCCACCATCCTTTCTGGCCCATGCAAGTCCACCGTGGTCTTCATGATGAAAGGTACACTGGTGGCTCCTCCGAGCAGGTCTGACTGGAGTGAAGACAACATCAGGCACTGGATCATGTTTCAGGGAGTCTCTGATCTCACTGTCACCGGTGGTGGTGTTGTCAATGGTAACAGCAAGATTTGGTGGAAGAACTCATGCAAGACCAATGAAGCTTTGGTATGCACACAGGTTCCGACGGCAATGACATTTCACTTGTGCAACAATCTGAAGGTGGAGAACCTGAAAATTATAGACAGCCAACAGATTCATATGTCTGTCGAAGATTGCACTAACGTGCAATTGGCTCGCCTATCCATCACGGCGTCTGGTACGAGTCCGAACACTGATGGCATCCATATTACCCGTAGCAAAGATGTGCAAGTTAGAGACTGTCTCATCAAGACCGGGGATGACTGCATGTCGATTGAGGATGGAACTCACAATCTGCATGTCACCAAAGTCGTGTGTGGTCCAGGACATGGCATCAGCATTGGAAGCTTGGGCGACGACAACTCCAGAGCCGAGGTTTCCGATATTACAATTGACTCCGTACAGTTATATGGCACAACTAACGGTGCCCGCATCAAGACATGGCAGGGAGGAAGTGGGTATGCCAAGGATATCATATTTAAGAACATGATCATGGAAAATGTGGAAAACCCAATTATTCTTGATCAGAACTATTGTGACTCCGATAAGCCATGTGAGAATCAAGAATCGGCGGTGGAGATTAGCAACATCGTCTTCAAAAACATTAGAGGGACTACCACTTCTAAGGATGCCATCAAGTTGAGCTGCAGTAAAAATGCCCCTTGTTCTGACATTGCCCTGGAGAACATTGACTTAAAATTAGAGGGGGCTGAGGGTGACATCGAAAGCACCTGCCAGAATGCAAAATGGAGAAAAACCGGAAATGTTGTTCCACTACCTTGCAAAGGCAACAACTGATAGATTAAGCATAATAGACTTTTGTGTGAACATGTATATAACACTAGTGTACATGAATTGAGAGAGAAAGTCATTTTGTAGACAAACATGTCAAAATTTGTAAATAAGGATTTCTCCTAAGTCCTTCATGTAATACATCTATGAGCGTATTTTCCAATTTTCAAATTAGTGAAGTAACTTCCTTTTCATTACTTTAAAAGTGCAACTATTGGTTGGCTCTTCAAGGTTAATGTTGACAAGATACGGCGAGGTGATCATGAGCTAAATGTACTAAATAGCATCATATCCTCCTACATAAAGTATACAATTCTACTACATGTTATCTCATATTGATCCTAACACAGTAACACGCGGTGGCGGATCCCCCCCCCCCCCCGATATGACCACGGGTTCCTGATGACCCACAAGTATAGGGGGCGTATCGTAGTACTTTCGATAAATAAGAGTGTCGAACCCGACGAGGAGCAGAAGGTGTTGACAAGCAGTTTCGATGAAGGAATAACTGTAAATACTGACAGATAGATTTGTAGGGATTTTTTGATATTGTAGATAAATAAAGTGCGAGTAAATAAAAGACAGTAATAATAATTGGAGCAAGTGGCCCAATCCTTTCTTCAGCAAAGGACAAGCCGGTGGGTTTACTTATGATTAACAAACGTTTTCGAGGACACACGGGAGGTTTCTGTCAAGTGCTTTTGTTTCATGCAGCTGAATAATCTTAGTGTTTTGATAAGTGTTGTATGGGTGAACCTATGCTAATGTACCGTCCCATCCAAGACTCATACATACTTGTGATTATAGCCCTTGCAAGTATCCGCAACTACAAGAAAGTAATTAAGAAATAAATCTAACCGCAGCTTTAAACTCCGGGATCCTACGCTCCCTCGTGTAATGGTTACCTAACGCGGGTTTAGGTTTCTGTCACTCCGGCAACCCCACAATTAGTAGCCAAATACACGATGCATTCCCCTAGGCCCATAAATGGTGAAGTATCATGTAGTCGACGTTCACAAGACACCACTAGAAGAATAACACCACAACTTAAATATCAAACCATCATATATTACTCAACATTACTTCACTACTAACAACTTGACTTCTCCCATGTCCTCAAGAACAACACGAACTACTCACAAGACATCATATGGATCATAATCAGAGGTGATATAATGGATGATAACAATCTAGTCATAAAGTGCAAACACCGATAAATCTCGCAAGCATCAACTACTAACAAGTAATCCACACTGGGAGAGAGATCTAATGTAAAACAACGATAGAGGCCCCTAATAGTTACAACGGGATGTCGGTGGATGATGAGGGTGATGGTGCTGATGGTGATGATGATGATGATGACGATCTTGATGATGCCCGGAGTGATGATGGTGACGATGGCGATGATTTCCCCTCCCCGGAGAGGAATTTCCCGGCAGATTTCTCCCTGCTAGAGAATTTTTCTCTCTCGGGTGTTTTCCGCCTCGAGGCGGCGGCGGGATAATTCTTCGATGATGGTCTGGGGCTTAGGGATCCCTCGGGGTCAAGTACGCGAAAGACCTCCACCAGAGTTGGGCCAGGGTGGCCACACCACCTGGTGGCGCGGCCTGGGGGCGCCACCTCATGGTGTGGGCCCCTGGTGCCCCCCTCTGGCTGTACTCCTCCTCTGAACTTCTAAGACACCCCCGGTGTCCCTCTTCTTCTTCTGATCTTCTGAAATATGGTACCCCGACGGTGCTTTTTCCATCAGATTTCTGGTCCCGGTGTTTATTCTCCAAAAATTATTAAACATGCAAAATAAGATAAAAACATAAGGGATGCATCAGAACATGAAATATATCGATGAATAACTGCAAATTATGATATAAAACAGTGATGCAAAATGGACGTATCAACTCCCCCCAAGCTTAGACCTCGCTTGTCCCCAAGCGAAACTAAACTCAGTAAATAAGACCACAGGTTTATGGAGTGAAGAGTCGATAAATAAAATAAGGACAAAAAGCATCACATTTATCTATACACCAATCATTATAGGAAACAACTTCCTCTCATATAACTTAACTTGAAACGAGTAATGGGAGTCACAAACAAAGATGCAAAAGAGAGAATCAAAATTGGTGATGGCAAACTTCGTTCTTGGTCAGAGAACAGTTGATGATATCATACTTATCCTAGGTGAAGTATTTATAACAAGGCTTATATTGTAGAGCTTAACATGTTTAATTATAACAATCCTTTTACAGTGATTCATAACTTTCAAAGTAATATTCATTCAGATAATAAAACATGTGCTAAACAAAAGAAGGATAGAAAACATGATTGAATAAATCAACATATAGATGGTGAGATCACAACAACTCAAATGCTTGCTGGAGACAGAAACGAATGGGTTTACTGACTCAACATAAAAGTAAAAGATAGGTCCTTCGCAGAGGGAAGAATGGATCACTCATGTGCTAGAGCTTTTATTTTAATAAACAGAGGTATAAAATGCATGACACTCCTCCCATCCATCTTACACAAACCATGGCTAACCGAATCCTCGGGTGCCTGCCAACAATCACAAACCGTGGAGGAGTGTCTAAATTTTGAGAGAGGTGTATGTTTATGTCAACGAATGGAAAACAAAAAATACAGTACGTCACAAGCAAACTAGACTTCACAAGAGCGGCTCCCATAGAAGGACGCAACTAGTATAGAAGGTCATCCCTCTTTCTCTTTTGTTTACACAATTATGCTTTGACTGATAAATCAGGGGCATAAAGAGTGAAGAGAATTTGTATTATTATTTGGGTCTAGGAACCCCGCTGCCAGCTCTTCTAGCATTTGGATATGAGGATGAAGCCAGTAGTCCAGGTGTGTGAGTCCAATCAACAAGTGAGATAAAGATTCTCTATTTGCGTCCTCATGAGCTAAAATAGGAACACAAAACAGGGATAATTTTGAAGGTTTTAAAGGTAACACATGAGCAATTTACTTGGAGTGGCGGTGAAATACCACATGTAGGAAGGTATGGTGGACACAAATGGCAAGGTTTTGGAGCTCAAAGTTTGGATGCACGAGAAGCATTCCCTCTCAGTACAGGGTTTTTAGCTAGCTAGGCCGTGTAGCAAGCATAAGAGTTGAGGGAAAACAAACAAATATATATATGATGAAACCAATAATGCAATCTTCATTGAAAACACAAACGATCTTAACTTGTTAATACTAAGTTCATGAGCTAATAGGAAAATTCCTCTTTCTTATACTAGCATCTCAAAATATTATTTCTACTGACCCAAGCTAAGTTTGCCAAAACCAAGTAGATTAACTTAATGATCTCCAGAGTGAAACCAAATACTAACAACAAGCTCAACCATATGACAGAAATTGAAAACTAAAATAAGGTGTGTAGAAAGTAAATGATGAAATTTCTCATTAATATTTCAAACCGGCAACTCCCACCAACGGATACAACCATAACCAACTAAGGAGAGACACTTCCATACTGCAAACCATCCTATATGATAACTTCTCTACTCACGATATGACTCTACTAAAAAAGGTAAACAAGATGAAAGATAGTGATGTGATACCGCGGAACTCCCCCCAATCATGGAACAAGCCAAGGGGATGCCAATACCAATAAAGAATAAATTCTTCGATGGTGGTGGTGAATCCTTCTCGATGAGCTTATCAATTGATTTCTTCAGATCTTCAATCGCGAACATAAGCATACACGTCACCTCCGTATTGTGATCAATACGGTTTGCATGCCTTTCAGACTGTGAATCGCAGCCACCAAGATTTTTCCCCCATTCTTCGTTAGGTTGAGAGCTTCCTTCATCTGCACGATTAGAACGATCCATATCCCAGCAAGAAGGAAAATCTGTCTCGGGTACCTTCCTAGATTGATACTCATGAATTAAAGTACAGAAAGATTTCTTTATGCCTGAAATGGGTGTCCTTGAAGCTAAGTAGTGACGTGGGGCATTCCCTCCAGTGCTCATCCTTGCCGTTTGCTTGCAAGGTTTTGCAACCACTCCATTGCTTGCGATGGTGGCGCGTGGATGCACTCGTGGGTCTTCTTCTACATCTCCTTTAGCTCCACTCTTGATCTCCTCCTTCGGCTCCGGGTCTTGGGGATCATCTTCCTTTGGTTCCTTCCCCTTGCTGTTGTTGGCGGAGACCATGATGCTTCTAAAACTGAAAACTGAACCTGGCAGAAACAGCTCGAAACATAAACACGACGAGAAAACCATATACGGACCTCGGGGGGTCCGGGGGATTATATAGCAAAAAGTTTCATAACGAGAGGAAAGTCCAGGTCGAAAACGAGTCGGAGAGGGGCTCCGGGGCGCCCACACCATGGTGTGGAACCTCTGGGCTCCGTCTCCACCTCGTTTCCGGCTCATAATTTTTCTTATTTTCCAAAAACAGTAAGAATAAAAGTTGGAAGATGTTTCGTGAAAGTTTTCTTACCAAAACTGATACCTATTTGAAAGCTGACTCTCTAGTTTCTGAAATATGCTTCTTAATAAATTCCTCTGGGATCATGTTTCAAATACAATCAACATTTTCATTATAAGGATCTCCAGAAATATAATGCTTGAGTCTTTGGCCATTCACCACTTGTGAAGTGTTGTCTTCAAGGGAAACAATTTTAATTGCCCCTGAACGATATACCTCTTCGATAACAAAAGGTCCTTCCCATAGACTCACAAGTTAAAAGATTACATCAAGCAAATCATCTTACAAGACACAATGCAAATCACTCCAAGAGGGTCCGTGGCAGTGAGAAGTCACTGTTAGCTACCCCGATCGTAGGGCGTAACAAAAGGCCGATTGGAAATGTATCACTCGTAGCAATCATATGCCATTGTTTCTATCAGCTGGTAGTTTAAGTGTGGCACAGCTTCAAGTTTCTTAGACGAACCATTAAAAGTTTCTACTTACTATTCCTTCCCGTTTATCCATTAAGCAAATTAATATCTCAAAACAACATCAATTATTCAAGTGAAGCAGTTTAATGATCTACAAGACCATGTAATCTTTTCCACTATACCAACTATCACAATAGCATTCCTATTTCCAAGCAAACACGCATATGAGAACCACCTAACTACAGAAGCTAACAACTATGAACAAAGGATGCATTCAAAACAAGAGCTGGAAGCACTAAAATATCTAAGCATGAATACTCAACAAATATAAATGAAGCACAAGAGTATTCTAACGAAAAGGCGGAGCGTATCTCTATCCCAAACAAATATGCTAGGATCCAACTTTTTATTACAGCAAATAAAACCAAACAAACTGAAAACAAAAATAAAATACGCTCCAAGTAAAGCACATAAGATGTGACTGAATACAAATATAGTTTCACTAGAAGTGACCTGATAAATTGTTGATGAAGAATGGGATGCCTTGGGCATCCCCAAGCTTAGATGCTTGAGTCTTCTTCTAATTTTCTGGGATGTACCACCGGGGCATCCCCAAGCTTAGGCTTTTCACTCTTCTTGATCACAACATATCATCCTCTTCTCTTGACCCTTGAAAACTTCCTTTACACCAAACTTCTCACAATCTTCATTAGCAACGTTAGTGCAAACCGAAATAATAAATTCACATGGTTAAGTTTAAACACAATCCTAACACTCATAAACACATTAGCTACTGTCATAACTTATTTTAAAACTCTTTTTCTGAAAAGAACACCAAAAGAAAGAGATTAGGAGGCAAATGCAATTATTGGCAGAAATCTGTCAAAACAGAACAGCGGGTAAAGATGATTTTTTTCGAAAATCCTCTGTTGCTCAAATCAAAACGGGGTCAACTAAGAAAAGTTGCATATATATCCTAGGATGACGCACATAAAAACTCAGTTCATTTTGAATTTTCTGTGATTTTATACGATTTTAACAGTGGACAGCAGAAATCTGTTTCCTGCGCAGAAATCCGAAATATAGTCTCAACTTTCCACTAGAGGCTTTAATTGGCTCAACAAAGACACAAAATAAAATATACAGAGGGTTGCTAAGGAAAGATACAACACCCATGTGTAGAGAAAACAAAAATAAACGACGGAAAACGGGTTGAAAACGGAGAAATAAAACAGGTTGTCTCCCGGAAGCGCTTTTCTTTTAATGCCTTTCAGCTAGGCACAATGATTTTTAAAAGATGCTCACATAAGAATAAGAGTTCAAGCACAATAAGAGAGCATCAAGAAGCAAATATAAAACACATTTAAGTCTAACCCACTTCCTATGAAAAAGAATCTTGTAGAAAAACAAGTCAACGAAGCACAAAGTGACTAGCATAGGAAGACAAAATAAGTGCAACTTAAACAATTTCAACATAAAGAGGGGAAACTTAATATTGTTGAGATGCATAAAACCATGTTTCTCTCTCTTATAATAACCTTCAGTAGCATCATGAATAAAATTAACATTATAGCTATCACGTAAAACATTCTTATCATGAGCCACATGCATAAAAAAATTAATACTCTCCACATAAGCATAGTCATTCTTATTAATAACAACGGGAGTAGGATTATCATAAAGAACTCGAACATGATAGAAACGTTTCATATTAAAGAGATGTTTTTGGGTAATCCCACCATAAATATGGCAAGCTTCATGAGGATGATTGTAATTATAGCCTATGTTATAACTTTCTTTATAATAATTATCAAAGACTGGAGGCATATTGAAATCATAATTAATTTTCTCCTCAATAGTAGGTGGACTAAAAATGTCATATTCATCATTGCAACCATCATATATTGGAGGCATAGCATCATCACAAGCATTAAAATAGTTTTCTTCCAAAAGGCGTTCATTTGTAAACATATCATCATTTTTACTAGGAGGAGATGTATCAAGCATGTAATCTTTAATAGCAAAGGGATTTTCAAACACATCATCCACGAGTTTAGAGCTTTCTATATTATCATTGGAAGGAGAATGGATAGTACTAATAGTACAACAATTATTAATATCATTGTTTTCAGAATTGGTACCAAACATATTTTCAATATCAAAAGTAGTGTGTTTCTCCCAATCATGATCACTTTCATAAATAACAGGCATAGGAAAATCATCGAGTTCAGACTCATCATCAAAAGCTGTAATATGAGCAACATGCTTAGGGAGAGATACCATTACCTCTCTCCTTTTACTCCTTTTTTTCTTCTTATTCTTCCCCTCTTTAGGAGGGAGAGGCTTAAAAGGAAGCTTCTCCACATACCCTGTTTTACTGTCAGAAACAACAGAAAGAACTTTGGAGGATTCCTCCTCCTCATTAATAAGAACAAAACTCATATTAGTCCTGTCATATTTTTGTAAAGTGTCCTCTTTTAGAATATTTTGTATGTAATATTTCCATGGCAATTTTCAACACAATAAAGATGGCATTCATGCAAGACACTATTCATATCAAAAGCACTCATATCAATCAAAGAAGTTTTTCTTAATAACTCTTCACACCTTAAAAATAATGTAAGTTCATCATGCTCATTAGGGGTGATCATGTCATCACAATACAAACTTGCAGCACTCATAGGATTCGAAACGCTACTATCATGGCTTGAGCATTGAAAATTAAAATGACCCACTTTACAACAAAATTCACAAATAAAAGGATAGAGGGCACAAACTTTTTCACCAAGATCATTTAGAGCCCTATCCCACATTCTAGTTTTTTCATTCCTATGATGGATAAAATATTATTCTTCGATTTGATTCTTTTCAGAAGGTCTAAGTGCTCCACAGAAATTAACATGCTTATAAGAAATAGTACTTTCGAAAGTTTGAGCATGATTATTGCAATCATCAATAACAATTTCATTTTTCATGCAAGTGTCTTTAAAAGGTTCATGATATATGTACCCATTTTTAGGAATATTAATATAAGAAGCAAAGGATCTATACCAACCGACAACTATTTGAGGATCAAGACCATATTTAGCATTAAGCTCATGAAAATCAGCAGTTTCAGCAAAAGTCTTAATGCAATCATACTCATTGTTTATACCTGATTCTTTACCTTTGTTGTTATTCCAATCTTCACTATTGATTCGAATTCTCTTAAGAAGATCCCACTTAGCTTCAACCTTCTTACTACAAAAAGAACCCTCTGAACAGGCTTCTAGATATTCCTTCCAATGTCCTGAAAGCCTTGCATAAAAATTAGTAACAATTATTTACTCAGGAAGCTCATAGTTAGGACATTTGAGTATTAATGTTTTTAGTATTCCCCAAGATTGGGAAATTCTTTCTCCATCATGAGGCCAAAAATTATAAATGTAATTCCTATCTAAATATAGTTCATGAGAAGGATAAAATTTAGAGTAAACGAGAGATTCAAGTTCCTTCCACTCCAAATGATGAGGATCATCTAGTAGTTCATACCACTCCCTTGCTTTGTCCTTAAGTGACAAAGGGAATAGCATCCTCTTAACTTGGTCCGTTGAGATACCTGCACACTTGAATAACTCGCATAATTCATGCATAAAGTGTAAATGATCACTAGGATGGACAGTTCCATCTCCAAAATAACGGTTATCCATGACAAGTTCAACAATTTCCTTGGGTATTTTAAAAGGAAATCTTTCCGTAGGAGGATTTAAAATATCACAAGCATCATTAGGTTTATCACATATGGGAGATAAAGTATAATGAGAGCAAATTTTCTCCTCTAAAGCTGGAAAACTAAAAAGATCGTAAAAACTAGCTTCCCGAAGCTTACACTTTTCCCTAGCATTAGGAATGATGGGGTGCAAAGAATTAATGCTAACAACATTGCTATCACTATTATTCAAACAAACTTCCATAGGTTTTTTAATTTTCTATTCAAAAGCATCATGTCCTAATTCAAGATAAATATTATAAAGTTCTATCATATTTTTGTTGTTTTCCATTAAGACTACTAGTAAAAAATAAAAACAAGAAGCGAGTATCGAACTCAGGGAGGTAGAGGTCAAAGATGTCCCTCTCAAGCAACCCTGCAATTAAGATACAAGAAGTCTCTTATGTACCCAACACACCCAATATACTTGTCAGGTATATAGGTGCACAAGTTCGGCGAAGAGATAGTGAAATGCGAGTAATATGGATGGTTATAAGTAATATTAGCAATCTGAAATAAATATGGCACCAAGCAAACATGTAGCAGAACATGCGGAAAACGGTGTTTCAATGCTTGGAAACAAGGCCTAGGGATCCTACTTTCACTAGTGGACACTCTCAACAATGGTCACATAATTGAATGACTAAATATCTTCTCTTCACTATGCTACTCTTACCCTCTCCGGTTGGATAACGAACACTAATCATTGCGTAGGGCTGCAAAAAGCATTCCTTAAAGTAAGCATTCCCATGTCTAGTTAGCCCCACACTGTCAACTTGAGCGCCCTAGAAGGTACTAGACCAACACCACAATTCATACAGGAGACACACACGATGTGTACACTGTCACCTTCACACCGCAGGACAAGGTGACTCCAAAGTTCATATTAATAAAACACTTGAGTAGCACAATAGATGAAGAGTAACCTCTACTTATTGAAGTAGATTACAAAGCTCACGATCACATATAGATCACACCATGGGAGAGAGAGATGAACCACATAGCTACCGGTAAAGCCCTCCGCCTCGGGGGAGAACTACTCCCTCCTCGTCATAGGAGACAACAACGACGATGGAGATGGCGGTGGAGTCGATGGAGATGGCTTCCGGGGGCACTTCCCCGTCCTGGCAGGGTGCCAGAACATAGATATGTCCCCCGAAACTTGGGTTGACGATGACTGCGGCTGTGGAAGGTTTCGTGGAGTTTCGCCTATTAGGTTACGGTTTTCGGGAGGAAGGCCATGAATAGGCGGAAGAGCAACGCCGGTGGGCCACCAGGGTGGCCTCACTACCCCAAGGCACAGCCAAGGGGGGGCGCGCCTGGCTATGGTGATGGCCCCCTGGTGCCCGTCTTCGACTCCTCTTCGGACTTCTGGATGCTTCGGGGGAAAATAGGAACTTCGAGATTCGTGGGGTCCAATTCCGAGAATATTTCCAGAACAACTTTTTTGAAATAAAAAAAAAAAACATGGAACTGACACTTGGCATCTTGTTAATAGGTTAGTCCCGGAAAACGTGTAAAAATGATATAAAGAAGGGAGAAAACATGTAGCAATTGGCATAATATCAACATGGAACATCAGAAATTATAGATACGTTGGAGACGTATCAAGCTTGCATGGGAATGCATGAATGATTCTGTTAGGAATTGTCCTAACCATGCATGGCATGGATAAGTGGTTAATACTCCATTTATTTTAGAATGCACTTAATACTATGTCAAAATCTATGCTTGACGCAGCAGCAGCAGGAGGTACGTTCATGGGAAAGAAAATAGGAGTGGCCAACAACCTGCTCAATGATATGCAAAACAATCATGCCCAATGTATATAGAAAGAACTAATACCAAGAATGTAACTGTTGTCACTAAGGGAAACACTGAAGAGCTAACAACAAAGGTAGATGAGCTACTTAATGTTCTTAAAGGAAAAAATGAAGCTTAGGTAAATACCACCTCCAATGCTCAAATTGAAAAAATAGATTTTATAGCTCGTAATACATATAAACCTGTAGGGAGAGATCGAAATTTTGGAAAAAAAATTATCAGAAACATTTGACACTTGAGGACAACCAAACAATAGTAACTATATAATGGAGGAAACAATGTCAACCTCCAGTTACTTGAGGATACCCACAAGTATAGGGGATTGCAACCGTCTTCGAGGGAAGTAAAACCCAAATTTATTGATTCGACATAAGGGGAGCCAATGAATATGTATAAGCCTTAACAGATGAGTTGTGAGTTCAGCTGCACCTGGAAGTAGACTTGCTCGCAAAAGTTTACCAGTGGAAACATTTTATAGTAGTAGCAGTAGTGAAATAATAGCAGGAATGAAATAAGGACAACAACAGTAATCGTAGTAGGCAGCAGGATTAAAATAATGTAGGCGTAGAGATTGATGAACGAGTGTTGCATGGATAAGATAATTCATATAATAATCAAAACATGGCAATTGCAGATAAATAATAATAAAGCATCCAAGTACTAGGTAAACCATAGGCATGTGTTTCATATTTAGTCGTATGTGCTCGCAATGAGAAACTTGCACAACATCTTCTGTCCTACCAGCCCGTTTGCAGCGGGGCCTCAAGGGAAACTACTGGTAATTAAGGTGCTCCTTTTAATAAAGCACCAGAGCAAAGAATTAACACTCCGTGAACACACGTGATCCTCACATCACAGCCATCCCTCCGGTTATCCCAATTTCTATCACTTTGGGGCCTCGGGTTCTGAACAACGATATGTGTAAACAACTTGCAGGTATGATAAAAAAAACATAATTATCCTCATGAAACAATAACTTGTTCAAATCTGAGATCATGGCACTCGGGCCTAGTGACAAGCATTAAGCATAACAAGTTGCAACAATGATAGATAGCACTAACAAGGGATACTAGGCACCCTGCCCTAACACTCTGGCAATTATTACATGAACGATCTCATCCAATCCCTACCATCCCTCTCAGCCTACAGCGGGGATTACTCACACATGGATGGGGTAATCATAGATGGTTGATGCAGAGGTGGTGGCGATAATATCCTCTCAATCCCCGTCCCGACAGGGTGCCAGAACAGAAACTTCTGATCCCCGAATTGGGTTTCGAGGTGGCGGCGGGGCTCTGGTGTTTTTCTCTAGAATATGACGAGCCCGTCAATGTTTTTAGGTTACGTGGTATATTTAGTCGAAAGGGGACACACCATGTGGCATCGCGGCCTAGGGGGGCGCCTCCAGGTGGTGTGGGCCCCTCGTGGCCCCTCTCTGTCTCGTCTTCTGGGTCCGGGGGTCTTCGGGTAAAATAGGAATACTGGGATCTTTTCTGCGCATTTTGCTAAAAGTTGATTTTCCTCACAAAAACGAGACACCAGGGCAATTATGCCGAAAACAACGTTAGTCCATGTTATTTGTATTCAAGACTCACAAGTTTAGAGGAAAACAACAAAAAAAAAGTGTTCGGAAAAGTAGATACGTTTTGGACGTATTAGTGTTTTTTTATAGAATGGTTGAGAATGACGATAATGTACTTGGTCAGCTAACCCAAAAGGTATTACTATGAGAACTGATTTACATGAACTCCAAGAAAGAACAAAGACTCTAGAAGTACAAATGGCCAAGATAGCTGAGAGTAAAACTTTAATTTTAGCAAAATTTGCAGGTAAACCAGAGCCCAATCCAGCTACAGACTTGAAGATGATGAGAAGCACAAAATAGGCACACAAATAACTAGATTTTAGGAACGGTCCCAAACAAAACTACATTGTAGAAGGCCTCGTAAAAATAGTAAGCCTAAAGAACCCAACACTTGAAGGGGGGTAATGAAGCATCTTATAAAGCATTCATTACTCAACTTGCTTATGAAGTACGAGAGCTTGAACTTTAGTATAGAAAATTATGTATGAAGGTACCAGCTAAGTTAGAAGATATATTTGAGCCTCAAATTGAGATAAATTTAGGTGATAATGATATAATTGCACTTTGTGGTTTAGGTGCAAGTGTTTCAACAATCCCTAAAACACTTTTTGATAAACTAAACTTAGGTAGTTATAATATAACTGAACTTAAACTTCATCTTGATGATTCTACCTTTAAACAAGCTATGAGAATTAAAGAAAATATAGTAGTACAAATAAGAGTGAGCCCAACACTCCTTCATCTTATTATAGTAGACATGTCTGAAGATCTAATAGCAATTATTATACTTGACAAAACATTTCTAAAAACTATTAAAGCCTTGATAAATTTACATGCAGGAACCGCGAGGATCGAATTACCCTCTCGAGATCCTTTTGTTATTCGTTTTCCTAGGAAGAAGAAGTCCAATGTATATGATAATGGAGTCATCACATTGAAGGAAAACTACTTCGAAATGAGGATGCAAGTCACGATGCCCAGTTGAGCATTAATATGGTGGAGATAACCGACCAAAAGCAAGTGCTCCCATGGGAGTCAACCTATGAAAAGAAAGCTTTCATTTCATTTTCTAGTATTCATTTTAACTTTTTAGTGTTAGTGTTAGGAGGAGAATTTTTTAATTGTTAGGAGTTTTACCTATATTACTGCCATTATAATTATATATTCAACAATGTCATAGACTAATATTTTAGGTTTAAAGAAAAATTTGAAAACTCGTACAAAATTGAAGTACTCAAAGGTACCTGCCTATTTTAACGAGTGGTTGTATAGTCGCAGCCGACCGTACCAGCCACCATACTCAATAGCTACCCCCAAAGACTTTCAATCGCAAAAACTTTCGGGCGACAAAACGAGTGGTGGTTCGGTGATTTTTCATCGTACTATCCATAGTTTCGTAACGCCTTCTACACATCGACAAGTCCAATGTTGTTTAACGAGTGGTGGTATGATAATTTATCACCATACCGGCCGTCGTACTCGGGGACCATTTGCGACGAGAATCATTCCGTGTTGTTTGACGAGTAGTGGTACGGTGATTTATCTCCATACCAGCCACTATACTCAAGCCACCATACCCACCACCGCACTCTACACAATACTCGTTCATCGAGGTCAGTCAAACCCACCAAGGTAAGTGTACCCACCTTGGTACGACCGCACCCGACCGTACTGGTCACCGTACCACGCCATATTCGCAGGTAAAAGCCCACAAGGCTATTTTTTATTTGGAATTATATTTTCCACCACTCCTTCCACTTCTAAACCTCCTAGAAACCTCAAGAGAGCTATTTTCTTGTTCATCTTTGGTATGATTCCTTGAGCAGAAGCGATCCAAGGTATGTTTCTCCTCTGTTCCACCAATTACTTTTTGCAAGGATTGATTCAACCAAGTTTTATTTTCAATCTAGGGTTCATGTTTGTATGCCTAGTTTCTATGGGTTGATCATTGCTTTGTGATTCACTTTAGGAGATCTCTGCCCCTAGTACTATGAGGATTACATTGTCTATCTTATATGAACCAATATTTACTAGTTTTTCTAGATGAATACAAGGAGCCAAACACGTGCTAGTGCTAACCCAAGTGCTAGTGGAAGTGCTAGTCAAGCTAGCAAGATCGTCAAGAAAAATCCAATTGACAAATTCCTAGGTATCAAACTGCGTGATAGTGTCTCTCGACGCAGATATAGGTTCCTTTACAAGCATGAGACGAAGACAACTAAGTGATCTTGTTCCACTACTATCTACTGTCTCGGTATTACTAATGATTCCAATTTACTATGCAACAATATTTCTATTAGTGATTTTGTTTTTTAGAATGTTCCAACTTACCCCCGGTTGACGATGGATTTTTTTAGCATGCTTGAGCACAACATTAGAACTCATCCCAATTGAATAGTGGATAAGAAAATTAAATTCCATCTTATGAACATATCCTTTGATATGAGTATCAATGAGTGGTGCAACAACTTTGGTTTCACCTATAATGACATACACACTCACACAAACCACTATATGTTGCACCCTCAAACTAATGAATATTTTTCCCAGATGAGTGTTCCTGATAATATCCCTAAAGGAGGTAATATAGAGTTCCCTGGTATTTGCTATTTTTTCCATGTTATTTCTAACACCTTGCAGGAACGCTGAGAGTTTAAAAAAGTTAATGAAGATGAGACCATCATCTTAGCTAAGCCCGCACAATTGCGGACTAACATGATGTCTAATTTAGGGACAATGCTTATATTCCACCTCAATCGTCAAGCATACCAGCACCATAGACCCATCACTTGTGGAGGAGTCATCACCGTTCTCGCCTACTCACTTGGATCAGACTTGAGAAACCTTGCTCAACTCACTAGCGAGAGTTATGTTGGTACTACCATAGTGAGAGGCACATGTATGATTGTCAAACAACAAGGAAGATTTTTTTATCCATATACCTGGAGCAGTGGAATTATTTCCCACTCCTATTCTTAACCTATTTTCTATCGAGAATGGAGTAATTCACTATATTGGAAAGGAAGAATGAGAGGAACTTGAGCCAGAGGCTGAGATGCCCGAGGACAATTATGAGGAAGAAGAAGTGCCCGATGAGCAGGCATATATACCACCACAGTATGCCTCATACCAAGACTTTAATGATCTTGGAGAACATATAAATGGCATCAACAATCTCTTAACAAATCTCTGTAACGCTTCTTATGATCTTGCAAACAATTTTATTCTTGGTGTGATTATTGGTGCCCAATTTTTTGCAGCCACCATCACAATGATCTCCCATGTTACAAAAGTTTAAGCTTACACTTGTATATAAAGATGTGGTGACAAGTTATCATTTATTTATCTTTTATTTGCTTTTCAGTTTTCGAGGTTGTGCTTTTATCACTTGAATTGGAGTAGCTTCAAATATTTCATTTTTTTGTTTCAGTTTTTTTTTCTTTTTCTATAGCTTTTCTTTTATTGACAAATTTCTATTCTAAAAACCTTTCTACAAAATCACAAAAATATTTTCCTTTTATCATTATTCTCTGGATGTTTCCGTTAACATGATAATCATTTTTGCAGAAGAGTGGTCAACCACGAGTTTTGAAGAAACACCTCCTAAGGAAGAGAGGAATATTTCATTGACATAAGGCGTGTCTTGTGATTCCAACCTTTTAAAATTGAAAGTTTTTATAAATAGTTTAATTATCAAAAAATTATATGCATGTGGAAAGAAAGTCTTGAAGATAGATTAAGGTTCTTATTCACTTGGTTATTTATTGTTGTTGCACTTACTTTATTTTCTTATAGCAAACCATGTTTTGCCAAAGAACTAAATTTAAATTATAATTAATGAGGAAATTTCTCTACATGAAGGCTCGGGGGGTTCTATAAAATTGTTTGAAGAGTCTAGTTTAATTACGAACTCGACCCCATAGTATTTAATGTATTTGACTCGAAAATTATCTTTGAAAAGATTTGTCTGATAGAACATATGTTTAGTGGTAAGTGAGATTCATGCCAAAGTTTGTCGAGTCAATCACAACAGTAGATATTGCTATATGTGTGTCTCTCCACTTTTGTTTGCACCCATGGGATGCTGAGAACTCTGCTAGCATATGAACGATCTATCAGAGTTAGTCTCGGGTATCGTCTATGAGTTGATTTTAATATTTATAACAATAATGTTATAATGCGTAAAATTATCAGTACTCTCATGGGTATGTGCTCCTAAGTAGCCTTGACACTCCTCTCATGGGTATGCACTCCTAAGCAGGCTGGACATTATTTTGACTCTTGAGAAATCAAAATAACCGAGGGAAACCTGTAATACTTTGTCATGAGTGTTTCCCAACTGTGACATTGTTGCAGCCTAGCCTTAGCTTTACACAACTGATCAGACATACACAAGCTTTGGCATGGTCTCGTTACTATTAAACTAATTGTTCCTAAAACTCAATGGAAAAAGAGTGCAGTTTCGAGCCATATATTTTAAGTCGGCAGGTGTTTTAGTGAGTTACTGATGGTGCAGGTCTTGCACTCGTTGGGAAACCCCAAGAGGAAGGTATGATGAGGACAGAGAAGTTTTCCCTCAGAAAGAAACCAAGGTTTAATTGACCAGTAGAAGGAAGGAGTAACTTCAGAAGGTTGATGCAGTTGAGATGGCAGGGCGCACTACCGGTTCACCAACAACGTGGAACCTACACAACACAATCAAATCACTTTGCCCCAACGAAGTAGTGAGGTTCTCAATCTCACCGGTTTTGCTGTACACAAAGAGGTTAAACGTATGGTGTGAACAACAGTATGAGAACAATATGAAAGCAGTAGCAACAGTATGAAAACAGTGGAAGCAGTGGAAACAGTGTGTGTATTATCAAAATGAGAAAATGGACCGGGGTCCATAGTTCAGTAGTGGTGTCTCTCCGCGAAGATAAATAACATGTGTGGTGAACAAATTACTGCTGGGCAATTGACAGAAATGAAGGCTACACCGTAGTGCATATGCAAGACATAAAGATTACTATGTGATTCATGCGGGCATTACAACAAAATACATAGACCGTCGTCCAACTGCATCTATGACTAATAATCCACCCTCCGAATATCATCAAACAAACATTGGGTATTAAGTTGCAAGCAACAGATTATCGCAGTAAGCAAAGTGTGTAATGTAAACAATGTAAACTAAGTAAACACCGTTGTGTTGTCCCTAATGGCAACAACAAATCCTCCATTCGTCACGTTTTTGTCACTCGAGGCATGAATTCACTATCGAGCATAAACTCCCTCTTGGAGTTACAAGCATCGACTTGGATAGAGCATCTACAAATAACGGAGAGCATGCAAGATCATAAATAACATATGCATGAAGATAACATGACAGTTTGATAATCAGAAGACATAGCATTCAACATTCATCAGATCCCAGCAAACACAACATGTAGCATTACATAAAGATGATCTCGATTATGTATGGCACCTCACGAGATTTAAACATGAGGTACAAAGTGGAGAAGACAACCATCTAGCTAGTGCTATGGACCCGTAGTCTAGGGATGAACTACTCACGCATCACTTCGGAGGAGGGCATGGTGGTGTAGACCACTCCGGTGATGAATTTCCCTCCCGGCAGGGTGCCGGGGAGATCACCAGAACCCTCCCGATATCGGGATGATGATGACGGTGGCCTCGGGTGTTTCTCAAAAAAGTGGTATACTTTTAGGGTTCACGTATAGGGGGATTATATCGGCAAAAGGGCGATGGCGGTGGACGCCCGAGGGGCCAAGACCACCCCCAGGCGCGGCCAGGGGGGCGTGCCGCCCTATGGTGTGCCCCCATGTGGCCCCCCTCCGGGCCTCTTCGGGACTCCGTGGAACCTTTGGGTATTCTAAGACTTCCGGGCTTCGAATTTTCCAATTCCGAGAATATTTCCAGAACAAATTTTCTGAAAATAAAAATAGCAGAAAACAGGCAACTGGTTCTGTGGCATCTTGTCAATAGGTTAGTCCATTAAATCGATAAAAATAACATAAAGTGTGTAGAAAACATGTAGGAAATGACATGAAAACAACATGGAACATGAGAAATTAAGGATACGTTTATGACGTATCAACATCCCCAAGCCTAGTTCCTACTCGTCCTCGAGTAGGTAAACAATAAAAACACATAATTTCGGAGGTGACATGCTACCAACATAAACCTGATCATCAATAATGTAAAAGCATATGTAAGCTGAGACCATAGAACTTCAACAAAAGCATGATAAATAAAATTTTAACAATAAAGCATAGCAATCACCTTGCATCATGAGAAGTAACACAAATAAAAGATAAATGGCAGGACATGGCAAAGTGATATTTAGCTAGTCCTTAAGAGTGGGGAAAAACATAAATGGCAGGACATCTTCAAAGTTCATGAGGAAGACTAGAACAAACAATAACACATCATGAATCAATTAATAATGTTTCTGGGACAAATGCACATTAAACTCAGAATGGCAACTATGCTCTCTCAACTGTGCATAAAGTTAGAAGGAGACTCAACATAAAAGTAAAAGAAAGACCCTTCGCAGAGGGAAGCATGGATCACTCATGTGCTAGAGCTTTTATTTTATTAAACAGAGGTAGAAAATGTTTGACACTCCTCTCATCCATCTTACACAAACCATGGCTAACCGAATCCTCGGGTGCGTGCCAACAATCACATACCGTGGAAGAGTGTCTATTATTTAGAGAGGTGTATGCTTATGTCAACGAATGGTAAACAGAAAATACAGTACGTCACAAGCCAACTAGACTTCACAAGAGCGGCTCCCATAGAAGGACGCATCTGGGCAGAAGGTCATCCCTATTTCTGTTTTGTTTACACAATTACGCTTTGACTGATAAATCAGGGGCAAAAATAGTGAAGAGAATTTGTTGTTATTAATTTGAGGCTGGGCACCATGCTACCAGCTCTTCAATCAATTGGATAAGCAGATGAAGCCTCTAGTCCAGTGTGTGAAAATCCAATCAACAAGTGAGATAAAGATTCTCTATTTACGTCCTCATGAGCTAAAACAGGAGCACAAAAGATGAGTAATTTTGAAAGTTTTAAATGTAACACATGAACAATATACTTTAGAGCGGCGGTTAAATACCACATGTAGGTAGGTATGGTGGACACATTGGGCATACTTTTGTTTTTGGGAGTTGGATTCATGAGTAGAGCTCATACTCAGTACAGGTGGAGGCTAGCAAAAGACTGGGAGCGACAAATCAAGTGCGCATAAGAGCCATAATCATGCATAGCGACATAAACATCATTAATCAAAGCATAAGTGGTACCACAAGTTCAAAAACTTAATGATCATAGAGGCTATAAGTTACTGGTTTGTAGTCATAAACATGGTGTGAGCATGTGCCAAGTCAACCAAATAAAACATTCAAATGAGAATACCACAAATTTATGCTTCAATATAACAAGAACAACTCATGCTACTTTCAATGGCACATTAAAAACTCTCAGCTATTTGAGACTAATCATGCTACTAAATAACCACTAGGCTTTAGAATTAAAATAATATTTAGCATGATACGAAAAAGTCTAGCCACGGTCTATACAAGCTCCTACTTGCACCGTTATAAATTCTACTACAAGCAGCAGTTTATTTTCCCAACAAGCACCATACAAAGTATGTTTTAACAAAAAATCTCTAAATGATACAGAAAGCAAACATGAGAGTACTCACATAGCACTACTAAAACTAACATCTCTGAATAAGAGATGCAAATAAAAGAAGAGCTAAATAAAAAATTTGCAGCAGCTAGAAGGAAAACTAAGAATACGAGCATATCAAGTATTCAAGCGAAAAACTGGAGCGTGTCTCTCTCCCAAACAAGGAATGCTAGGGTCCAACTATATTATCGCAGCAAGGAAAACAAGAGAAACAAAAGAAAAACAAATAGATGCTCCAAGTAAACTTCATATGATGTGACCGAATAAAAATATAGTTTCACCAGAAGTGAGCTAATAGATTGTTGATAAAGAAGGGGATGCCTTGGTCATCAGATCCCAGCAAACACAACATGTAGCATTACATAAAGATGATCTCGATCATGTAGGGCAGCTCACGAGATCTAAACATGAGGTACAAAGTGGATAAGACAACCATCTAGCTACTTCTATGGACCCGTTGTCCAGGGATGAACTACTCACGCATCACATCGGAGGAGGGCATGGTGGTGTAGACCCCTCCGGTGATGAATTTCCCTCCCAGCAGGGTGCCGGGGAGAGCTCCAGAACCCTTTCTATCTCGGGATGACGATGACGGCGGCCTCAGATGTTTCTCGGGAAAAGGTGGTATATTTTTTAGGGTTCACGTATCGAGGGGATTATATAGGCGAAAGGGCGACGGCGACGGACGCCCGAGGGGCCCACACCACCCCAGGCGCGTCCAGGGGGCGCACCGCCCTATGGTGTGGCCCCCCCTTTGGCCCCCCTCCGGGCCTCTTCGGGACTCCGTGGAACCTTCGGGAATTCTAAGACTTCCGGGCTTCGAATTTTCAATTCCGAGAATATTTTTAGAACAACTTTTCTGAAACTAAAAACAACAGAAAACAGGGAACATGCTCTGTGACATCTTGTCAATAGGTTAGTTCGGAAAATCGATAAAAATGACATAAAGTGTATAGAAAACATGTAGCAAATAACATGAAAACAACATGGAACATCAGAAATTAAGGATACGTTTATGACGTATCAGTTAACTATAAGCTATGCCTATTTAAACATGCTGTCGCACTTTTTATATGATAAATTAATCTTCCTAAATGTCACTTGGCACAGAAGTGTTTTCTACAAGAAGTAGATTAATTGTTTCAATTTCTAAATGTCCCTATTAATATAAGATTTATTTTATTTGTCTTGGCTTACCGAAACTGTTATAGTACTTTGTGGCTACACTATCTATATTTATTTTTCATCTAAAGCAAAGAGTGAGCCATCAGACCACCAATTGTAAGTGAACTAAAATTCTCATAATTTCGGCAATGAGTTCCTTATGATTTTGTTACTTGCTCGAGGCGATCAAGTTTTAAACTTGTGGATCTTGATGCCTCCAAAACATACGCAACTTATCTATGTTTAAACCGTATCTTTGTCATGAAAATGACCGAGATATTACTCTAAACATTCCACTAACCCCTAATGTGCAAATTTTTTTTGCAAATCTCCGTGTAATTATTTTATTTCATATTCTAGACGTGGAAATCACTTGAAATCAACACTAGAAGGAAAAAAATGATCAAATTTGGAAAACAATTAAAGAAGCACTCGATGAACCTTAAGAACCATGTGGTGACCCAGCACACCACTGCATGTGTAGTGTGCAAGTCGATGACATAATACTCATAGAAGGACTTACCTGTGAATATTACATCCCTCGGAGTAGTACAACAGAAACACAGCGGGTCCAGGCAAAACTATAGGATACAATCTTCATTACAAAATCTTGAGAATCTCTTTGATGAATCAAGAAGATCTCGTACAAATGAACATCACAAGAAGCAATTCGAAGATCCAAGATGGAGAATTACTCTAGCTCAGAACTTAATCTACTATGGCTGATGTCAACCCTAATCTATGGATTGTAACAGCTAAGTACACGAACGGTCTTCACCTACACCTTGATAGCTTCTCCTCCACCAGCGTTGTTGATGACGATACTTCACTGTATAGGTAGTATAAGACTCCACCTAGCTTCATGAGGTGACGATGGCTTCACGATGACGACTTCCATAGGCTTCAACTCTAAGCAGGGGGGTCAAACGGGAACGAATGAGTAACGAGCGTTACTCAGAAAGTTCATGATATATAGTGGGTAGCTTGATGCACTAACTACAGCTTTAGACTCGAAAGAGTCATAGATAATGCAAGGTTTTGTAAATCTTTCTTCAAGAGGTTGTTTTTGCTTCTGAAAACTATGCCCGCCAGATCTTCACAGGATTAGAACTTCATGGAGTTACCTTTCCTGCGGCGTTCGCAGCTCCTTCCCGGAACAAGGGGTAACATGTCACATCCTTTTACCCTCTGCAGAGGTGTGTTACTTTACCCATGGACGACCAAGACCATGTTGCACAACCAGGTGTACATTCCTGTCCACTCCCACTCATGTGTGGGGCCCGGTTGTTGGTCCAAGCCAAACCGTGCTTCTCCGTACAACGCATGCCCACCCATTTCTGCCAGCAGGTTGAACGCCTGATTCCACCCCTCACGATGGATATCTACGTGCCCCTTGCAGACCATCATAGACCCGCAGAGTCCGTGGGAATTAAGGGATCCTACCCATGTGCATGAAGTCTCACAAGACCTACATCGTACGTCTCTGGCAGCCCGTTGACATGCGAACCAGAAAAGATCACAACTGACTTACTCCCCCCATAGAAGACCCATGGTTAACGCGAATTTACGGTGCAAGAATCCTGACGGCAGTTGTGATTAATCCTAGGTAATACTTTCCCATGCATATGGAACCTTCCTTTGACCTATTCATCTTACCATGGTCCCATCCGCCCACCAAACAGAACACTACCATTCGGGTAGTCATTCAAGTAGTCATATTATTATAAAAATAGGATCATGCATTCTTTTGAGACTAGGTGGTAATACGATAGACTTTTTGTAATTAGTTTGTTACGAAGTACTGCAAAGGATATGAGCAACTAATGAACTTGCCTGAGGTTGAAACAACAATTATAGTTCATGTCTTCGGGTTCAAGGGCCTCGTAGAAAATCCCGACATCTGAAAGATAGCAACGTAGTCCTGGTAAGGACTACAGAAAACAATGGCAAGATGATACATGCATAGCAATGAAATGCATCATGAAATACCCTGGAAAACACCCCAGCTTACAAGTGTAAGCTATGATCGATACGATAACTTAATCACAGGTTTTAGGTGAATGGTTTCATTACTTGTGGTGATGTGGTTATTACTTCTTTTAGACTTACATGTGTTTCACTTTTACTTAGCAAACAATTGTTATCATGCTTAGGTAGAAGTGTTGATTACTTGGTTAGGCAATAAGACAATGACACATGGAAAACAACTATTGAAAAGATAACAGTCACATTTTTGTTTTATATTCAAAAAAAATGTAGAGCATATGACAAAGAGTTTAATTGAAAATGATGAACTAATACATCTAACTCTATCATCACAATACTTGCTAATGACTTGTTATGATAGGTTTTAGTAGGTGTGAAAACATGAGGTTTATTAGTAAGGAAAATTATGAGGTGGTAGTTATTTCTGGTTATAATAGAATATTATAGAATTCCATTATACCCTTTGAAAAAATTACAAGTTAAACAAAATGTTTAATATTTGACATATTTGAATTGGAAATACCTTTCTCTTTAATTTGATGTAACATTCAATGCTTCCAGAAAATATTTGATTAATTATTAATTTGTTAATTTTAAATGAATTAAATGATTAGAAAAAATATTGCACACATGAAAACTTGGTCAAATGACTTTGTAAACATCATAGATGAGTTGTATATGTCATTTGGAGTATTTTGGTATATAACTTGTATTTTTCTGATTTTATGAATTATTTATTATTTTTCTCAATTTAAAATGATTTTATTTAATTAAAGGAAATGTTTATTTTTAAACTTTATCAAACATTTTTGAAAAGTTGATAAACATTTATATTATATTTTTCTAAACAATTCCATATTTTATTTATATTTTTTGATTATTAGATTAAAAGTTATTGAATTAATAGGGTTTATTAATTTTCTGCCAATATTCAAATTGACAGGTGGGTCCCACCTGTCATATTCAAATTTTAAAAAAAATTAAAGAAAAAGAAAAGAAAATTCTTTACGACATCATGCTGATGTCAGCAATGGCCACAAAGGCCCAATCCCGTGAGCAATCGGGTGATTTCTCGCGAATTGGTTCAATTGGTGTACACTACTAGGTAGAGCGGTTCGCGGGCAATCATACGATAGCGGCGATTCGACAATATGGTCACCGGAGCAAAGACGGCGACCATGTCCACGGCGGTGGCGCACGGTGAACGTCGACCATGATGAAATCGGTGATGATAAACGAACTGGAGGCACCCCGAGATGCTTAAGCTCACCCTGAGCATGATGGTGTGGTTGATGCCGCGCGGCGAGGTTGGAATCGCCGGTGAGCTTCCACGGCGGCCGGTGGCTGAATGAGAAGAGAACGGCGCGATTCCGCGGTTCCCGGCCTTCCCCGCTTCCGAGCGAGCTCTAGGGAGTAGAGGAGACTGTGGCGCGTCCTATGGTGGCTTCAATTCCGGCGGAGGTGGTCGGAATCGACGGCGCACGGCGGTGGCTCGACGAACTAGGGTTCAGTTTTGTTGAGCATAGAACAAACGAGAGAGAGGGCAAATGGCTCCACGCGATAGAGGAGAGGATGGGCTACGCCGTGATGTCTTTCTCTTGTCGAGGGCGGAGAGCAGGAGGTGGTCATGCATCGGCGGCGGCTCGGACACGACTCTGCCGGCCTGGAGGACGACAAAATGGTTTTTTCCCCATAACCCCCTGAGAGGATTTCTGTTTTACCAGGAGGTCCTTTTAGCTTTAAAACTAAGAATAAAATCTTGTTTTCAGGGTATTCTTGTAAGCAGAAAATTTAATAAAAAATATGTTTGAATTCCTTATCAAATTTCACATCTCACCATATTTTGTTTTGGTGAATTTGAGGAATATTTGTATTTTTTATTTAGGGTGCTAGATTAAGTGGTTTTGTTGTTTTCTCTTCTTTTAATTTATTTAATGGCTTTAAAATTATGCCAAAGCATATTTAATAAAGTACACACTCCAAACTTGTGGATACCAAGGTGGTGTATCATAATTGGACAATTTTAGGTATAATCCCTTATAGAAAATAGTTTGGTAACACTAGTGAGTAGTGTTTTTATCTATTATGGAAAATTCACCAATTATGAAATATCACTCCAAGTCATACAAGATGATCTTTAATTGGTGAAGGGACTTGTTTTGTTTTAGGTGGCTTTGTTATTTTCATAACTAAGGTTCTTATCAAGTCTGGTGGACATTTCTTTATATTGGGGGTGCAAGCCATATTTGTTATTTTATGCACTTAATCATGTGGAAAACAAGAGTGGCTTTGGAATCTTATTTGCTTGTTTTCCCATAAGTTCCAATATGGATGTTATCCCATGTTGGTTTAAGAACATGCAATCATTTACATGGTTATCTACAGATGAATCTTCGTTGTTATCTATTAGTCTTGTGTATGAAAAGGATCTGGAAAACAAGGTATTAATCTTGTTTTCATCTACCTCCACATATCAACATATGTGGATGCAATTGCTTTTATTAATTCATTCTTAATAATTATGTCCATTTAAGATATTACTATGAGTTCCTCATTTCTGATGGGCTTGACAAGGCATAGAGGTTATATATTAACTAATGCTTCACTGAATAATTTCTTACTGAGACAGTGTTGCTCCTTGTTGACTTCTATTGCTTGTTGTTCTTCTCTCTAGTTGCCACTTGTCTTCAAATTGCCTTTGTCCATTGCAGGTAGGTTCCTCTCTTGGTTTCCAACCTCAACGGTCTCACCATTGTGGTGAAAACAACCACATTCTCCAAACAAAGATTTTACTTAGACGAGTATAAAAGAATGTGAGTTTATTTAATGACATCAAGTTACCCTATGCATATAAGAAGAATCTGTTGACAAGTTTGCAAGGCTTGTCCCCAAATTACTTTTCATATCCAAGAGGCTGAGATGTACTAGGTTATTCACCCTTCTGTTTGTTTGTGTATGACACTCAATAGTTTGAGTATACAAAAGTGATCTGTTAACAAGGTAGCTAGTCTTGTTATCAAACTACTTCTATATAACACTACATTGGAGTATCACACTCTTTCAAGAGAGTTAATAAGATCATACCAAGATATAAGAGTTTCCAAGTACTCTTATAGAAGATTAGAGTAGCACATCAAGCACACTCTAAATAATCTTCTTGGAGATCTTCATGTGGTAATTCCTCCTGTCATGTGGTTTCTTCTCTTGCAGAATATCTTGGAGGAGATTGGGGAAACAAGATACATTGGTCTAGCCAAAATAACAAGATCTACATTAAGATTTAATTCATGCTTTTATTATCCTTCCGTACATTTCTTCTTTTGCTTCCCATAAGATAGATACTGATCTCATACATGACTGGTTTTATTTAGCTTTCAATCCAATTCCTCTAATAGAGGTTATATCTTGTTGTTATTCATTCCTTGTATCCAGGGATACTTGATTTGTTGATTACTGATGTGGGTGGAAATAGAGTGTTTGTGGGATGATGATTTAAGATAGTAAGTTGATCAAGTGATTCCTTGATGTGTTGAGATCTCATATGCTCACTTATATAAGATGAATGAGATAGCGAGCATGTGAATGTTATTAGGGTTTAATGGCTTATGTAATAGTTGTTAGTTGGTTACTCAGAGTGTCATGTTGTTATTTTATATTATTCATTTGTATTCATGAATTAGACATAGAGGTTTGGAAAGATCATATGTGATGATCAAGGTTTTAACAGTGGTTGAAGAAGATTTGATTCTTCTCTTAGGTACTTCTTTTATAGTTGATGAGACATGTACATATTTGATAAATATGTTAACACAATTAACATATCATTTCCCACTTGTGGGGTTTAAGTTATGACTTGTTTGTATCACTTATGTTCTATTGAACCTTTGTTATTTGATTGTGAAGGTGCACTCAATAGTTAGGAGATAATTTATAAAAGTGTGTTGTGAATGGTTGATAACTTAGAGAGTTGTTGTTTTATAGGTGATAATATCTCTGTTGATGAGATGGTTCAATTGTGTATTACTCATTGGTGAAAGTATGATCCTCAATTGTGTGATTTGGGTACTCACCCCTCTTTGAGTTCAAAATACCTAGTGAATTATCCCAAGTCACTTAAAGACTTGTGATTAAGGTTGTTGAGAGTTTGTGTTGGTCACAACCAATTATGGTTTGTGTAATCAGATGATTTGATTTATTAAGATACTTGTTATAAAGATCATTCCAAATGTACTCTTGACTAGATGAACTAGACCTATTTCATCATGTCAAGTGAAACATTGGTCACTTTGATTCGTTTTAACTTTCGCGCCAAAATTTCCCGTACTTTCAGATGCATGCTTTGCAAATGCACATATTAAATTTAGATCCTTATAACCTCCCAAACACTGGGATGTTACAAACCACTAGCACCATACCAGCCACCATACTCAGTCCATCTTGACCGTCTGATCAAACCGGCTAAAAGTTATGAAAGGTTACAGAGCCAATTCGCAAAGGAAGACGTCCGAAAACATAATTCCATTCGATGTCTCTATATAAAGGAAAGGAAACATCACCCAGAAGTAGGTCATGCCATTATTGACCACCATGAAATGGTGCCGCCATCACCATTGCACCACCATCGACACCATCATAGTCATAACTATACATCTTGTAATTTAGATCTCATCGTGATTGACAATGTTGTAAGAACTATCAATTCATTAAATACAAATACTATTTTCTATTATGTTTTCGGTTGTTGATCTGATCGCTATATGTGAGTAGTCCCATTCGTCTAAGGTCTAAGGCCTAACCTCGCAGCTTTGTGGTTCATCTAATCCATGGGATTTTATGAGTTCATTATGTTATTTGTGTGTGTTTCTATATCTATGACTTGTTCCTATGACTTGTCAGGTACCCAAGACCTCGAAAGAGCGATCAAGTTAGAGGTATGATGATGGAGAAATGGAAGGCTGACACGCGAAACTCTGTGAGATGAGGAGTAGTACAACAACTGGAAGTGGATCTCCTCAGAACAGCAATAATGTCACCACACTTTAAACTTTCGTCTATCTATTCTACAATACCAAGGAATCCCTGCGAGACGGATCTAAAGGGTCAGCGGTTGGACAAATTACTCTATGATAACCTACGCTCAGTTCCATAGTGGCTTACGGATGCATTGACTACACACAACTAAATAACATATGTATTAATTAATCTAACTGTTTGCATTTTATCTTATTTATCATATGTTTATTAATGCACTATTGTTGGTGAAATCTGAAGCCCTAGCCTCTTTTAATCATTGATCACAAACACATTTTTCTAAACAAGTTTGGTCCGGTAAAATGAGAATTAATTAGACTACGTGTTGGTTCAACAATTAATCTTACCTAGCACCTACTTACCGATTCGATAAATCTAAGGTCACTAGAAAAAATTGCACATACTACATTCGTAAATCCGGATCGAATGTATGATAAGTCGGGGCTTAAATCCATAGATGTGTGGATGGAGTTGCTCCTAGGTCGTTCCACCTTAGGGATATCATCCTTAGAGTAATATATTTTCACTTTTCAATCCAATATGTTATTTTTTTTTTACTATTTTTCTTTACTTGAATGTACCACTCATCAAAGGTACTATTTTCTGAGTGCCCAATTGAAAGCCCTCAGCAAAGCCTTCGACACTCAGTAAATAGTTAACAGCGAGTTCCTAGGTCGTCAATTTAACCAATGTAATATTAGTTATATATTATGAATATTATACCATTTGAAATGCTATTGCGCTCCGTGACCAACTCCCAAGCTTGTCTTTGCTGCACAAGCCGTGCCGCTGTAAGCCGCACTTGTGACGTGTTAGACTGCCGCCGGCCCACCGCAATGACATGCGGGTGCAGACTTCTGGCTTGCTTGCCTCGGCTAGCCTGTTGCAGCCTCTGTGTAACCCCCTCATGTGTCTCTCTACTTACCATGTAAAACCGCACGACCATTTTGGAAAGGCCCACCTTATATACAAGGTCGGTCCTGAGGGGGGCGGCGAGAGGGGTGGCCGCACCGGGCCCCGAAAATCGACGGGCCCTCTGTAGGTATGTAACGTATATGTATGTTGTATGGCTTCTGCATGTTACGTATTTTCACAGAAAATAATCAACGTAGGAAACAAGGTAAAAATTGCAAGAAATAAAGCCTACAGGCTAATGGGCCATTGGGACTTGGCCCTGAGAGGCACCTAGTTACATCGCCTGTCAGGAAGCAGGAAATCTATCGTTGCGGCCAACCGGCTCTTCGATCATCATGTGTCCTTCCTATCGCATCGCCCTTGCGCCGCCATGTAGCATCGAGTGAGAAATTCGCATTCCCAACATGTCGGCATCCCCGCCATAACAGTTCCGACCATAACCTTATTGCATCTTATTTATTGTGCCCATGATTATCGAACCAGCTAAAATAAGCTTTTTTAAATTGAAATTATTCAGGAACTATTGGGGGGGGTCAATAATGACTCCTTAGAGGTTAAATGGTTTGTCAATATGATGTACGGAAGAAGAAATTATTGTATGGCATTGACAACCACCCCATCATAGTTGACTTTGCATCGATTAATGTTATATAGAAACTTTCAAGGTAATATGTACAAATTTCCCTTTTGCATGCTTTTAAGTGTTATTGAATAAACATATTTTACACGTATATTCTTGTTATGATGTCTATATTAAGGGGTCTAACTTTTAGTTTTGCCCCGGACCCCAAAATCTCAGAACCGGCCCTTCTTATATATAATAAATTCAGGTGGGGTTTTGACCCCCTCCCCCTCCACAAAAAAAAACTGTTCTTCTAGCACTGCTACCCATTCACATGAAAAATATTCCACGTACAGGAGTTTTTGTTTCTTCGCATTAAAATATAATGGGTTTTCTCTTCCTGTATCAGGTGCAGCACGAGCCATATGTAACATTATAAGAATATTCCACGTACTATTGTTGGTGATTTAAATCTGAGAGTTTTCATTTAGAATATTATAAGAAACTATTCGGGGCATCGGCGCCGAGTTATGTTTCTTTAGTGGAGGGTATGATTGAAGATATGCCTCAGATTTCCACGGAGGAAAATCTTATTCTTACATCTCCGTTTACGAAAAAGGAGGTGTTTGAAGCCATATCTAACATGGAACACAACAAAGCACCAGGACCAGACGGGTTTCCTGCAGAGTTTTACCAAAAGTTTTGGGATGTGATTAAAAGAGATTTGATGGCTATGTTTGCTCAGTTATATGAGGGTGATTTACCTCTATATAAGCTCAACTTTGGATTATTACGTTACTTCCAAAGAAGGAGGATGCGAGTCGCATCGAGCAATATAGACCTATTTGCCTTCTCAATGTTAGCTTCAAGATCTTTACCAAGGTAGGAACTAACAAGGTAACATCTATTGCGAGTAGAGTTATTCGACCAACCCAATCAGCTTTTTTACCGGGTAGAAATATTCTTGCGGGGGTTGTGGTCCTACATGAAACGATCCATGAATTGAAAAGGAAAAATTTGGATGGGGTTCTGTTTAAAATAGATTTTGAAAAGGCTTATGACAAGGTCAATTGGTCCTTTTTGCAACAAGTGTTGAGAATGAAAGGCTTTTCACCCATTTGGTGTGAGTGGATTGCTCGTTTCGTTCAGGGAGGAAGTGTTGGTATTAAAGTTAATGATGACATCGGTCATTATTTTCAAACGCTGAAAGGTCTTAGACAGGGTGATCCGTTGTCCCCTATTCTTTTTTACCTTGTCGCGGATATGTTGGCTATTCTCATTGAGCGTGCTAAAGAGGATGGTCAAGTAGGAGGATTGATACCGCACCTTGTCGAAGGAGGGGTATCAATACTTCAATATGCCGATTATACGATTATCTTTATGGAACATGATGTGCAAAAGGGCTTAAATATGAAACTCATTCTTGCGATATTTGAGTTACTATCGGGTCTTAAAATAAATTTCCATACAAGTGAGATTTTTTGTTTTGGTAAGGCAATTGAGGCTCAAGATGAATACCGCAATATTTTTGGATGTGAGGTAGGAAGTCTGCCTTTTAAATACCTCGGTATACCGATTCATCATAGGAAACTTTTCAATAAGAAGTGGAAACCAGTTGAGGACAGGTTTGATAAAAAACTTAGCTCCTGGGTAGGAAAATTGTTATCATATGGGGATCGCCTCATTTTGATTAACTCGGTCCTATCAAGTCTACCTATGTTTCTTTTATCATTCTTTGAAATACCTGTCGGGGTTAGGAAGCGATTGGACTTTTACAGATCAAGATTCTTTTGGCAGAGTGATGTGAAAAAGAAAAATATCGACTCACGAAATGGAATATAGTGTGCCGCCTGAAGGATCAGGGTGGTCTTGGGATTGAAGTCTTACACAAGAAAAACAAGTGCTTGCTTAGTAAGTGGTTATACAAAATTTTAACAGAAGATGGGGTTTGGCATGAACTAGTCTCTAATAAGTATCTCGGGGATAAAACGTTATCTCAAGTAGAGGCTAAACCTTCTGACTCACCTTTCTGGAAAGGGATTATGAGAGTCAAGAATGATTTCTTTTCTCGCGGCAAGTTTTTCTTAGGTAACGGGCAGCAGGTGCGGTTTTGGGAGGACACATGGTTAGGTGACGAGCCGTTATCACAATCATATCCATCCTTGTATAATGTGACCTTACACAAGCATGTGACCGTAGAAAACGTGCTAGCACATAACCCTCTAAATATTCGGTTTCGTAGGAGTATGTCGGGTCATAGGAGAGAATGCTGGTTGCATTTGGTTGAAAGGTTGATGGGGGTTGTCCTCACAAACGAAACAGACGTGTTTCGTTGGAAGTTAACGATGGATGGTTCATTCTCCGTAAAATCGTATTATGCGGATTTGCTGCACGAATCCACAAGATTTTTGTGAAAATACTTGTGGAAACTGAAGGTGCCATTAAAGATTCGAATCTTTTTATGGTTCCTAAATCGAAAAGTCATTCTCACTAAGGATAATCTGATTAAGAGAAACTGGCATGGCTGTAAAAAATGTGTTTTTTGCAATACAGATGAGTCTGTAGAACATTTGTTTATAGCATGTCCGTTTTCTCGTGATATTTGGCGTCTGATACATTTTACTTTTAGCATTTATCCACCGACTAGCATTACGAATATGTTTGATTCTTGGCTAAATGGCATAGATAAGAAAACAAAAGCACGAATTCGAATTGGTGTGGCTACTTTCTTATGGGCAATTTGGAATAACAGAAATGAAGTGGTGTTTAACAAACAAACAAACCCTCACTTTTTGCAGAATGTAAACAAGGCGGTATATTCTATCCAGATGTGGTCCTTTCTTCTTCCTGTGGACCAGCGAGGACTTATGGATACAGGTTGTGCTCGACTGATGGCGGTCGTTCGGGCTATCTACAGCCAGGCTGGGTGGCTTAATTCGCGGCGTATTGATACATAACTTGTCCTTGTTTGTGTGGCTGATTTTTGTGGCCACATTTTCAGATCCGTGAATTGTAATGCGTTGAATTTAGGATGTTTTGATATTTATTTTAATAAAGTCCGGCTGTGTGCATCAATTTGATGCAGAGGCCGGGGCCTAGACTCCCATTTCTAAAAAAAAAGGTGCAACACGAGCTTGCCGAGCGTGTGACGCTAACCAATTTGTACGGGAAATGGATTTCGGTAAATACGGCCGAAACATCTGCTTATCCAGCCCAATAATTTAGACTTCCTGCTGGGTGAACAAAACATAATTCTTTTTGAGGTGTAATAATTTTTTTGGTCCCCGTGGGGTTGAACCCACGGCCGACGGCATATAACAAGACCGTCGCTCTAACCAGCTGAGCTACAGGACCTACTTAATTAATGTACTTCTAAATAGTTTTAATATAATTATTAGCATCTGATTTTTCTCTCTCCAATTTGGAATCAACTTAGATAAACACCCAATATTTAGAGTTTCTCGCTCCCGGTTGAGTGGGGAAATCGACTCAAAGTAATGATACAAAAACCGACCGTAATACGCTTGGGTGTTAATGTGAGATGATCGGCGTTAAGACTAGTCATAATAGGGAGTATCATAAACTAGTATCATGCATATGATACTAGTCTATGTTACCGCTCACATAATGGGTAGTAACATATTTGTAGTATCATATAGTACTGCATTTATTATGTTGTAGACTCATCTTGTGTGGGTTTGCGTTATGTTACGGTATCTACCTATGATACCATCATCATTTCTCTCATCATTAATTGCACTGTCACGTCAGATTTTTGCCAGCATGGCATGCATGATACTACATATGATACCTCCATTGTGACTAGTCTAAGATGATCAGTCTAGTGTTAGGTATAGACGCACCAGACTGTGCGAAAAGGAAAGTTTCTAATGAGGCATTTCGCGGAATCCCAGGGTTAACGTGGTAGCCCAAGAAATTCCAAGCTCGGCAAAACGCTGTACTACGTACTAGGTAGGGACGCAAAGAGGCATGTGGTGATCAAGTTTCCTGAATTTCACTGAGGCCAAAACATGATTAGTTAACAGAGCAGTACTGGTCGTCCAAGTAGTTGGTTCCCCTCTCCTCGGAACGGCCTCGTTGGTGTTAGGAGGGGTGAGGAACCTGGTCTATTAGTCGAGTTTGCTCTAAAAATAGGTTATTAGATAGATTAGTTTAGCTTTTTTGTTAGCCGTCTTTTTCGTCAATGGAGATGACATCATCTCTAATAAGAGATCTTTCACCCGCTGTTCGACGACGAGATCTACTTCTCGACGACAATGGTGGTGTTGGAAAATTCAGTTTGTCCAGGTATGGTCCTTCTGATCTTGCTTGGCCGGATCAGTTTTGGTTCTTTTCTCATGGTTGCCGCGAGGAGGATTGTCGTTGCAATATTTGTCCCAGCTGCTACGTCCTCGACAATGGTGATCCGTACTATCGGCTCCCAGCGATGTTGATCAGTCGGTTCGGCTGTTTTTTTCCTGCATTACTGGTGTTGGTATTTCTGCCGATGTTGGTTGATTACTTTAGTGGTTTCTTGCGTGCTCACAGCCTTGTCATTGCGGCTAAAAAAAATTCATAGAAGAACCTCGTTGGTATTTACATGTTGGTGGTATGTTCTCTATGTTCAATGTTGCCTTCCGAAAAGTACAAGATTGTTTCATGGAAGAAGAAAGAGCTCAAAGATCTCGAAGATCTGCTAATTTTTTAGATTTTATTTTGTAATTGCTGTAGTCGGCTCATATATCTCTACCATGTATTATCTGCTACCTTAAATATATCGTGGTATTGAATGTAAAAAAAAGTACTGATCGTCAAGTTATAGTACGGCTTTGGTCAATTAGTAGCCGCCCAGCCTTGGGCCTTGGCCTACCTCAGAGGACAGATCAGCTCGTCCATTGCTTTCGTTGAGTACGTGCGTACAATCTGGTGACGTGTCACCTCCAAGTTAATTGTCCGATGAGCCGCCGCATGCACCAACCTTCCGGTGCTGCCTGCTGCTGGTGCCAACTTACGACAGCACGGCTAACTGACTTTTCGTGTTCTGGAACAAGTGGTTACTAGTAGTACCGATCAACAGAGACAAAATACGATCAAGTGGTTAATTGGCGATGGCTGCGCCAATCCATCTGAAGAATCTACATCCATCTAAACACGATATGTGTATGGGTTTGGCTATGTCTCAGTCGACTGATTTTTTCTTAGGTCTCAGTCAATTCAGAAAAGTGAAACCATAGTTCAAAAAAAAGTGCAATTGCACTTTTCTGGAAAGAAAAGTGCAACAGGTTCAGTTGCACTATTCTGCTCAGAAATGTACAATTGCACATTTTTTTAAACTATGGTTGCACTTTTCTTAAAAGTGACTGAGACTTAAGAAAATCTTAGTTGACTGAGATTTAGCAAAACCGTATGTGTATTGCTACTTTCCTAAGATATTGTGTGGGTATTGTGTGGCCGCTACAAGTTAACTTTGATCCTATACGTTATTGATGAAACGGAGTGGAGGGAAGGTCGAGCCAAATTTTTGTCGTGCGAAACATGCAACTCTCTGCCAATTCTGCCACATTTATCTCCTGGGTTACATGCAAGTTGCAAGGACATTGATCGAGCACACAAAGCAAGGTGAATTGGTGATGCAATCCGTCTGTCCGGAGCTAGCACTTGGCAGTTGGCACCCGGAAGCACGCGTCGAGCTGCCTAACTCGTGCCTGTAGCCTCTACCACACGCAGCTATAAATACGACTCGCCGGCACCCCTTGGTATTCATCGAGCCATCACACTCACACAGCTCTTCTTCTCTCCCCCTCCAACAGCAACCAAACGCCAACGCCTCTCCGGTTAATCCAAACTCCAAATAAATGGCGCCAGCTCCTACTAAGCTCGTGTCGTCTCCCCTTCTCCTGCTGCTCGTGCTGTCAGTGTGCAATGCCATCTCAGCCGACAAGACAGGCAGCTCGCCCACCAGCACCACCGAGAAGAACACGTTCATCCTCGACAACTACGGCGCCCATGGCGATGGGGAGCACGACGACACGCAGGCCCTGGCCAAGGCGTGGAACGCGGCGTGCTCCTCTTCCCGTCCGGCAGTGCTGCTCGTTCCTAGGGGCAAGACCTACCTGATCAAGTCCACCGTCCTTTCTGGCCCATGCAAGTCCACCGTCGTCTTCATGGTGAAAGGCACGCTCGTGGCTCCTCCTAGCAGGTCTGACTGGAGTGAAGACAACATCACCCACTGGATCATGTTTCAGGGAATCTCCGATCTCACTGTCACCGGTGGTGGTGCTATTAACGGTAACGGCGACATTTGGTGGAAGAACTCGTGCAAGACCAACCAAGCTTTGCCATGCACGCAGGCTCCTACGGCTCTGACATTTCACCAATGCGACAATCTGAAGGTAGAGAACCTGAACATTTTAAAGAGCCAACAGATCCATATGTCCATCGAGGATTGTAACAATGTGCAATTGGCCCGCCTGTCAATCACTGCGCCTGGCACAAGCCCGAACACCGACGGCATCCACATCACACGCTCCAAAGATGTGCAAGTAAGAGACTGCGTCATCAAGACCGGGGATGACTGCATGTCGATTGAGGATGGAACTCACAATCTTCACGTCACCAAAGTCGTTTGTGGTCCGGGACATGGCATCAGTATTGGAAGCTTGGGGGATGACAACTCTAGAGCCGAAGTTTCTGGTATTACAATTGACTCCGTACAGTTATATGGCACAACTAACGGTGCCCGCATCAAGACATGGCAGGGAGGCAGTGGGTACGCCAAGGATATCATATTTCAGAATATGATCATGGACAATGTGCAAAACCCAATTATTATTGATCAGAACTATTGTGACTCGGATAAGCCATGCGAGAATCAAGGTTCGGCGGTGCAGATCAGTAACGTCGTCTTCAAGAACATTAGAGGGACTACCACTTCCAAGGATGCCATCAAGGTGATCTGCAGTAAAGATGCCCCGTGCTCTGACATTGCTCTCGAGAATATCGAATTGAAACTAGAGGGTGGTGAAGGTGACATCGAAAGCACATGCCTAAATGCAAAGTGGAGAAAATCTGGAAATGTTGTTCCATTGCCTTGCAAAGGCAACAACTAGATGGGCTATCCATAATAGACGTTTGTATGAACATGTATATAATACCAGTGTACATGAATAGAGAGAGAGAAGTCATTTTGTAGATAATTGTTAATAAGAGTTTTTTCTAACATCCTTCTTGTAGTGTATGTATGAGTATATTTTCCATTTGTAAATTTATCGAAGTAACATCCTTTTAATTATTTTAAAATTCCCAACTATGGTTAGCTCTTCAAGGATAATGTCGACATGATACCGATGATAATGCAAGCTCTAGGTTCCAAAACTAATTTGCTTTGCCTTTGCTAACATTGGAAAACTAGTACATCGAGAGGGAAAAGCTAACTTTATCACAACCGTAAGATCCGTGTAACAAATTTATCACACGTGTCCAGTTAATATAATACACTGGGTCCGACACGTCCAACACATACAACGCGTTAGTCTTTTTTTCTTAGCAAAACCACGTAGACCCGTTGCATTAGTCTTTTTTTTAGCAAAAAACGGTGAGTCCTACAAACCAATCTGTGGTTGGATGGTTAGAAGACTGGTTGTACTCTCAGCCCACCAGAGTTCAGACCACAAGTTTGACACCTGTGCGTTGCATTTAAGAGGAGTATTTTTTCAGTGGGAGGCGACGTTTCCGTCGACAACGAGGCGCCTGTGGTGACTTCGTCAATCTCAAGACCCGCCGACTTAGTCTCTCGAAGGTACTCATAGGGGTAGGGTCTGCGTGTGTGCGTTCATAGGGGTGAGTGTATGCACATGTATATGAGAGTTTGCGTTTGTACTGTGTTTCTAAAAAAAAACACGGTGAGTCCTAATTCACTCGCACACAGAACCAAATAGTCCAAGCGCCTAGGTTAAATAGTCCAAAGAAGTTTGGATTCCCGAAATTAAGAAGTCTGGATGCGACACGGTGCACTTTGCCCAGCTCTTCATTAAGAAAAAAAACTTTAATTACTTTCCCTATGCCGAATCAGACTAGACCCTACAAAACCATGCATGAAAAACCGAGAAGCAGATCCGTTTAAAAAAAAAATGAACGAATCATATTTGAATGGCATATATATATGGTTCGTGTTCAATCTGCATAAAATTTACTTTATAATTTACTTTGTTTGAAACATGTATGCACCCAGTTAATTAAGACATCTTATATTTCAAGTGTAAAAATAATTGTCAGAAAAAACCCAAGATAATCGTGTAATGTACACTCGACAGAACAACAAACATTTCGAGAGGTTTGAGCATTATGAAAAGTTACTTTAATAACCATAGTGAAGGTGAATCGTCAAAAAAAAAACCACTTTCAATACCTCCAAAATTTCCACATGATTGTATTTTACAAGGTAGAAAAATAAAGAAACACAAACTTTCATAGCAAAAATACAATATATATGTCAAAACTGCTTCTCGCTGAAAATCGATCAAGTGTTTAGGGTTTAGGGTTTAGAGTTACTTCTAAGAGGATATGAATTATGGACAAAATGTAGCGGTGAACAATGCCACTAGCATTTTAGCTGTAATATTACTATTGTGGTGCAAGACCTCGCTTTGATGTCTTCAAAAGCTTACATGACCAATATGTTTCTTCACCTTTTTTGGAAAATATAATTCCAGAGAAAGGGCAATTAGAGTTTCCCCTATTGCACATAGTAAAATGGAAGTTTTGAATAGATATTTTTTTGGGTCGCTATAAAAAGATAGTAGATTAAACGCAAGGAATTTTCTAAGATGTTTTTTTCGACTTGACAGCCATAAATTTGATACCCTAGCTTTCAGTTTATAGTTTGCTTAGTTCAGATAGATAGATATGGACATAAAGTTAACTTTACAAAATATGTGTTAAAACTTTTCGGAAAAATTGTGTGCAGTTATATATCCGGCAACTGCGGGATAGCACTATGACAGTGGCATGCTGGATGCAGCGTGTTACTTTGGAAGGCAAGAGCGAACACATCAACGGCCTAGGTGATGACCGAGGGACTCTCCATCCATAATCTGTGATGTCTAGAATATTACACAAACAAAATGAGTACAATGGGCAGAATATATGCTAGATCTTGGTATGTGGATCAGTGTCTCCAAGCGCCTTACAAACGTTGAAGATGAGTATTGTGTGGTTGAAAATACAAGATGTAGATAATTCTCAGATGTTTACATGTATTGATATAGTAAGCGAATATCTAAGGAAAAAATAGTATGTTGAAAAGATACAAATAGGAAAGACATAAAAATAGCCAGGAATTGCTACATTAATAAACTATAATCTTGAAATTTACATATATACCATACCTATCCATGTATACTGGATGCAATGATATCTTGTATTATGGGACAGAGGGAGTACATGTTAAATGTCACACAGTGTGGCCGAAAAATACGTAATAATCATTCATATATGGGGTTATTAGTGGGTTCGTTCTACCTCCAACCCAGCAGATCGAAAATCTTATATCTGACATTATGTGTATTTCACCAAGAAAAATTATAATGGTAGTGGAAAACAACATATTATCCACACCAAGATATAAGTGATGAGATAGTGAATATCGATGCTTCGTTACTATAGTCTTAAGTGAGCACCCTGTGTGTGTTATGACATGCATGTGTTTGCATGGTGTACGTACTTAGTATTGAAAAAGGATATTCGACGAATTTTCAGAAATTTCAAAACATCTAATCCATAAATCTAATGAACCTAATTCTAAATTATTATTGGACAAAAACCAAAAAATCTTCATAAGTGCAATTAGACAGACAAGACCTCTACCATACCGTAGTTGTAGGTTGATTAATTTCATGATGAGTATTGTTTTACCTCCACGTTGATAAGGAACAAAAATATGGATTGTATAAAAATACTATACCGATCTAAAAGCACTCTCTAAAGGTGGAAAATTGTTATTATATTTTCCCATGCATTTACTGTGAATATAGATTTCTTCTCACAAAATACGTATATCCATACAACTATAATTTTATTCCCAAACACTTTCGGCGCACTAAAAATATGCACTCAAATTTGCCACATTCTTTTTTTGGGGATCTCTTGGCTGAAATTAGGGAATGAAGTATGCATTTGAGCAGATTTTTACTACCAAATCGATAAGAACCATCTAGAATGCAGAGAAGTTTGGTTCCATTAAAATATAAAAGCTGACATATATGTTAAGTGGTGACATATTGGAGCGGATTGAAATTAAAATTTTATGTTTGATGTGACAGACATGGATAGAAGTTATACTTGGAAGGAAGACCAACTTCAACTTGCTTTTTCTGCAAATAAGGAAGTTTTAATAGTGCAACTATTTCCTTCGTCGATGTTTCAATCCTTACTCAGGACGCATTCTAAACACATGAAAGTAGAACGGGAAGTTGTGTTTCCGGTAGCTAACAAGTGAGTAGCCACTAATAACATACCATTGTAAGGTAAATAAAAAAGTGTTCCACCGTCATAGTTGCACATATTTAGACATCACATGATTTTTAAAGTATTAACTAAATATACCATTATTACATATTTTTGGGAGTACAATGACGGGCATGGAATATTTCTCGATATGGCCTTGCACGAAATGCTAGAAATACTTAGACATGCAGAGCCACACTAGAAAGCATACCATAATTGATCTAGGGACTCGTAGTTTCACCGTAACCTCAAGACAGCATACCTGCCTATACAACTATCTTAGTAAGAAAAAAAATGAATCAACAACTTTTGTTATTTTATAGCAATATATAGAAAATAAAGGAGAATTTGGGAGCCTTGGCCCTAGCATCTGCATCAAATTGATGCACACGGCTGGATTTTATTAAAATCATAACGTCAAAAGTTTCTCCACTTACAACTCATGGGTCACTTAAAGTGGCCATAAACACCAACCAAAGAAAGATTACAACGTTATGCATCTATGCGTCGCTCATTAAGCCATCCACCCTGACTGTAAATAACCCGAACGACTGCCATCATTCGAGCACTTCTTGTATCTATAAGTCCTCGCTGCTCCGCATGTAGCAGGAAAGACCACATGTGAACGTAAGAGACCGCCATGTTTATAACCTGCAGAAAATCAACACTCTTTTTCTTATCAAACACAACACTATTACGACAATTCCAAACAGCCCAAAAAACAGCGGCAACGCTTATTCGTATACGTGCCTTTGTTTTTTATCAGTTCCATTCAGTCAGGAACCAAACATATTCGCAATGGAGATCGGAGAAAAAATACTAAAAGTGAAGTGGATGAGGCGCCATATATCACAAACAGAACGACAAGATATAAAAAGATGATAAATGGTTTCATGAGTATCGCAAAAAACACACTTCTTATAACCTATCCAATTACGTTTAATTAAATTATCTTTAGCTTTACGGTTAAGAAAATAAAGGAGAAATGTATATGTCTTATCCATGTATAATAATATACTCCATGTCGGTGCTTCGGTGTCTCCCCCTTGACCAATTTGGTAGAAGGGCATGATCGATATTTTACATAAAAAAATATTTTTTGTTCTAATACGGCGTACCATCCATGCTCGCATACAGATTTATTATGTACAGTATGCATACGTATACCCAAATTATAAACTGTCCACCCACCACTCCTAATCACGTACGAGGCAACGACGTGCCCATGACAATGTATAAATTTTGTGCGAATACTTATACACAAAATTCGTAATTAAAAAATCATGATGGGTTTATACAGAGCCGCGTACGCCTTAATACGACTTAATTATTCACAACCGTCCATGTTAACGAAAGGATATAAAGCGATCTCAACCATCCTTCCATCAACGTTTTGGTTTAGGGGGAGACACCGAAGCAGAAGCGTACAATTAATGGGTTGAATGAGAGGGGGGTCAGTCTATTTACGATGAAAATTAAATTACTTCTTCTAAAACTCTAAAGATGATGCCCTCGCATTTGCGAGGCCACCATGCTAGTTATCAATAAATATAATTGTAAGCCCTCGCCGTGAGAAAATTAGCGGTCTAAATGGATCCTTAATCGGGATAACTGTTTAGAAAATAAAGTATTTTAAAATTTCGAAATTACAGTTAGTGTGTCGTTGTCACTTAAAAAATGGGACAGGGAGAAGATGAGAGTCACCGCTTCAAAGACTATTTGGACAGTAGTAGTTTATTCATCTCATTGCGGAAGGCTTACAGACTGAAAGGTACAACAAGGTTTCTTTCATTACTCATGAGCTGCTGCATACTATTCTCCGAGTTCGAACGCGGACGCTTCGAAGCTATCAGAGAGACCGGTACCGGTCTTGAAGGTGAGCTTGCAAGAATACTCCTCCTCAAAGTAGACCTCGACCACACTGAGCCACAGCATCAGCTCCTTTGTCTTGATTCCAGTCACCTTCTTTAGCTTGCGCTTCTCGACAAAAGCAGTCACCTCCGCGTCGTAGGAGACCATCCGCTTGATCTTCTTGAACTCGTGATGCATCTTCTGCTTCTGGAGTATCCACACGAACCCGCTCGTGCGGTTGTACCCGAACTCCTCCATCTGTCCTAACGCGAAGAAGCCCTTGGGAAGTCCGATCTCTTCTAGGAACTCGACGGATTTTATCCTGCACTCGTGATCCCCCTTGTAGACCTCCGCACCAGCACGGTGGCTCTCGACCTCCTCGGACCCCATTTCAGCACCGGTAGCTACAACTGAACTGCTGTTGGTCTTGTGAATGAGAGTAGGAGATGAGCTTGTGTGGAAGGATATGTTCGGATGGTGCCACTTTATATAGGATAGGAGCCGCAGATCGCAATCTGGAGCTAACAGCCTCTACGATGGATTAAGGCGCGCGCGCCAACCCAGCTAGACCGGTGTGCCTATTCTCTTACGGACTTCTTTCGTCATTTTATTTTCAAAAAGGATATCCTCTTTGGATTTAGCATTTGTGAGCCCCGTGATATGCAATATTGTTATTATACACCAGTGATGGCGACACACCAACATCCACAGCTAGCCGACTGGGTGTATTTATATACACAGAGGCCGTTGATTATTGGCGATCGTCAGACGCTAGATGTGGAAAGATTCAGGCAGTGCGCCGCGGCGGTTTTTTATTCCCACCTCCGCCAGCTTCCAAGAACGATGGCCCTCTGCTCCCACACTCTCCCCAAGTAGGATGTTGTGACCTTCGTCCCGAGCTCCGCAAATTGCACCGCCCACCACTGTCACAACCATTAGTTAGTATCAACCATGCCTTAGTTAGTATCTACTCCTAACAACTGTGTTTAGTCTAACCGGATGTGTTAGCAACCCTTGTCCTATCTCTTGCACCATTGCGTGTATAAATATGACTATACGAGACCAAAGCTCCTAGAGTCAGCAAAGGCAAACATCACGTTGTACCCTCTGTCAGTGGTTTCAGAATTTAGTTCGCCAAGAAAAAGGTGGTTTTGAATTTTATGTGAGCTTTTAGACCATTTATTTAAGCCGTTTTTACTTGGATATGTTGCACAACCTCTGCCGGCTGGCCGGTCCCGAGGGTGTGCGGCGGTGGTGAAGTCGACGAAGGCACAGATCTCACACGTACAGGAAAGAAAAGGGACACAGTGTGGGCAAAGTAATCTTTATTTCTCTTCTCTGCTTCTAGACTACGTACAGTGCCTCAATATATAACAGGGGGATGGAGAGGGGATAAAACCCAAACGTACGTACAAAGTGGGGGAACCCTATGGCCTGGTTGGACTAGGCAAAGCCCACCAAGTGGGCTGCCACCAACGGCCCAAGTTTCCCAACACTCCCCCTTGGGTATTATCCGTATAGCCATGCCTCAAAACTCCGAAAAACACAGTGGAAAAAATATGGAGAAAAAGCACATGGTATACAATTGCTATGTTGCACGAATTGTCTCGTTAAAAACCTTATGTGAGAAACTTCCTAAAAACTCCCTAAAGGGAAAAAAGAGTACAACTCACTTAACTATTAAGTTAAGTACTCAATCATTGGGATTGAGATTTTAGTGATGAGTTTGTAAAGATTCTCCCCCTGAACCTTACATCTCTCTAAGTCTCATCATACCGATTCCACGAACACATCTCTCGAAAGACGATACCGGTAATGATTTAGTGAACAAATCAGCAAGATTTTCACACGACTTAGTATGTAAGATCTTTACTTCATTCAACGTCTGCAACTCATGTGCGTAGAAGAACTTGGGGTTGATATGCTTCGTGAGATTGCTCTTCACATAACGCGTCTGTACTTGTGCAACACAAGCGGCATTATCTTCATAGATAATAGTGGGGGTTTGGACGGTGTTCAGCCCATATTACAGCTGGATGCGACCGATCACGCGTCGAAGCCATACACACTCACGTGATGCTTCATATAGTGCTATGATTTCCGAGTGGTTCGTCGAAGTTGACACTAGGCTTTGCTTAGACGATTTCCAGGAAATAGCGGTTCCACCACGAAGGAAAACATATCCAGTCTGAGACTTGGATGTGTGCGGGTCCGATAGGTACCCAGCATCAGCATAGACTACAACCGTGAGGTCTTGATTCCTCCGGTAAAACAAGCCAAGATCTTTGGTCCCTTGCAGTTATCGGAAGATGTCCTTAACGCCTTTCCAATGCCTCTTGGTAGGCTCAGAACTGTACCTAGCAAGCAAATTGACAGCGAACGCAATGTCCGGCCGTGTGCAATTCTTGAGGTACATGAGTGCGCCAACTGCACTCAAGTAGGGGAATTCTGGTCCCAGAATTTCCTCCCCCTCTTCCTTAGGCCTAAACGGGTCCTTATCTTGCTGTAAAGATCTCCCGATCATCGGGGTCTTAGAAGGATATGCCTTGTCAAATCCAAATCTTTCCAACACCTTCTGGGTGTAGGCAGACTGGTGCACTAAGATCCCAGCATGGGAATGTTCAAGTTCCAAACCTACGCAGAACTTGGTTTTGCCTAAGTCTTTCATTTCGAATTCCGACATCAGGTAGGAACTCGCTTCCTCAATATCCTCAGATTACCGATTATATTCAAATCGTCCACGTACACCGAGATAACACAGAAACCATCTTGTGATCTCCGTATAAAAATACATGGGCAATCTTCATTGCTCGTGTAGCCCTTCTGATGAAGGAAATCGCTTAAACGATTATACCACATCCTACCTGACTGTTTAAGTCCATACAGTGACTTCTTAAACTGAACATTGTATAAACCTCTGTTAGCTCTATCTTTGTTCGGAACAGGGATACCTTCAGGTACCTTCATGTATATGTCTGAATCCAAATTACCATAAAGGTAAGCGGTGACAACATCCATAAGTTTCATTGTCAAGTCCAAGTTTACTGCCATTGAGATCAACTATCTAAAGGTAATTCCATCCATGACTGGGAAGTAAGTTTCCTCGAAGTCGGCACCTGGTCGCTGGGAGAAACCTTGAGCAACGAGCCTTGCTTTGTACCTTACTACCTCATTATTTTCGTTTTTCTTTCGAACAAATACCCATTTGTGGCCAACGGGGCGCACATGGGGAGGAGTTAGACAAACAGGTCCAAACACCTCTCTTTTGTTGAGAGAAAATAACTCAGCAGTTATTGCCTTCTTCCAATCATTCCAATCCGACCTTTGCTTACAATCAGCGAGAGTGTTAGGCTCTGGGTCAAGATCTATGATTGAGGCAATTTTCTTGGCAAAATAAATGTCGACATTTGCCATAGCTCGATTAATTGACTCGCCCAAATTAATATAATTAATGTCCATTTCGTCATGGAGTGCATCAGGCACATTCCCTTCCTCCACCGGATTTCCCATTCTGAGAGCAAGGTCCTTTAGCTTTCCCGCTCCAATGTGTACGCACACATCTTCGCTGGGTATTTCCGTAGTAGGACAATTCAAGTCCAGAATTTCGTGCACTGAAACGTCCGTACTTGTGCCAGGTCTCAACTGGCTCCCCTTTGCAGGGGTAGGCTGCGATAAATCTCTCTTATCCTTTTTCTTCGGGCGTCCCCGGGTACTTGGGATTTGAGAAACCGGATTCCTCGTCCTCTTAGGCCTAAGAACGGGAGCGGGTATACCATGATTTCTCTTTAGTATTTCAACCCTTTCCGGTGCATTGCGCGCGGGCACATGCGACTTTGTCACAGTCTTTAAGTCACTAAAGTGATCAGGCAGTTGATTCGCTAACGAGTGCAAATCTATTATCTTTTGAACTTCTCTATTAGACTCAGCAGTGCGCGGGTCATGAGCGTGGATCCCCGTGGCTTGCCACGTAAGTTCTCGACTTTTATCATCAAGGGGTTGATTATCTCCCCCTAAAGTCGGGAATAGATCCTCGTCAAAAATGCAATCAGCGAAACGGGTCGTATGACAGTCACCTGTCGCGGGGTCCAGAAACCTGATTATGGTCACAGTCTCATAACCAACGTATATCCCCGACTGACGGACCGGTCCCATTGCTGATCGCTGAGGGGGTGGTATTGGTACATATACCTGGCAACCGAACCTACAAAGGTGGGAAATTTTCGGTGCCGACCCTTGCGCAAACTGCATAGGAGAATGGATGTTGTAGGCCGATGGTCGAAAGTTGATGAGATTGGCAGTGTGTAACACCGCGTGACCCCAACATGTTGTTGGTAAATTACAACCCTGAAGGAGCGGTCTGGCAATGAATTTAATTCTTTTAAACAACGCCTTCGTAAGTCCATTTTGTGTGTGGACGTGCGGTACAGAGTGCTCAAATTTTATTCCTGTTGCCATGCAATAATCATCGAACGCCTTTGAAGTAAATTCACCGGCGTTGTCCATTCGAATAGACTTAATACGATGATCAGGGAATTTATTCCTCATTTGTATGATCCGAGAGATCAACTTTGCAAAATCATGGTTCCTTGTTGACAGCAGGCTAACATTGGACCATTTAGAGGAAGCATCAATGAGCACCATGAAGTACCTAAACGGACCCGACAGGGGCTGAATAGGACCGCATATCTCCCCTTGGATACGTTCCAAAAACGCGGGGATTTCATCCTTCACCTTTAGGGGTGATGGTCTAATGATTAATTTCCCCTTAGCGCATGCGGAGCACACGAAATCATCAGGATTCGGGAAATTTTTCACATTACATTATGACCATTAGAGTTGTTAATTATATTTCTCATCATCGTAAGACCGGGATGGCCTAACATATTGTGCCAAAAGCAGAATAGTTCAGAGCTTCTAAAAACAGTTTAAGGGTAGTGTACATGGGTAGTGCTACTATCTTAGTGTAGTACAACCCTGTAGGGAACGAAGGAAGCCTTTCGACAACATGTTTACCATTTTCATCGCGTTTCGTGATGAGTAGGTACTCCCTTACCGGTGTCATCATCATGGGTTTCAATGTGGAACCCATTAACACGAATGTCTTTAAAACTCAAGAGAGTACGAGTCGCTTCCGGGTACAACAATGCATCATTAATGATCAAAATTGTTCCCGTGGGGAGTGTTATAGTGGCTCGTCCGGAGCCAACTATATGAGGACCGCAGCCGGCGATCGTCGTAATACTCCCTGGAATTTTCTTGATGGACTCAAAGTATTTTGTATCTCTCAAGATGGTATTGGTGGTACCGCTATCGGCAAGGCACGTTTCCTCCATTCGGGCGCCACACATGTTCTAAAATATAGTGTATAATTATTAAACGAGAGCGAGGAAGATGCTACAGTAATAATAATTAAACAAGCAAATATTTCAGAACATAACATAAGTATCTCTATTTAAAATAATGGAATAAATGAATGATGACAAAGTCATCCAAGCGCCGATAAATGTTTAATGAAACAAATAATGTTGCTCTCATAGAGCTTACAACCAAATCGAATAAATTGAATCAAATTATTGCCATAAGAATCATGAATAAATGGGCGGAGTTTAGATGGAGTCCACAAGGTAACCATCCAGCTTAGCCGAGATCTCCATCTCGCTAAGGTTCTCCTCAGTGGCTATCATGGTGGCGGCAGCGGCGATGTCCAACTGTGGCGTTGGAGGGGACATGGTGTGCTCAACCTCCATGGACACGGTGGCGTTCGTGGGAACCTCCACGTGTGCCTCCACAGGTGCCCCGGTGTGCGCTACAACGGGCGCGACGGGGGGCGTGGGGATCATCACGGGCGCCGCAGCGGGCGCCGGTGGTGCCTCCATCTGGACAAGGTGCGCCTCATGTGCTCTCTTGGCCTTGAAGACGTCCACGACGTGCTTGGGAGGACGACACTGCCTGGAGAAGTGTAGCTTTGATCCGCAGCGAAAGCAGTCTTAGGGCCTCGCCTCCCCCTTACCCGCCTTTTGCTCCTTGGCCGGGTGGGGGTGGTTGGGTCCCTTCTTGCCTTTGCCTTTTCTGCCGCGCTGATTGAACTTTGGCTGGCGCATTTTGTAGGCGCCGGCATAAGCTTCCTGGCTTGGGCCCCCTCCGAAAGGCTGCGAGTTGAAGTTCTTTTTCAGAACCTCATCCTTCGCCTCAGCCACCTGGAGGGCGTCAATGAGCGCCGAGTACTGCGTGAAGTTCTCCTGGCGGTAGTTCCGCGCATTCTGGAGGTTACTTGGATGGAAGGTGGAGACAATTTTCTCTATCTTCTCCTCGTCTGTGATTTTCGTACCACACATTTCGAGATTCGCACAAATCACGTGTAACACGGAATTGAACGACTGTACCGATTTGTGGCCCGCAAACCTCAGACGCAACCAATCCCCCTCCGCCTTTGGCTTGACGTGGTACTTCAACCTAGCGAACCTCTCTTTAAGAGCGGCCCACAGGGTTGAAGCACTTCGTTCAGCCATGTACTCGTATTTCAACGTAGCACTCATGTGGTGGCGGAGGAAATGCAGTGCTTGGGCATTCTCTGCAGCAGTCGTGGTGCTGGGGGCCGTCGGGGTCCCCGCATCCAGCGCTCCTTTGATCTTTCGGCCCTCGAGGACGATCTCCACGTCCGAGGCCCAAGCAAGGTAGTTCAACCCAGTCTGAGACAACTCCTCGAATTCGCTGTTCATGATTCCGGCCATCTGCGATTTATGCAAACATGTATCAGATTACAGCAGATAATCGATTGCATAAAGCGATGTTGATACAAAAATTCAATATGACGGCGTTCCAAAATTTAAATAACATGCTAACAGTGCTCTACTATGAATTAAACAATTAATTACGGTAGTAAAACATGGTATGAAAGCATGTATGAAGAGATATTATGCTAAGCGCGTTCGCAACGTGAAAATTAGCCCTAAAAATGACTTTCCGAATTTATTTTGTGTCCAAATTTACAATTTCAGCAAAAACAGACAGTTCCAGGGGCTTACATGAAAATTATTCAGCAGGAATAAAAATTTATGCAATTCTGAAAAAATCTGAGTGCTAAAACGTAATTCTTCGTGCGCGTGGCCGTTTTTGGCCCAGTCCGAATTGGCAGCAGGCCGAAACGGGCCAAAAAAAATCGGCCTCAGCCCACCAGCCGCACTGCGCTGTCCGCATTTTTTTTCCAGCGAATGGCACTTGGGACGATTCGGCCCGGCGGCCCAGCTTCTCGGCCGCGTTGTGGGCCCGCCCACCCCGCGCGCCCCTCCGAGGAACCTGTAGGGTTCCGCGTCACAGGGGGGCGGCGGCGGCGGCCGGTGCTGCAGCGGCGCCCGGCGGCGGCCAACGGAGCCGAACGGCAAGGCGGCGGGGCGGCGCACGCGGGCGACCACGTCCCAGCCGAGCTCGACGCGGCGGCGCACGCGCGCGCGTGACCGAGCGGGAGCTCGAGGTCGCGGCGGCGGCGGCCGGCCTGCGCGAGCTCAAGGCGGGCGGTCGTCGCGGCACGGCGGTGGGCGGCCGGAGCGGGGCGCGGTCCAGGGGCGGCTGCGGGCGGCCAGCGGGGCGCGGTAGTGGCGGCGCACGGGACAGCCATGGCCAGGCCGAGGCCGAGCGGCGGCGCGCCGCGCTCGCGACCGAGCGGATGCTCGAGGTCGCGGCGGCGGCCAGCCAACTGCAGGCGCACGGCGGGCGGGCGTGGGGCGCCGGTGGGCGGCCGAAGGGCGGCCGGGGCGGCGCGGTGCTTGCCACGGCGGCGGCCGTCGAGCACGCGGTCACCGGCGGCGGCTCGCGGATCGGACGCATCGGGCGCCGGCTCCGGCCATGGCGGCGGTCGGCAGTCCGGCCAGCAGGGCTCGGCGGCGTGACCGGCGCGCGGGACGGCCACGACGGCGGCATGCGCGCGTCCATGGATACCCGTGATGAACAGTACCCAAAAAAATTGGAAACATATAGCCACGTTCATCTGGAACTGCGGCGGCACGAGCGCACAGGGGATGCGTCGCGGCGGTACTGTGATCAGCGGGATCACGTGGCGTACCGTCTCTCTACGGTGCAGTCAAAAAGTCTCTCGTGATCCCGGGATATCGACATTGGCCGGCGACAACGTGTCAGCTCGATCCCCGGGAGAGAAATCCGCACCGCAGATCTGATCTAAAAATTACGCAAAACGGAAAAATAGAAAGGAAATTTCGTCACGGTTCCATTTTTGCGATCAGATCTGAGTTATACCTTCGCGATTTTTTCAGAAAGCCTGCTCGGTGCAGCATCGATGAAGAGACACGTGCTGATAACGTGTTGCACAAGCTCTGCCGGCTGGCCGGTCCCGAGGGTGTGCGGTGGTGGTGAAGTCGACGAAGGCACAGATCTCACATGTACAGGAAAGAAAAGGGACACAGTGTGGGCAAAGTAATCTTTATTTCTCTTCTCTGTTTCTAAACTACGTACAGTGCCTCAATATATAACAGGGGGATGGAGAGGGGATAAGACCCAAACGTACGTACAAAGTGGGGGAACCCTATGGCCCGGCTGGACTAGGCAAAGCCCACCGAGTGGGCTGCCACCAACGGCCCAAGTTTCCCAACAGGATATACTTGCTTAAACGAAAATCCTATGTTCAGTAGAAGCGTTCTATTGGGTTTCAAATAACACATCGAGTGTTTATTAAGTTTTAAATACTTACTGTTTTGTCAAATTGGAGGAGGGGTATCATAGCCTAAAACGGTATGAAGGCATTTCTCCACCGTGCTTCTTACCCTCGTGCTTCCAAACAAAATGTCATGGCAAAGCGTAAGCATAGATATATGGTCGGGGCATGCATAGCTCTTGTTGCCCATGTGTCTCCGACCTCGCCTAATACCCAAGGTCGGGGCTGGTGTTGGCCGTTGGAATTCGTGTCCGAAAACAAAAAAAAAAATTCCGTTCTACGCTAACAGTGCAAGATCAATCTATGAATCTCCAGTAAAGAGGTTTGGATCTAGATTAAAATTACAAACAAGATGTGTAACCGCCGGTGAAGACTCTGATCTGAGTGACCCCACAGCTAGGTATGTCCTTCCCCTCCATGAGGATCAAATCTCTTTATCGTGCTCCAACTGATCAAACGAGATGATTATGCTACTGTTATCCACGCATACGGTTCTTCAGTCCGCCAGCGTCCTGCTGTAAAGAACGTTGCGCTAACGGTGATAGTGGAACAACCTTTCAACGTACATGATCTATATATATAGAGAGAGATCTCACTCAACACATGAGCTATGTGGCAAGCGGTGGAGTCAATAGGGCACCCTTTGAAGGGGGTTGACCACATATATATAGGAGGAGTGGATGGGGTTGGTGCGGCTCCTTAGGGAGGGGTCCTTCCCTTGGCTGCCACCACCACACATACATTGAAGGTGTGTGGAGGCGCGGGGGTGTGGGTCGCCCTATCCGAACCCCCCTTGAGAAGTTGCCTTTTCCAACAAGGCAAGTGAGGGCAGCCCAACGGGGGACTATGGCACCGGCCTAGGTGGGCCTAGAGGGTCCATGTCGAGACATCGTAGTAGTTTTCATAGACTGGGGTGCCATGAGACTACGGTAGAGACGTGGGGTAACGGGATAGCGTAGTAACACAGAACACGGGATTTTACCCAGGTTCGGTACGTCGCGACAGTACGGCGTACCTACTCCTGCACTTCTCACTATGTGGGACTAAAGCCCGTATAATAAGGTTACAATGTAAGGGAATAGGTCCAGCTACTCGTCGAGGATGAACTTCCCGGCGAGTTGCGTAAGGCTTGAGCTTGAACCTAGAACCTTGGAACTAAAGGAACTTATCAAATCTATCTCCCGTCCGGCTTTATATAATAGCCGGATTAGGGCTTACAGAACCAGAAACCTAGAAGACTACGTTTAACTTGTAACTTGGAAAGTAAGGAATCCGTCTTCTCCTCCAACCCAGATCACGCGTGCCGTGATCCGGGTTCTTCTAGAATCCGGCTTCTGCGCGTCGGACTACTGGGCCGCCCAATGGACCTGAGCCCATTACCTTGCAGGCCACCCTGGTAGTCCAGCTCTTTTGTCTACCATCTTCTATACCCCTATTCGGTATATATCCGACAGTAGCCCCCAGGAAGGATCAAAACTCTGAAACTCCGCCTTTCGTCAAATACATTTTGTCCGGGAAACTTGATTCAGCAGTCTTGATTCTTTCTTCTTCCCTTTTGAAGGAGATGGTAACATAAAACTCGGAACTATGAAAATCCGGCTTTTCTTCTCGCGATCCTTCGCGGAAAAGGAACACGTGACATCAGCGCTTTAATCATACTGACGTAAGCGCCGCTTGGTTTCACGCGGGAAACCCTGCAACGTATCTCTGACAGATTCTCACGAGAAACGAGGAGATAGCCATCATTCCTCTGTCGTTCCGTTTCCCGGATTTTCCGGCGAGCGACACGCGTCGAACATCCAACGGTCAAAAGAGCCGTTAGCGCGTATCTAGAGGGCTTTTAGGCTATAAATAGCCGTCTTCGTCCTCCTCATCAACCTTCTTCACTCCCTCACTGCCTTCACCATTGGTGCGAACGTGAGCTCGAGAGCGAGAACGATTCCTTGCCCCGACGAGCCCTTTGCACGCCGGAGCGCTCCGTCACCTCCGAAAACGATGGCCTCTCCGTCGTCCTCTCCGGCCCGCGCCTCCACCGACGAGCTTTTAGGCGATCTAGATCCACAACTGGGGTCGCCCAAGCATGCCGGCGGCGGGCCGGAAAAAACCACGGCATCCGCGGCGGGCGGAGGAAATGCTTCCGCCGCCGCGGACGTAGCGGGCCCAAGCACCACAACATTCCCGCCGTTCGCACCGGAGACGGCGGGGGCCAAGATTCACTCTCGTGGCACTGAGCGTTTCTCCGCCGGAGCTGATGAAGAAGCAGAATTTGTCGGAATTTGGAATCAGAGTGATACTTCACTCGTCCTCCTTCGTCGGATGTCAAGGGATAGATTGATAGTTAAAGGCAAATGGCGGATCTCGAAGAATGAGCCAGAGCCCAAGCCAAAGGAAGGAGAGCGCGTCCTCCTCACCTCTCATATCACGAGAGGTATGGGTTTTCCGCCTTCCGCCTTTTTCCTAGACGTCCTCAACTTTTATGGTGTTCAACCACATAATATCTCTCCAAATTCCATCCTCCAATTAGCTAGTTTCCAAGCTCTTTTCGAAGGGTATCTTGGGATAACTCCCAACTTAGACTTCTGGCATTATTGTTTCGAGGTAAAACACAACATCACAAACGGTGTTTCGCCCATCTGCGGCACCATATCTTTTATCCTCAGAAACTTTAGGGAAGAATGGTATCCAAGGATAAGAATGCCGAAACCTGACCAATCTTGGCTAGGTTCTTTCTTTTATCACCAAGACATTCCGTTTCCCAACAAAGAAACCGGACTTCCTCCCTTTGTCAATTCTGCTGCCATTCCTCATGAAAATTGGACACTCGCAATAACAGAGGATTTGCCTGAAAACCTGATGAAAATAAAACGTCGCATTGCCAAACTTTCTTCTTCTCAACCACCTTTGGTTTGGAAGGATATCGTGTTATGCTGGTTTGGACGTCGCGTACAACCTTTATCCCTTCGTTCCCGACTTCTTTGTGAGTACACGGGACCGGAAGATAGCATGAGAGGCACCGATAGGTCCTTTAGCAAGAAGGATTTTATAGAACGCCTTCATCAGATAGTTGCCGCCGATAGCCAGGTTGAAGAAAGTCTAGCCATATATCATGCGGAAAATCTGGTTCCTAAGGTACTTTTCTTCCCTTGTTTCTGAGTTTCCTCAGATTATCTTCTCTCTTCATTTTTAACATACTGCTGATTCTTTCCTAGTTTGACGAACTTGGAGGAAATGATCTTGCTTCTGATGCTGAAATCAGCCAATTGTACGCCGAGTTTTACAACAACCAAAAGCGCAAGAGGCAAACTACCATTAAAGAAGAGTTTCCTTCTGCAGCTGCGAGTAAAAAGGGGAAAACGAATATGCCAATGGGCGGAAATTTTCAATCACCCGTCAGAGACGAATCCATTCCTGCTCCGGATAATATCCGGGTGAAAGAAGAACTTTTCGACGAACTCGGATATATTCGTCCGGAAGCTAAGAAGTTTTTTGCTCCTGCGCCTCTGGTTCGCCCTTGGCCACAAAATGGATTAGTTATCCGCAATAATATCGCGTTCTCGCCCCGCCAGGTCATACACGATGGCCTTCACCACGTAGGAATTCTTTTCATGGAATATGCCAGAGAATTCAAGGAGACTTTAACTGATTTGCGAGAAATGAGTCAGGTAATACCTCTAGCCCCCAAGCATTAAGTTGAAAATCTAAATTCTTCTTAATGATTCTTTGTATGCTTGTTCAAACTTAAGCATCTGGCTTTCATTTCCATGTTTCAGCATTCCGCAGATGCCATAAACGTGGAAGTTTTGAAAAAACTTAGCCTCAAAAGCAAAGAAGTAAAAACACTTCAATCTGCTATTGAGTCAAAAAGCAACGAACTGGCGTCGACTCAAAAGCAATTATCCAAAGCCACCGGTATTTTTCTTCATGTTTGTTGATTTTTGCTGGAAAAGTCATTTCAAAATCTTGCCGTAATGTCGGATTATTTTGTCCCTACTTTTCAGCTGCTTTAACCAAAGCCAATAAGCTCACAGCAAACGCTGCTTATTTTTCTCAACTTCGTGAAGAAAACTCCAACCTTCAAAGAGAACTTTCAAAAGTTCGAGAAGAATTGGAAGCCAGTAATCTAGCCCTTGGGATTGCGCAATCCAAGGCTTCTTTGCAGGCAGCAGAGGATAAATCTATTATCAATGATTTAGAAAGTATGCTATTTCCTCGTATGAAAGAAAGCGATGAAATTGACGCGGTTCTTGGTAAGTTGACTTCTTTTACCAATACTTTCGAGCCATATTCTTATATTTTCTAATCTTTGCCTTTTGTCAAAAAAGCAGGAAATTTTCCAGGGATTTCTCGGACGGAAAAGATCCGGGCCTTTGGGAAGATATGGAATTCAATCAGAAATGCAGGCATGCACTTAATTAGTAAATTCCTGCCCACAAGCAGTATACAATTCTCAGAAGTTTACCGACTTCCGGATGGCATTATGGAAGTAGCAAATTCGAAGGAATCTTTCCTTCGCTCTGCAGCACGGGGTGGTGCGCGAATGGCACTTGGCCTCATGCGCTTACACTACCCTGATGCAAAATCCTGGCGTGTAGCATCCGGTATTCCTCAAGAATGCTCAGAGGCACAAATAAATGCAATCTTTAAAGAAGTTGAAGGCCATGCCACGCAGATTGCTTCCATGGTAAATATCTCCATTACTTATCCGGAAGAAGAAGTGCCCGCAGCCCCCGAGAATGATGGCAGTGATGAAGACTCAGAAATTTAAAGGGGGCGCACTTAACCTGGATGATGGATGCGTATAGTAGCTTCTTTACAATGTAGTTCATATTGTAATACTTCTATGTCATTTGTCGGAACAAGAACTCCGCCTTTTGCGATTTCATACTTATTGCAAAGTTTTTCCGGGTTTGGCTGCTCCTTTATCTTCTAAGTAATCTGGTATATATGCTTTAACTGTCTTTAGTGTTTGAAATGGCTCAAATAGCATTATGAATCGTTATGCCGAGTAACTGGGGATGAACCAAGCAGTTTTGAAACTCGAAAACATGAATCATGCTACAGGCATTTTTACTAACTAGTTCCAGTAACCCATCATACGCACGATCAGATAAAACTTAGAGAAAACAAGGAACTGTTCTGAAACTTGGGCACGCAGGCACAATCCGAGTTTCCTTTAACCTTTAACATGCCGAATCATTCAGCTTTTAAACACCGAGCACGCAGGCACAATTCGGGTCAACATTGAGTATTTGTAAGATCATTGGGAAATAGATAAAACGGAAATATTTTGTACTTATAATGAATATGAATTCCGATAACTGTATTTCATGATCTCAAAGATGTTTACATAGAAATTGAACTAAGTGTAGAAGGGACGTAATTGCTGGATACTCCAAGGCCTATTTGTCTCTCCTAGTTCAGCATCTATTTTTCTCTTTCTTTTGCGATTCGGCTTTTTGGGATCATCCTCCGTATCTCGAATGTCGACAAGATAATATGATCCATTCTTCATGGCTTTACTGATGACAAATGGTCCTTCCCATACTGGGGCCAATTTGTGCTTCCTTTGTTGCACCAATCTCACCACCAAGTCACCTTCCTTAAAAGAACGATGCCTGATTTTACGACTATGATAACGTCGTAAACCTTGCTGGTAGATGGCGGATCTTTGAAGCACAAGTTCTCGTTCCTCTTCTAGGAGATCGACAGCATCCTGTCGTGCTTCTTCGGCATCCGAGTCGTCAAAATTTTGCACTCTTGGGCTTTCATGGATCATGTCCGTTGGAAGCATAGCTTCCGCACCATAAACTAGGAAAAACGGGGTTTGCTCAGTTGACCTATTTGGCGTCGTTCGAATACTCCATAACACGGAAGGTAGTTCTTCTACCCATGCTCCAGCTGCTCTATGAAGAGGAGTTTCGAGTCTTGGGCGTATTCCTTGCAGGATTGAGCTATTCATTCTTTCAACCTGTCCATTGGATTGCGGGTGTGCCACGGATGCAAGATCCAAGCGAATTCCCGTTTGTTGGCAGTATTTTGCCAACTCCCCAATGGAGAAATTCGTCCCGTTATCAGTTATTATGCTGTGTGGGACGCCATACCTCATTACTAAATCGATAATGAAATTTCTGGCAGTTGCGCCGTCCAGCTTTTTGATGGGTTTAGCCTCCACCCATTTTGTGTACTTATCTACTGCTACGAGTAAATGTGTAAGTCCACCTCTTGCAGTTTTGAACGGTCCCATCATGTCTAGCCCCCAGACCGCAAACGGCCAAGTGATAGGGATAGTTTTTAATGCTTGGGCCGGCAAATTGGTCTGCTTGGCATAATATTGACATCCTTCACATGTATTCACTATGCGTTCGGCGTCTGTCTTGGCTGTTAGCCAGAAAAACCCTGCACGGAATGCTTTTTTGACTATGCTTTTTGATTGAGCATGATGTCCGCAATCGCCGGCATGGATTTCTTGCAATATTTCTCTTCCTTCCTCTGGTAAAATACACCGCAGAAAAACTCCAGAAGTACTGCGTTTGTATAAATGGTCGTTGATTACTACGTATCCTTTGCATCGACGTTGTATTTGCCTTTGCAGGACTTCGTCTGCTCCTTCCGGGTACTTCTGATTGACTAAGAAGTTTAGGTACGGGATTGTCCAATCCGGTTTAACGAACATGACTTCAATTGTTTCAGATGCTAAAGGGTAATCGACGTCTCCACCTTTTATGGATGGTTCATGCAAATGCTGGACGAATACCCCTGGTGGTAAAGTTTTTACTCTCTCTGATCCCATGCGGGCTAACGCATCCGCGTTCCAGTTTTCCTCCCTTTTTATGTGAAGGACTTCGAACCCGAAGAAACAGATGGCAAACTCATCCACCGTTCTCCGATATTCGGCCATTATGGGGCTTTTCGCGTCCCAGGTTTGGTTGAGCTGATGCTGTACCAAATCCGAGTCTCCGTAACACAAGATGCGTTTTACCCCTATTTCTTTTGCAATATGCAAGCCATGAAGCAAAGCTTCGTATTCTGCCACATTATTACTGGCGTTGAAGTGTATTTGCAATACGTACTCCATTGTGTCTCCCTTGGGAGATTTTAGAACTACGCCGGCTCCAGCTCCTTCCTTCATCTTAGATCCGTCAAAGTGCATGATCCAGTACTCGGATTCTGGCATCGGTGTATTTTCCATTGCTTCTGTCCAGTCGGCGACGAAATCTGCAAAAACCTGGGATTTTATTGCCGTCCTTGGCTGATACTTAATGTCGAAGGCTGCCAGCTCGATGCCCCATTTAGCTACTCGGCCGGTTGCCTCCGCATTGTTTATAATATCTCCTAGTGGTGCTTTACATACCACTGTTATAGAATGTCCTTGGAAGTAATGGCGCAGCTTTCTGGATGCGAAAAATACGCCATATGCCAGTTTCTGATAGTGCGGGTATCTTTGTTTGGATTCGGAAAAAACTTCGCTTATGTAGTATACCGGATGTTGATCTGGTATGCTTTGCTCTTCTTTTGTCCGTTCCACAACGATTACCGCGCTAATAACCCGACTAGTAGCCGTAAGGTATAATAACATGGGTTCTTCATCTTTGGGAGATGCCAAGATGGGAGCGTTCATCAAGGTTTCTTTTAACTGGGTTAACGCTGCGTCGGCCTCTTCTGTCCATTCAAACTTGTCGGATTTCTTTAACAGTTTGTATAGTGGCAAGGCTTTATCCCCCAGCCGACTAATAAATCTGCTGACGGCTGCAGCGGAACCCGTCAATCTTTGGACATCTTTTACACATGTAGGCTTTGAGATATTCAAGATTGCCTTGATCTTTTCCGGGTTCACTTCTATTCCTCTGTGAGAAACGATGAAACCTAGAAGTTTTCCTGAGGGAACCCCGAATACGCACTTAGATGGATTCAACTTCATCTTGTAAGTGCGCAAGTTTTCGAAAGTTTCTCGCAAATCCTCAAGGAGTGTATCTTTTTCCTTGGTTACGACAGCAATATCGTCCACGTAAACATGGACGTTTTTTCCAATCTGACTATGCAAACAACGTTGCATGCAACGCTGGTAGGTTGCTCCTGCGTTCTTCAGGCCGAAAGGCATGGTTACATAGTAATACGTCCCGTATGGGGTTATAAAAGAAGTCTTGATTTGATCTTCCTTTTTCATGCGTATTTGGTGGTACCCGGAGTATGCATCCAAAAAGCATAAAAGCTCAGAGCCTGCAGTGGCATCTATTATTTGATCGATTCGCGGCAGCGCAAACCTATCTTTCGGACATAACTTGTTCAGTCCTGTGTAGTCTATACACATTCTGAGTGCAGTTGTGTCTTTCTTCGGTACTAATACCGGATTTGCGGACCAGTCAGTATGGATTACCTCCTTTATGAAATCCGCTGCTAAAAGCCGGATAATTTCCTTGCCAATAGCCTTCCGTCTTCTTCCGTCAAATCGACGGAGACCTTGTTTGACGGGTTTTGATCCGGGAATAACCTTGAGTTGGTGCTCAGCAAGTTCCCTGGGTACGCCTGGCATGTCAGCTGGACACCAAGCAAAAATGTCCCAGTTCTCACGGAGGAACTTGATGAGCTCGCCTTCCTATTTGTCGGTCATCCCAGTCCCTACAACGACGAATTTTGTCGGATCTTTGGGATCTAGGATTACCTGTCTTGTATTCTCGGATGCCTTGAAGCTATCTGTTGGCTTCCGAGTTTCTTTTCCTGCCGGCATTTCTTTCGGCGATACCTCCTTGGCTAACTCCTTCAGTTCTTCCTGAGCTATAACTCTTTGAGCGCAAAGGGCGTTTTGCTTTTCCAACTCATTTGCCAGCTTGAAATCACCGGCAATGGTGATTACTCCTCCTTTGGGTCCTGGCATCTTCAGCTTGTTGTAGATGTAGCAAGATCTTGCCATAAACTTGGCGAAAGCCGGACGTCCGAGTATTGCGTGGTACACGCTCTCGAACGGCACAACTTCGAAGGATACTTTTTCCTGCCGGGAGTGATCTTTATCTCCGAAGGTGACATCTAGGGAGATTTCTCCTAGGGATCGTGCTTGCCTGCCAGGAACGATGCCATGGAAGCGTATATTGCTGTAGTTGAGCTGGGACTCGGATATCTTCAAGTGCTTCAGTGTATCCAGGTACATTATATTGATGCTGGATCCTCCGTCCATCAGCACTCTTCTTAGCCTAGTGTTTTGAACAATAGGGCTTACAACAAGAGCTTGTGTGCCGGGTTCAGGGATATTTCCGGGATGATCAGACTGATCCCAGATTATCGGTGTGTTGGAATACTTCAAGAATTTTGGGGTTGCAGGAACAACCGCATTTATTTCTCGAAGTGTCCTTTTGGCCACCTTTGCTGACGGGGTTGCTAGGAAAGTTAGCATTGCTTCTCCGTCAACTCTCGGAAATTTAGGTTCGCCTTTTCGCTGTTGTTCCTGGATTTTGTCATCAGTGTCCGATTCACTGTCTTCTTTTTCAGCTTCTGGCTTTTGTTTGGCAGGTTTCCTCTTGGAACCCTTCCCTTTACTTCCGGATCCTGCATTGCCTTTCATATGCTTGTTTAGCCGGCATTGCGCGTTCGTGTGGGTTGGTTTCCCAAACTGAGAGTGGTGGACGCAGGGTTCTGACTTAATTCTCTCCCATTCTTCAGGAGTGTAATTGATGGGATCCGGACTGCGGCCTTTCCACTTGTTCCCTTTTTCTCCTCCAAAGGCTAAGTTAACCTCCTTGGGCTTTGTTGTTGACTCCGGAGTTCCTTTTTTATCAGAACGAGGTGTTTTCTTGGCCAGTATCAGTGACTCAATATTGCCTCCTCTTGCTCTGATATCGTCTTCGGCTGCAGCATGCTCATTAGCGGTTGTAAGCATAGATCCGAGATCTTTGTGCTTTTTAGAGCCAACCATGAACGGTACAAGTCCGGGTTTTAGGCCATTGACGAAAGCATGCATTGCTTGTACGTCAGTTACTCCAGAGCAACTATTCTTCATTGCAGTCCATCTGGAGATGAAATCCACGTATGGTTCGTCTTCAAATTGGGTGCAACGGTTCAGCTGGTTGATGCTATTTGGGCGTTTGTATGTTCCTCGAAAATGCTGAGTAAATACCCTCGCCATATCATCCCAACTGTCGACAGTTCTTGATGGTAAACCATTAATCCAATCTCTGGCTCCATCTAGCAACATTAGGGGAAGAAACTTGACAGCTTCCAGGTCTGTCCCGTTGTTGATCTGGACGGCTGTGTAATAATCTGAAAGCCAGGTATCCGGGTTTGTACTGCCGGTATATTTTTGGTAGGTTGGACCAACTTTGGCAAAGCCAGAATGCAGGGTTATCCTTCGGATCCTGTCAGTAAAACACTTAGGACCAAAGTATAGATCATCCTTTTCTGCTCTGTCAATATGTGCAGAATATCTCCCGGCTGAATGGACAGAAGGGGATCTGCTCCTTTCTTTTCCATTGTTACGCGGACGCGTTTTTCCGAGGTTATCTCTATCTCTTCCGTTGTCACGCCCTCTGGGATTAGGTGGAGTCCTGCTCCTGTACCTTTCCTTATCTTTGGGCGGTGTCCGAGATCTTTCACGCCTGTGAGGTGTATCGTATCTTCCAGCTTTTTCAGCTGGGTTTCTCGGAGGTGGCATTATTTTGCCGTCATTCCGGTGTTTGTCTTCCCGATCGTGTGGTTTATGTCCATCTTTCGGGAGATGAGGTCCGGTTCTAGACGCTGCATCCCGGTTGTCGGGGTTTTTCTTGTCTTTTCTCGGATCCTCTTTTTTATCTGAATCTCCAGGTTCTTCCGGTCCAGGTGCTCCAGCAGCGCAAGTAACAGTTTTGCAGAGGGCGGAATTATCATGCAGCCTCCCTGATCGCTCTTGTCCTCGCTGTTGCTGCTGTAATGCTTTTCCTAGGAAGGCATACACCCCTTGGAGTTTTTCCCCGTTGGAGTACAGATCATTGTTCAAGATGGCGAACGCTGCTTCCGCGTTTTCGGCTGCGGTTTTGTATATTGGTTCGCCCTTAGCATCTTTGCCGTTTAACTGCTTTTGCCAAGATGGGTTATAGAACCTTTCTTTCGGCGGCAGTTCTTCCGGTTTTGCAATTCCGGGTAACCTTGTAGGTTTTAAGGCAGATCTGTGCTTTCTCTCGTACTCCTCAATTTCTTCCTTCATAATTTTGATGTCATTATGGGTTTGTTGGAGGTGTTGCCGAGATCTAAGCAGTTGTTGCTGTTGCCGTTGGAAAGCTTGTCTCCTGGCTTCCAGCATCTCAGGGGGTTCATTGGGTCCCACTGGAGTTTGTAATAGTTCTTGCTCTTCCAGTTCTGTCATTGGCGGAGCAGTGATTTCCTTAGATTTCTTTTCCGTAGGCTTTGTGCCACTAATATCTCCAACTTCCAGGTTTTCATCAGCGAGATCAGCTGACTTTTTCTTCCGGAGTTTGTACTGGAGTTTTTTAGAAGCACGGTGCTTTTTCTTGGAAGAGGGAGGTTTTTTGACAGGTTCATCCTCTGTCATCTCCTTGACATTAGGAAATATCAGAGAAGTTTCTCCGTCTTCCCTCTCCTCTGCTGGCGGAGGGGTTTTAGGGCTTTCCTGGCTATCGGCACCCGTTGTATCAGCTGGTTTTGCCATTAGCACTTCATGGAACCCCTCTTGAAAGGATTTAACTTTTCTTACGAAGGCATCATCATCTTCGTCTTCGGAGAAGTTATCCGGTCCGGTTTCCGACTCCAATCTCGCCTCAATGGCGGCAAGCACGGACTCTGTTTCCGAGTTCATCGTCTGGTTGACGGATGTCGGATCTTCCGTCTCTGTGACGGGTATTGGTTCTTCCGTCTCTGTGACGGGTGTATCGTTGTCTGCCTCTTGCACGGGATTTCCGTCATCCGTGTTTTCGGCGATCTCGGATTGCACCATGCCGATAAAGTGCGTATCACTGTTTTGTCGGCGATCTGAGCAAAATCCGGCATCATAGTCGTCTTCGACTGGGTATAGGGCGGGTGGGAGATAATTGCTTTCACCGCAAAACCCCATTGCTTCCGCGGTTAATCCGATAAAGATATTAGCAGATCCAATCGGTAAAACGCAGGCACTTACCAGATGGTTTTGCGCCGGGATGTAGGATCCGTTGTCGAGGAAGCGCCCGACGTCGTCGTCGAATTCCAAGCTTCCGACAGTGATCGATCTTCCGATTCCGCCTAATATCCCAGATCGGAACTTCACGCCTGACGTCGTTTGCCCCACGGTGGGCGCCAACTGTCGAGACATCGTAGTAGTTTTCATAGACTGGGGTGCCATGAGACTACGGTAGAGACGTGGGGTAACGGGATAGCGTAGTAACACAGAACACGGGATTTTACCCAGGTTCGGTACGTCGCGACAGTACGGCGTACCCTACTCCTGCACTTCTCACTATGTGGGACTAAAGCCCGTATAATAAGGTTACAATGTAAGGGAATAGGTCCAGCTACTCGTCGAGGATGAACTTCCCGGCGAGTTGCGTAAGGCTTGAGCTTGAACCTAGAACCTTGGAACTAAAGGAACTTATCAAATCTATCTCCCGTCCGGCTTTATATAATAGCCGGATTAGGGCTTACAGAACCAGAAACCTAGAAGACTACGTTTAACTTGTAACTTGGAAAGTAAGGAATCCGTCTTCTCCTCCAACCCAGATCACGCGTGCCGTGATCCGGGTTCTTCTAGAATCCGGCTTCTGCGCGTCGGACTACTGGGCCGCCCAATGGACCTGAGCCCATTACCTTGCAGGCCACCCTGGTAGTCCAGCTCTTTTGTCTACCATCTTCTATACCCCTATTCGGTATATATCCGACAGCCCATGCGGTCACTCCTCAGTGGGCTCCATCACTATGGCAGCCTAGGGACCTCTCCAGGCGCTACTTTCCTTCTCTCTTGTTTGTCCAATAAATATCGGCACATCAAATGCTTCCAGTAAATTTCCTAGAACAATTCCGTTGATTCTGAGACAACCAATGTACTCTAATAAAATTCTAATAAAAATTTCTAAAACCTCTCCGAAACTATTTCTCCACACCGGAAAGGTTCCGGTGGCTGTCGAATATTCACATACTAAAATTCAGTTACTTCATAAAACAGTGTGCAATAACCAAGGTTTTAGCTACCTACCAAAAAAAAATTCCGGGGGTGCTCGGGATCTCCGGCAATTGATGTTACCGAAAAATACCGACCGGTTACCGAATAAATTTGAATTCAAACGTCCTCGCATGACCGTTTACTAAGAATATTCATTTAAATTCTAAATTTACAAAATAAAAAAGGGATTTTTTTTTTGTCTGGTATATCGATTAACCAGGGGTGCTCGGGATTTGCGGTTACCGGGTAGTAACCGGATTTACAGTTCGGTAACCCAAACTCTTGGGATGACAAAACAACACACACGACGAACAAAAATAAACCATGTGCGACCTTGTAGAACACACACGTTTCAGCAGCACATATCGTGTGCAATACACCTGGACACTACACACAGTCAAAATGGCTACACCGTGTGTGAACTCGATCCCATCGCACACGATTTTAGAAATCATTTTTGATGGATAACCGCATCGCGGACCCATGAATAGGGACGGTTGCTGTAATCGTGTCTGAATGTCTGATGGATGAAATCAATCATATGATATTGCCCGATCTGTACTAGGTGTACGAAAACCACGGGCTGTAATAAGCGCCTGGGTGCTAGCTAGTGTGAGATGAGCGGTTGAGATGATCAGTCTAGATATAAGAAAAACCTTCGACGTCTTTTACACACAGCTGACTGGACACCGCTGTACATGCCCTTAGGTATACTAGTTGGTTTGCACGTGCTATGCACGTCTTAAACATTGAAAAAACAAAATTCATGCCCCTCCAAAACAGAAGTTTAACATTCTAGAGAAAGAAATTAAAGTGAGACATCAACCTACGTAGACAAAATTCCATAAACAACATTCAGTTACATCTGAATTGAAAAATCAAGCTGTCAACATTGCGTCATGCTCTCAAGCAGAGAGCCATGCACTCGGAGTGTCTCCAAGTCGTCAAACATCTCCTTCATACCTCTTAACATGGGAAGGGAATAGCTGCGCTAGCAAGGCAACCATCTCATTCCTCGTTCTTATTAAAGTAACACACATATAGGCACTGTTGTAAACTAAATACATAGGAATAGAAAACAAAATCATGTAGATAATTCTCACTTGATAGAGCCTATTGTTATCAGGCTAAAATTGGTATTGTTTTTAGAACATTAGGTTCGGTATCTCTACAAACATGGCAGAACAAAATCCAGCGATTAAATATGTAGCTTCTGCTTTTTGAGAGAAATAATAAGGATTTCATCTAGATCTTCCTGTCATCTAATCTAGACTTTGTCCAATTGAAGATTATTATTTGCAGAGCTAGGAAATTATTAGTTTCTACCTATAGGACTCATTTTGCAATGCCTTGCAAAAAACTATGCAAGAAACCAAACCATATAGTAGTTCTATATCCCTTTTTCAGCCATGCCAACCCAAAATAACCTTCTTCCTGTTTCCTGAATAGGGAGGAAAAAAGAGCAGGCATGAGAGTCTTGCACTTCTTATGAAATGTTAGCTCGTCAGATCCACATGGCATGACACTGAATTCCTCTTCGCTAACCACTTTTCAAATTTCTCTTATGTTATCAAGTGCACTTTGCAAAACTGAACTAAATATTCAGTGCCGTAATTTTACAGCTGTTTTTTTCTTTCTTCAAAGATAAGCATGCATTTCAGAGATTTAGTTGTTCTTTCTTTTGACCCTAGATGCATGTGCTGCCCTATTGGCCATATATCAAGTAATAGGCTGCTCTTAGACGGTTAGACCCCTAGTATACTACAAACTTTTGCTTGCTTAGGATGGATAATATTGAAGGCGGCCATCATAGTAATCGTTTTAGTGTTATGTACAAAAGTATATAATCCTTGCACCTGAAACTCCTATATTTTTCTTTTCTTTTCAAGTTGGTATGGGAAAATACTGAAACCACAAAACTCCATGAGGTAAGTTGCATTGGTTACTCCTCGTACATTTTCTTTTGTGCTAACCAATATTTAACAATAGTTAGAAAGCTGGCTTGAACGTGTTGAGATATTATAGAAAATGAAGGCTAACAAAAAATATAACCCTATAAGAAAGTGGGAAAAGAACATCACCTCCAATGTAGAATCAGTGCCAACTCCAATAGCGAAGAAAATTTTCAGTTTCAATGCCAACAACAGGCTGTCACTCTACAGGTAGGTACCGTACAAATTAGAATCATTCCCATGTGGTTTCATATTCTGTTAACAAACCTGAACCAGATGGCGATGCAATCACAAGCACGCTACCTTTGAAGATTGTGTTAAGGTATGTCTGGATCAATTTATCTACATGAAGAAATATAAATGGAAGGCACCAAAAAGACAAAGGAAAATAAGTTAGATCTAATGAAAAATCCATCAAATAAAACGGCTCCTTGAGTTTTTGGAGAAAAGGGTGTTGCGTGCTTGGTAGCCCCTCGAGCACTGGCCTGGAGTCAAAAGTGACCGACCCTGCCTTCTTAAAGCATCGACGTGCAAGATCCTACGCGTGAGGATCGTCAGCGACCTCTGTGTCGGGACGGGGCGGCTGGCGTCGTTGTGGCAGACGGGCAGCGGAGGCGCATGTACAGGCAGCTACCTGCGCAGAGACGGGGGAATCCTATAGGGATTCCACTGGTAGAAAAAAGACCTTCCATACGTCTCCTTTAGTCTCCAAAATGTTCGAGCCGTGACTAAAAGGGTCTTTAGTCGCGGTTCGGGAGGCGACCCGCGACTCAAGGTCTTGACTGGCGGTTGGGGAAGCGCGCGAAGGGCTTTAGTTCCGGTTGGCCTGGCCACCCGCGACTAAAGGTCGGAACTGCTCGCCTCCCAGTCTTTAGTCCCGGTGAGGCCCCAACACAAAGAGTGATGGTATCTTTGGCACCCAAGACCCATGAGACACTATAAAACACATGGCATGGCAAAACATTGGTTTAGGTGGGATTCCGACGCTCCGGAGCCCCACTCCGGAGATACCCTAGCCCCGGTGTAGAAAAAGACGGAACTGGCGTCCAGCCCCCTCTGCGTGAGCCGGAAGGGGGTAGCAAAGTGGAACTAGTTGCTTGTTTGTGTCATGTTAGGCCCAAGGAACACCCTTGACAATGGTAGGGCCCACCTCTTTGCAAGATTCCCCCCGTTACGTTAGATCCGGGAGTTTCGGGGTGTGAGCAGTCCTGGAACCTGGAAGAGAGAATCCGACGCCAGTGAGGCCCCAACACAAATAGTGATGGTATCTTTGGCACCCAAGACCCGTGATACACTCTAACACACATGGCATGGCAAAACATTGGTTTAGGTGGGATTCCGACGCTCCGGAGCCCCTCTCCGGAGATACCCTAGCCCTGGTGTAGAAAAAGACGGAACTGGCGTCCAGCCCCCTCCGCGTGAGCCGGAAGGGGGTAGCAAAGTGGAACTAGTTGCTTGGTTGTGTCATGTTAGGCCCAAGGAACACCCTTGACAATTGTAGGGCCCACCTCTTTAAAAGATTCCCCCCGTTACGTCAGATCCGGGAGTTTCGGGGTGTGAGCAGTCCTGGAACCCGGAAGAGAGAATCCGACGCCGTTGAGGCCCCAACACAAAGAGTGATGGTATCAATGGCACCCAAGACCCATGAGACACTCAAACACACATGGAATGGCAAAACATTAGTTTAGGTGGGATTCCGACGCTCCGGAGCCCCTCTCCGGAGATACCCTAGCCCCGATGTAGAAAAAGACGGAACTGGCGTCCAGCCCCCTCTGCGTGAGCCGGAAGGGGGTAGCAAAGTGTAACTAGTTGCTTGGTTGTGTCATGTTAGGCACAAGGAACACCCTTGACAATGGTAGGGCCCACCTATTTGCAAGATTCCCCCCGTTACGTCAGATCCGGGAGTTTCGGGGTGTGAGCAGTCCTGGAACACGGAAGAGAGAATCCGACGCCGGTGAGGCCCCAACACAAAGAGTGATGGTATCTTTGGCAACCAAGACCCATGAGACACTCTAACACACATGGCATGGCAAAAAATTGGTTTAGGTGGGATTCCGACGCTCCGGAGCCCCTCTCCGGAGATACCCTAGCCCCGGTGTAGAAAAAGATGGAACTGGCGTCCAGCCCCCTCTGCGTGAGCCGGAAGGGGGTAGAAAAGTGGAACTAGTTGCTTGGTTGTGTCATGTTAGTCCCAAGGAACACCCTTGACAATGGTAGGGCCCACCTATTTGCAAGATTCCCCCCGTTACGTCAGATCCGGGAGTTTCGGGGTGTGAGCAGTCCTGGAACACGGAAGAGAGAATCCGACGCCGGTGAGGCCCCAACACAAAGAGTGATGGTATCTTTGGCAACCAAGACCCATGAGACACTCTAACACACATGGCATGGCAATAAATTGGTTTAGGTGGGATTCGACGCTCCGGAGCCCCTCTCCGGAGATACCCTAGCCCCGGTGTAGAAAAAGATGGAACTGGCGTCCAGCCCCCTCTGCGTGAGCCGGAAGGGGGTAGAAAAGTGGAACTAGTTGCTTGTTTGTGTCATGTTAGTCCCAAGGAACACCCTTGACAATGTTAGGGCCCACCTCTTTGCAAGATTCCCCCCGTTACGTCAGATCCGGGAGTATCGGGGTGTAAGCAGTCCTGGAACCCGGAAGAGAGAATCCGACGCCGGTGAGGCCCCAACACAAAGAGTGATGGTATCTTTGGCACCCAAGACCCATGAGATACTCTAACACACATGGCATGGCAAAAAATTGGTTTAGGTGGGATTCCAACGTTCCGGAGCCCCTCTCCGGAGATACCCTAGCCCCGGTGTAGAAAAAGACGGAACTGGCGTCCAGCCCCCTCTGCGTGAGCCGGAAGGGGGTAGCAAAGTGGAACTAGTTGCTTGGTTGTGTCATGTTAGGCCCAAGGAACACCCTTGAAAATTGTAGGCCCCACATCTTTGCAAGATTTCCCCCGTTACGTCAGATCCGGGAGTTTCGGGGTGTGAGCAGTCCTGGAACCCGGAAGAGAGAATCCGACGCCGGTGAGGCCCCAACACAAAGAGTGATGGTATATTTGGCACCCAAGACCCATGAGACACTCTAACACACATGGCATGGAAAAACATTGGTTTAGGTGGGATTCCGACGCTCCGGAGCACCTATCCGGAGATACCCTAGCCCCGGTGTAGAAAAGGACGGAATTGGCGTCCAGCCCCCTCTGCGTGAGCCGGAAGGGGGTAGCAAAGTGGAACTAGTTGCTTGGTTGTGTCATGTTAGGCCCAAGGAACACCCTTGACAATGGTAGGGACCACCTCTTTGCAAGATTCCCCCCGTTACGTCAGATCCGGGAGTTTCGGGGTGTGATAAGTCCTGGAACCCGGAAGAGAGAATCCGACGCCGGTGAGGCCCCAACACAAAGAGTGATGGTATATTTGGCACAAAAGACCCATGATACACTCTAACACACATGGCATGGCAAAACATTGGTTTAGGTGGGATGTCGATGCTCCGGAGCCCCTCTCCGGAGATACCCTAGCCCCGGTGTAGAAAAAGACGGAACTGGCGTCCAGCCCCCTCTGCGTGAGCCGGAAGGGCGTAGCAAAGTGGAACTAGTTGCTTGTTTGTGTCATGTTAGTCCCAAGGAACACCCTTGACAATGGTAGGGCCCACCTCTTTGCAAGATTCCCCCCGTTACGTCAGATCCGGGAGTTTCGGGGTGTGAGCAGTCCTGGAACCCGGAAGAGAGAATCCGACGCCGATGAGGCCCCAACACAAGGAGTGATGGTATATTTGGCACCCAAGACCCATGAGACACTATAGAACACATGGCATGGCAAAACATTGGTTTAGGTGGGATTCCGACGCTCCAGAGCCCCTCTCCGGAGATACCCTAGCCCCGGTGTAGAAAAAGACGGAACTGGCGTCCAGCCCCCTCTGCGTGAGCCGGAAGGGGGTAGCAAAGTGGAACTAGTTGCTTGGTTGTGTCATGTTAGTCCCAAGGAACACCCTTGACAATGGTAGGTCCCACCTATTTGCAAGATTCCGCCCGTTACGTCAGATCCGGGAGTTTCGGGGTGTGAGCAGTCCTGGAACCCGGAAGAGAGAATCCGACGCCGGTGAGGCCCCAACACAAAGAGTGATGGTATCTTTGTAACCCAAGACTGATGAGACACTCTAACACACATGGCATGGCAACCATTGGTTTAGGTGGGATTCCGACGCTCCGGAGCCCCTCTCCGGAGATACCCTAGCCCCGGTGTAGAAAAAGACGGAACTGGCGTCCAACCCCCTCTGCGTGAGCCGGAAGGGGGTAGCAAAGTGGAACTAGTTGCTTGGTTGTGTCACGTTAGGCCCAAGGAACACCCTTGACAATGGTAGGGCCCACCTCTTTTCAAGATTCCACCCCGTTACGTCAGATCCGGGAGTTTCGGGGTGTGAGCAGTCCTGGAACCCGGAAGAGAGAAGCCGACGCCGGTGAGGCCCCAACACAAAGAGTGATGGTATCTTTGGCACCCAAGACCCATTACAAATTTTTCTATGATAAATTGTTTTCTCGTATGCAGGTTCTATTCCGATGCACACGTATACTCCGTTCGTGGTCCACATTACAGCGGGGGAGTTTCGAGGCCTTTTTACGGAGTCTTGTGCACGTCTAGAGCAGGCGACGAGGAATATTTATATCCCCCCATGGTTGGCCGTTTGATCTACGGATAGCAGCTCCATAGGGTCGACAGTCTACGTCTTTATGATTTGTTTAGACTTTTAGTCCATTTGCAATTTTTTATATCGGATTTCGGCTGTGTCATTTTATTATGCCGAGGCCGGGTGTAATACTTAAACCTTTTAATTAATAAAAGCCTTTATCAAAAAAAAAAATCCATAAGTCCTCGTTGCTCCGCAGGTAGGAGGAAAGATCACATGTGAATGTAAGAGACCGCCATATTTATAACCTGCAAAAAATGAACGCCCTTTTTTTTGTCAAACACAACACTATTACGACAATTCCAAACAATCCAAAGAACAGAGGCATCGTCTATTCATATACGTGCCTTTGTCTTTTTATCAGTTCCATTCAGCCAGGAACCAAACATATTCGCAATGGAATTTGGAGGAAAAATACTAAAAGTGAAGTGCACGAGGCGCCAGATTTGACGAACAGAAGGACAAGATATAAAAAGATGATGAACGGTTTCATCAGTATCGCAAAAAACACACTTCTTATAACCTATCCAATTACGCTTAATTAAATTATCTTTTGCTTTACGGTTAAGAAAATAAAGGAGAAATGTATATATCTTATCCATGTATAATAATATACTCCATGTCTCTTACAATTAATGGGTTGAATGAGAGGGGGTCAGTCTATTTACGACGAAAATTAAATTACTTCTTCTAAAACTCTAAAGATGATGCCCTCGCATATGCGAGGGCCACCATGGTAGTTATCAATAAATATAATTTTAAGCCCTCGCCGTGAGAAAATTAGCGGTCTAAACCATAGCTAATCGGGATAATTGTTTAGAAAATAAAGTATTTTAAAATTTCGAAATTACATTTAGCGTGTCGTTGTCACTAGATTTGGGGAAAAAATGGGACAGCGAGAAGATGAGAGTCACCGCTTCAAGACGATTTGGACAGTAGTAATTTCTTCTCATTGCGGAAGGCTATACAGACTGAAAGGTACAACAAGGTTTCTTTCATTACTCATGAGCTGCTGCATATTATTCTCCGAGGTCTAACACGGACGCTTCGAAGCTATTATTCTCAAGGCTCGAGAGTTCATTGTCGCAAACGTTCTAGAGGATTCTACTCCTCTCTCCTTGTTAATTACTCCCTCTATTCCAGAATGTAAACCTTTTTCGCAAGCTAAGAACGGAGGTAGTATATTTATTTTCTTTTTACATTTTATACCCCCTGATACTAACAAACTATACCTAAGTACACACAACTCTACACAATCTGAAGGTGGAGAGCCTGAAAATTATAGACAGGCAACAAATTCATATGTCTGTTGAAGATTGCACTGACGTGCAATTGGCTCGCCTATCCATCACGGCGCCTCGATGAGCCCAAACACTGATGGCATCCATATTACCCGCAGCAAAGATGTGCAAGTCAGAGACCGTCTCATCAAGACCGGGGATGATTGCATGTCAATCGAGGATGGAACTCACAATCTTCACGTCACCAAAGTCGTGTGCGGCCCGGGACATGGCATCAGTATTGGAAGCTTGGGAGACGACAACTCCAGAGCCGAGGTTTCTAGTATTACGATTGATTCGGTACAGTTATATGGCACAACTAACGGTGCCCGCATCAAGACATGGCAGGGAGGAAGTGGGTACGCCAAGGATATCATATTTCAGAACATGATCATAGACAATGTGTGCAAAATCCAATTATTATTGATCAGAACTATAGTGACTCGGATAAGCCATGTGAGAATCAAGGATCGGCGGTGCAGATCAGTAACATCGTCTTCAAGAACATTAGAGGGACTACCACTTCCAAGGATGCCATCAAGTTGAGCTGCAGAAAAAATGCCCCGTGCTCTGACATTGCCTTGGAGAACATCGAATTGAGATTAGAGGACGGCAAGGGTGACATCGAAAGCATATGCCTGAGTGCAAATTGGAGAAAATATGGATATGTTGTTCCATTGCCTTGCAAAGGCAACAACTAGATTGGCTATCTATAACAGACTTTTGTATGAACATGTATATAATACTAGTGTACATGAATAGAGAGAGAGCAAGTCATTTTGTAGGTAATTAGGTCAAATATTGTCAATAAGGGTTTTTGCTAACATCCTTCTTGTAGTGCATGTATGAGTATATTTGCCATTTGTAAATTTATCGAAGTAACGTCCTTTTAATTATTTTAAAATACGCAACTATGGTTGGCTCTTCAATGATAATGTCACATGATACCGGTGATAATGCAAGCTCTAGTCATTTTTTCCCCATCAACACCTTGCTTTGCTCGGTTCCAAAACTAATTTGCTTTGCCTTTGCTAACATTGGAACTAGTACATCTAGACGGAAAAGCTAATTTTTCGATTGATCTACACAAAAGACCTACGTGTTAATTTAAGATGAAATCGTGTTGCTAACATATTTACGGGGCAATTCGAAGGTACTATCATGATAGCCAACATGACACACTAATAAATTAAAGCAGTGTTGCTAGTGGAAAGTATCATAGGTAAGTATCATGCATAGCTAAGCTGCATGCAAGGCTACCTGATGCGATTTCCATGCGTTCATGGAGTGACATTATAGATGACATCATTTAGATTCCTTTTAATGATTAAATTAAAAAAATCATGTTCTAAATTGTTAAACCGATTGAAAATCCATTTTCGCGGTTGGCTTGGACAGGATGAGATCTTCCATACTTGATCTTACTTATACATATCAATATAATGACAAAAAGATCAAAAATTATCTGATAACCATGAACAATTATCGTGTCAATGGTTCGATTTTAATATGGTAACAATAGCGTTTAACCCGATAACTCGTGTGACGGGGAAAATTCGCCAGACCCGATATAATTATCGTGGTACTTGTTCGGTGCCAATATAGTCATAGTATCGTAATTTCGTAACTTATACGAAAATAATTCACCAACAAATATTATCAATAAATATAATTTTAAGCCCTCGCCGTGAGAAAATTAGATCGCTAATCGGGATCGGGATAACTGTTTAGAAAATAAAGTATTTTAAATTTTCGAAATTACAGTTAGTGTGTCGTTGTCACTTAAAAAATGGGACAGGGAGAAGATGAGAGTCACCGCTTCAAAGACTATTTGGACAGTAGTAGTTTATTCATCTCATTGGGGAAGGCTTACAGACTGAAAGGTACAACAAGGTTTCTTTTCATTACTCATGAGCTGCTGTATGCTATTCTCCGAGGTCGAACGCGGACGCTTCGAAGCTATCAGAGAGACCGGTACCGGTCTTGAAGGTGAGCTTGCAAGAATACTCCTCCTCAAAGTAGACCTCGACCACACTGAGCCACAGCATCAGCTCCTTTGTCTTGATTCCAGTCACCTTCTTTAGCTTGCGCTTCTCGACAAAAGCAGTCACCTCCGCGTCGTAGGAGACCATCCGCTTGATCTTCTTGAACTCGTGATGCATCTTCTGCTTCTGGAGTATCCACACGAACCCGCTCGTGCGGTTGTACCCGAACTCCTCCATCTGTCCTAACGCGAAGAAGCCCTTGGGAAGTCCGATCTCTTCTAGGAACTCGACGGATTTTATCCTGCACTCGTGATCCCCCTTGTAGACCTCCGCACCAGCACGGTGGCTCTCGACCTCCTCGGACCCCATTTCAGCACCGGTAGCTACAACTGAACTGCTGTTGGTCTTGTGAATGAGAGTAGGAGATGAGCTTGTGTGGAAGGATATGTTCGGATGGTGCCACTTTATATAGGATAGGAGCCGCAGATCGCAATCTGGAGCTAACAGCCTCTACGATGGATTAAGGCGCGCGCGCCAACCCAGCTAGACCGGTGTGCCTATTCTCTTACGGACTTCTTTCGTCATTTTATTTTCAAAAAGGATATCCTCTTTGGATTTAGCATTTGTGAGCCCCGTGATATGCAATATTGTTATTATACACCAGTGATGGCGACACACCAACATCCACAGCTAGCCGACTGGGTGTATTTATATACACAGAGGCCGTTGATTATTGGCGATCGTCAGACGCTAGATGTGGAAAGATTCAGGCAGTGCGCCGCGGCGGTTTTTTATTCCCACCTCCGCCAGCTTCCAAGAACGATGGCCCTCTGCTCCCACACTCTCCCCAAGTAGGATGTTGTGACCTTCGTCCCGAGCTCCGCAAATTGCACCGCCCACCACTGTCACAACCATTAGTTAGTATCAACCATGCCTTAGTTAGTATCTACTCCTAACAACTGTGTTTAGTCTAACCGGATGTGTTAGCAACCCTTGTCCTATCTCTTGCACCATTGCGTGTATAAATATGACTATACGAGACCAAAGCTCCTAGAGTCAGCAAAGGCAAACATCACGTTGTACCCTCTGTCAGTGGTTTCAGAATTTAGTTCGCCAAGAAAAAGGTGGTTTTGAATTTTATGTGAGCTTTTAGACCATTTATTTAAGCCGTTTTTACTTGGATATGTTGCACAACCTCTGCCGGCTGGCCGGTCCCGAGGGTGTGCGGCGGTGGTGAAGTCGACGAAGGCACAGATCTCACACGTACAGGAAAGAAAAGGGACACAGTGTGGGCAAAGTAATCTTTATTTCTCTTCTCTGCTTCTAGACTACGTACAGTGCCTCAATATATAACAGGGGGATGGAGAGGGGATAAAACCCAAACGTACGTACAAAGTGGGGGAACCCTATGGCCTGGTTGGACTAGGCAAAGCCCACCAAGTGGGCTGCCACCAACGGCCCAAGTTTCCCAACACTCCCCCTTGGGTATTATCCGTATAGCCATGCCTCAAAACTCCGAAAAACACAGTGGAAAAAATATGGAGAAAAAGCACATGGTATACAATTGCTATGTTGCACGAATTGTCTCGTTAAAAACCTTATGTGAGAAACTTCCTAAAAACTCCCTAAAGGGAAAAAAGAGTACAACTCACTTAACTATTAAGTTAAGTACTCAATCATTGGGATTGAGATTTTAGTGATGAGTTTGTAAAGATTCTCCCCCTGAACCTTACATCTCTCTAAGTCTCATCATACCGATTCCACGAACACATCTCTCGAAAGACGATACCGGTAATGATTTAGTGAACAAATCAGCAAGATTTTCACACGACTTAGTATGTAAGATCTTTACTTCATTCAACTTCTACAACTCATGTGCGTAGAAGAACTTGGGGTTGATATGCTTCGTGAGATTGCTCTTCACATAACGCGTCTGTACTTGTGCAACACAAGCGGCATTATCTTCATAGATAATAGTGGGGGTTTGGACGGTGTTCAGCCCATATTACAGCTGGATGCGACCGATCACGCGTCGAAGCCATACACACTCACGTGATGCTTCATATAGTGCTATGATTTCCGAGTGGTTCGTCGAAGTTGACACTAGGCTTTGCTTAGACGATTTCCAGGAAATAGCGGTTCCACCACAAAGGAAAACATATCCAGTCTGAGACTTGGATGTGTGCGGGTCCGATAGGTACCCAGCATCAGCATAGACTACAACCGTGAGGTCTTGATTCCTCCGGTAAAACAAGCCAAGATCTTTGGTCCCTTGCAGTTATCGGAAGATGTCCTTAACGCCTTTCCAATGCCTCTTGGTAGGCTCAGAACTGTACCTAGCAAGCAAATTGACAGCGAACGCAATGTCCGGCCGTGTGCAATTCGCGAGGTACATGAGTGCGCCAACTGCACTCAAGTAGGGGAATTCTGGTCCCAGAATTTCCTCCCCCTCTTCCTTAGGCCTAAACGGGTCCTTATCTTGCTGTAAAGATCTCCCGATCATCGGGGTCTTAGAAGGATATGCCTTGTCAAATCCAAATCTTTCCAACACCTTCTGGGTGTAGGCAGACTGGTGCACTAAGATCCCAGCAGGGGAATGTTCAAGTTCCAAACCTACGCAGAACTTGGTTTTGCCTAAGTCTTTCATTTCGAATTCCGACATCAGGTAGGAACTCGCTTCCTCAATATCCTCAGATGTACCGATTATATTCAAATCGTCCACGTACACCGAGATAACACAGAAACCATCTTGTGATCTCCGTATAAAAATACATGGGCAATCTTCATTGCTCGTGTAGCCCTTCTGATGAAGGAAATCGCTTAAACGATTATACCACATCCTACCTGACTGTTTAAGTCCATACAGTGACTTCTTAAACTGAACATTGTATAAACCTCTGTTAGCTCTATCTTGGTTCGGAACAGGGATACCTTCAGGTACCTTCGTGTATATGTCTGAATCCAAATTACCATAAAGGTAAGCGGTGACAACATCCATAAGTTTCATTGTCAAGTCCAAGTTTACTGCCATTGAGATCAACTATCTAAAGGTAATTCCATCCATGACTGGGAAGTAAGTTTCCTCGAAGTCGGCACCTGGTCGCTAGGAGAAACCTTGAGCAACGAGACTTGCTTTGTACCTTACTACCTCGTTATTTTCGTTTCTCTTTCGAACAAATACCCATTTGTGGCCAACGGGGCGCACATGGGGAGGAGTTAGACAAACAGGTCCAAACACCTCTCTTTTGTTGAGAGAAAATAACTCAGCAGTTATTGCCTTCTTCCAATCATTCCAATCCGACCTTTGCTTACAATCAGCGAGAGTGTTAGGCTCTGGGTCAAGATCTATGATTGAGGCAATTTTCTTGGCAAAATAAATGTCGACATTTGCCATAGCTCGATTAATTGACTCGCCCAAATTAATATAATTAATGTCCATTTCGTCATGGAGTGCATCAGGCACATTCCCTTCCTCCACCGGATTTCCCATTCTGAGAGCAAGGTCCTTTAGCTTTCCCGCTCCAATGTGTACGCACACATCTTCGCTAGGTATTTCCGTAGTAGGAAAATTCAAGTCCAGAATTTCGTGCACTGAAACGTCCGTACTTGTGCCAGGTCTCAACTGGCTCCCCTTTGCAGGGGTAGGCTGCGATAAATCTCTCTTATCCTTTTTCTTCGGGCGTCCCCGGGTACTTGGGATTTGAGAAACCGGATTCCTCGTCCTCTTAGGCCTAAGAACGGGAGCGGGTATACCATGATTTCTCTTTAGTATTTCAACCCTTTCCGGTGCATTGCGCGCGGGCACATGCGACTTTGTCACAGTCTTTAAGTCACTAAAGTGATCAGGCAGTTGATTCGCTAACGAGTGCAAATCTATTATCTTTTGAACTTCTCTATTAGACTCAGCAGTGCGCGGGTCATGAGCGTGGATCCCCGTGGCTTGCCACGTAAGTTCTCGACTTTTATCATCAAGGGGTTGATTATCTCCCCCTAAAGTCGGGAATAGATCCTCGTCAAAAATGCAATCAGCGAAACGGGTCGTATGACAGTCACCTGTCGCGGGGTCCAGAAACCTGATTATGGTCACAGTCTCATAACCAACGTATATCCCCGACTTACGGACCGGTCCCATTGCTGATCGCTGAGGGGGTGGTATTGGTACATATACCTGGCAACCGAACCTACAAAGGTGGGAAATTTTCGGTGCCGACCCTTGCGCAAACTGCATAGGAGAATGTATGTTGTAGGCCGATGGTCGAAAGTTGATGAGATTGGCAGTGTGTAACACCGCGTGACCCCAACATGTTGTTGGTAAATTACAACCCTGAAGGAGCGGTCTGGCAATGAATTTAATTCTTTTAAACGACGCCTTCGTAAGTCCATTTTGTGTGTGGACGTGCGGTACAGAGTGCTCACATTTTATTCCTGTTGCCATGCAATAATCATCGAACGCCTTTGAAGTAAATTCACCGGCGTTGTCCATTCGAATAGACTTAATACGATGATCAGGGAATTTATTCCTCATTTGTATGATCTGAGAGATCAACTTTGCAAAAGCATGGTTCCTTGTTGACAGCAGGCTAACATTGGACCATTTAGAGGAAGCATCAATGAGCACCATGAAGTACCTAAACGGACCCGACAGGGGCTGAATAGGACCGCATATCTCCCCTTGGATACGTTCCAAGAACGCGGGGATTTCATCCTTCACCTTTAGGGGTGATGGTCTAATGATTAATTTCCCCTTAGCGCATGCGGAGCACACGAAATCATCAGGATTCGGGAAATTTTTCACATTACATTATGACCATTAGAGTTGTTAATTATATTTCTCATCATCGTAAGACCGGGATGGCCTAACATATTGTGCCAAAAGCAGAATAGTTCAGAGCTTCTAAAAACAGTTTAAGGGTAGTGTACATGGGTAGTGCTACTATCTTAGTGTAGTACAACCCTGTAGGGAACGAAGGAAGCCTTTCGACAACATGTTTACCATTTTCATCGCGTTTCGTGATGAGTAGGTACTCCTTACCGGTGTCATCATCATGGGTTTCAATGTGGAACCCATTAACACGAATGTCTTTAAAACTCAAGAGAGTACGAGTCGCTTCCGGGTACAACAATGCATCATTAATGATCAAAGTTGTTCCCGTGGGGAGTGTTATAGTGGCTCGTCCGGAGCCAACTATATGAGGACCGCAGCCGGCGATCGTCGTAATACTCCCTGGAATTTTCTTGATGGACTCAAAGTATTTTGTATCTCTCAAGATGGTATTGGTGGTACCGCTATCGGCAAGGCACGTTTCCTCCATTCGGGCGCCACACATGTTCTAAAATATAGTGTATAATTATTAAACGAGAGCGAGGAAGATGCTACAGTAATAATAATTAAACAAGCAAATATTTCAGAACATAACATAAGTATCTCTATTTAAAATAATGGAATAAATGAATGATGAAAAAGTCATCCAAGCGCCGATAAATGTTTAATGAAACAAATAATGTTGCTCTCATAGAGCTTACAACCAAATCGAATAAATTGAATCAAATTATTGCCATAAGAATCATGAATAAATGGGCGGAGTTTAGATGGAGTCCACAAGGTAACCATCCAGCTTAGCCGAGATCTCCATCTCGCTAAGGTTCTCCTCAGTGGCTATCATGGTGGCGGCAGCGGCGATGTCCAACTGTGGCGTTGGAGGGGACATGGTGTGCTCAACCTCCATGGACACGGTGGCGTTCGTGGGAACCTCCACGTGTGCCTCCACAGGTGCCCCGGTGTGCGCTACAACGGGCGCGACGGGGGGCGTGGGGATCATCACGGGCGCCGCAGCGGGCGCCGGTGGTGCCTCCATCTGGACAAGGTGCGCCTCATGTGCTCTCTTGGCCTTGAAGACGTCCACGACGTGCTTGGGAGCACGACACTACCTGGAGAAGTGTAGCTTCGATCCGCAGCGAAAGCAGTCTTAGGGCCTCGCCTCCCCCTTACCCGCCTTTTGCTCCTTGGCCGGGTGGGGGTGGTTGGGTCCCTTCTTGCCTTTGCCTTTTCTGCCGCGCTGCTTGAACTTTGGCTGGCGCATTTTGTAGGCGCCGGCATAAGCTTCCTGGCTTGGGCCCCCTCCGAAAGGCTGCGAGTTGAAGTTCTTTTTCAGAACCTCATCCTTCGCCTCAGCCACATGGAGGGCGTCAATGAGCGCCGAGTACTGCGTGAAGTTCTCCTGGCGGTAGTTCCGCGCATTCTGGAGGTTACTTGGATGGAAGGTGGAGACAATTTTCTCTATCTTCTCCTCGTCTGTGATTTTCGTACCACACATTTCGAGATTCGCACAAATCACGTGTAACACGGAATTGAACGACTGTACCGATTTGTGGCCCGCAAACCTCAGACGCAACCAATCCCCCTCCGCCTTTGGCTTGACGTGGTACTTCAACCTAGCGAACCTCTCTTTAAGAGCGGCCCACAGGGTTGAAGCACTTCGTTCAGCCATGTACTCGTATTTCAACGTAGCACTCATGTGGTGGCGGAGGAAATGCAGTGCTTGGGCATTCTCTGCAGCAGTCGTGGTGCTGGGGGCCGTCGGGGTCCCCGCATCCAGCGCTCCTTTGATCTTTCGGCCCTCGAGGACGATCTCCACGTCCGAGGCCCAAGCAAGGTAGTTCAACCCAGTCTGAGACAACTCCTCGAATTCGCGGTTCATGATTCCGGCCATCTGCGATTTATGCAAACATGTATCAGATTACAGCAGATAATCGATTGCATAAAGCGATGTTGATACAAAAATTCAATATGACGGCGTTCCAAAATTTAAATAACATGCTAACAGTGCTCTACTATGAATTAAACAATTAATTACGGTAGTAAAACATGGTATGAAAGCATGTATGAAGAGATATTATGCTAAGCGCGTTCGCAACGTGAAAATTAGCCCTAAAAATGACTTTCCGAATTTATTTTGTGTCCAAATTTACAATTTCAGCAAAAACAGACAGTTCCAGGGGCTTACATGAAAATTATTCAGCAGGAATAAAAATTTATGCAATTCTGAAAAAATCTGAGTGCTAAAACGTAATTCTTCGTGCGCGTGGTCGTTTTTGGCCCAGTCCGAATTGGCAGCAGGCCGAAACGGGCCAAAAAAAAATCGGCCTCAGCCCACCAGCCGCACTGCGCTGTCCGCATTTTTTTTCCAGCGAATGGCACTTGGGACGATTCGGCCCGGCGGCCCAGCTTCTCGGCCGCGTTGTGGGCCCGCCCACCCCGCGCGCCCCTCCGAGGAACCTGTAGGGTTCCGCGTCACAGGGGGGCGGCGGCGGCGTCCGGTGCTGCAGCGGCGCCCGGCGGCGGCCAACGGAGCCTAACGGCAAGGCGGCGGGGCGGCGCACGCGGGCGACCACGTCCCAGCCGAGCTCGACGCGGCGGCGCACGCGCGCGCGTGACCGAGCGGGAGCTCGAGGTCGCGGCGGCGGCGGCCGGCCTGCGCGAGCTCAAGGCGGGCGGTCGTCGCGGCACGGCGGTGGGCGGCCGGAGCGGGGCGCGGTCCAGGGGCGGCTGCGGGCGGCCAGCGGGGCGCGGTAGTGGCGGCGCACGGGACAGCCATGGCCGGGCCGAGGCCGAGCGGCGGCGCGGCGCGCTCGCGACCGAGCGGATGCTCGAGGTCGCGGCGGCGGCGGCCAGCCAACTGCAGGCGCACGGCGGGCGGGCGTGGGGCGCCGGTGGGCGGCCGAAGGGCGGCCGGGGCGGCGCGGTGCTTGCCACGGCGGCGGCCGTCGAGCACGCGGTCACCGGCGGCGGCTCGCGGATCGGACGCATCGGGCGCCGGCTCCGGCCATGGCGGCGGTCGGCAGTCCGGCCAGCAGGGCTCGGCGGCGTGACCGGCGCGCGGGACGGCCACGACGGCGGCATGCGCGCGTCCATGGATACCCGTGATGAACAGTACCCAAAAAAATTGGAAACATATAGCCACGTTCATCTGGAACTGCGGCGGCACGAGCGCACAGGGGATGCGTCGCGGCGGTACTGTGATCAGCGGGATCACGTGGCGTACCGTCTCTCTACGGTGCAGTCAAAAAATCTCTCGTGATCCCGGGATATCGACATTGGCCGGCGATAACGTGTCAGCTCGATCCCCGGGAGAGAAATCCGCACCGCAGATCTGATCTAAAAATTACGCAAAACGGAAAAATAGAAAGGAAATTTCGTCACGGTTCCATTTTTGCGATCAGATCTGAGTTATACCTTCGCGATTTTTTCAGAAAGCCTGCTCGGTGCAGCATCGATGAAGAGACACGTGCTGATAACGTGTTGCACAAGCTCTGCCGGCTGGCCGGTCCCGAGGGTGTGCGGTGGTGGTGAAGTCGACGAAGGCACAGATCTCACACGTACAGGAAAGAAAAGGGACACAGTGTGGGCAAAGTAATCTTTATTTCTCTTCTCTGTTTCTAAACTACGTACAGTGCCTCAATATATAACAGGGGGATGGAGAGGGGATAAGACCCAAACGTACGTACAAAGTGGGGGAACCCTATGGCCCGGCTGGACTAGGCAAAGCCCACCGAGTGGGCTGCCACCAACGGCCCAAGTTTCCCAACAGGATATACTTGCTTAAACGAAAATCCTATGTTCAGTAGAAGCGTTCTATTGGGTTTCAAATAACACATCGAGTGTTTATTAAGTTTTAAATACTTACTGTTTTGTCAAATTGGAGGCGGGGTATCATAGCCTAAAACGGTATGAAGGCATTTCTCCACCGTGCTTCTTACCCTCGTGCTTCCAAACAAAATGTCATGGCAAAGCGTAAGCATAGATATATGGTCGGGGCATGCATAGCTCTTGTTGCCCATGTGTCTCCGACCTCGCCTAATACCCAAGGTCGGGGCTGGTGTTGGCCGTTGGAATTCGTGTCCGAAAACAAAAAAAAATCCGTTCTACGCTAACAGTGCAAGATCAATCTATGAATCTCCAGTAAAGAGGTTTGGATCTAGATTAAAATTACAAACAAGATGTGTAACCGCCGGTGAAGACTCTGATCTGAGTGACCCCACAGCTAGGTATGTCCTTCCCCTCCATGAGGATCAAATCTCTTTATCGTGCTCCAACTGATCAAACGAGATGATTATGCTACTGTTATCCACGCATACGGTTCTTCAGTCCGCCAGCGTCCTGCTGTAAAGAACGTTGCGCTAACGGTGATAGTGGAACAACCTTTCAACGTACATGATCTATATATATAGAGAGAGATCTCACTCAACACATGAGCTATGTGGCAAGCGGTGGAGTCAATAGGGCACCCTTTGAAGGGGGTTGACCACATATATATAGGAGGAGTGGATGGGGTTGGTGCGGCTCCTTAGGGAGGGGTCCTTCCCTTGGCTGCCACCACCACACATACATTGAAGGTGTGTGGAGGCGCGGGGGTGTGGGTCGCCCTATCCGAACCCCCCTTGAGAAGTTGCCTTTTCCAACAAGGCAAGTGAGGGCAGCCCAACGGGGGACTATGGCACCGGCCTAGGTGGGCCTAGAGGGCCCATGCGGTCACTCCTCAGTGGGCTCCATCACTATGGCAGCCTAGGGACCTCTCCAGGCGCTACTTTCCTTCTCTCTTGTTTGTCCAATAAATATCGGCACATCAAATGCTTCCAGTAAATTTCCTAGAACAATTCCGTTGATTCTGAGACAACCAATGTACTCTAATAAAATTCTAATAAAAATTTCTAAAACCTCTCCGAAACTATTTCTCCACACCGGAAAGGTTCCGGTGGCTGTCGAATATTCACATACTAAAATTCAGTTACTTCATAAAACAGTGTGCAATAACCAAGGTTTTAGCTACCTACCAAAAAAAAATTCCGGGGGTGCTCGGGATCTCCGGCAATTGATGTTACCGAAAAATACCGACCGGTTACCGAATAAATTTGAATTCAAACGTCCTCGCATGACCGTTTACTAAGAATATTCATTTAAATTCTAAATTTACAAAATAAAAAAGGGATTTTTTTTTTGTCTGGTATATCGATTAACCAGGGGTGCTCGGGATTTGCGGTTACCGGGTAGTAACCGGATTTACAGTTCGGTAACCCAAACTCTTGGGATGACAAAACAACACACACGACGAACAAAAATAAACCATGTGCGACCTTGTAGAACACACACGTTTCAGCAGCACATATCGTGTGCAATACACCTGGACACTACACACAGTCAAAATGGCTACACCGTGTGTGAACTCGATCCCATCGCACACGATTTTAGAAATCATTTTTGATGGATAACCGCATCGCGGACCCATGAATAGGGACGGTTGCTGTAATCGTGTCTGAATGTCTGATGGATGAAATCAATCATATGATATTGCCCGATCTGTACTAGGTGTACGAAAACCACGGGCTGTAATAAGCGCCTGGGTGCTAGCTAGTGTGAGATGAGCGGTTGAGATGATCAGTCTAGATATAAGAAAAACCTTCGACGTCTTTTACACACAGCTGACTGGACACCGCTGTACATGCCCTGGCCTTAGGTATGCTAGTTGGTTTGCACGTGCTATGCACGTCTTAAACATTGAAAAAACAAAATTCATGCCCCTCCAAAACAGAAGTTTAACATTCTAGAGAAAGAAATTAAAAGTGAGACATCAACCTACGTAGACAAAATTCCATAAACAACATTCAGTTACATCTGAATTGAAAAATCAAGCTGTCAACATTGCGTCATGCTCTCAAGCAGAGAGCCATGCACTCGGAGTGTCTCCAAGTCGTCAAACATCTCCTTCATACCTCTTAACATGGGAAGGGAATAGCTGCGCTAGCAAGGCAACCATCTCATTCCTCGTTCTTATTAAAATAACACACATATAGGCACTGTTGTAAACTAAATACATAGGAATAGAAAACAAAATCATGTAGATAATTCTCACTTGATAGAGCCTATTGTTATCAGGCTAAAATTGGTATTGTTTTTAGAACATTAGGTTCGGTATCTCTACAAACATGGCAGAACAAAATCCAGCGATTAAATATGTAGCTTCTGCTTTTTGAGAGAAATAATAAGGATTTCATCTAGATCTTCCTGTCATCTAATCTAGACTTTGTCCAATTGAAGATTATTATTTGCAGAGCTAGGAAATTATTAGTTTCTACCTATAGGACTCATTTTGCAATGCCTTGCAAAAAACTATGCAAGAAACCAAACCATATAGTAGATCTATATCCCTTTTTCAGCCATGCCAACCCAAAATAACCTTCTTCCTGTTTCCTGAATAGGGAGGAAAAAAGAGCAGGCATGAGAGTCTTGCACTTCTTATGAAATGTTAGCTCGTCAGATCCACATGGCATGACACTGAATTCCTCTTCGCTAACCACTTTTCAAATTTCTCTTATGTTATCAAGTGCACTTTGCAAAACTGAACTAAATATTCAGTGCCGTAATTTTACAGCTGTTTTTTTCTTTCTTCAAAGATAAGCATGCATTTCAGAGATTTAGTTGTTCTTTCTTTTGACCCTAGATGCATGTGCTGCCCTATTGGCCATATATCAAGTAATAGGCTGCTCTTAGACGGTTAGACCCCTAGTATGTGACACGCAATAGCAAAACAACGATGAAATTAAACAAGATCAAACCAACGGGGACACGAGATTTTAACGTGGAAAACCCTTCCAATGAGGAAGAGAAAAAACCACGGGCGCCAGCCAGCAATACTTCACTATTTCGGGGTAGGTTACAATCGCGCCGGGATTTACAATGTATGGCTTATCCCGTGCGGCGGCTTACAAGAGGTATATAAAGGCGGTCCTGACCTAACTAGGTCGGTAACAGGTAATCCAACTCCGACTCGGTAACGACTCGTACCGTACCGCGGGGGGCTGCCGCCCCCCGCACCCCCCTCCGTGCAGTCCACGTTTGTGCGGGGTGAGTGTTCGTTGCGCCTCCGGCTCCACTACGTCTTGAAGTTCGGCCTTTATCAGTATATACGAATATGAATTTGGATCACCATAAAATAACACTCCACCTTGAGACAAATTCCCTCCTGTAGCATAAATGAGAACCTTCACCTGAAACACACAAAGAAAACACCTTCGGCGCCAAATAGCCTCTTGGGCTAAGCAGTGATACCAACTAAGCTTGAGCAAAGCTCAAACTTAGCAATAGGAACTGGCTTTGTCATCATATCAGCAGGATTATCATGAGTACTAATCTTGCATACCTTCAGCTTACCTTGTGCAACAACATCACGCACATAATGGTACTTGACATCAATGTGCTTTGTTCTCTCATGGAACATCTGATCCTTAGTAAGGTAAATAGCACTCTGACTGTCACAAAATAGGTTAATGCAAGTATCATCTCCACAAAGCTCAGCAAACAGACCTTTCAACCAAACTGCCTCTTTGCATGCTTCAGCAATAGCCATATACTCAGCCTCAGTAGTAGATTGTGCAACAACACCCTGCAAGGTAGCCTTCCAGCTAACGGCACATCCACTAATCGTAAACACATAACCTGTGAGGGATCTCCTCTTATCCAAATCGGCAGCATAATCTGAATCCACATAGCCTGCGAGTCCCTCACCAGTCTTGCCAAACTTCAAGCAAGCTTTGGATGTGCCGCAAAGGTACCTGAAAATCCACTGAACAGCTTTCCAATGTTCTTTACCAGGATTAGCCATGTATCGACTGACCAAACTCATAGCATATGATAAATCAGGCCGAGAACACACCATGGCATACATTAAGGAACCAACAGCACTAGCATAAGGAACTCGTGACATATACTCAATATCTTTGTCAGTAGTAGGACATTGCAATGCTGACAACTTGAAGTGTGAAGCAATTGGAGTACTAACAGACTTTGCATCATGCATATTAAAACGATGAAGGACTTTCTTAATGTAATTCTCCTGACTAAGAAATAGCAATCTAGATTTTCTGTCTCTTGAAATTTCCATACCTAGAATTTTCTTAGCAGGACCAAGATCCTTCATCTCAAACTCACTACTCAATTGTTTCTTCAATGTAGTGATTTCTTTCATGCTCTTGGCAGCAATTAACATATCATCAACATATAGCAGCAAGTATATAGGTGATTCATCAACAAATTTAATGTACACACAGCTATCATATTCAGACCTCTTAAAGCCATGTGACATCATAAAAGAATCAAACCTTTTATACCATTGTCGAGGAGACTGTTTCAAACCGTAAAGAGACTTCTTTAGCTTGCACACGAAATCTTCTTTACCAGGCACTATGAACCCTTCAGGTTGGTCCATGTATATTTCCTCCTCAAGTTCTCCATGCAAAAACGCAGTCTTCACATCTAACTGCTCAAGCTCAAGATCATGCATAGCAACAATACTAAAGAAAGTACGAATAGAACTATGCTTGACAACAGGTGAGAACACATCATTATAATCCACTCCTGGAATCTGACTGAAACCTTTTGCTACTAACCTTGCCTTAAACCTTGGAGGCTCACTGGGAGATAAGCCCTCCTTTCTTTTGAATATCCACTTACAGCGGACGGCCTTCTTTTGTTTAGGCAAGCGCACAATATCCCATGTGCCATTCTTCTCAAGTGATTGCATCTCTTCGTGCATTGCACCAATCCACTTGTCACGATCAACCGAAGCAATAGCTTCATTATATGTAGCAGGTTCAGCATCATTCTCCACCTGTTCTGCACAACTTAGAGCAAAATAAACAACATCACATTCCTCAATTAAACGAGTACGAGGTCCTTTATTCCTCTTCTCTCTGCGCTCTGCAATAGACAAATTTTCTTGCTGCACAATAGGAGGTGAGGGTGGCACAATATCCTCCTCATCAATTTCAGTTTCCTCCTCATCCAGGTGGTCTAGCTCCACCTGCAAACGAACTCGTGGTTCGTCCTCATCAGAAGAATCAGGCATAACATCAGTTGACAAACTGTCCTCATACATGACAGATTCATTAAACACAACACTCCTGCTAAAGAAAGTCTTTTTGGTTTCCGGGTTCCACAACTTATATCCTTTTACTCCAGAACCATAACCAAGAAATAAGCACTTAATAGCTCTAGGCTCTAATTTTCCATTATCAACATGAGCATAGGCAGTGCAACCAAAAACTTTCAGTTGTGAATAATCAGCTGACTCACCAGACCATACCTCAATAGGAGTTTTCTTGTCAAGAGGGATGGATGGTGACCTGTTGATCAAGTAGCAGGCAGTGTTGGCAGCCTCAGCCCAAAAACGCCTATTCATGCGGGCGTTGGACAACATGCAGCGAGCTTTGGAGATGATCGTCCTATTCATCCGCTCAGCTACACCATTCTGCTGAGGTGTGTATGGGATGGTGTGGTGCCTGACAATGCCTTCCTGCACACAATAATCATCAAAAGCATGCGAACAAAATTCGCCACCATTGTCAGTACGAAGCACCTTCACCTTTCTCTCAGTTTGCTTTTCAATCATAACTTTCCACTCTTTAAAAGCAGCAAAAGTATCATCCTTAGTTTTCATAAAATAAGGTCAAACTCTTCTAGAGTAATCATCAATGATAGTAAGCATATAACGAGCACCACCATAAGAGGGCTTACGTGAAGGCCCCCATAAATCAGCATGTACATAATCCAAAGTACCTTTAGTGCTATGAACGGAAGCATTGAACTTAACTCTCTTATGCTTACCAAACACGCAGTGTTCACAGAACGGCAACTTACTCATATTGCAGTTCTTCAACAGTTCTCTCTTCACCAATTCTGCCATACCATGTTCACTCATGTGTCCAAGCCGCTTATGCCAGAGGTTAGTTGTACTTGCATCATCATTAGTAATAACAGCAGCAGTACCAGACAAAGTGCTACCTCTAAGAATATATAACTTGGCAGAATTCATATCACCAATCATAACAATGAGAGAACCTTTTGATACCTTCAGGCGTTTATCCCCTCCGGCATATTTGTACCCGTCACAATCAAGGGTACTCAGCGAGATCAAATTTCTCGCCATGGATGGTATGTGTTTCACTCCCGTCAATGTACGTGTCATCCCTCCATGGGTCTTGATCTGAACAGATCCAACGCCAACAATGTGACATTTGTTGTCGTTCCCCACACGCACAAAATCTCCAGTCTGCACAGCTTCATAAGAACTGAACCATTCTTTGTTACAGCAAATATGAAACGAACAAGCAGTATCAAGAATCCACTCATCATCACGGGTAACACATGCAGTAAAAACAGCAAGGCATTCACCATCCGAACTATTATCACCAGCAACAACAGCAGCCTTACCAGTACCATTACCATTACCGTCAGAATTATTTTTCGGTTGGTATGTGCCGTTCCTTTTCTCCTTGTTCTGTACCTTCCAGCAATCATCAATGGTGTGATTGGTTTTCTTACAGTACCTGCAGAACTTGTCTCGTCCTTTGGACTTTGAACGGCCCCTGCTTTTATCTCTGTTGTTGTTGTTGTAGTTGTTATCTCGCTGCTCAGGTCTACCTCGTACCTGCAATGCATCGCCTTTGGAGGACGATGTGTTAGCCTGCACCATAACTTTCATCTTTTCCCTGGTCTGCAGGGCCTCACAAACTTCCGCAAGAGTTAGTTCATCGCGGCTTAACAGTATGGTATCACGCAGGTTTGTAAAAGAGCTAGGCAGCGAACATAGCAGCAGAAGAGCTAAATCTTCATCATCATATTTTACCTCCATCGACACTAGGTCGGACACGATCTCCTTAAAGATCGACAAGTGGCTCATGACAGAACCACCATCCTGCATCTTGAGCGAGAACAGCTTCATCTTTACGTGCATCTTGCTGGTGAGATCTTTTGACATGCAGATCGATTCCAGCTTGACCCACAACTCAGCCGCGGATTTCTCCAACAGCACCTCTTGCAATATATCATTAGACAGATGAAGCTGAATCAACGACAAAGCCTTACGATCTTTGCGTTTCTCCTCGGCAGTCCAAGCCTTGGCTTCCTTATTCCCGAAAGAATCCAGCGCCTCATCAAGATCCGATGTTTGCGACAGAACCGCACGCATCTTTACTTGCCACAGAGAAAACCTCGTCTTGTAGTCCAGCAACGGTAGATCAAACTTCATCGATGCCATCGCGAATCCCTAATCTGAAACAGGGCTCTGATACCACTTGTGACACGCAATAGCAAAACAACGATGAAATTAAACAAGATCAAACCAACGGGGACACGAGATTTTAACGTGGAAAACCCTTCCAATGAGGAAGAGAAAAAACCACGGGCGCCAGCCAGCAATACTTCACTATTTCGGGGTAGGTTACAATCGCGCCGGGATTTACAATGTATGGCTTATCCCGTGCGGCGGCTTACAAGAGGTATATAAAGGCGGTCCTGACCTAACTAGGTCGGTAACAGGTAATCCAACTCCGACTCGGTAACGACTCGTACCGTACCGCGGGGGGCTGCCGCCCCCCGCACCCCCCTCCGTGCAGTCCACGTTTGTGCGGGGTGAGTGTTCGTTGCGCCTCCGGCTCCACTACGTCTTGAAGTTCGGCCTTTATCAGTATATACGAATATGAATTTGGATCACCATAAAATAACATAGTATACTACAAACTTTTGCTTGCTTAGGATGGATAATATTGAAGGCGGCCATCATAGTAATCGTTTTAGTGTTATGTACAGAAGTATATAATCCTTGCACCTGAAACTCCTATATTTTTCTTTTCTTTTCAAGTTGGTATGGGAAAATACTGAAACCACAAAACTCCATGAGGTAAGTTGCATTGGTTACTCCTCGTACATTTTCTTTTGTGCTAACCAATATTTAACAATAGTTAGAAAGCTGGCTTGAACGTGTTGAGATATTATAGAAAATGAAGGCTAACAAAAAATATAACCCTATAAGAAAGTGGGAAAAGAACATCACCTCCAATGTAGAATCAGTGCCAACTCCAATAGCGAAGAAAATTTTCAGTTTCAATGCCAACAACAGGCTGTCACTCTACAGGTAGGTACCGTACAAATTAGAATCATTCCCATGTGGTTTCATATTCTGTTAACAAACCTGAACCAGATGGCGATGCAATCACAAGCACGCTACCTTTGAAGATTGTGTTAAGGTATGTCTGGATCAATTTATCTACATGAAGAAATATAAATGGAAGGCACCAAAAAGACAAAGGAAAATAAGTTAGATCTAATGAAAAATCCATCAAATAAAACGGCTCCTTGAGTTTTTGGAGAAAAGGGTGTTGCGTGCTTGGTAGCCCCTCGAGCACTGGCCTGGAGTCAAAAGTGACCGACCCTGCCTTCTTAAAGCAGCGACGTGCAAGATCCTACGTGTGAGGATCGTCAGCGACCTCTGTGTCGGGACGGGGCGGCTGGCGTCGTTGTGGCAGACGGGCAGCGGAGGCGCATGTACAGGCAGCTACCTGCGCAGAGACGGGGGAATCCTATAGGGATTCCACTGGTAGAAAAAAGACCTTCCATACGTCTCCTTTAGTCTCCAAAATGTTCGAGCCGTGACTAAAAGGGTCTTTAGTCGCGGTTCGGGAGGCGACCCGCGACTCAAGGTCTTCACTGGCGGTTGGGGAAGCGCGCGGAGGGCTTTAGTTTCGGTTGGCCTGGCCACCCGCGACTAAAGGTCGGAACTGCTCGCCTCCCAGTCTTTAGTCCCGGTTGGCCTAGCCACCCGCGACTAAAGTTCCAAACTGCTCGCCTCCCGCGCGGTTCTAATTCGCGAGCGAGAGGCAGAAGGCCTCATTGCTACAGTGCGCGCGCGGCCCTCTGTTTTTCTTCCACTCTTCTTCTTCCTCCACCCATGGATTCTCCCGTTTTCAAGATTCTCCATGTGGCCACACCATGCGGAAAGAATCTCCACGTCGCCTGTAACGCCCGGGGATTTCCCCAATTAGTTTTGTTGGTTTTTTTTTCGTTTGTGCATCTCATAACATCATGCATCATCATGCATTTAAAAGTTGCACACTGTTTAAAAATTCATCAACTCTTATTTTTAAAAATTTGTTTGATTGATTAATCAATTTTTAATAGTACCAAAGCACTTCCTGAAAATAATAAAACAAAAAAACATGTTTTGGGGGCCAGCCAAACCACGCCAGGCCGAACTCGGCCCAGCAAGGCCAAGCCAGCCCCACCAAACCAAACCCTAAGCCCACCCCGTACCCATCCCCACACACGCACGCACGCACGAGAGGGAAAGGGGATCGAACCCCCAACCCGTCTCCTGCCTCCTCCCGTCGAGCGCTGCCAGGGGCGAGCCGGCCAGCTCGATCCCTCTCTCCCACGCGCTCCCTCGACCACCGCTAGGGGCTCGACCCCGTACGCCATCCTCCACCTCCCTCAAGCTCCGCCGCCTCCCTCCTGGCTCCCTCCCTCCACCGCATGCCCCCCCTCGCCTCCCTTCCTCGCTCGCCACGGCCAGGAGGCCATGCTCCGCCGCCATCCCCTCTATCTCGGCCGAGGTCGCCTCCCTGCGCCACGACGACGCTGCGAAGATCGACCCGGGCGCCTCATTCCTCCTAGGCTCCCTCCTCTGTCTGTGGCGCCACAAGCTCGCCCCGGAGCTCCTCTGACCTCCGAGCTCGTCGCCGTCCCCTGCCCCAACCCGATCACTGCCATGGGCAGTACCTCAAACTCACGAGGACGTCCATCTCTCTACAGCTGCGCCGACCTCCCTGTGCTCCGTCCTTGACGCACAACAGCCGTTCGACACAAGTCCCGCCAGACACTGGGCTCCTCGCGGGCACTCGTTCGTGCTCCTATTTTCGTTTGCAGGAGTCGAGGTTTTCGTGTCGTGTCCATGTAAGATCTTTGTGTCCGTGACCGTCACCCTCACCGAACGACCATGAAGACGCCGTGCTCATTGTCGTCTTCCATGGAATGATGTTTGTTTGTGGTGGCCGCCTTCGTGCGCATCCGTGGGACTCCGTCATCGGAGGCGCCAAGTTCATCTTCTATTGGAGCCGCAAAGTACCACTACCTCGACCCGAACCTCTCCGCCAATTCATGCATCGACAAGCACGTCATCAACCCATGAACATCTACGCCGCCGTCCGTACCCGTCCCGCCGTGTTCTCCTTGTGTGGCCGCCTTTGTGCGTATTGTGAACCTCGAAGATGGAATCGTCAAGGTCTACTTCCTCGACGTCGACTACTTCCTCTACGGACGCCTACTTCCTCCACGTTCCGAAGTTTCCGGCGTTAACCTCGAAGATCATCTCTCCAACGTGCGAACCCAAACCCCAACCCTATACCTATATGCCTATTTTTTAAATGTCATCTATATCGTGCATATTAAATCATTCATGTGTTGCATTGCATCATGTGGGTGAGGGTAATAGTACTATCATCTAATAATTAAATATGGAATGAGTTGGGACAATTAAATATTGTTCCGGTTCCATTTAAAATTGCATAGCTCATCTTTATGTGATCTCGCCATGTTAACTCAACGCTTAATATTGATGGTAGATAAATAACTCGAACCTCCTAAATTAGCTGTTGGGCTTCCAGCTCAATTTAAATTGATTCAATTGCATAAATCATAACTAATTCATTTTAACTCCAAATTTGAAAAGTAAAATATGTTTTCCAATCAAAATTCTCTAAACTTTGCAAATATCAACTTTGTTTCCTGTTTTGCCTAATTAAAATTGGAGTAATAATTCAATACTTTAATTACACCTTTTAAATTGCAAAATTCATAACTTGGGCAATTCAAATCCAATTCCAACATGTAAAATATGTTTTCCCTGCAAAATTGAATAAGCTTTCCAAATATAAACTTTGTTTTCTATTTTGAATAAATTAAATTGCTGAAAACAACTATTTCTTAATTAATGCATTTAAAATTGTCAATTTAATAACTTGCTCATCTAAAATCCAAATTCAACAAATGAAATATGTATTCCATCTAAAATTTTGTGTTCTTTCCAAATATAAAGTTTGTTATCTGTTTTGAACATTTAAAATTGGTGAAAACAACAAATGTTTGTTTAAATCATTTACAATGCCAAAGTTCATAACTTAATAAATAAAATTCCAACTTGGTAAACAACATATCAAACTGAAGCTATTGTTGTTTTCTTATTGTTTTCATCATCCATGCATCATTCTAATCAACTTTCACATGATGGTTATTTGTAGATCATTTAATTCAACATTAATTCATGGGCTTTTCCAAATTGCATATGGGCCCATTTGAATATGTCTACCATGTCAACTGGTTTACTTTGATGCACCAATTAAATTGTCATGCATATAAAATAGGATCATGCTGGATCTTTTTCCGTAGAAGTAATTGTTGCGTCCGGTGTTTGTTCTAGTTCGTTGCTTCTTCGCGGATAGGACGCTGAGATGATGTGAGCAACGACAAGTTCAGATGTACCTCTACTTGCTGGATTCCAGGCAAGTATACTCACTTGCTACCTATGGCTGCCTTTCATCACTTGTTACCAATTCTTCCCGTTGCCTTTATTCTAGCCTTATGATTCGATGCTTGTGTCTCGATCCTATCACATGTTTACCTTGCAACCATGATATAGCCTTTCTTCCACTTCCTATTACCTGTTGTTTGTTTACCTTGTTGGCCCTCGTGTCGTAGTTGCATGCTTAGGTTTATTTGCGCTCTAGTCCTGTTGTCCTTTGTCCTATCACCTGTTTAGTTTGATAGTTGGGTTCCAATTCAATCAACTTCATGTTAATGTTTTGGGTAATATTAATTTGATGATAAGGCACCGGCAGGAGGCCCGGCGTGGTTTTGAGGCCTGCTAGTGTCGAACTTAATTAGGAAAAGGGTCTTGTCCTCCGATCCATGATGAGCGCACTAACCGCATGTGGGAAGCGAGTATGGGCGCCCCCCGCAATTCTGATTCGATTCGCATCTCGTCCAAATCGCCACACTTAGTTCGGGCTTTCCATTTGATGCATGCATATGCAGGTGCGAGCCCTTGGCGCCAGGGTGGAACTTTTGTAGTCGGCATTTAGGGAAGCGTGGTCTTCCAGTGCTATGAGGGTCCCCCTTTTCTTCGTGGGGGCTCGATTAGCCGCGCACGCACATCACGTGGTTCTTTGGGCTTGATGCGAAGAAGAGTTGGGTTGTGTTGAGTGGCCTGCTTGGTGGGTTTGCTCCCCGCCTGGCGGGTTATTCTTACGTGTACGGCCAAATTGGTGCATCCCTGCAGGGTTAAATCTTCTCGAGAAGCCGTGTTGTCCGCGGTCATGGATGACTTGGTGAAAGTGCTGGCTAACAAGTACTCAGACAACTTACACTTAACGATGATAACTTGACTAGTAATATGGATTACCTCCACCATAAAAATGAATGTCACCCTAATCAACAGTGTGAGTTTCCTTGGGTTGCTTCCTTAGTAGGGGGTAACACTGGATGGGTATTGTTTGGTGAGTAGTTATAGTTGGTTTTTTCGCGCTATCTTATCCCTTTCTTTTAGCCGGATGTTGTAGCGCGTCTCTGTAGTTAGTTAGTGCAGCCCGCTGCCGCTTCTTTGCAATAATCCCTTCCTTTCCGTTGTACCCAAAGTATCTGTATCTTGTGATGATTGGTTACGCTGGTATCTTGTGAGTATGGTTTATCCACTTGCCAGTACTTAACCGTACTGACCCACGAATCCATTTCGTGGCTGCATATTCCACATTGCAGTCAACAGGTTTGAAGTCTGACGACGTTAGCTTGGGAATCCCTCCGGCTTGGCCTGGGCAGGGATTGGACGCCATCGGTTATCTTCAGGACTCTTAGTCCAATTTGTATCTTGTCCGTAGTCGGACACTATGTTGTTTCTTCCGCTGTTATTTGGATCTTTGTATTGTATCAGTTGTATCCTTGACTCGTTTGAGTCGTCCTGTATATATCTTTTCTGTTGTTGTTGCGGAATATTCGTGAACTGTTGTAATGTTATCACAAGTGGCAACCTGGAATCGGTTATTATGTGGATTTTGGCGGAAATGTTGAAATCTGCATAGTGCCCGATCCCGGGGCGCCACGTCGCCTATACCAACAGATGTGAGAGGCTCCCCGAATCTCTTGACCGTTTGAGCAAACTCTATGAAGCCGATGAACACCACAAGTTCTTTGGGCTTGATCTCGAGTACACGGCCAATCAAAAGGATGTGGCCGTCATCCAGATTTCTTACAAGGAAACCGTTCTGGTCTTCCAATGGGCAAGGTACGCACACAATCTCTTGTAGGATAGTTGTTGCATTTTCGATTTGTTGTTGCATTGAAAGAATACACGTGTTGCAACAATATCTAACATGTGTTCCATTTTTGTTGTTGCAGTAGTGCAAAGCAATGTCCAGAACTTATGGATTTTCTTGTCAACAAAGGTTTCGAGTTTTGTAGCGTCGATATCACAAATGACCGGCTGAAGATGATGCACACCTTGAATATTGAGATATCTGAAGACCACTACATTGATCTTCAAGACTTGATCCATTTTGATGAGCTGGACGGGCATAAGACCGGTATGGCTCAGATGGCAACTGCCTTTATCCACCACGACTACAGAACGAGGAAGACTTGTTTCCCCTCGAGGAATCACAAGTATTGGGGGAAGAACCCACTTGACCTGATCAATCTCGAGTATGCAGCAATAGATGCATATGTTGCGTTCGAGTTGTTCCGCATCTACTCTTCGGAGCTCGAGTAGATGTTGTTTGTGTACCGCATCTATGTACCGCTATGTTGCGTTCGAGTTATTCCCCTCGAGTACTACTATTATGTAATGGATATATGTCCTATATTATTTCTATTAATTCCTATATTATTTCTATATGAAAAACATAAGGTTACTTAAATGTCTCAAAACCTTGTGAGAGAAGAAGACTAATGAAATGGCTCAAATAAAATCAAGGGTTAAAAAGGACATGATGCATTCATAAGGCTAGAAAATAGAAGAGATTTAGAAAAGGGGAAACAAAAGATTTCCTAAGATTAAGAGATATGACCACTTAATCAAGATGCATTCATAAGGACCGGAAAACTGTGAGATAGTTTTATTTTTCTGAATTTTTTGATATATTATTTGTATTTTTAAGATGGTAAAATGAATTAGTTTTATTTTTCTGAATTTTTGATATATTATTTGTATTTTAAAGATTTTAAAATGAATTAGTTTTATTTTTATTAATATTTTTTAGAAATAATACAAATTAAAAAGTTAATGTTTATTTATTTATTCAAAATTATTATTACATTATTACTTTTGTTTATTAAAAGATTTATTTAAAATTCAAACAATAAAGAAATGTGGCATCGACCAACATGTTAATAGGAGTGATATGATACTAGTATCACATACATGCGTGCGAAACACTTGGATGCGGGACGGGATGGAACTCGGAAGTTAAGCGTGCTAGTGCTAGAGTAGTGGGAGGATGGGTGACCGAGCGGAAAGTTTGACCACGAGTAAGTAATTTGACTAGAGATAATTGTAGTTAGACACTAAGCAAATAATAAAAATTCTGGAAAAAAAGGAGTGAAAAAAAAGGGAGTGAAAATTGGAGTGAAAAATAATTAGAAACCCAAATGAATTAAAAAAATAACGAAATAGCCTTTAATCCCGGTTCGTGTTACAAACCGGGACTAAAGGTCATCCCGCCCCCGGCACACGCCAGCCACCCATGTGGACGGGTCTTTAGTTGCGGTTCGTAAGAGGCGCGACTAGGGAGGGGGGCCTTTAGTCGCGAATATTTAATCCCGGTTGCACTGCCGGGATTAATGGCCTTTGCGAACCGGGACTAAAGGCCTATTTTCTACCGGTGTTCGTTCGAGGAAGTGGCGGCTGATACGCACGGGCGGTGGCATCCGGATGCTTCTCGGCTTCACCGGCGGGGTCATACAGGGGCGGAGTCGCAGCGGAAACAGCTTCCGGTGGAGCGACGTCGTTGGTGAGAGGCCTTGACGGGCAGCGAGACAGAGGATTGGGATGGAAGGAGCAGGCTGCAAGCAGGGAAGGAGGAGAGGAATTGCGGCATTAAATTGGGAATTCATCCGCATAATCGGGACGGGTTGGTTTGGTTTCGTCCGCGTCTCCGCGGCAGAGTTTTTGTCTGCCTGTAGAATTTGCTAAAGGTACGCCGTGGTCAGCGTCATTTGTAGGTCTACGGCTAGATTTAATCGACTGAGTCTCATCCTGTGGTGGAAATAGGCTTTTATTGTTCTGTACGTACATGTGTGGGTGCGTTTAGAGAAGAAAATGTTCTCTCTTTTAATAGTACTCCCTCCGTTCAACAATAGATGACTTCCACATATCTGGATATGGATATGTCTAGATATATCCATATATAGATATGTGTAAGTCATCTATTGTTGAACGGAAGGAGTAGTAGAGAAGTGTATAGCCAGACCAGACGGGCCAAACTCTAGGAAAACCGTTGTACTGTAGGGAGCAAAGACGCATGTGGTGATCAAGTGCATGCATGCATGTTAAGTTGATTTCCTGAATTCCAGTGAGGCGATTATGTGGTTACAAGATTCATGGACTAAAATTACCGGACCTAATGGTACGTGGATCGTGGAACGGTTCCATTAAATTAGTAGCCGCCTCGGCCGGCCCTGGCCTATATCAGAGGACTGATGAGCTCGTCCGTTGCTTTCATGAGGACGTAGGTTCTCGCGACGTGTCACCTCCAAGTTAAGTTGCTGGTGCTGCCAAACGTACGGGGGCACGGCCCTAGCTACTCACCTTTTGACTGGCCCACTGCCTTTTCGTGTTCTGGAACAAGTGGAACAGCGATCGAATAATTGCTGATGGCTTCGCCGATCTATATGAACAATCAAGATCGATATGTATTGCTGCTTTGCTACTGTGTGTTTTCTGAAAAAACATTGCTAGTGTGTGGGTATCGTGGCCGGTATATGTTAACACGTGTGTACGTACGTACATTACTGATGACGAAACAGAGATAAGTTGGATGAGAATGAGATACCAGCTGGGAGGGAAGATAGTCAAATAGATCAAGCATGATTTTTGTCGTGCGAAACATGCAACTATCCGAAGAAAAATATTGGGGTTCAGGGTTGAAGAGTGCTTTATTTTCGGAATGGCGTTGACGTTGGCGATTTCTCCCTGTCCGCCATGGCGATTCCACACCGACTGGCCCGCATCTCCGGGAGGGGCCTGTTCGCCCTCGACGGCTCCGCCGCGCTGCCGTCGAGCTCTCGCGCCTCCCCCTCCACTTGCCTTCGCATCCCCGGCTCGTTTTGCTCCTGCTCCAGTTGCTGATCTGCACGCTGAGCTCGAGGCCGCTTCCTGTGCCTCGACGGCGTCGATTGGGAGCTCGCCAGGGCGCGATTCCGTCGGTGTCGCCTCGCCGCAGCGTGTGGTGCTGAGGTTTCCCTCCCCTTCAGGTCCTTCCGCGGCGGCGCCTCCGCGCTCCTCGGTGAGGGTCGGGGCGGTGCAGGTAAATCTCCCCAATGCTCCCAATCCAGCGCCGCCGTGGCCAGGGGATCGTGATTCCTTCCCCGATCTCATCAATGGCTGGAGGCCCAGGGTGCGGGGTGCGGGAGCACCAATTCCTACCAACGTGGCCCCGCTTGTCAGTGACACATATGTTGAGGTCGAGGAGATTGTCTCGTTTGATGACCAGGCATGGGCAATTCCGTCCTTTCGCCGTGGAGGGGATAAAGCCAACAGGCTACTGGTCTGGATTCCAAAAGGGATCGGAGACGATAAGGTCTCGATCTCCGACTGCTTCCCCGCCACCGCATCTGCCCTCCACCACCACCGCGTCCGTACCCTTGAGAGAACCTCTTCTCCAGGCTCCTTTGCTGAGGTGTTGTGTAGGAAGATGCAAGGAACTCGCCCTGCTCCTGGAAGGGGGCGTGGCAGATCTGGCGGCCCCTCGACGACACCGATTCCGGCTGCGGCAGTGGGAGCAGCTCCGGCTGCGCGTCTGCCTCCTGCCCAAAACCAGAATCAGAGATACAATCGGCCTCCGCAACGATTCTACCCGAAGAAGAACCAACCTCAAATCAATCAAGGTCAGTCAGCGAGCGTGCCTCTGCAACAAGGATCATCTGATAGGTCAGCTTCTTCACAGTCTGCCTCTTCTGAGATCCCGATTCAGTTAGAACAAGTTCTTGATCCAAGGTACAGCAAGCTGATCTGCTACAACTGTTGTCGAGACATCGTAGTAGTTTTCATAGACTGGGGTGCCATGAGACTACGGTAGAGACGCGGGTTAACGGGATAGCGTAGTAATACAGAACACGGGATTTTACCCAGGTTCAGTACGTCGCGACAGTACGGCGTACCTACTCCTGCACTTCTCACTATGTGGGACTAAACCCCGTATAATAAGGTTACAATGTAAGAGAATAGATCTAGCTACTCGTCGAGGATGAACTTCCCGGCGAGTTGCGTAAGGCTTGAGCTTGAACCTAGAACCTTGGAACTAAAGGAACTTATGTAATTTATCTCCCGTCCGGCTTTATATAATAGCCGGATTAGGGCTTACAGAACCAGAAACCTAGAAGACTACGTTTAACTTGTAACTTGGAAAGTAAGGAATCCGTCTTCTCCTCCAAGCCAGATCACGCGGGCCGTGATCCGGGTTCTTCTAGAATCCGGCTTCTACGCGTCGGACTACTGGGCCGCCCAATGGACCTAAGCCCATTACCATGTAGGCCACCCTGGTAGTCCGGCTCTTTTGTCTACCATCTTCTATACCCCTATTCAGTATATATCCGACAGTAGCCCCCAGGAAGGATCAAAACTCTGAAACTCCGCCTTTCGTCAAATACATTTTGTCCGGGAGAACTTGATTCAGCAGTCTTGATTCTTTCTTCTTTCCTTTTGAAGGAGATGGTAACATAAAACTCGGAACTATGAAAATCCGGCTTTTCTTCTCGCGATCCTTCGCGGAAGAGGAACTCGTGACATCAGTGCCTCAATCACGCTGACGCAAGCGCCGCTTGGTTTCACGCGGGAAACCCTGCAACGTATCTCTGACAGATTCTCACGAGAAACGAGGAGATAGCCATCATTCCTCTGTCGTTCCGTTTCCCGGATTTTCCGGCGAGCGACACGCGTCGAACATCCAACGGTCAAAAGAGCCGTTGGCGCGTATCTAGAGGTTTTTAGGCTATAAATAGCCGTCCTCGTCGTCACCGGAAATCTTTCCTCACTCCACACTGCCCACGCCATTGACGCAAACGCGAGCACGAGAGCAAGAACTTGCCCAGACGAACCGTTTGCACGCCGGAGCGCTCACTCGCCACCTGAAAAAGATGGCCTCTCCGTCGTCCTCACCGGCTCGCGCCTCCATCGACGAGCTTTTGGGCGACCTAGATCCACAGCTGGGGTCGCCCAAGCATGCCGGCGGCGGGCCGGAAAAGGCCACGGCATCCGCGGCGGGCGGAGGAAATGCTTCCGCCGCCGCGGACATAGCGGGCTCAAGCACCACGACATCCCCGCCGTTCGCACCGGAGACGGCGGAGGAGAAAATCGAGCTCCTTGGCGAAAAACTTGCCGCCGCGAAGGCCGCCGCCGCCGCCGCCGGAGCAGAAGATGAAGAGGAAACTGCAGGCAACTGGAGTGCCTGCAGTATTCCCCCGGCTCTCCTTCCCAACCTGGAGAAGGAGGGTTTGGTGCTGAAAAAGAAATGGCGGCTCCCGGAAGAGGAGACTGAACCCATGCCACAAGAGGGCGAAAGGGTGCTCCTTGCCTCCCACCTTCTACGAGGTATGGGACTGCCACCTTCCTCTTTCTTCCTCCAGGTCCTGTCACACTACAGCATCCAACCACATAACCTTCCTCCCAACTCTATTCTGTACATGGCCGGCTTCCAGGCCTTGTTCGAAGGTTACCTAGGAATAGAGCCTAGGTTAGATTTTTGGCTGTATTGCTTTGGGGTGAAGCGTAACTCTTCGGAGGGCGCGCTCCCAAATTGCGGGACCATTTCCTTTACTCTTCGGAGATTCCGAGAGGATTGGTTCCCCAAAATCAAAACCTCAGAATCCGTCAAATTTTGGACGGGTTCTTTTTTCTATCACCCCGACGTGCCTTTTCCTAAAAAGGCCGTCGGGGTTCCACCTTTTGTGAACTCCGCCGCTGTTCCCCAGGATAACTGGGTGACAGAGGCCGTCCAGGTTCTGCCTCCAGATCTACTAAGGATCAAGAGGCGCATCGCCAAGCTCACTTCCTCCAAACCTCCTTTGACCGGTATGGACACGGTCTTTTGCTGGCTGGATAGGCGGATTCAGCCGTTAGCAAACCACGGAGGCCGTCTCCTGTGTGAATACACAGGAGCCAAGGATCCAATGCGGACAACCGACAAGGATTGGCCCGCAAAGGAGCTTAGGCGGCGCATCAATCAGTTGGTCGCTTCGCGCGACCAATACACGGAGAGTCGGCCAATGTACACGGCCGACAACCCAGCTCCTAAGGTAATTTTTCCGTTATTTGGGTATAATCTCACATCCTGGATAATCTACCTTTTGAATCTGATTGGTTTTTTCAACAGCTTGTGGATCTTCCAGACTCGGAGTTAGCCTCTGAGGCCGAGCTGGATGCGCTGCGCACCGCCGCTGCGGGTGGGCGCAAACGCAAGAAGATAATTTCTTCGGATGAAATTATCGACCTTGACGGAATCCCCGTCGCCACTTCCAGGTTATTTTCTTCTGGGTTTTTTCTTTTATGGGATCTTTTTCGTCCATCTTCGGTGTTTTAACCTTTTCCGGATTTTTGGTTTTTAGCTTACCCCCCTCCAACCTGAAGCCGAGAAAGTTGAAGAAACTCAGAGCTTCTTCCAACCGAGGCAGCCAACCATCTCCCGCCGTCGCCCCGGACACGCCGCAGACAATGGCGGAAGAGCCTACTGCAGCCACTACCACCAAGCCCCCAGAGCCCAGCCAGCCCGTTGTGTCCGAGTCGGACACGAGGGAAAGGGCGGCTCCAGAGGTGGGGAAATCTTCTCGGACTTTCGACGAGGAAATCCCCACCTTTGACAAGGATTTCAAGGCTATGAATGACGGCTTGAACGCGGCCGAAAATCAGTTCGCGGAATACGCGAAAGAATTCCGAGAAAACTTAGCAGGTTTGCAGCGCATGAGCCAGGTATGTAACTCTAGCCCCCAAGCATTAAACAAAATGCATGCTTTTTTGCTTTGATGTTTTTTATTAACCATACTTTTCCTTGCTGTGTTTCAGCAAACCTCCGAGGCCATAAACCTGGAAGTTTTCAGGAAGCTCACTATCAAGAATAAAGAAGTTCGAAGTCTTCTTTCTATTCTTGAGGAAAGAGAGGCGGAGCTGGAATCATCTCAGCTCGCTTTGACGGAAACGAAAGGTAAGCTTTTTCGTTTTGAAATTTCCGATTTAAGACTTTGTCTAAGTTTTTTCCCGAGGAAATGATCAACTCGGATTTTCCCTTGCTTTTCAGCTGCCTTAGCTGAGGCTAAACAAGCAGCGGAAGATTCTGGCAACGCCGAAATTCTCCGCAATGAGAACATTGAGCTTCACAAGAATCTTGTGAAGGCTCAGCAAGACCTGGAAGCCAGCAACCTGGCCCTTGGAGTGGCTAATTCCAAGGCTTCCGAACAGGCGGAGAAAGACAAATCCACCATTCAGGATTTGACTGAAGCTCTGAACCTTCGCCTGGAGGAAGTTTCCGAGATCGATAAGCTCATCGGTAAATTTCTTACCCTTTTCCTCATCTTTCCATGTTTTGCTTTCTCTGTTTGTCTCCTTAACCCTTTTGTATGTTTTATTGGATCCACCAGGAGACACCCCAGATGGCGCTCGGGTTGCAGGCATCCGAGCTTTCGGGGAGACATGGAATTTGATGAAGGCTGCTGCAACGCAGCTAGTAGGCAAGTTTCTTCCCGAAAAATCTGGGGAATGCTCGGAGGTTGAAAAACTTCCGGGTATCATCATGGAGGTGGCGGAGTCCAAGGAGTCTATTCTCCGCTCCGCTGCACGGGGTGGTGCGCGCATGGCCTTAGGCCTTATGCGCATGCACTACCCTAGTGCCAAATCCTGGCGTGTGGCCACCGGTGTCCCTCAGGGATACACGGATGCGCAACGATCCACCATTTTCGGTGAAGTTAAGGGCCACGCCACCCAGATTGCCGCCATGGTAAAGGTCGCCGTCAACTATCCAGAAGAAGAAGCTCCTCCAATCCCCGATGAAGAAAGCAGCGAGGAGGAGTCGGATTCTTGAAGGGTTACCTGGAACCTGGATAGAAAAATTAGACAATAGGAGCATTACTGTTCTTTCATTTGTAATCCGAAATGTAATGCTTCATATGTATTAATGAAAATTACGCCTTTTGCAGTTTAAACTATGAAATTACTTTGCAAGTTGTTTGTATTTTACCATTCCTTTATCTTCTAAGTTCTCTGGTGTATATGCTTTAACTGTCCTTAGTGTTTGAAATGGCTCAAATAGCATTATGAATCGTTATGCCGAGTAACTGGGGACGAACCAAGCAGTTTTGAAACTCGAAAACATGAATCATGCTAAAGGCATTTTTACTAACTAGTTCCAGTAACCCAGCATACGCACGATCAGATAAGACTTAGAGAAACAAGGAAAGTTTTAAGTGAAACTTGGGCACGCAGGCAATTCAAGTTTCCTTTAGCCGTTAAAAGGCTGAAAAATCATTCAGTTATGTAACGCCGAGTACGCAAGCACAATTCGGGTTAACATTGAGAAATTTGTAAGATCATTGGGAAATAGATGGGACGGAAACACTTTGCACTTATAAGAAATATGGATGACAGCATTCCGACAACTTTATTTCGTGATCTCAAAAGATGTTTACATAGATTTGAACTAAGTACAGAAGGGGACATAACTTGCTAGACGTTCCCAGGCTTCCGCAATCCACTTGACCTTGTCGAACTTCTCCAGCAGTTTGTGAGACGGTAAGGTTTTAGCCCCCAGCCAACTAAGAAATCTTTTTATGGCTATGGCGGAACCCGGCAATTCTGGGACATCTTTTTCACACGTAAGTTCTGAGATGTTCGAGATTGCCTTAATCTTTTCCGGGTTAACTTCTATTCCTCTGTGAGAAACGATGAAACCCGGAAGTTTTCCTGAGGGAACCCCGAATACGCACTCAGATGGATTCAACTTCATCTTGTAAGTGCACAAGTTTTCGAAGGTTTCTCGCAAGTCCTCAAGGAGTGTATCTTTTTCCTTAGTTACAACAGCAATATCGTCCACGTAAACATGGACATTTCTTCCAATCTGACTATGCAAACAACGTTGCATGCAATGCTGGTAGGTTGCACCTGCGTTCTTCAGGCCAAAAGGCATGGTTACATAGTAATACGTCCCGTACGGGGTTATAAAAGAAGTCTTGATTTGATCTTCCTTTTTCATGCGTATTTGGTGGTACCCGGAGTATGCATCCAAAAAGCATAAAAGCTCAGAGCCTGCAGTGGCGTCTATTATTTGATCGATTCGCGGCAGCGCAAACCTATCTTTCGGACATAACTTGTTCAATCCTGTGTAATCTATACACATTTTGAGGGCAGTTGTGTCTTTCTTCGGTACTAATACCGGATTTGCGGACCAGTCAGTATGGATTACTTCCTTGATAAAATCCGCTGCCAAAAGCCGGATAATTTCCTTGCCAATAGCCTTCCGTCTTCTTCCGTCAAATCGACGGAGACCTTGTTTGACGGGTTTTGATCCGGGAATAACCTTGAGTTGGTGCTCAGCAAGTTCCCTGGGTACGCCTGGCATGTCAGCTGGACACCAGGCAAAAATATCCCAGTTCTCACGGAGGAACTTGATGAGCTCGCCTTCCTATTTGTCGGTCATCCCAGTCCCTACAACGACGAATTTTGTCGGATCTTTGGGATCTAGGATTACCTGTCTTGTATTCTCGGATGCCTTGAAGCTATCTGTTGGCTTCCGAGTTTCTTTTCCTGCCGGCATTTCTTTCGGCGATACCTCCTTGGCTAACTCCTTCAGTTCTTCCTGAGCTATAACTCTTTGAGCGCAAAGGGCGTTTTGCTTCTCCAACTCGTTTGCCAGCTTGAAATCACCGGCAATGGTGATTACTCCTCCTTTGGGTCCTGGCATCTTCAGCTTGTTGTAGATATAGCAAGATCTTGCCATAAACTTGGCGAAAGCCGGACGTCCGAGTATTGCGTGATACACACTCTCGAACGGCACAACTTCAAAGGATACTTTTTCCTGCCGGAAGTGATCTTTATCTCCGAAGGTGACATCTAGGGAAATTTCTCCTAGGGATCGTGCTTGCCTGCCAGGAACGATGCCATGGAAGCGTATATTGCTGTAGTTGAGCTGGGACTCGGATATCTTCAAGTGCTTCAGTGTATCCAGGTACATTATATTGATGCTGGATCCTCCGTCCATCAGCACTCTTCTTAGCCTAGTGTTTTGAACAATAGGGCTTACAACAAGAGCTTGTGTGCCGGGTTCAGGGATATTTCCGGGATGATCTGACTGATCCCAGATTATCGGTGTGCTAGAGTACTTCAAGAATTTTGGGGTTGCCGGAACAACCGCATTTATTTCTCGAAGTGTTCTTTTGGCCACCTTTGCTGATGGGGTTGCTAGGAAAGTTAACATTGCTTCCCCATCAACTCTCGGAAATTTAGGTTCGCCTTTTCGCTGTTGTTCCTGGATTTTGTCATCAGTGTCCGATTCACTGTCTTCGTTTTCAGCTTCTGGCTTTTGTTTGGCAGGTTTCCTCTTTGAACCCTTCCCTTTATTTCCGGATCCTGCATTGCCTTTCATATGCTTGTTTAGCCGGCATTGCGCGTTCGTGTGGGTTGGTTTCCCAAACTGAGAGTGGTGGACGCAGGGTTCCGACTTAATTCTCTCCCATTCCTCAGGAGTGTAATTGATGGGATCCGGACTGCGGCCTTTCCACTTGTTCCCTTTTTCTCCTCCAAAGGCTAAGTTAACCTCCTTGGGCTTTGTTGTTGACTCCGGAGTTCCTTTTTTATCAGAACGAGGTGTTTTCTTGGCCAGTATTAGTGACTCAATATTGCCTCCTCTTGCTCTAATATCATCTTCGGCTGCAGCATGCTCATTAGCGGTTGTAAGCATAGATCCAAGATCTTTGTGCTTTTTAGAACCAACCATGAACGGTACAAGTCCGGGTTTTAGGCCATTGACGAAAGCATGCATTGCTTGTACGTCAGTTACTCCAGAGCAACTATTCTTCATTGCAGTCCATCTGGAGATGAAATCCACGTATGGTTCGTCTTCAAATTGGGTGCAACGGTTCAGCTGGTTGATGCTATTTGGGCGTTTGTATGTTCCCCTAAAATGCTGGGTAAATACTCTCGCCATATCATCCCAACTGTCGACAGTTCTTGATGGTAAACCATTAATCCAATCTCTGGCTCCGTCTAGCAACATTAGGGGAAGAAACTTGACAGCTTCCAGGTCTGTCCCGTTGTTGATCTGGACGGCTGTGTAATAATCTGAAAGCCAGGTATCCGGGTTTGTACTGCCGGTATATTTTTGGTAGGTTGGACCAACTTTGGCGAAGCCAGAATGCAGGGTTATCCTTCGGATCCTATCAGCGAAACACTTAGGACCAAAGTATAGATCATCCTTTTCTGCTCTATCAATATGTGCAGAATATCTCCCGGCTGAATGGACAGAAGGGGATCTGCTCCTTTCTTTTCCATTGTTGCGCGGACGCGTTTTTCCGAGGTTATCTCTATCTCTTCCGTTGTCACGCCCTCTGGGATTAGGTGGAGTCCTGCTCCTGTACCTTTCCTTATCTTTGGGCGGTGTCCGAGATCTTTCACGTCTGTGAGGCGTATCGTATCTTCCAGCTTTTTCAGCTGGGTTTCTCGGAGGTGGCATTATTTTGCCGTCATTCCGGTGTTTGTCTTCCCGATCGTGTGGTTTATATCCATCTTTCGGGAGATGAGGTCCGGTTCTAGACGCTGCGTCCCGGTTGTCGGGGTTTTTCTTGTCCTTTCTCGGATCCTCTTTTTTATCCGAATCTCCGGGTTCTTCCGGTCCAGGTGCTCCAGCAGCGCAAGTAACAGTTTTGCAGAGGGCGGAATTATCATGCAGCCTCCCTGATCGCTCTTGGCCTCGCTGTTGCTGCTGTAATGCTTTTCCTAGGAAAGCATACACCCCTTGGAGTTTTTCCCCGTTGGAGTACAGATCATTGTTTAGGATGGCGAACGCTGCTTCCGCGTTTTCAGCTGCGGTTTTGTATATTGGTTCGCCCTTGGCATCTTTGCCGTTTAACTGCTTTTGCCAAGATGGGTTATAGAACCTTTCTTTCGGCGGCAGTTCTTCCGGTTTTGCAATTCCGGGTAACCTAGTAGGTTTTAAGGCAGATCTATGCTTTCTCTCGTACTCCTCAATTTCTTCCTTCATGATTTTGATGTCATTATGGGTTTGTTGGAGATGTTGCCGAGATCTAAGCAGTTGTTGCTGTTGCCGTTGGAAAGCTTGTCTCCTGGCTTCCAGCATCTCAGGGGGTTCATTGGGTCCCACTGGAGTTTGTAATAGTTCTTGCTCTTCCAGTTCTGTCATTGGCGGAGCAGTGATTTCCTTAGATTTCTTTTCCGTAGGCTTTGTGCCACTAATATCTCCAACTTCCAGGTTTTCATCAGCGAGATCAGCTGACTTTTTCTTCCGGAGTTTGTACTGGAGTTTTTTAGAAGCACGGTGCTTTTTCTTGGAAGACGGAGGTTTTTTGACAGGTTCATCCTCTGTCATCTCCTTAACGTTAGGAAATATCGGAGAAGTTTCTCCGTCTTCCCTCTCCTCTGCTGGCTGAGGGGTTTTAGGGCTTTCCTGGCTATCGGCACCCGTTGTATCAGCTGGTTTTGCCATTAGCACTTCATGGAATCCCTCTTGAAAGGACTTAACTTTTCTTACGAAGGCATCATCATCTTCGTCTTCGGATTCGAAGTTATCCGATCCGGTTTCCGACTCCAATCTCGCCTCAATGGCGGCAAGCACGGACTCTGTTTCCGAGTTCATCGTCTGGTTGACGGATGTCGGATCTTCCGTCTCTGTGACGGGTATTGGTTCTTCCGTCTCTGTGACGGGTGTATTGTTGTCTGCCTCTTGCACGGGATTTCCGTCATCCGTGTTTTCGGCGATCTCGGATTGCACCATGCCGATAAAGTGCGTATCACTGTTTTGTCGGCGATCTGAGCAAAATCCGGCATCATAGTCGTCTTCGACTGGGTATAGGGCGGGTGGGAAATAATTGCTTTCACCGCAAAACCCCATTGCTTCCGCGGTTAATCCGATAAAGATGTTAGCAGATCCAATCGGTAAAACGCAGGCACTTACCAGGTGGTTTTGCGCCGGTATGTAGGATCCGTTGTCGAGGAAGCGCCCGACGTCGTCGTCGAATTCCAAGCTTCCGACAGTGATCGATCTTCCGATTCCGCCAAGTATCCCAGATCGGAACTTCACGCCTGACGTCGTTTGCCCCACGGTGGGCGCCAACTGTCGAGACATCGTAGTAGTTTTCATAGACTGGGGTGCCATGAGACTACGGTAGAGACGCGGGTTAACGGGATAGCGTAGTAATACAGAACACGGGATTTTACCCAGGTTCAGTACGTCGCGACAGTACGGCGTACCTACTCCTGCACTTCTCACTATGTGGGACTAAAGCCCGTATAATAAGGTTACAATGTAAGAGAATAGATCTAGCTACTCGTCGAGGATGAACTTCCCGGCGAGTTGCGTAAGGCTTGAGCTTGAACCTAGAACCTTGGAACTAAAGGAACTTATGTAATTTATCTCCCGTCCGGCTTTATATAATAGCCGGATTAGGGCTTACAGAACCAGAAACCTAGAAGACTACGTTTAACTTGTAACTTGGAAAGTAAGGAATCCGTCTTCTCCTCCAAGCCAGATCACGCGGGCCGTGATCCGGGTTCTTCTAGAATCCGGCTTCTACGCGTCGGACTACTGGGCCGCCCAATGGACCTAAGCCCATTACCATGTAGGCCACCCTGGTAGTCCGGCTCTTTTGTCTACCATCTTCTATACCCCTATTCAGTATATATCCGACAACTGTGGAGATCCTGGACATTTTGTGGGTAACTGCGTCAAGCCTAGGGTTTGTTTTATCTGCAATCTTCCTGGACACTTTGTCAATTCTTCCCCCGAGTGGCTGAAGGAACACCCAGCGGCAGAATACTTTGGAAGTGGTAACCCGGGTCTAGGGTTCTTCCACATTGATGTTCCATCTGCAGAGTCCACCAAATGGCTTAATTTCTCAAACTGTGGTGTGGTTTGTGTGAAGAAAGGAGACTTGACTCTGGCAGAATTGGAAGCGAATTTTAACTCCATGTTCTGTAAGGAGAAGAGGTGGCCGTGGCAAATGCGGGAACTTGAAGCCTGTTCGTTCTTGGTCAGGTTTCCCCCCTGGAAGAAGGTCTCGGATCTGAGTGAATTCCCTGCTTTTGACCTGGAGAAGGAAGGAGTTACTATTAAAATCACGTCCTGGGATGGTGAGGTTAAAGAGTATGGTTTCCTTGATGAACTGTGGGTCAAGATTAGAGGGATTCCTCCAAAATGGTGCGCTTGGAAAACCTTTGCCCAGGTAGCTTCTATTCTAGGTGTGTTGATAGACATTGACTGGACTCTGCTCTTTAAATCCATGTACTCTGAGGTGAGAATGCTGGTAGCTGTCAAAGATAGATCCAAAATCCCTCCTCAACGTGTGGTTGAGATGAATCAGACATTGTTCCTGCTGCTTATTGAGGTAGAAAATGAAGTGGATGGTGTTGGTGCTCCTGATGAAGGACCTGATGATCCTGGCTCTCAAATTGTTGCCATGGATGCTGATGCCCCCCCTGCTGGTGTCTATACCACTGTTCCTGCTACTTCTACTACGACTCCTTCTATTGGACACAGTGCTGGCAAGGGAGTCATGGAGGATGACACAATGAGCTGCCCGGAATTCACTGCTGCTGAACATTGCTCCAGTCCTACTGCTTCGTTACCTGATAAGCTGCAATATGACAGACTTGATGATAGTGTCTGGGACTGGGAGGGTCCTTTCCCTAAACCTCTACAAGTTGTTCCTGCTCTTTCTCCTGATCCTACTGCTCCTAGACGCATTCTGCAATTGGAGAATACTACGATTGACATGGACCTCTACAAAGATTTGTTTGATGCTGGGATGGATACAGATGAGGATGCTCCAATGGAGGATCCCTCCACAGAGCACCTGGATCCTGATGTGGTTACACTAATCAGTGGTACCAAGAGAACCCTGCTGCCTGCCTTAGATGAAGCCTCTTCTGTCGTTCAGCCTGTCAAAGAACCCAAGAAGCAGAAGTGGGGCCCTACTGTTGCAACCAGGAGGAGTGCAAGAAACCATGGTGCTGCCAACATTGTAGAGAAGGCTGAAAAATACAAGATGAAGAAAAATTTGGAAATTCCTCGTACCTTTAAAGGTAACTCTTTTGCTGTCTTAGATCCTCATGTCCTTGGTGATATGTTGGATGTTTTAAACATTTCTTGTGGTGCTAGTGTGGCTGAGGAACAAAACAATATAAATCAAATGATTCAGGATGAGATTGTTCTCAATCATACCTTTGCTGTTGATAATCCAATTACTTCTCTCCCTACAAGCATTGACCTTGATGATAATACTCAATTCCCTGCTATTACCTTCCCTAAAATTAGTAAGGATACTTACCTGAGTTCTGATCAGATGACTGATCCTAAATCAGGCCTTAAAAGTAATCCTTGGGTGACTGTTAGTAGAAAAAAACAGAGTTCTCATGATAGGAGGTCTATGGAATAGTAGAGGCACAGGGAGACCTGGCCGAAAACAAGCATTAGCTGATTTTATTTTCAAAAATAAACTGGACTTCGTGGGGATCCAGGAAACTAAGAAGATGACTTTTCCTCCTAGTTTCCTGAAATTTATTTCTGGTCCCTGGGATTTTTCCTGGATTTCTCTTCCTGCCAAGGGTACTGCTGGTGGTATCCTGGTGGGATTTAGAACAGACAAATTTGAGATTATTTCTCACACTTGTTTTGAGTATTGTGTTGCTGTGACTGTTAGGAACATCTTGGATGATTTCTCCTGGCAATTGGTTGTAGTCTATGGCACCCCTTACTATGATTTCAAGGTGCAGTTTATTGCTGAACTGCACAGTATCATGGATAAGAGTTCACTCCCTACTTTGATAGGAGGTGATTTTAACCTTGTTAGAGATGCCTCTGAGAAGAACAATGGTACAGTTAATGTTAACTGGACATTTCTTTTCAATGATTGGATTAATTCCTGGGCTCTAATTAACTATGACTTGTCTAATAGGAGGTTTACTTGGTCTAATAACCAAGATGACCCCATTATGGCTACTTTAGATAGAATCCTTGCTAGCACTGATTGGGATGCAAAATACCCTCTCACTACTGTTAGGGCTTTACCTAAACCTGTCAGTGATCATACCCCTCTCTTGCTAGACACTGGTTCTGGCATTACTCCACCTCCCAGGCTATTTAGGTTTGAGAAGTGGTGGCTTGAATATCCAGACTTTCATACTCTTGTTAGGAGAGTGTGGGCTTCCCCTTGCACCTTGACCTCCCCTATTGATAGGTGGCAGTTCAAGTTGAGAAATCTCAGGAAAAACTGCAAGGGATGGAGCATCAATATTGATGCAGCTAATAGAAAAGAAAGAAATGATCTCATTCAGGAATTTGACATCCTGGATACCTTCTCTGAATCCAACCTCCTGTCTGAACAGGAAAAGGAGAGGCTCAAACAAATCAAGTGTGACCTGGATAGATTACTTAAATTAGAAGAAACTAAGGCTTGGCAAAGATCCAGAGATAAATTCATTAAGGAGGGTGATAGGAACACTTCCTATTTTCATGCAATAGCCAATCAAAGAAGGAGAAAAAATCAGCTTGCTGTTCTGGATGGGCCTAATGGTCCTGTGGATCAAACTGGAGATATGCTCCAAGTGGCTGTGGACTTCTATAAGTCCTTGTTTGCTGCTGAGACTAGGATGAACCTTGGTCTAGGAGAGGGGTTTTGGGAGCAGGAAGACTTGGTTACCTCTGAGGAAAACCTTATGCTCCAGAGCCCTTTTTCTGAGGAAGAAATTAAGGAAGCTGTCTTTGGCTCTTATGCTAATGGAGCTCCTGGCCCAGATGGGTTCTCCTTCCTCTTTTACCAAAAATTTTGGGAAACTATTAAGGATGACCTTATGGCATTAGTTAAAGACTTTGAGCTTGGTAACTTGCCTGTAGCTAGGCTTAACTATGCTATAGTAACTTTGATTCCAAAAGAACCTGATGCTAGAGAGATGAAGAAGTTCAGGCCTATTAGCCTAGGTAATTGCAGCTTGAAAATAATTTCAAAAGCAATTACAAATAGACTCTCTCGGGTGGCGAGTAGATTAATCTCTCCCAACCAAACTGCCTTCATCAAGGGTAGGTTTATCCTTGTCGGATATATACCGAATAGGGGTATAGAAGATGGTAGACAAAAGAGCTGGACTACCAGGGTGGCCTGCAAGGTAATGGGCTTAGGTCCATTGGGCGGCCCAGTAGTCCGACGCGCAGAAGCCGGATTCTAGAAGAACCCGGATCACGGCACGCGTGATCTGGCTTGGAGGAGAAGACGGATTCCTTACTTTCCAAGTTACAAGTTAAACGTAGTCTTCTAGGTTTCTGGTTCTGTAAGCCCTAATCCGGCTATTATATAAAGCCGGACGGGAGATAGATTTGATAAGTTCCTTTAGTTCCAAGGTTCTAGGTTCAAGCTCAAGCCTTACGCAACTCGCCGGGAAGTTCATCCTCGACGAGTAGCTGGACCTATTCCCTTACATTGTAACCTTATTATACGGGCTTTAGTCCCACATAGTGAGAAGTGCAGGAGTAGGTACGCCGTACTGTCGCGACGTACCGAACCTGGGTAAAATCCCGTGTTCTGTGTTACTACGCTATCCCGTTACCCCACGTCTCTACCGTAGTCTCATGGCACCCCAGTCTATGAAAACTACTACGATGTCTCGACAGTTGGCGCCCACCGTGGGGCAAACGACGTCAGGCGTGAAGTTCCGATCTGGGATATTAGGCGGAATCGGAAGATCGATCACTGTCGGAAGCTTGGAATTCGACGACGACGTCGGGCGCTTCCTCGACAACGGATCCTACATCCCGGCGCAAAACCATCTGGTAAGTGCCTGCGTTTTACCGATTGGATCTGCTAATATCTTTATCGGATTAACCGCGGAAGCAATGGGGTTTTGCGGTGAAAGCAATTATCTCCCACCCGCCCTATACCCAGTCGAAGACGACTATGATGCCGGATTTTGCTCAGATCGCCGACAAAACAGTGATACGCACTTTATCGGCATGGTGCAATCCGAGATCGCCGAAAACACGGATGACGGAAATCCCGTGCAAGAGGCAGACAACAATACACCCGTCACAGAGACGGAAGAACCAATACCCGTCACAGAGACGGAAGATCCGACATCCGTCAACCAGACGATGAACTCGGAAACAGAGTCCGTGCTTGCCGCCATTGAGGCGAGATTGGAGTCGGAAACCGGATCGGATAACTTCTCCGAAGACGAAGATGATGATGCCTTCGTAAGAAAAGTTAAATCCTTTCAAGAGGGGTTCCATGAAGTGCTAATGGCAAAACCAGCTGAACCGTTGCACCCAATTTGAAGACGAACCATACGTGGATTTCATCTCCAGATGGACTGCAATGAAGAATAGTTGCTCTGGAGTAACTGACGTACAAGCAATGCATGCTTTCGTCAATGGCCTAAAACCCGGACTTGTACCGTTCATGGTTGGCTCTAAAAAGCACAAAGATCTCGGATCTATGCTTACAACCGCTAATGAGCATGCTGCAGCCGAAGACGATATCAGAGCAAGAGGAGGCAATATTGAGTCACTGATACTGGCCAAGAAAACACCTCGTTCTGATAAAAAAGGAACTCCGGAGTCAACAACAAAGCCCAAGGAGGTTAACTTAGCCTTTGGAGGAGAAAAAGGGAACAAGTGGAAAGGCCGCAGTCCGGATCCCATCAATTACACTCCTGAAGAATGGGAGAGAATTAAGTCAGAACCCTGCGTCCACCACTCTCAGTTTGGGAAACCAACCCACACGAACGCGCAATGCCGGCTAAACAAGCATATGAAAGGCAATGCAGGATCCGGAAGTAAAGGGAAGGGTTCCAAGAGGAAACCTGCCAAACAAAAGCCAGAAGCTGAAAAAGAAGACAGTGAATCGGACACTGATGACAAAATCCAGGAACAACAGCGAAAAGGCGAACCTAAATTTCCGAGAGTTGACGGAGAAGCAATGCTAACTTTCCTAGCAACCCCGTCAGCAAAGGTGGCCAAAAGGACACTTCGAGAAATAAATGCGGTTGTTCCTGCAACCCCAAAATTCTTGAAGTATTCCAACACACCGATAATCTGGGATCAGTCTGATCATCCCGGAAATATCCCTGAACCCGGCACACAAGCTCTTGTTGTAAGCCCTATTGTTCAAAACACTAGACTAAGAAGAGTGCTGATGGACGGAGGATCCAGCATCAATATAATGTACCTGGATACACTGAAGCACTTGAAGATATCCGAGTCCCAGCTCAACTACAGCAATATACGCTTCCATGGCATCGTTCCTGGCAGGCAAGCACGATCCCTAGGAGAAATCTCCCTAGATGTCACCTTCGGAGATAAAGATCACTTCCGGCAGGAAAAAGTATCCTTCGAAGTTGTGCCGTTCGAGAGCGTGTACCACGCAATACTCGGACGTCCGGCTTTCGCCAAGTTTATGGCAAGATTTTGCTACATCTACAACAAGCTGAAGATGCCAGGACCCAAAGGAGGAGTAATCACCATTGCCGGTGATTTCAAGCTGGCAAATGAGTTGGAAAAGCAAAACGCCCTTTGCGCTCAAAGAGTTATAGCTCAGGAAGAACTGAAGGAGTTAGCCAAGGAGGTATCGCCGAAAGAAATGCCGGCAGGAAAAGAAACTCGGAAGCCAACAGATAGCTTCAAGGCATCCGAGAATACAAGACAGGTAATCCTAGATCCCAAAGATCCGACAAAATTCGTCGTTGTAGGGACTGGGATGACCGACAAATAGGAAGGCGAGCTCATCAAGTTCCTCCGTGAGAACTGGGACATTTTTGCTTGGTGTCCAGCTGACATGCCAGGCGTACCCAGGGAACTTGCTGAGCACCAACTCAAGGTTATTCCCGGATCAAAACCCGTCAAACAAGGTCTCCGTCGATTTGACGGAAGAAGACGGAAGGCTATTGACAAGGAAATTATCCGGCTTTTAGCAGCGGATTTCATAAAGGAGGTAATCCATACTGACTGGTCCGCAAATCCGGTATTAGTACCGAAGAAAGACACAACTGCACTCAGAATGTGTATAGACTACACAGGACTGAACAAGTTATGTCCGAAAGATAGGTTTGCGCTGCCGCGAATCGATCAAATAATAGATGCCACTGCAGGCTCTGAGCTTTTATGCTTTTTGGATGCATACTCCGGGTACCACCAAATACGCATGAAAAAGGAAGATCAAATCAAGACTTCTTTTATAACCCCATACGGGACGTATTACTATGTAACCATGCCTTTCGGCCTGAAGAACGCAGGAGCAACCTACCAGCGTTGCATGCAACGTTGTTTGCATAGTCAGATTGGAAAAAACGTCCATGTTTACGTGGACGATATTGCTGTCGTAACCAAGGAAAAAGATACACTCCTTGAGGATTTGCGAGAAACTTTCGAAAACTTGCGCACTTACAAGATGAAGTTGAATCCATCTAAGTGCGTATTCGGGGTTCCCTCAGGAAAACTTCGGGGTTTCATCGTTTCTCGCAGAGGAATAGAAGTTAACCCAGAAGAGATCAAGGCAGTCTCGAACATCTCGGAACTTACGTGTGAAAAAGGTGTCCCAGAATTGCCGAGTTCCGCCACAGTCATAAAAAGATTTCTTAGTTGGCTGGGGGCTAAAAACCTACCATGCTTCAAGCTGCTGAAAAGTTTCGACAAGGTCAAGTGGATCGCGGAAGCCTGGGAACACCTAGCAAGTTATGTCCCCTTCTGTACTTAGTTCAAATCTATGTAAACATCTTTTGAGATCATGAAATAAAGTTGTCGGAATGCTGTCATCTATTTTTCTTATAAGTGCAAAGTGTTTCCGCCTCATCTATTTCCCAATGATCTTACAAATTTCTCAATGTTAACCCGAATTGTGCTTGCGTACTCGGCGTTACATAACTGAATGATTTTTCAGCCTTTTAACGGCTAAAGGAAACTTGAATTGCCTGCGTGCCCAAGTTTCACTTAAAATTTTCCTTGTTTTTCTAAGTCTTTATCTGATCGTGCGTATGCTGGGTTACTGGAACTAGTTAGTAAAAATGCCTTTAGCATGATTCATGTTTTCGAGTTTCAAAACTGCTTGGTTCGTCCCCAGTTACTCGGCATAACGATTCACAATGCTATTTGAGCCATTTCAAACACTAAGGACAGTTAAAGCATACACACCAGAGAACTTAGAAGATAAAGGAGTGATAAAATTCAAACAACTTGCAAAGTAATTTCATAGTTTAAGCTGCAAAAGACGGAATTTTCATTAATACATAAGAAGCATTACATTTTGGATTACAAATGAAAGAACAGTAATGCTCCTATTGTCTAAATTTTCTATCCAGGTTCCAGGTAACCCTTCAAGAATCCGACTCCTCCTCGCTGCTTTCTTCATCGGGAATTGGAGGAGCTTCTTCTTCTGGATAGTGGACGCCGACATTTACCATGGCGGCAATCTGGGTGGCGTGGCCCTTAACTTCACCAAAGATGGTGGATCGTTGCGCATCCGTGTATCCCTGAGGGACACCGGTGGCCACACGCCAGGATTTGGCACTAGGGTAGTGCATGCGCATAAGGCCTAAGGCCATACGCGCACCACCCCGTGCAGCGGAGCGGAGAACAGACTCCTTGGACTCCGCCACCTCCATGATGATACCCGGAAGTTTTTCAACCTCCGAGCATTCCCCAGATTTTTCGGGAAGAAACTTGCCTACTAGCTGCGTTGCAGCAGCCTTCATCAAGTTCCATGTCTCCCCGAAAGCTCGGATGCCTGCAGCCCGAGTGCCATCTGGGGTGTCTCCTGTTTGATCCAATAAAGCATACAAAAGGGTTAAGGAGACAAACAGAGAAAGCAAAACATGGAAAGATGAAGACAAGGGTAAAAAATTTACCGATGAGTTTATCGATCTCGGAAACTTCCTCCAGGCGAAGGTTCAGAGCTTCAGTCAAATCCTGGATGGTGGATTTGTCTTTCTCCGCCTGCTCGGAAGCCTTGGAGTTAGCCACTCCAAGGGCCAGATTGCTGGCTTCCAGGTCTTGTTGAGCCTTCACAAGATTCTTGTGAAGCTCAATGTTCTCATTGCGGAGAATCTCGGCGTTGCCGGAATCTTCCGCTGCTTGTTTAGCTTCAGCTAAAGCAGCTGAAAAGCAAGGGAAAATCCGAGTTGATCAATTTCCTCGGGAAAAAACTTCGACAAAGTCTTAAATCGGAAATTTCAAAACGAAAAAGCCTACCTTTCGTTTCCGTCAAAGCGAGCTGAGACGATTCCAGCTCCGCCTCTCTCTCCTCAAGAATAGAAAGAAGACTTCGAACTTCTTTATTCTTGATAGTGAGCTTCCTGAAAACTTCAAGGTTTATGGCCTCGGAGGTTTGCTGAAACACAGCAAGGAAAAGTATGGTTAATAAAAACATCAAAGCAAAAAAGCATGCATTTTGTTTAATGCTTGGGGGCTAGAGTTACATACCTGGCTCATGCGTTGCAAACCTGCTAAGTTTTCCCGGAATTCTTTCGCGTATTCCGCGAAGTGATTTTCGGCCGCGTTCAAGCCGTCATTTATAGCCTTAAAATCCTTGTCAAAGGTGGGGATTTCCTCGTCGAAAGTCCGAGAAGATTTCCCCACCTCTGGAGCCGCCCTTTCCCTCGTGTCCGACTCGGACACAACGGGCTGGCTGGGCTCTGGGGGCTTGGTGGTGGTGGCGGCAGTAGGTTCTTCCGCCATTGTCTGCGGCGTGTCCGGGGCGACGGCGGGAGATGGTTGGCTGCCTCGGTTGGAAGAAGCTCTGAGCTTCTTCAACTTTCTCGGCTTCAAGGTGGAGGGGGGCAAGCTAAAAACCAAAAACCCGGAAAAGGTTAAAACACCGAAGATGGACGAAAAAGATCCCATAAAAGAAAAAACCCAGAAGAAAATAACCTGGACGTGGCGACGGGGATTCCGTCAAGGTCGATAATTTCATCCGAAGAAATTATCTTCTTGCGTTTGCGCCCACCAGTAGCGGCGGTACGCAGCGCATCCAGCTCGGCCTCGGAGGCTAACTCCGAGTCTGGAAGATCCACAAGCTGTTGGAAAAAACCAATCAGATTCGAAAGGTAGATTATCCAGGAAGTAAGATTATACCCAAATAACGGGAAAATTACCTTAGGAGCGGGGTTGTCGGCCGTGTACATTGGCCGACTCTCCGTGTATTGATCGCGCGAAGCGACCAACTGATTGATGCGCCGCCTGAGCTCCTTTGCGGGCCAATCCTTGTCGGTTGTCCGCATTGGATCCTTGGCTCCTGTGTATTCACACAGGAGACGGCCTCCGTGGTTTGCTAATGACTGAATCCGCCTATTCAGCCAGCAAAAGACCGTGTCCATACCGGTCAAAGGAGGTTTGGAGGAAGTGAGTTTGGCGATGCGCCTCTTGATCCTTAGTAGATCTGGAGGCAGAACCTGGACGGCCTCTGTAACCCAGTTATCCTGGGGAACAGCGGCGGAGTTCACAAAAGGTGGAACCCCGACGGCTTTTTTAGGAAAAGGCACGTCGGGGTGATAAAAGAAGGAACCCGTCCAGAATTTGACGGATTCCGAGGTTTTTATTTTGGGGAACCAATCCTCTCGGAATCTCCGAAGAGTAAAGGAAATGGTTCCGCAATTTGGGAGTGCGCCCTCCGAAGAGTTACGCTTAACCCCAAAGCAGTACAACCAAAAATCTAACCTAGGCTCTATTCCTAGGTAACCCTCGAATAAGGCCTGAAAGCCGGCCATATACAAAATGGAATTGGGAGGGAGATTATGAGGTTGGATGTTGTAGTGAGCTAGAACTTGGAGGAAGAAAGAAGAAGGGGGAAGCCCCATACCTCGTAGAAGGTGGGAGGCGAGAAGCACCCTTTCGCCCTCTTGCGGCGCGGGTTCGGTCTCCTCTTCCGGGAGCCGCCATTTCTTTTTCAAAACCAGGCCTTCCTTCTCCAAGTTGGGAAGAAGAGCCGGGGGAATACTGCAGGCAATCCAGTTGCCTGCAGTTTCCTCTTCTTCATCTCCTCCGGCGGCGGCGGTGGTGGCGGCCTTCGCGGCGGCGAGCTGCTCGTCGAGGAGCTCTACCTTTTCCTCCGCCGTCTCCGGTGCGAACGGCGGGGATGTTGTGGTGCTTGGGCCCGCTACGTCCGCGGCGGCGGAAGCATTTCCTCCGCCCGCCGCGGATGCTGTGGTTTTTTCCGGCCCGCCGCCGGCATGCTTGGGCGACCCCAGTTGTGGATCTAGATCGCCTAAAAGCTCGTCGGTGGAGGCGCGGGCCGGAGAGGACGACGGAGAGGCCATCGTTTTCGGAGGTGACGGAGCGCTCCGGCGTGCAAAGGGCTCGTCGGGGCAAGGAATCGTTCTCGCTCTCGAGCTCACGTTCGCACCAATGGTGAAGGCAGTGAGGGAGTGAAGAAGGTTGATGAGGAGGACGAAGACGGCTATTTATAGCCTAAAAGCCCTCTAGATACGCGCTAACGGCTCTTTTGACCGTTGGATGTTCGACGCGTGTCGCTCGCCGGAAAATCCGGGAAACGGAACGACAGAGGAATGATGGCTATCTCCTCGTTTCTCGTGAGAATCTGTCAGAGATACGTTGCAGGGTTTCCCGCGTGAAACCAAGCGGCGCTTACGTCAGTATGATTAAAGCGCTGATGTCACGTGTTCCTTTTCCGCGAAGGATCGCGAGAAGAAAAGCCGGATTTTCATAGTTCCGAGTTTTATGTTACCATCTCCTTCAAAAGGGAAGAAGAAAGAATCAAGACTGCTGAATCAAGTTTCCCGGACAAAATGTATTTGACGAAAGGCGGAGTTTCAGAGTTTTGATCCTTCCTGGGGGCTACTGTCGGATATATACCGAATAGGGGTATAGAAGATGGTAGACAAAAGAGCTGGACTACCAGGGTGGCCTGCAAGGTAATGGGCTTAGGTCCATTGGGCGGCCCAGTAGTCCGACGCGCAGAAGCCGGATTCTAGAAGAACCCGGATCACGGCACGCGTGATCTGGCTTGGAGGAGAAGACGGATTCCTTACTTTCCAAGTTACAAGTTAAACGTAGTCTTCTAGGTTTCTGGTTCTGTAAGCCCTAATCCGGCTATTATATAAAGCCGGACGGGAGATAGATTTGATAAGTTCCTTTAGTTCCAAGGTTCTAGGTTCAAGCTCAAGCCTTACGCAACTCGCCGGGAAGTTCATCCTCGACGAGTAGCTGGACCTATTCCCTTACATTGTAACCTTATTATACGGGCTTTAGTCCCACATAGTGAGAAGTGCAGGAGTAGGTACGCCGTACTGTCGCGATGTACCGAACCTGGGTAAAATCCCGTGTTCTGTGTTACTACGCTATCCCGTTACCCCACGTCTCTACCGTAGTCTCATGGCACCCCAGTCTATGAAAACTACTACGATGTCTCGACAATCCTAGAAAGTGTGGTTTGTGCTCAAGAATTAATTCATGCATCCCATTCTAGGGGGGACCCTGCCCTGGTGTTGAAATTGGATTATGAAAAGGCTTATGACAGAGTAGACTGGGATTTCCTTGATGAAATGCTTGCCACTAGAGGTTTTGGTCCTATTTTTAGGAGCTGGATTAAAAAACTTTTAGTTGGGGGCTCTCTTTGTGTCAGGATTAATGACACCAATAGTTCTTACTTTAAAGTGGGTAAAGGCCTCAAGCAAGGTGATCCCTGCTCCCCTATCCTCTTTAACCTGGTAGGGGATGTGTTTTCCAAAATGCTTTCCAAAGCGGCTGCTAGTGGCTTGATATTAGGGCTGCTCCCTCAAGTTATTCCTGGAGGGATTATTAGTCTTCAGTATGCTGATGACACAATTCTTTTCCTTGAAGCTAAAATAGAATTTGCTAGGAACTTGAAGTGGATTTTAGCCTGCTTTCAACAAATGTCTGGCATGAGGATAAATTGTCACAAATCTGACCTAATGTCTGTGCATATTGATGAGGATCAAAAAAATCTCTTTGCTCAAATTTTCTGCTGTAAAAAAGCTGAATTTCCCTGTAAGTACCTTGGTGTACCTCTGCATTATTCCAAACTGAAAAAAGAGGACTTACAACCTATTATGGATAAAACCTTTAAGAGGTTTGCAGGTTGGAGAGGTAAGCTTCTTAACTATCAAAGTAGACTTGTGCTTTTGAAAGCCTGTCTGGCTAGTATACCTATGTATCTTTTGTCAGTTATCAAATTCCCTAAGTGGGCTATTAAAGCCATTAATTCTCAGATGGCTCACTTCCTGTGGAGTGATTCTGAAAATAACAAAAAGTACCACCTAGCTAATTGGGAACTCGTTTCCATGAAAAAGGATTTTGGTGGGTTGGGTGTACAGAATCTAGGTGACTTTAATCTTTGCCTTTTAGCTTCTTGGATTAAAAGGTACCACAATGATTCTGGCAAAATCTGGAAACAAATTGTTGATTTCAAATATGATCCTGACCCTAATGTTTTCTCCTCTGCCCCCAATATCTGCTCTCCTTTCTGGAAAGGAGTAATGTGGGCAGCTAGAGCTGCTAAATGCGGCTACAAATGGAAAGTGGGCAACGGTAGAAAAACCAAATTCTGGAGTGACATTTGGATAGGGAACTGTAGTCTAGCTGTTTGCTACTGGAGTTTATTTGAAATCTCGAATGAGCCAGAGATTACAGTGGCCCAGGCCTACCAGAATGGTGAACTACACCTTACCTTTAGGAGGAATGTCTCTCCTGAAGGCTATGCCTTGTGGCTTGAACTTGTTCAACTAGTTAATACCATAACGTTGACAGAAAATGAGGACATGCCTGTATGGATGTTTCATTCATCAGGCGTATACAGTGTGCGTTCTTTTTATGGCTTTGTCAACAACAGAGGGATTGTTCCCATTCATACCCCAGCTGTCTGGGGGCTCAAAGTTCAACCTCGTCTGCATGTTTTCCTTTGGCTACTCGCCAATAATCGTTTGCTAACTAGGGATAACCTGGCCAAACGCAGAACAGTTGTTGATGGTTCCTGCTTGTTCTGCTCTGAAGCAGAAACTTGTTGCCACTTATTTTTTGGCTGTTTTGTGGCAAAGCAGATCTGGCCTGTTGTCTCTGAATTGCTAGGCGTGGAAGTGGGGACTGATTTTGGAAGCATTGCCAGATGGTGGATCAGTGAAAAAAAGAACTCACATATCAACTCTACCTGTGCAGCAGTGTTGTGGGCATTGTGGAAACTAAGAAATGATATGTGCTTTCAGGGGCTCGTTTGGCCAGGTGTTCGCGACGTTTGGCGAAGAACCGTGGAGGAGCTGGAGCAATGGAGGGTCTTGGCACCTCCATCGTCTACGGACATCCTGGAAGAAATCATCCTGAAGCTGAACAAACGCCGGGGGGATCTTCTACGAATTGCCTGGAGGTGATGATGCTGTCGGAGGCAAATGCTGCTCAGGAAGCAACGTGTAAGAAGGTTCTGGCCAAGTTCTGGGCCAAGTCTCTGCCTTAGCTGCTGCGTCGTTGTTTCGTTTTCTCCTTGTCTTAGTGGGGAGGTGTGCTTGTTGTTGAACCTTTGTCCCCTCCCTGTGTTGAGTTTTTGGTACTCTGGTTACTAGCCCGCCGTTCTGGCGTTTGGCTCGTGTGCTGTAATAACTTTGAACTCGTTTTGGTTTCAATGAAGCCGGGGGGGCGCCCTTTTAGTCTAAAAAAAAAACATGCAACTATCCGCGGATTGTGCCACATTTATCTCCTGGGTTTTCAAGCGTGGACATCTAGCACGCATCGCACGTACGCACAGCATGGTGATCCGGAGCTAGCAGCTGGCACCCGGAAGCACGCGTCGAGCTGCCTAACTCTTACAACCAACATACACCGCAACTATAAATACCCCTCGCCGGCACCCCTTGGTATTCATCGATCCATCACTCACTCACACAGCTCTTCTTCTCCTCTTCGTCCAACAGCAACCAAACGCCAACGCCTTCTCATTCTTCGTCCAACAGCAACCAGCTACAAATTAATGGAGCCGCCTGCTACTAAGCTCGTGTCGTCTCCCCTTCTCATGCTACTCGTGTTGTCAGTGTGCAATGCCATCTCAGCCGACGAGGCCCGCAGCTCGTCCACCAGCTCCAGCAAGAAGAACGTGTTCATCCTCGACAACTACGGCGCCCGTGGCGACGGCACGCACGAGGACACGCAGGCGCTGTCCAAGGCGTAGAGCACGGCCTGCTCCTCTTCCCGTCCGGCAGTGTTGCTAGTTCCTAAGGGCAAGACCTACCTGCTCAAGTCCACCACCCTTTCTGGTCCATGCAAGTCCACCATCGACTTCATGGTAAAAGGCACCCTGGTGGCTCCTCCGAGCAGGTCTGACTGGAGTGAAGACAGCCTCAGCCACTGGATCATGTTTCAAGGAATCTCTGATCTCAGTGTCACCGGTGGTGGTGCTATCAACGGTAACGGAGAGATTTGGTGGAAGAACTCATGCAAGACCAACCAAGCTTTGCCATGCACGCAGGCTCCTACAGCTCTCACATTTCACCAATGCGACAATCTGAAGGTGGAGAGCGTGAACATTTTAAACAGCCAACAGATCCATATGTCGATCGAGGATTGCACAAACGTGCGGTTGGCTAGCCTATCCATCTCGGCACCCGGCACGAGCCCAAACACCGACGGCATCCACATCACACGCTCCAAAGATGTGCAAGTTAGAGACTGCGTCATCAAAACCGGGGATGACTGCATGTCAATTGAGGATGGAACTCACAATCTTGAAGTCACCAAAGTAGTGTGTGGTCCAGGACATGGCATGAGCATTGGAAGCTTGGGAGATGACAATTCCAGAGCCGAGGTTTCTGGTATAACAATTGACTCTGTCCAGTTATATGGCACAACTAACGGTGCCCGTATCAAGACATGGCAGGGTGGAAGTGGGTACGCCAAGGATATCATATTTAAGAACATGATCATGGACAACGTGGAAAACCCAATTATTATTGACCAGAACTATTGTGACTCGGATAAGCCATGCGAGAATCAACAATCTGCCGTGGAGATAAGCAATATCATATTCAAGAACATTAGAGGGACTACCTCTTCCAAGGATGCCATCAAGTTAAGCTGCAGCAAAAATGCCCCGTGCTCTGATATTGCCTTGGAAAACATCGAATTGAAATTCGAGGGTGGCAAGGGTGACATCGAAAGCACCTGCGAGAATGCAAAATGGAGAAAATCCGGAAATGTTGTTCCATTGCCTTGCAAAGGCAACAACTAGATGGCTAACCATAGCATACTTTTATGTGAAATGTATATTGTACGTGAATTGAGAGAGAGCATGTCATTTTGTAGACAGATAGGTCGAGCATTATCGATAAGGCTTTTTCTAACATCCTTCAAGTAGTATATCTATGAGTCTATTGTCATATTGATGTAACATCCATCTCATTATTTCAAAAAATCCAACTATGGCTGGCTCTTCATGGTTAATATCGACATGATATGGCCAGATGACTCATAACTAATTGTACTAAATAGCATCACAGCCTGCATAAAGTATAAAATTCTACTGCATGTTAACTTTATTGATCCAGACACGTGGTAGCGAATCCACCTCGATATGACTGTGTGATATTCCGATCAAAATCTATATATGGATCAGTATGCTCAATGCGGTTAGTGGTGATGATGCAAGCTCTAGTCACTTTTACCACATCAACACATTGCAAGGAGCCATAACTAATTTTCTTTGCTATTGCTAACATTGGAAACCAAATATATCGAGATGGAAAAGCTAACTTATTGACCTTCGTGTTAATTTCAGATGAATAGTGGTTCTAACTTATTTACATCATACACGAAGGTAACATTCCTAAATATTATTATTTCTGATAGCCAGCATGATCTGCTAATAAATTAAAGTTAAATGGCGACGATAGTTGTTATATACGATTGTGCTGTTAGCTATCGGCGCATCACTTTTTTTTTTTTTTTGGTGACTTTCCCTGAAAATAGTGTATAAATACTACCTCAATTTAAGAAAACATTCGTATGTTTAAATGTATTGCACTTTCTTCTCCAACGACTCGGACTTTTGGTTGAATGGGACGTCGCATCCAACTCAATATGGTATGAGAGTCAGGAAGAGGTGCCAACTTCAAGAGTTGACCAACTCGCTATTAATAAAAAAAAATGTTGCAAATTTCATCCATATCATCCTTATGTGGAGCCTAAACGTGATGGGAGTGTTGTGATATGTTGATTTAGCTTCTAATACGTTCAGTATGAAGGTGTCTAGACATGAGATTTTTTTGGAATGCATTGATTATACTTTTCCACATGTTCGCTCTATCGGGTGAATTTGGTTAGGTGCCTACAACTTACAGCCAAGAGGTTACATGTCCAATCCTAATAAATATGTAAGATCTATAATTTTTTTCCACTATCTTCATTTAATGTTTGCAAGCTCTACATGCAAGGTGTCCACATCGTACATCCACTAGACGTGATAATGCATGCATACGAATTTTTCATGGCAATGGGCATTCAAATTTATTTTGGCACTCTACCATTCAGAATATCCACTTCATCAATTATCTCATGTCATCCGTGTGACTATGTATGCATGATTTTTTTTTGACAAAGTCCATGCAGCAATTTTTTTTACAATATGTATAAATCATTTTTATTCCTGTGGCTACGTGCAGGGTATCAACTAGTTTAATAAAAAAAAATGGAGTTTCCTCTACTTCCCTTGCTCATACCAAAATTCCAAAGAATTATAGGCATAATGTTGACAAAATACCCGCAATACTTGGTAATCATGCTTCCAAAAAAACCCATTAAAGGCTGAATGAATTTGGGATCCACTTTGAGAAGTGTTTTTTGAAAAAAAAATCGGCACACAAGCAATTTTTTTTAGTATGAACATATGTATTTAAATTTTTAATTGCGTTATTTTGAATTTATAATTTAAATTAGTACTTTCCTCATGATAATGTGTCTACTTTTTATTTTTTACCACTATTTTTTTGTCAGTCAAACGCAATGAATATGTGTCCAATTTTCACACAAATTAGAACATATTTGATTGCTGATTCCCTAATATTTAGATTTTCTGAATTTACAGTTACCTTTTCCCATTTAAAGGATTTTTGAAGATTTTTCGAAAGTGATTCAAATTTAAACCACAAATGTATTCCACTTTGCTTGTACAATGAATAGAAAAAGATTTAGGGTAATCTATGCAATGTCAACCGAGTTATAAAAGTTTTGACGACGATTTTCACCCTTTTAAAAAAAACTCAAAGAAAATAGAAAATGTTAATCTTTACCTAATAATATATATATATATATATATTATATATCTTTACCTAATAATAAAGTAACTAAGGTTTCTCTTTCGTCCGTCGTTTCCTTGGTCTTGGTTTGTTCGTACGTCGTGCGAGGATTCCATAGTTTGCAAGCTGACTTGGTCTCGATGGATGTGTTTGCTTCCTCTTCGTACGTCGCGTGCCTCCTTTTACGAAAAGGTCTCACCACAGGTTTCCTTCGTGAGTACGTCCACTACATACTCTACGTCTCACCGGTTCCCTACATATACACGTACACTTGAGATCGAGGAGACGACATTGATTATCAACCACGACGAAAACCACCCAATATACCTTGAACCAGACCGTCTGCACCTCTCGCCGTGTCCGCCATCCTCGACTCGTCTTGACCTGAGAGCCAACATGGCAGCGAACTGGGATATCGCGCCGTGGCGGAACTTGGTCACCCACAACGTGCCGCGCGCACTGCACCACCATACAGTATTTGGTGCTCTCGGCCCTCTCGCAAAGGTGCTCACGCTCGCGTCGACTCTGCAGGAGGTTAACCACCGGCCACCCATGTCCCACCCGATGATGACGCCGCATCATTAGTGTGCGCGTCCGCCAATGCCAACGACGACGCCGCTCTGTTCAACGTCGGGACCCCATGGGATGCGTCCTCGAGTGACGCCTACGTCTGAAGGAAGTCATCAAGGAGGACGTCGCCTTAGCGATGCGCTTTCGGCCGCAGCATGAAGACTCAAGCCCGCAGGCCCAGCTCGACGGGGAAGTGGTCGGCCGGGCAGTAGGCCTTCCCGCTGTGAAGCTGGCCAGAAAAGCAAAGTGGTTAGCCGAGACGGTCCCCGAGGAGGTGTGCATTGTGCAAGATAAAATGTGTGGCGCGGCGGGCTGACAAGCTGTGGTGGCGTGCCCTAGAGTCCTTTGCCAAGGAGATGATCTCGACAACGCAGACCATGGAGCTCCTCGCGACGGTCGACGATGTCGCCTCGCCGTCATGGCCGGGCATCACTATGTGGCATGCACGCGCTAGCCCCAGTCGATGACCCTGGAGACATTCCAGCGCCTGGGCGTCAACGCCGGAGCAGCCGCAGATATGCAAGGTGACCTAACCTCGCCATGCCTGCTTCCCTAATGAATCGAGTTCTCAATCCTATTTGGAACTGGGGAGGACTATTTGGATTATTGTTGCAGAGGAGGATCGTTTGTTGATGATTTTTGCACCTTAGCTTGAAGACTGAAGGTAAGTGATACATCAGATGGCTTTGCTCGCTCCGAGTCATCAGCGATGGCCAAAGTTCCAGACAAACTACTACTGTAGCTACTAGGGAGGCATCTTGCCAGGCTTGGTTAATGATGCTCCTTTGGGGTTCTCTCGAGGTACCTGTTCGTTGCTGATTGGCTCTCTTTATCTAATAGAATAACTTGAATTTTCTGTTGAGGTTTAGAATTACATAAAGTATTCAACGTTTGCATGGTTATTGCAGAGATTATTAATTAATGATGTTGAAAATACAAATAATATACTTCTTACAATTTTGAATAAATTCTTCTAAATATAAATGAGTTATTGTTTGAATTTGTGGATATGCAGGGAGATATCTATACATCAGAAGCCCCTCCATGAGTACTTTTTGTTTTGTTTTTGAATTGCCTCCTTACCACCATGGAGCTGCACGACATCCAAAGGTTCCTTAAACAAGATCGGCAAGATATATTTGGATAGCTACGTTTTTTAAATATTGAATATATTTTACCTCTCCTGCAATGTTAAATCCAGTTGCCCATGCAGTCACTAACTATTCCGAATGAGTAAATGACTTATGTCAAAAATGAATAGATGAATATTCTATTATTTGCAATATAACAATTGCTCCCGTGCGTCGACATTATGTCACAGATGGGAAACCATCGCCAGACCTTCACGGTTGCAAGGGATCAGAGACATATATAGAGGAGACGATAACTCAAAGCTAGAATACACTCAAACCACCACAAAAAATTGAGAAAAAAAATCAACTCATGAACTACATATGCCATAAAAGATCAATGATTATTAAGATAAAAAATAAACAAGGGAGATAAGAAAGAAGGATAAACGGTGATATGAGGCGTGTTACTTTTTTCTACCTATTGCAACGCACGAGCATATTTACTATAGTTCAATGAGAAAATATAAATTTTACATTTAAAATTATGCATAGATTGTCAAATAATGATTTATCGAATGAATTTAAATTAAATAAATTAGTATGTAACTACAAGAGGATGAGGTAACAATGGAGAGATGGAGATTAATTCCACTCTTTTTTTTTACGTCAGACGCCCTAATCACCAACTCCACATAGACGCCGATTGAGTATGATCTTAATTCGACGACAAAGTCCTAGATATCACCACTGCTATAGCTGATAATGTCCTTACGTAACATAATTATTTCTCTACAGTTGTTGCAACGCGCGGGCATTTTTACTATATCACCTATACTAATAATAGCATTGCAAGTTGCAATATGCGCGTATTCATCACTAGAAGTGAAGCCAACAATGAACTACGACAAGCGCAACCCGCATAGTCTCTTCTACCGGTCCGCGCTCATGAACCTCAAGGGTGACCTCCGCCGCAGCCCCTTTCACACATTTAAATTCTATGTCATAGACAACCCTTGCTGGAACGCCGACAAGTCAATGTCGGACATATGCCAAAAATCCTCGCCGTTGCAAAGCAAGTAGCAATTTTCGTATGTTAGGTCCTTTTTTTCTTGGCCAGCGCTACCTCCGTCAATATGTATACAATTTGGGACATGCAATGCTTAGTCATGAGAATTCGATGGAGTGCACGGGTATTCAAATCTGTTCGGACACATGAAAAAATCCATCGATTGGTGGCAAGCCATCGACGTGTCCGTCTCAGGCTCGAGACAGCCATTGTACCATGAAGAAACCATGGATGAACAAAGATACTACTTGTGAAGTGAATCTACTATGTAAATAATTTTCAAACCTGATATTTAACCAAAATGATCCGGCTTAGCAGTCTTATACATGGCATATAAGTATGATTTCTTATTGACATCCTACCCCTCCGGAAAAAAACCCGAGACCATTGATCTCCGGCCATTGGAGCTAGCACCCTCCTCCCACCGGTTGAACGAATCTGCGATTACCACCAAAAAAAAATTTTCCTCTGTCATTGGTTTCCGTCAAAATTTAGGTTACAACTATATTTTTATCCAAAAATTAAATCTTTTCTCTCCCGTTGCAACGCACGGGCACGTTCCCTAGTATAATAATAAAAGCATTAAGACTTCTCTGGTTGGTTGGTCGGTTGGTCGGTCGGTCCGTCATTAAAATTGCCCTGAAAGTTGATATAAATTACCCACACTGCCACCCGTAAGTGAAAAACGGTTCGTACATTTTCTAGGAGGAACGTTTCTCCTTGTTCCGTCGTGTTTCATGCCGTCCATCGTACTTAGTTTGCTGCTGGTTACTTTTCATCGTACGTGATCCACCGTTAGGATTTAGGAGTCCGGATTCCTGAACCCGTCCAATTCAGTCTGATCTTGATGTAAACCGGACAAAGAGTCTCACACCAACACGTACCAGTCTAATATAAATCCGAACCTACCGCAAAACAGTTGAGGCAGCATGGTTCGATACAAAAAATCACGTCCTAACCGCCCACGTCCTGAGATGTAGAAGACATCCCCGTCGCAGCGTCCTCTAATGTGGTCGGCTCTTATTCTCGCTTTTGTTGCGTCTCCCTTTGGCGTGGGCAGAGAATGGTTCGGCGCCTCGGCGGCCATGAGGAGTAGGGCGACATGGGCCACTTTCAAGCAGAGAGGGTGACTACTACCACAAGTGGCTAACACCTCTCTCTATCTGTCCGCCGTATCCGGCAACATCGTTTACACGAACGCATCAATCTAGCTCATCCCTCAAATTCCACAGCCGGAGTGGGTGCAGCGTCCACAGGGTGAGGCCCTAGAGACAGTGGCCGATGATAGAGGACATTGGCACGAAGATGCGGAGACGGCGCGGCCTGCTTCGGTGATCTGGGTGAGGATGTTTCATAGTTTAAAATAGCGGGCTATTGCATATAGCCCCGGCGGTTTCAGAAGTTATGAAAGGCTATAGCCGGGCTATAACCATATAGCCGTTTTGCTAAAATATTGAAAAAATAGTAAAATTTAGACAACATATAATCATTTATATAGTATTATTCGCAAATGCATAACGTAACAGCATAGTCATATAAGATGAACGAACAATCAGGATTTTAAATAACAACTATTCATGACAAAGTTCAACGGTTCTGAAACTAGGTCGGGATAGGTCGCACTCGCACCTCACAACAGCAATTCAACAACCAACGGTGATTGATTTGGGCCCTAGAGACAGTGGCCGATGATAGAGGACATTGGCACGAAGATGCGGAGACGGCGCGGCCTGCTTCGGTGATCTGGGTGAGGATGTTTCATAGTTTAAAATAGCGGGCTATTGCATATAGCCCCGGCGGTTTCAGAAGTTATGAAAGGCTATAGCCGGGCTATAACCATATAGCCGTTTTGCTAAAATATTGAAAAAATAGTAAAATTTAGACAACATATAATCATTTATATAGTATTATTCGCAAATGCATAACGTAACAGCATAGTCATATAAGATGAACGAACAATCAGGATTTTAAATAACAACTATTCATGACAAAGTTCAACGGTTCTGAAACTAGGTCGGGATAGGTCGCACTCGCACCTCACAACAGCAATTCAACAACCAACGGTGATTGATTTGGGTTCCGAAATTGACGGAGGTGACAAATTTTGGACCAATTTTTTGGTCCCCTAGACGGGATATAGCCAGGCTAAGAGGCTATATCCGGGCTATATCCATACAGCCGGGCTATTAGCGGCTATTCTCCATATAGCCTCTGAAGATTTTAGCCGTAGCTCCGACTCTCTCGGAAGGCTATAGCCTGGCTATAGCCGGCTATTTAAAAAATTTCATGTTTAGCATGCCTATGTAGAGCATGGGAGCGGGGTCGGCATAATCGCGGAGACACGGACCTGCCGGTGCCTATCCAGTCGCTTGGCGGCGCAGACAGGACCAGCGAGGAGCGCGTTGGCCGCGCGCACCAGCGTGTACGGGACCTCCACCACCTTGCGCTCCCGGAGCATGTCGCGCAGCCAGCTAAGGTCAATGATCTGGGCGAGGTGAAGGATCGGACATGGAGCTGCTGTCGTTAAGGCAAGAGGAAGAGCCACTCATGCATGGTGTACTCGACGCCGCTATCCAAGGCGACCAGGTCATCCATGGCGTGGTCGATATCCATGGTACATAAGAAGGTCCAGGACATAAAGATTCTGCCAGTCGTGCAGGAGGAGGAGGCGTCGCTCATGCACGGCAAGCTCGGCGACGGAAGTGCGGTCGACCAGGGCGTCCTTGTCCATGACAAGGAGCCGCTTCCCTACGCGCGTGACGAAGACGTCGTGTTACCATGTGTTACCATTCTGAAGAAGTACGTGCTACCATTCTAAAGAAGTACGTGCTAAGCAGGGGCCAACGCGTGTGCAAGATAGGTCAGTACAACATATTTGATTTAGCCTTATTCTGACGTGAAAATAACAAATGTAATTCCTATATGTTATTTAATTAGCTCCTTGTGTTGCAGTATATATGTTGAGCAAGTAATTTCACAAATGTGGTACTTTTACTTAGGAAATAATTAGAAAGATATGCAGGTCCAAAGAGTTTATTTATGAGATTCATGCACTAATGCAAATATTAATGAATTCATCTTCGTAGTTTCTAAATAAATACAAATTGATGGAATTTGGAGAGCGAGGATTACAGAGTCCGTAGAAATATTGGTGCGGGCCAAAAAGACAAACTTCTAAGGAGCTCTCCAAGATGACATTTTTATTGGAGTTCATCACCGCCACTCGTTCTCTATTGGAGGAGAAAATGTAAAATAATGGTGCCGAGGCTAGGGTTAGACCGGTCGATGATTTTAGGGCAAATGTGAGTTGTGACAAAGCTTTTATCCAAAATTGAATTGTTTGTCTCCGTTGCAACGCACGGACACGTTTGCTAGTATATATAATACTTTGACACATGGCATATTTATGTTTACTAGTTGTTAGGAAAAATGACAAATATGCATGTTTTTACGTCTTTTTGTTAGAAAAAAAATTCACAAAATGGATTATAATGTATGAACAATTATGACTTTTGAGCCAAATGGTCAAGATCATAACCATATTCATGGCATATTTGATCATAATGTGACCATATTTTGAACAAAGGTATATATTGGCACGCAAAAAAACTAGTGAAAAAGGTAATTTCCAACGTTTTGTTATAAAAAATATTTTTCATGTTCTAAGGGCCAAAACAGTTTTTTTTTATTGTGAAGTAGGTGCAATTAAAATGGTTCTAATTGGATCCTCCAAACCTTCACACACATAGTAGAACATACTATATAACGAATTTATAAGTATAAATAATTTTCTCTAGGTAATTTCCCCCATCAAATGAATTTTGACCAATTCCGAAAACTAAAATATGCAAAATAAAAAGTTACTTTTTGGTACTCAATTACGATTATATGCAATAGATATATAGGGTGTTGAAAGATTTGGTTCCTAGCTGTGTATAGCCTTATTTTGAAAAGCAAAGAAGATGAAGAAAACGCCAGAAAATTCAATCATTTGGCATAGAGCCTATGCCCTTTTATATCTATTAAGTGTTTGGAAAAATTATAAACATGTATTTTCATATATTTTGTAAAAAAACATAACATAACTGAATATCATATATAAACATTCAGGCCTTTCGACCCAAATGATGAATCTCTAACCATATTCATAGCATAGTTCATATTTATGTGATCTTATTCACAAGAGTGCGTATGTTCATTACAAAAAATGGTTCCAAAAATAGTTTCCAACTTTTAGTTACAATTTTTTTTGTCTAACTTTTGAAAATAGTTTTTCCGTGTGTGAATCAAGTGCAAATAATATGATAAAGCTCACACATACATAATATTCACGCAAAGTATACCATATTAGATAGCTAATATCCGAGAATTGCGATTTTTCATTATCTATCTACTTTTTCTCCATTTAATGAATTTCGCTCGATTTCTCCAAAGTATCTAAAATTTAAACTACACTTATATGATAGGTTTTTCATTAAAATTTATAATGATTTATTTCATATAGGCTTGTAGGACACTATTATTTTTTAAATAAACATAATATAATTCAACACAAACCTCAAGAATTATAAGTAAGAAATGTGTTGGCTTGACTGTTTTTTTTCTATATATTTCATTAGCGAAATAATTATATTAGATGACTCACAAAATACTTGGCCAGACGAACTATGGCTAACGAATCCCAAAATAAGCCAAGCCATTGTATGGTTGACATTCTTCGTGGTGTGTACAAAACTAAATATTCCAATGAAAAAAAAGTAAATTCCACTTTTTAATATGCATTTCAGCATCTGGCACACTAATTACCCCATTTAATAACTTTGGACCTTTTCTAATGCATTTTCGTTAGACAATGTGTGAGGCGATGATTAAGGCTAAAAATATCATAAAAGCTGCAAGGACTTGAGGAGATGGTGAAGAGAAAGCTGGACTTTATTGGTGATAGAATACTTTAATCTTTACATACTGCATGTTTGTAAAATACCACTCTGTTATGTATGGTGTATTTCTGATCTAATATCATAAATGGGATAATAAGTGTCACAAATACATAAATATTGGTAAAAAGTTTAATTCACTAAAAGAGAAACTGGTGGAGGCCATTCTTTTATATTGGGCCTAGCCGACTTGGGGGGAGAGGCCTCTTAGTAGGACTCCTGATATGTCATAAACGTATCCTTAATTTCTGATGTTTCATTTTGTTTTCATGTTGTTTCCCACATGTTTTCCATACACTTTATGTCAATTTTACACGTTTTCCGGGACTAACCTATTAAAAAGATTCTACAGAGCCAGTTCCTTGTTTTCTGCTGTTTTTAGTTTAGAAAAATTGTTCTAGAAATATTCTCGGAATTGGAAAATTCGAAAGCCAGAAGTCCTAAAAGTACCGGAAGCTTCCAGAAGTCACGAAGAGTCCCGGAGGGGGGCTACAGGGTGGCCACACCATGGGGTGGCGCGGGTCCCCCCTAGTCGCGCTACCTAGGGGTGTGGGCCCCCTGGCCACCTCCCGGCATCGCCCATTCTCCCACATATACTCCCCGATGCATAAACCCTAGGAGAATCTACCTTTTCCGCAAAATACATCCGTAGCTCCGCCGCCGCCACCGACAAGTTTCGGGGGGACAGATCTCTGTTCTGGCACCCTGCCTGGATGGGGAAGTGCCACCAGAAGCCATCTCCATCGACTCCACCGCCATCTCCATCGCCGTTGATGTCTCCTATGATGAGGAGGGAGTAGTTCTCCCCCGAGGCTGAGAGCTCTACCGGTAGCTATGTGGTTTATCTCTCTCTCCCATGGTGTGATCTTTATGTGATAATGAGCTTTGTAATCTAGTTGAATATGTAGATTGATCTTCATGTGTTATAAAACTCAAGTGGTTTTGTTATCTCCGTAAACACTTTGATCACGGGGTAAAGGTGATAGTGTGTGCACCGTGTGGTTTAGCATGGTATTTATATCTTGTGTTCGAAGATGAACCTATGAAATTGTGGAGTTTGCGTGGAACCATCTGGCTCCCATGGTGATATCATGGGGGTTATTTGATTGGGAAAGTGCTTACTCTAAGGAGTGTTGTTACAGCCCTACGCAATGATTGGCGTTTGTTATTCGACCGGAGAGTGGTTCGGCATAGCATAGTGAAGAAATGATATTTATGCATTCAATTATGTTTTCATTGTTGAGAGTGTCCTCTAGTGAAAGTAGGAGCCCTAGGCCTTATTTCCATGCATTGAAACACCGTTTTCCGCCTGTTCTGCTACATGTTTCCTTGCTGCCATTTTTATTTCAGATTGTTATTATTACTTATAACCACCCATATTACTTGAATTTTACTCTCTCTTCGCCGAACTAGTGCACCTATATCCCTGACAAGTATATTGGGTGTGTTGGGGACACAAGAGACTTCTTGTATCTTAATTGCAGGGTTGCTTGAGAGGGATATCTTTGACCTCTAGCTACCTGAGTTTGATAAACCTTGGCTGATCCACTTAAGGGAAACTTGCTACTGTTCTACAAACCTCTACACTTGGAGGCCCAACACTGTCTACAAGAATAGAAGCGTGCGTAGACATCAACCTCTTTTCTGGCGCCGTTGCCGGGGAGGTAAGGTAAAAGGTACTCACATCCTCTTGTGTGAGTGCTCGGGGTTATTTCCTTCAGATTCTGCAATTAAATATTTTTGTTTCTTGTTTTCACTAGTTAGGCTTATTAGAAAACAACAAAAATATGAGAGATCTTTATAATATTTATCTTGAGTTAGGACATGAAGTGTTTGAAGAGAAAATTTAAAAACCTATGGAACTTTATTTGCATGCTAATAGCAATGTTATTAGTATGAATGCTTTGAACACTATTATTTATAATGATATGGAAAAGTCTAAGCTTGGAGAAGCTAGTTTATATGAAAATGGTCTTTTTTAGTTCCCCAAGCACGGAGGAGAAAATTTGCTTTGATGATGATCTTATGCCTGTTACATATAGTAGTGATCATGATTGGGAAGAGTACACTACTTTTGATATTGAAAATGATGATATAGATAGCTCTAAACTTGCAGATGATGTGTTTGAAAATACTTTTGCTACTGATGATTATATGCTTGATATATATCCTCCTAGTAAATATGATGATATGTTTACAAATGAACACATTTTGGAGGATAACTATTCTATTGCTTATGATGATATTATTCTTCCTATATATGATGATTACAATGATGAATATGATATTTTCAGTCCACCTACTATTGAGGATAAAATTAATTATGATTGCAAAATGCCTCCTATATTTGATGATTATGGTGATGAGAATCATAATGATAGCTATTTTGTTGAATTTTCTCCCACTACTATTAATAAGATTGACTATGCTTATGTGGAGAGTATTAATTCTTTTATGCATGTGGCTCATGATAGGAATGTTTTATGTGATATTTATATTGTTAATTTCATTCATGATGTTACTGAAAGTTCTTATGATAGAGGGAAACATGGTTTTATGCATCTCAACAATATTAAGTTTCCCCTCTTTATGTTAAATTTTTTGATGTTGCACTTATTTTGTCTTCCTATGCTTGTTGTTTTGTGTTTTCATGACTTGTTATTCTGCAAGATTATTTTTCATAGGAAGTGGGTTAGACTTAAATGTGTTTTATATTTGGTTCTTGATGCTCTCTTATTGTGCTTAAACTCTTATTCTTATGTGAGCATCTTTTAAAAATCATTGTGCCTAGCTGAAAGGCGTTAAAGAAAAGCGCTACCAGGAGACAACCCGTTTTATTTCTCTGTTTTCATTCAGTTTTCCTTTGTTTTCTTTTGTGAGCTTTGCGCCTGGGTGTTTTCTATTTCCTTAGAAACCCCGCTTTATCTTTTATTTTTTGTTTTTGTTGAGCCAAGTAAGCCTCTAGTGGAAAGTTGAGACTATATTTCAGATTTCTGCGCAGGAAACAGATTTCTGCTGTCCACTTTTAAATACGTATAAAATCACAGAAAATTCACAATGAACTGAGATTGTTTGTTCTTAATCGTGGGAAAATATGTGCAACGTTTCTTAGTTGACCACTTTTTTATTTGAGCAACAGAATATTTTCCAAAAAATCGACCTTTACCTGTTGTTCTGTTTTGACCGATTTCTGCCAATTATTGCATTTGCATCTTAATCTCTTTCTTTTGTTGTTCTTTTGAGAAAAGGAGTTTTAAAAGAAGTTGTGACAGTATCTAATTTTTTGTGAGTGCTAGGATTGTGTTAAAACTGAACCATGTGAATTTATTATTTCGATTGCACTAACGTTGCTAATGAAGATTGTGAGAAGTTTGGTGTGAAGGAATATTTCACGGGTCAAGAGAAGAGGATGATATGATGTGATCAAGAAGAGTGAAGAGCCTAAGCTTGGGGATGCCCTGGAGGTATATCCCAAAAAATTCCAAGAAGACTCAAGCGTCTAAGCTTGGCGTTGCCCAAGGCATGCCCTTCTTCATCGATAAATTATCAGTAACTTCTAGTGAAACTATATTTTTATTCGGTCACACCTTATGTGCTTTACTTGGAGCGTATTTTATTTTTTCTTTCAGTTTTTTTAGTTTTCTTTGCTTTAGTTTATGGTTGGATCTTATCATACTTGTGTGGGAGATAGACACGCTCTGTTTTCATTGCTTAGAACACTCTAGTTTTCTTTCTTATTGTTCTATGAGTGTTCACTTTTTGCTAGTACTGCGTTTATCCTTTATTTTCATGCATCTCTTATTCAGAGCTGTTAGTTTTAGTATTGTTATTTGAGTACTCTCATGTTTTCTTTCTTTATCATGTAGAGTATCTTGTATGGTGCTTGTTGGGAAAAGAAACTGCTGCTTGATGTAGAATTTTTAATAGTGCAAATAGAAGCTTGTATAGACTGTGGCTAGAACTTTTTCATGCCATGCTAACTGTTATTTTAGTTTTAAAGCCTTGTGGTTATTGAGTAGAATGAATAGCCTCAAATAGCTGAGAGTGTGTAATATTTTTTGGAAGATCCATGAGTTGTTCTTATCATAGTAAAGCATCAATCTATTGTATTATCTTTCGAATATTTTATTTGGTTGACTTGGCGCATGCTCACACAATGTTTATGACTACGAACCAGTCACGAATAGCCTCCATGACCATTTAGATTTTGAACTTGTGATACCGCTTATGCTTTAATTAATGATGCTTATGTCGCTATACATGATTATGGATCTTATACTCTCTTGATTTGTTGCTCCCAGTCCTTTGCTAGCCTCCACCTGTAATGAGTATGGAATTCTACTCGTGCATCCAAACTCTTTAAACCAAAGTTTTCCCATTGTGTACACCATACCTACCTACATGCGGTATTTCACTGCCACTCTAAGTAAATTGCTCATGTGCTACCAATAAAACTTTCTAAAAAGTATTCATGTTTTGTGCCCCTGTTTTAGCTCATGAGGACGTAAATAGAGAATATTTATCTCACTTGTTGATTGGATTTCACACCCTGGACTAGTGGCTTCATCCTCTTATCCAAATGATAGAAGAGCTGGCAGCGGGGTGCCCAGCCCCAAATTAATACAAGCAAATTGTCTTCACTATTTTTGCCTTTGATTTATCAGTCAAAGCATAATTGTGTAAACAAAAGAAAAGAGGGATGATCTTCTACACCAGTTGCGTCCTTCACCATGGGAGCCGCTCTTGTGAATCCAGTTGGCTTGTGACATACTGTATTGTCTGTTTACCATTCGTTGACATAAGAATACACCTCTCTTAAAAAAAATTAATACCTTTGTTTAATAAAATAAAAAGCTGTAGCACATGCGTGATCCCTGCTTCCCTCTGCGAAGGGTCTTTCTTTTACTTTTATGTTGAGTCTCCATCTTCTAACTTTATGCACAGTTGATAGAGCATTTTTGCCATTCTGAGTTCTATGTGCATTTGTCCCATAAACATCAATAATTACTTCATGATGTGATATTATTTGTTCTAGTCTTCCTCGCGAACTTTGTAAGTGTCCTGGCATTTATGTTTTGTCCCTCTCTTAAGGACTAGCGAAATACCACTTTGCCATGCTTTCTCTATACCTGAAACAAAACGTTTATCTTTCATTGCATTCTTATCCATGATCCTTTATTTAAGATACTCTTCATGATGCAAAGTGATTGCTATGCTTTATTATTAAATTTCTATTTATCATGTTTGTGTTTGAAGTTCTATGATCTCAGCGTACATATGCTTTTACATTATAATGATCAAGTTTATGATTGTAGCATGTCACCTCAGAAATTATTTTGTTTTATCGTTTACCTACTCGAGGACGAGTAGGAACTAAGCTTGGGGATGCTTGATACGTCATAAACGTATCCTTAATTTCTGATGTTTCATGTTGTTTTCATGTTGTTTCCCACATGTTTTACTTACACTTTATGTCATTTTTAAACGTTTTTCGGGACTAACCTATTAACAAGATGCCATAGAGCTAGTTCCCTATTTTTTGCTGTTTTTAGTTTCAGAAAAGTTGTTCTGGAAATATTCTCGGATTTAGAAATTCGAAAGCCAGAAGTCATAAAATTTCCGGAAGCTTTCAGAAGTCCCGAAGAGCCCCCGAGGGGGGCCACATGGTGGACACACCATGGGGTGGCGCGGGTCCCCCTGGCTGCGCCACCTAGGGCTGTCGGCCCCTGGCCACCTCCCAGCATCGCCCTTTCGCCCATATATACTCCCTAATTGATAAACCCTAGGAGAATCGACCTTTTCTGCAAAATACATCCGTAGCTTCGCCGCCGCCACCGACAAGTTTCGGGGGACAAATCTCTGTTATGGCACCCTACCGGGACGGGGAAGTGCCCCCGGAAGCCATCTCCATCGACTCCACCGCCATCTCCATCGTCGTTGTTGTCTCCTATGATAAGGAGGGAGTAGTTCTCCCCCGAGGTTGAGGGCTCTACTGGTTCATCTCTCTCTCTCTCTCTCTCCCATGGTGTGATCTTTATGTGATCATGATCTTTGTAATCTAGTTGAATATGTAGATTGATCTTCATCTGTTATGCTACTCAAGTGGTTTTGTTATCTCCATAAACACTTTGATCACGGGGTAAAGGTGATAGTGTGTGCACCGTGCGGTTTAGCATGATATTTATATCTTTTGTTGGAAGATGAACCTATGAAATTGTGGTGTTTGCATGGAACCATATGGGTCCCATGGTGATAGCATGGGGTTTACTTGGTTGGGAAAGTGCTTACTCTGAGGAGTGCTGTTATAGCCCTATGCAATGATTGGTGTTTGTTTTCGACCAGTGGTTCGGAGTAGCATAGTGAAGAAATGATATTTATGTTTTCATTGTTGAGAGTGTCCTGTAGTGAAAGTAGGAGCCCTTTGCCTTATTTCCAAGCATTGAAACACCGGTTTCCGCCTGTTCTGCTACATGTTTGCTTGCTGCCATATTTATTTCAGATTGTTATTATTACTTATAACCATCAATATTACTTGCAGTTTACTCTCTCTTCGCCGAACTAGTGCACCTATATACCTGACAAGTATATTGGGTGTGTTGGGGACACAAGAGACTTTGTGTATCTTAATTGCAGGGTTGCTTGAGAGGGATATCTTTGACCTCTACCTCCCTGAGTTCGATAAACCTTGGGTGATCCACTTAAGGGAAACTTGCTGCTGTTCTACAAACCTCTGCATTGGAGGCCCAACACTGTCTACAAAAATAGAAGCGTGCGTAGAAATCACTCCCTACTTACCTAACCGCACCATGGGGGGTGGGGGCAGGTGGAGTCCTACTAGAACTCCCTCCCTTCCCTATGAAATGTGGGGAAGGTGGAGTCCTCCTAGGAATCCCACCCCCAATCCGTTTTAGTAGAGGGGAGTTCGAAACCAAGGAGGTATCATCCCCCCCTCTTTTCCAGTCCTTATAAGGGTGGAGTCCCTGGCCAATTCAGTCAAGGTTTCTCCCTCCCCGTCATGGACGCATCCCTATTGGGCCCATGTGCCCCACTTGCACATGTGTCCCCACTAGGGTTTGAACATTCTCACCATTCTAAAACCCCAAAAGTTTCGGACTCCTCCAAAAAAATTCGAAACCTTCCTGATTATTTTGGAACTTTCCATAAAATGTCTGGAACCACTAGGTCCACTCCCGGTGACATCCCGGAATTGTCCTTCATAATTTGAGACACTCTAAAAATTTGTCAGATGTTACTTCGTATCCATTTTCCATCGGAACACACCTTTTAAATGTTGTTGAACCTTAAGTGTGTGATCCCCTATGGGTTCTAATACATATGGACATATCTGGAACTCCTCCCGCTATAATGATCATTATCGGTATCTTGATGCATACAATAATCCCCATATGTATCACCGAGATCTTTATCGCGAGAAAAATTTGTAACACAATCATTCTCTTATCACAGTGCTTCTCGATACTTTACAATTCCCGAGGTGAAACATTCCTCGTTACTCAGCATGTAATATTTTATACATTTTGTATTCAGAAATTCTTTACGATCATCACCATGGTCATGTGTCCGGTCGGATGATGAGGAACATTGTAATAACTGAGAAGGCCCAGAGTGTATCTCTCCATCGTGAGGAGTAGCAATCTCATAACTACACTATATATAATAATGTAGTACTATTCGGTAAAAGCGAGATAAGTAATTTATAATTATCCTATTGTGGATAACGTTTGCAGGAAGCCACCATGTTCATATCGTATCCAGACTTATATGTATCTTACGGTCAAACTATTATAGCAATGGTAATATTTAAACTCAGGAAATACTGATAATATTGATGATGTGTTTCAATGGTATATCAATTGGTTATTATCCATCGTTGTTGTCCCCCCAACAACTCTGATCTCACATACTACTGGCAACCACACAACAATTTGTCATTTGCCACATAGTTAGGAAATAAGGACTATCATAATGCATGAACCAATCATAGGGGAATAAATGAGTATATCATTGGTGTTTACATTCGACACATGTATAAGGATTTTCTTCCGAATACTCACTATCCAAGACTAATACATTGCACAAAATATCAACTTAATCATGAAACATAAATATGAATAATAACACTTTATTATTGCCTCTAGGGAATATTTTTGTCACCTCACTTTCGTCTCCGATTTCAAGGAGCCTGACATGATTCCAAAAAAGAACAACACCCTCGACACGGGTGCTTTCTACAGGCTCCGCACGTAGGGTGTCGATGCCCCTTCTTCAGTTTCATGTGGTTAAATTACGCACCGTCGAAACTCTAATTCTTCTCCTGGCTACTCTCTAGGTCCCGGACTCATTCAACGGAAGCTCTGTTCCGAAAGAACATTCTCACAATTTCCGAAGCCGTCTTTCACATTTGCGTTGCTCCCATGGAAACTACCAACCATATCTTCTTGGAGTGGAGTTTCATGAAGAGGTTATGTAGCTGGATCGGTGTCTCTCTTCTTCACAACGCCAACATGAGCTACACTCATATCCCCCCTTAGCCCGGTCCCGTGTAAAACTGCATCGACCTTCACTCTGATGTGTTGTTTGATCATATGGAAGCATCAAAGGCGCAGTTCTTTTGGTGGCTTCTCCGAGAAGCTGCCCTCCCCATAGCTTCCTAGAGAAGCCGCTCCAAAAATTTAGGCAGGCTTCCAAACTAGTTTAGGCTAAACTATTTCAGAAGCCTGCCTAAATTTTAGGTGCAGCTTCGCCAGGAAGCTGGGGGAGGGCAACTTCTCGGAGAATCCACCAAAGAACTGGGCTGAAATGTTGTTTCCTTCCGCGACCAACTCCCAAGCTTAATTTTGCTTTGGAATGTGTGTCGTGGTGAGAAAAATATGTTATGTATTAGACTGCAGCCGCAACGAGATGCGGATGCAGAATCCTGGCCTGCTTGCCTCGGCGGGCCATCTCTAGGCAGCGTGTCACCGTCTTCACAAAGTTGCGCTCAATATTTTCTCCTGGCTGCTCTCCCGGTCTCGTATTCATTTGAGGGAAGCTCTGTTACCAAAGAACATTGTCTGCCCGAAGCCATCTTTCCCATCAGTGGTTCTCCCATGGAAACTGCCAACCATATCTTCTTCGAGTGCAGCTTCATGAATAGGTTATGGAGCTCAATCGGTGCCTCTCTTCCACACAACATCGACGTCATTTGCACTCATACCCCCCCCCCCTCTTACAGTTGTCCCATCTGTGGAGGCCCCAAACCGGAAGGTCTAGAACCCCTCATATGCATACATTCACGATCCCAGGAATTTCAGCCGTGAACAACATACGAAGTGGTACACAGATACATTATCCATTACACGAATAACAACAGTCTTACAAGCCAATGGTCACATGACCAAGTCTTTATTAGATGTCTCGCAGGACAGGCAAAGTCTCACAACTCACAAACACAGCGAAAAAAAACACACGTAGATAGCCCATGTCACGCCGTCACCGACAGGCTGCTGACCGGGAGCCAGGCCTAGTTCGCGTAGTCGTCAGAGTAGTACCCTTCCTCGTATTCCTCCTCCAAAGGTGTCTCCTCAAAGCCTGGCCAAGTAAATAGCTAGAGGCAAAACCAATATGAGTACTTTTGAATGTACTCAGCAAATCATCCTTCATACACTTACAAAATGCATCATGCTTATATGGTGGATAGGAAGGCTATAAATAGGGTTCACTACCCATGGTGTACATCTAAGATGACATCATAGTTGCATTCACTTTTATCTATATCTTCGTTGAAGAAGATACTTCAGAAGAAAATAATATAATTTTTATTTCTCTTGTAGATATCGCATGTACAAGAGGTTTTATAAAAGAAAGTTTTCTTTGCAAAACTTCTTGGAACAACATGTTCAGATCCTTCATCAGTACCTCCCAGGTACAAGTCCTTTTTTTAAAAAAAACACTTTAAAAAAAAAACTTGACACAATACTAGCTACATGGCCTTTCAACTGCCCATATCCGAGGGCTCGGCTATTCTGAATAGTTTTACTCTGCAGAGGTGTACACATTCCACTAGATCCAATCCTCTGCCATGAACCACCCATGGATCGACATAGCGATATGCAAGAATCAGAAGAATGATCCTAAATGTCCACTCTGACACAAGCTAGTATATGCTCATTCCTTCAGGTGGGGTGTTCTCCCCGGCATCAGTGTCGAGACATCGTAGTAGTTTTCATAGACGGGGGTGCCATGAGACTACGGTAGAGACGTGGGGTAACGGGATAGCGTAGTAACACAGAACACGGGATTTTACCCAGGTTCGGTACGTCGCGACAGTACGGCGTACCTACTCCTGCACTTCTCACTAATTGGGACTAAAGCCCGTTTATCAGGGTTACAATGTGAGGGTGTAGATCTAGCTTCTCGGCGAGGATGAGCTTCTCGGCGAGTTGCGTAGAGCTTGAACTTGTGTCTAACTTGCTTTAATCTATCTCCCGTCCGGCTTTATATAATAGCCGGATTAGGGCTTACAGAATAGGAAACCTAGAAGACTACGTTTAACTTGTAACTTGGAAAGCAAGGAATCCGTCTTCTCCTCCAAGCCAGATCACACGGGCCGTGATCCGGGTTCTTCTAGAATCCGGCTTCTGCGCGTCGGACTACTGGGCCGCCCAATGGACCTAAGCCCATTACCAAGTAGGCCACCCTGGTAGTCCGGCTCTTTGTCTACCATCTTCTATACCCATATTCAGCATATATCCGACAGTAGCCCCCAGGAAGGATCAAAACTCTGATTCTCCGTCTTTCGTCAAATACATTTTGTCCGGGAAATCTTGATTCAGCAGTCTTGATTCTTTCTACTTTCCTTTTGAAGGAGATGGTAACATAAAACTCGGAACCATGAAAATCTGGCTTTTCTTCTCGCGATCCTTCGCGGAAAAGGAACTTCTAACGTCAGCGTCTTAAACATGCTGACGCAAGCGTCGCTTGGTTCCACGCGGGAAACCCCTCAGCGTATCTCTGACAGATTCTCACGGGAAACGAGGAGATAGCCATCATTCCCCTGCCGTTTTATTTCCCGTAGTTTCCGGCGAGCGACACGCGTCGAGCATCCAACGGTCGAAAGAGCCGTTGGCACGTATCTAAACGGGTTTCCGGCTATAAATAGCCATCATCGTCCTCGCCAAAAACTTTCCTCACTCCCTCACTGCCCACGCCATTGACGCGAACGCGAGCTCGAGAGCAAGTTCCTTGTCCCAGCGCACACATCCCTCGCACGCCAGAACGCAACGCGCCACCAAAAGATGGCCTCCTCGCCGTCGTCGCCGACCCGCGCCGCCATCGACGAGCTCATCGGCGACCTAGATCCACAGCCGGGATCGAAAAAGCACACCGGCGGCGAGCCGGAGAAGACCACGGCTTCCGCGACGGGCGGAGAAAACACTTCCGCCGCCGCGGACATTGCGACATCAAGTGCCGCGACAACCCCGCCGTTCGCACCTGAAACGGCGGAGGAAAAGATCGAGCTCCTCGGCGACGAACTCGCCGCCGCGGAGGCCGCCGCCGCCGGAGCGGACGAGGAAGCGGAATCTGCAGGCAACTGGAGTGCCTGCAGTATTCCCCCGGCTCTCCTTCCAAACTTGGAAAAGGAGGGCCTAGTTCTCAAGAAGAAATGGCGGCTGCCGGAAGAAGAGACCGAGCCAACGCCACGGAATGGCGAAAGGGTGCTTCTCACTTCCCACCTTTTACGAGGTATGGGACTTCCGCCTTCTTCCTTCTTCCTCCAGGTTCTCTCTCACTATAACATCCAGCCCCATAACCTTCCTCCCAATTCCATCCTCTACATGGCCGGCTTCCAGGCTTTGTTTGAGGGCTACTTAGGGCTAGAACCTAGGTTAGATTTCTGGACCTACTGCTTCGGGGTTAAGCGGAACTCTTCGGAGGGCGCACTCCCGACTTGCGGGACCATATCTTTCACTCTTCGGAGATTCCGAGAAGATTGGTTCCCCAAGATAAAAACTTCGGAATCCGTCAAATTTTGGACGGGTTCCTTCTTTTATCACCCCGACGTGCCTTTCCCTAAGGAAGCTGTCGCGGTTCCACCTTTCGTGAACACTGCCGCAGTTCCCCAGGATAACTGGGGAACAGAATCCGTCCAAGTTCTGCCGCCAGATCTACTAAAGATCAAGCGGCGCATCGCCAAACTCACCTCCATGGATCCGCCTCTAACCGGCATGGACACGGTTCTATGCTGGCTGATTAGGCGGATCCAGCCACTAGCCAACCACAGCGGCCGTCTCCTGTGCGAATACACGGGAGTCAAGGATCCGATGCGGACATCCGCCAAGGATTGGCCCGCAAAGGAGCTTCGCCGGCGCATCAACCAATTGGTCGCATCACGCGACCAATACGAGGCGAGTCGGCCAATGTACACGGCTGAAAATCCGGTTCCCAAGGTAATTTTTCAGTCATTTGGGTACAGTTTTATTTTTTCTCAGATTTCCTAGCTTCTGATTTTGATCCTGCTTGTTCGACAGTTCGCGGATCTTTCAGATTCGGACTTGGTGTCCGAGGCTGAGCTGGACGCGCTGCGCACCGCCGCTACAGGTGGACGCAAGCGCAAGAAGATAACTTCCTCGGAAGAAATTATCGATCTTGACGGAATCCCCGTCGCCACCTCCAGGTTCTTTCTTCTGGAGTTTTCTTTTATGGGAACTTTTTTCATCCATCTTCGGTGTTTTAACCTTTTCCGGATTTTATGTTTTTAGCCTGCAGCCTTCCACCCTGAAGCCGAAGAAGCTGAAGAAACACAAGGTTTCTTCCAGCCGAGGCAGCCAACCTTCTCCCGCCGTCGCCCCGGACACGCCACGCACAATGGCGGAAGAGCCTACTGCAGCCCCCACCACCAAGCCCCCAGAGCCCAGCCAGCCCGTTGTGTCCGACACGGACACGAGGGAAAGGGCGGCTCCAGAGGTGGGAAAATTACCTCGGACTTTCGACGAGGAAATTCCCACCTTTGACAAGGATTTCAAAGCTATCAATGACGGCTTGGACGCAGCCGGGAATCTCTTCGCGGAGTACGCGAAAGAGTTTAAAGAAAACTTGGCAGGTTTGCAGCGCATGAGCCAGGTATATAACTCTAGCCCCCAAGCATTAAACAAAATGCGTATTTTTTGCTTTGATGTTTTTTGTAATCATTCTTTCCCTTGCTATGTTTCAGCAAACCTCCGAAGCCATTAACAGGGAAGTTTTCAAGAAACTCACCATCAAGAATAAAGAAGTTAGAAGTCTTCTTTCTATTCTTGAAGAAAGGGAGGCGGAGCTGGAATCATCTAAGCTCGCACTGTCGGAAACACAAGGTAAGCATTTTCCTTCTGAAATTTCCGATTCAATTATTTGCCTAAGTTCTTTCCGAGAAGCTGGCTAACTCGGATTTTTTCCTTGCTTTTTAGCTGCATTAGCTCAGGCTAAACAAGCAGCGGAAGATTCTGGCAATGCCGAAATTCTCCGCAAGGAGAATGTTGAGCTCCACAAGAACCTTGTGAAAGCACAACAAGACTTGGAAGCCAGTAATCTGGCCCTTGGAGTTTCTAATTCCAAGGCTTCCGAGCAGGCGGAGAAGGACAAATCCACCATTCAGGATTTGACCGACGCTCTAAACTTTCGCCTGGAGGAAGTTTCTGAGATTGACAAGCTCATTGGTAAATTTCTGTCTCATTTATCATCTTTCCATGTTTTACTTTCTCTGTTTTTCCGTCTAACCCTTTTGGGTGTGTTATTGGAAAAACCAGGAGATACCCCAGATGGCACTCGGGTTGCAGGCATCCGAGCTTTCGGGGAGACATGGACTTTGATGAAGGCTGCTGCAACGCAGCTGGTAGACAAGTTTCTTCCCGAAAAATCTGGGGAATGCTCGGAGGTTGAAAAACTTCCGGGTGCCATCATGGAGGTGGCGGAGACCAAAGATTCCTTTCTTCGCTCCGCTGCACGGGGTGGTGCGCGCATGGCTCTCGGCCTCATGCGCATGCACTACCCCACTGCCAAATCCTGGCGCGTGGCGTCCGGTGTCCCCCAAGGATACACGGATATGCAGCGAAACACCATCTTTAGTGAAGTCAAAGGCCACGCCACCCAGATTGCTTCTATGGTAAATATCTCTGTCAACTATCCAGAAGAGGAGATCCCTCCGATCCCCGAAGACGAGAGCAGCGAGGAGGAGTCAGATGCTTGAAGGGTTATCTTGAACCTGGATAGCAAAAGTAGACAATAGGAGCATTACTATTCTTTTAATGTAATCCGAAATGTAATGCTTCTTTTTGTATGAATGAAACTTCCGTCTTTTGCAGTTTAAATTACGAAATTCTTTGCAAGTTTTTTGGATTTTATCTTTCCTTTATCTTCTATGTTCTCTGGTGTATATGCTTTAACTGTCCTTAGTGTTTGAAATGGCTCAAATAGCAATATGAATCTTCATGCCGAGTAACTGGGGACGAACCAAGCAGTTTTGAAACTCGGAATCATGGACCATGCTAAAGGCATTTTTACTAACTAGTTCCAGTAACCCAACACACACACAATCAGATAAGACTTAGAGAAATCAAGGAAAGTTTTAAGTGAAACTTGGGCACGCAGGCAATTCAAGTTTCCCTTAGCCGTTAACAGGCTGAAAAATCATTCAGTTTTGTAACGCCGAGTACGCAAGCACAATTCGGGTTAACACTGAGGATTTTGTGAGATCATTGGGAAATAGATGAGGCGGAAACACCTTACACTTATAAAGAAAATGGATGACAGCATTCCGACAACTTTATTTCATGATCTCAAAACATGTTTACATAGAATTGAACTAAGTACGGAAATGTACATAACTTTCTAGACGTTCCCAGGCTTCCGCAATCCACTTGACTTTGTCGAATTTTTTCAGCAGCTTGTAGAGTGGTAAGGTTTTAGCCCCCAGCCAACTGATAAATCTGCTGACGGCTGCAGCGGAACCCGTCAATCTTTGGACATCTTTTACACATGTAGGTTTTGAGATGTTCAAGATTGCCTTGATCTTTTCCGGGTTAACTTCTATTCCTCTGTGGGAAACAATGAAACCCAGAAGCTTTCCTGAGGGAACCCCGAATACGCACTTGGATGGATTTAACTTCATCTTGTAAGTGCGTAAGTTTTCGAAAGTTTCTCGCAAATCCTCAAGGAGTGTATCTTTTTCCTTGGTTACGACAGCGATATCGTCCACGTAAACGTGAACGTTTCTGCCAATTTGACTATGCAAACAGCGTTGCATGCAACGCTGGTAGGTTGCACCTGCGTTCTTCAGGCCAAAAGGCATGGTTATGTAATAGTACGTCCCATACGGGGTTATAAAAGAAGTCTTGATTTGATCTTCCTTTTTCATGCGTATTTGGTGGTACCCGGAGTATGCATCCAAAAAGCATAAAAGCTCGGAGCCTGCAGTGGCATCTATTATTTGATCGATTCGCGGTAATGCGAACCTATCTTTCGGACACAACTTGTTCAATCCTGTGTAATCTATACACATTCTAAGAGCAGTGGTGTCTTTCTTCGGTACTAGGACCGGATTTGCGGACCAATCAGTATGAATTACTTCCTTGATGAAATCCGCTGCTAAAAGCCGGATAATTTTCTTGCCAATAGCCTTCCGTCTTCTTCCGTCAAAACGACGGAGACCTTGTTTGACGGGTTTTGATCCGGGAATAACCTTGAGTTGGTGCTCAGCAAGTTCCCTGGGTACGCCTGCCATGTCAGCTGGACACCAGGCAAAAATATCCCAGTTCTCACGGAGGAACTTGATGAGCTCGCCTTCCTATTTGTCGGTCATCCCAGTCCCTACGACGACAAATTTTGTCGGATCTTTGGGATCTAGGATTACCTTTCTCGTATTCTCGGAAGCCTTGAAGCTATCTGTTGGCTTCCGAGTTTCTTTTCCTGCCGGCATTTCTTTCGGCGATACCTCCTTGGCTAATTCCTTCAGTTCCTCCTTTGCTATAACTCTCTGAGCGCAAAGGGCGTTTTCTTTCTCCAACTCGTTTGCCAGCTTGAAATCACCGGCTATGGTGATTACTCCTCCTTTGGGTCCTGGCATCTTCAGCTTGTTGTAGATATAACAGGATCTTGCCATGAATTTGGCGAAAGCTGGACGTCCGAGTATTGCGTGATACACGCTTTCGAACGGCACTACTTCGAAGGATACTTTTTCCTGCCGGAAGTGATCTTTATCTCCGAAGGTGACATCTAGGGAAATTTCTCCTAGGGATCGTGCTTGCCTGCCAGGAACAATGCCATGGAAGCGTATATTGCTGTAGTTGAGCTGGGACTCGGAGATCTTCAAGTGCTTCAGTGTATCCAGGTACATTATGTTAATGCTGGATCCTCCATCCATCAGCACTCTTCTTAGCCTAGTATTTTGCACAATAGGGCTTACAACAAGAGCCTGTGTGCCGGGTTCAGGGATATTTCCGGGATGATCAGACTGATCCCAGATTATCGGTGTGTTGGAGTACTTCAAGAATTTTGGGGTTGCCGGAACAACCGCGTTTATTTCTCGAAGTGTTCTTTTGGCCACCTTTGCTGACGGGGTTGCTAAGAAAGTTAACATTGCTTCTCCGTCAACTCTCGGAAATTTGGGTTCGCCCTTTCGCTGTTGTTCCTGGATTTTGTCATCAGTGTCCGATTCACTGTCTTCTTTTTCAGCTTCTGGCTTTTGTTTGGCAGGTTTCCTTTTGGAACCCTTCCCTTTATTTCCGGATCCTGCATTGCCTTTCATATGCTTGTTTAGCCGGCATTGCGCCTTTGTGTGGGTTGGTTTCCCAAATTGCGAGTGGTGGACGCAGGGTTCCGACTTAATTCTCTCCCATTCTTCGGGAGTGTAATTGATTGGATCTGGGCTCTCCCATTCTCTCCCATTTTGTCAGAACGAGGGGTTTTCTTGGCGAGTATTAGTGACTCAATATTGCCTCCTCTTGCTCTGATATCATCTTCGGCTGCAGCGTGCTCATTAGCGGTTGTAAGCATAGATCCGAGATCTTTGTGCTGTTTAGAACCAACCATGAACGGTACGAGTCCGGGTTTTAGGCCATTGACGAAAGCATGCATTGCTTGTACGTCAGTTACTCCAGAACAACTATTCTTCATTGCAGTCCATCTGGAGATGAAATCCACGTATGGTTCGTCCTCAAATTGGGTGCAACGGTTCAGCTGGTTGATGCTATTTGGGCGTTTGTATGTTCCCCGAAAATGCTGAGTGAATACTCTAGCCATATCATCCCAGCTGTCGACAGTTCTTGATGGTAAACCATTGATCCAATCTCTGGCTCCGTCTAGCAACATTAGGGGAAGAAACTTGACAGCTTCCAGGTCTGTCCCATTGTTGATTTGGACGGCTGTATAATAATCTGAGAGCCAGGTATCCGGGTTTGTACTGCCGGTATATTTTTGGTAGGTTGGACCAACTTTGGCGAAGCCAGAATGCAGGGTTATCCTTCGGATCCTGTCAGTAAAACACTTAGGACCAAAGTATAGATCATCCTTTTCTGCTCTGTCAACGTGTGCAGAATATCTTCCGGCTGAATGGACAGAAGGGGATCTGCTCCTTTCTTTTCCATTGTTGCGCGGACGCGCTTTTCCGAGGTTATCTCTATCTCTTCCGTGTTCACGTCCTTTAGGCGGAGTTCTGCTTCTATGCCTTTCCTTATCCTTAGGAGGTGTCCGGGATCTTTCACGTCTGTGAGGTATATCATATCTTCCAGCTTTTTCAGCTGGGTTTCTCGGAGGTGGCATTGTTTTGCCGTCATTCCGGTGTTTGTCTTCCCGATCGTGTGGTTTACATCCATCTTTCGGGAGATGAGGTCCGATTCTAGACGTTGCGTCCCGGTTGTCTGGGTTTTTCCTGTCTTTTCTCGGATCCTCTTTTTTATCCGAATCTCCGGGTTCTTCCGGTCCAGGTGCTCCAGCAGCGCAAGTAGCTGTTTTGCAGAGAGCGGAATTATCATGCAGCCTCCCTGATCGTTCTTGGCCTCGCTGTTGCTGCTGTAATGCTTTTCCTAGGAAAGCATACACCCCTTGGAGTTTTTCCCCGTTGGAGTACAGATCGTTGTTTAGGATGGCGAACGCTTCTTCCGCGTTTTCCGCTGCGGTTTTGTATATTGGTTCGCCCTTGGCATCTTTGCCGTTTAACTGCTTTTGCCAAGATGGGTTATAAAACCTTTCTTTTGGCGGCAGTTCTTCCGGTTTTGCGATTCCGGGTAACCTAGTAGGTTTTAACGCGGATCTATGCTTTCTCTCGTACTCCTCTATTTCTTCCTTCATGACTTTGATGTCATTATGGGTTTGTTGGAGATGTTGCCGAGATCTAAGCAGATGTTGCTGTTGCCGTTGGAAAGCTTGTCTCCTGGCTTCCAGCATCTCAGGGGGTTCATCTGGTCCCACTGGTGTTTGTAATAGCTCTTGCTCTTCCTGTTCCGTCATTGGCGGAGCAGTGATTTCCTTAGATTTCTTTTCCGCTGGCTTTGTGCCGCTAACATATCCAACTTCCAGGTTTTCATCAGCGAGATCGGCTGACTTTTTCTTCCGGAGTTTGTATTGGAGTTTTTTAGAAGCACGGTGCTTTTTCTTGGAAGAGGGAGGTTTTTTGACAGGTTCATCTTCTGTCATCTCCTTAACATTGCGGAATATCGGAGAAGTTTCTCCGTCTTCTCTCTCTTCCACCGGCGGAGGGGTTTTAGGGCTTTCCTGGCTGCCGGCACCCGTTGTATCAGCTGGTTTTGCCATTAGCACTTCATGGAATCCCTCTTGAAAGGACTTAACCTTTCTTACGAAGGCATCCTCGTCTTCGTCTTCGGAGTCGAAGTTATCCGATCCGGTTTCCGACTCCAACCTCGCCTCAATGGCGGCAAGCACGGACTCTGCTTCCGAGTTCATCGTCTTGTTGACGGATGTCGGATCTTCCGCCTCTGTGACGGGTGTTTCTTCTTCCGTCTCTATGACGGGTAGGTTATTATCTGCCTCTTGCACGGGATTTCCGTCATCCGTGTTTTCAGCGATTTCGGATTGCACCATGCCGATAAAGTGTGTATCACTTTTGTGTCGGCGATCTGAGCAGAATCCGGCATCATAGTCGTCTTCGACTGGGTATAGGGCGGGTGGGATAAATTTTCTTCCACCGCAAAACCCCATTGCCTCTGCAGTTAGTCCGATAAAGATGTTAGCAGATCCGATCGGTAACACGCAGGCACTTACCAAGTGGTTTTGCGCCGGTATATAGGATCCGTTGTCGAGGAAGCGGCCGACGTCGTCGTCGAACTCCAAGCTTCCGACAGTGATCGATCTTCCAATTCCGCCAAGTATCCCAGATCGGAATTTCACGCCTGACGTCGTTTGCCCCACGGTGGGCGCCAACTGTCGAGACATCGTAGTAGTTTTCATAGACGGGGGTGCCATGAGACTACGGTAGAGACGTGGGGTAACGGGATAGCGTAGTAACACAGAACACGGGATTTTACCCAGGTTCGGTACGTCGCGACAGTACGGCGTACCTACTCCTGCACTTCTCACTAATTGGGACTAAAGCCCGTTTATCAGGGTTACAATGTGAGGGTGTAGATCTAGCTTCTCGGCGAGGATGAGCTTCTCGGCGAGTTGCGTAGAGCTTGAACTTGTGTCTAACTTGCTTTAATCTATCTCCCGTCCGGCTTTATATAATAGCCGGATTAGGGCTTACAGAATAGGAAACCTAGAAGACTACGTTTAACTTGTAACTTGGAAAGTAAGGAATCCGTCTTCTCCTCCAAGCCAGATCACACGGGCCGTGATCCGGGTTCTTCTAGAATCCGGCTTCTGCGCGTCGGACTACTGGGCCGCCCAATGGACCTAAGCCCATTACCAAGTAGGCCACCCTGGTAGTCCGGCTCTTTGTCTACCATCTTCTATACCCCTATTCAGCATATATCCGACAATCAGGTCCCACCCTGCCTAGCCAGGAGGCCCAACTGTCGCTTCCGGGGGTAACTTAATCCCTCACTTTGTATGTCCCGTTACTCCCTCCTGGCGACACTTCGGTTCAGAGAATCATCCTCTCTATAGCATCTTGGAATGAAACACACACTAACAAGTTCAAGTATCGAGATAGGCCCCGTACCCATGTTGGGGTAGAGTGGCAGTACTTCTTGGTTGTTCAGCGAAGACTAGGTTATGTGCCTTTTGTAAAACATTTGAAAACAACTTCTTAGCTCCCCCGGTGAACAAGGTCCCGCCTTTCCACCGTGGACTTCTCATAGAACCATTTTGTTTGCAAAAGCACATTTTAAAAGTGTGCACTTAGGGACTCAAGCTTATTATCTTAGGCGGTATTTATATACCTTATGGTGGCTAAAGGCTTGGTAACACCAAGTTGACTAATGGCAAAGTGTCAATATAATATATAATAATAATAGTAATATTCACTCAATGGAAATAGTTTTTGGTAACCAGGTTTTTGAAAACTTCATAAGTAGATGTTGCATGATAGGTAATGATAAGTAGGAATAACAGCAAGATTTCAGGATGGCTTGCCTTGGAGGAAACGAGGGTCTTGCTCGTGGTCACAACAGGAGTGGTAGTAATAACCTCCTGCTCCAACTATCTCTTTGTCGATTTCTATCGTCGTAAAATAAAAGTAATAACACTCAATCAGAACCTTACTAAGCGAGCAATTATAATCAAATATAAAATACAGCAAGCAATGAACACAAAAAATAACACACAAGTTCATAAAACAATTCCACACAAGCATGCATCAAAAGTAATAATATTTACTATTATTACTACAACTACTATGGTTGAAATGACTTATTTCTCAACCAAATGAGATGGAACCAGTGGGTGTTCCACTAAGTTTTCCATGCCATTTAAGAGGTATTATGCCTCTGGTCCAACTTGTGGAAACCAAAATATTCTAAGTAAAAATACTACAAGATATTCTAGTGAAAACACTACTACTAGTAAATCAATATTAAACCTACACATGCATTCCTAAAGAAACAAATGTGACCTTACAGAGATGAAAACAATTAATAACCAGCACCAAAATGGTACTGGATCCATGTGAAAACACTCATAATCACTTGGACAAAACATAGCTAAGCATTTCCATTTACAAATTAAATAGAAATAAAACTAGATATTACTCCTATGCTTATAGTAGCTTCAGACAAATCCTATAGATGAATAAACTTTCTAACATGGCATCTCTGTGAGAAAAGAACATGATAACACTCAACACATCATTTAAACATGCTAGAAAACAGAATAACACTAGCAAGAAATTATTTTCAAATCAAAACTACTCATTTTATTCTTAACAGAAAAGTACAATTTCTTAGATCTGTTGCCAAATTAATTCTAGAGCTCTACAAATCACACAAAGCTAGGGTAACATATATCTATCCAATATCTAACAGAACCCATTGGATTCACATCAAAATTGTTGTAAAATAAATCCTAAAATTCATAGAACAGGCTACTGGACTTTTACCAAAGTGGATGCCATTTCCAAATGGTAGCTCACCTTGAGGTGAGGTCAGGTTCTACCGGTAGATCTAGTCAAGGGATACTCCAAGAATTTTAGAGTGCACATTTTAACAATTCCAATAAAAAGTTATTCCACTTTTGCCTTAACAGACAGTGCTCAGTTTAACATTTTTCATTCGTTCTCAAAACTTTCAAATCCAGTTCTGCAAGTGGCATCCATTCAGGAATTTTCTCATACACCTCAGGTAATTTTGGTTCATTTTATTTTTGAGTTTAACATTTTATTATACGATTAAAGTAAAACAGCAGATTCAGTTCATTTCAAAAAAGGAAAAATAAATACGCCCGCGGGCTGAGCAACACACGGGCGCGCGGCCCATCTGCGCTCTGAGGCCCGCCTCGCTTCCACGGTGTGTGCGAAGGCGCGTACCAGTTCGCGATTCAAACGCGACCGTAGATCTTTAGATCTACGGCGCACGGTCGTCGCCTCTCTCTCTCTTTTCTTTTCTTCTCCGACGAGCACGCGCGCGGCCGGCGGCAAACTCGGTTGAAAATAGCTCACCTAGGGGGTTCGTAGAACGATGGCGAGTGGTCGATGAGGTCGCAGATGCTCGTGGCTGTGCAGGGGTGCAAAGATCAGGGCTCGGGGTAGCTCCAATCAACGGCGCCGTGTACACGTTCCGCGGCGGCTCCGACGTGCTCTCCGGCGTCCTTGCAAACGAGGAACCACGGGGAGGGTCAGGATAGCTCTACGGAGGGTGGAGGTTCGATCTCAAGAGACAGACAGAGTGGGGATGGCTTGGGGTGCGGGTATTTCACCTCGAGCACCCCCGGTGGCTGCGGTGGTTCTCCGGCGTTCTCTGGCTAGCTAGGGCTGCTCGAGCTCAATGCGGTGGCTACGGCGAGTGAGTGAGGGAGAGTGAGGGTGTGCGCAAAGTCAGGGTCCTTGGGCATGGCTTTGTAGGGCGGGGCGGCAGTGTGCATTCGGTTGGCAACTAAGGGATGGAAAAGATAGGGTGCTGACTAGGCTTCTAGAAGCACCAAACCGTGCAGCATTCGGTTGAACCAATAAAAAGATATGATCATTTGAAAATCGAGCAATCTCACTGTTTCGTGAAAAAATTCAGTTATAGTTTCAGTTTCAGAATTTTTCTAAGTGTTGGTTTTGCAGTGTGGATTAGCCAAATATTTCAGTTGTTTTCATGGACCAAACTTTATTCAAAATTTGTGTTCCAAGTATGTTTCTGTTAAGAAACTTTAGTACTTTCATAAACAGCAAAGGAAACAAATTTGAAATTCAAATGCACCATGATAAAAAGGTGGAGAAATGGCTAGTTTGAGTTTTTCTCTGTTTTCCAAAAATCACTAATTTTGTCTTATTTTCTTAACACAAAAACTCCAAGCAATTAATTGTTTCTGTGATTCAAATTTTCAAAACAAGTTAACCAATTTGTAGTCCATATAATAGAGATCACATCCATGCCAAGAAAACACAAAATGTGAATCCCTAGCATATAGATAACAAGGGTGAAAAACACCTAATTGGTTGTTTTTTTCAGAAATGATTTTAATAGAAAAACTTAAGGAAAACATAAGACTAAACTTTTGTAAAATTGTTTTCTTGATTCCAATCAATCTAAAATTTGTTAATAAGTTGAGCACAACATTGCCACACGAATTTTGATTGATAATAATAAAGGTACCAAAATGAAAACAATCCAGAAATGATTAGAAAACATCAGAAACAAAGTGAATAATTTTTTAGTCAAATTTGCCTGCATTGCATAGATAACCATGGTTCAATACATAATGTTGGATTACACAAGGGCATTAAAAGTTTTTGTTGTCTCACAAAATGGTCTCCCTCATGTGTTACAAGTGTCGCAAATCTGGGGTGTGACACCATCTGAAACTGCATCGGCATGCACTCTGATGTGTTCTTGGAGCATATGGAAGGATCAGAGTGTTCTCGACCTACTCTCAAGATTGTATTTGCCGTGGAAGGCGTGACGTGGTGAGACACACATGTGGCGTGTTAGACTGCCGCCGTAACGATTGGCTTGCTTGCCTCGGCGAGCCTGCTCTAGGCTTCGTGTAAACCCCTCATGTATCTCTCTACTTACCTTGTAAGGGCCTCTTTGGTTTAAAGGATTTTCAAAACGTAGGAACCTGAAAAACAAAGGATTGAAATGTCATGCACTTTAATTCCCACATGATTTCAAAACACAGGAATTTCGTAAGAGATGTATTTGGATGACACACAGGAGACAAACGCAGGAATTTTACAGGAATGGGGGAGAGAGTAGAGAGAGATAGAGTATCAGTGCATTGGACTTATCGAAGGAAAAATAAAACGAGGTTGAAGATCATGTTGAGATTCCTATGGAATAGAGGGCATAGGGATAGATTTCTTTGGATTTTGGTGGGGTCAATCCTACAATACAAAGGAATTTCATAGGAAAAATTCCTATGGTTTAGAATCCTACAAAATTTCTACGGAATTCATTTGATCCAAAGAGGTGCAACCCTTACAGCCATTTATTAGAAGGCCACCTTATATGTGAAAATTTCAGGTGGGGTTTTGAAACCCCCACGGTGACCACTCAAAGAAAAAAAAATCTTGTTCTTCTAACCCTGCTACAATTCACACGAAAATATTCCCTGTACATGATTTTTTTTTCTTCGCATAAAAATATGAGGATTTTTCTCTTTCTGTTGTCGCCTGGAGAGGCAGGAGCATGCCGAGCGTGTGATGCTAACCAGGCTTAATTTGTACGGAAAAGGAATAAAGGTAAATACGGCCCAAAAATCTGGTTACCGGGCCCAATAACTTAGACGTCTAGGAGCATGCCGGGCGAACGAACAAAACATAATTATTTTATGCAGGTGTAATAAAAAACTTTGGTCCCGGTGGGGCTTGAACCCACGGCCGACGGCATATAAGACCGTTGCTCTAACCAGCTGAGCTACAGGACCAATTTACTTGTTACACCTTTATATTTTTTTCAATATAAAAAATTAGCATCTGATTTGCCTCGACCTGGTTAGAAAAAACTGAGATAAACACGCATTTTTTTTTAGAGATTTTCGCTTCCGGGTTGAGTGGAGAGGCCGTGTGAGATGAGCGTTAAGATGATCAGTCTAGTTTTTCCTGGCGGACCAGACTGCCGAAAGGAAAGTTTCTGGCGAGGCATTTCGCCAAACTCCAGGGTTGACGTGCTAGCCCAAGAGATTCCCAGCTCGGCAAAACGCTCTACTGAGGACGTAAAAAGGCATGTGGCGATCAAGTGTATGCATGGCAAGTTTCCTGAATTTCACTGAGGAGGTATATGGTGGTGTCAAGAATTAAATACTCAAAGACCTAAACATGATGATTAGTTAACGGAGCAGTACTACTGTGGTCGTCAAATCATAGTACCCTGGTCACGTTGAATGATCGTCGAACGGCCTTGGCCTATGTCAGAGGACAGACGAGCTCGTCCAATGCTTTCCGAGAACGCGTACGTGCAAACGATCTCGTGACATGTCACCTGCTGGTGGTGCCGGTGAGCCGCCGCATCGCACCAACCTTCCGCTGCTCACTGACCTTTTGATTGACTGATGACTGCCTTTTCGTGTTCTGAAACAAGTGGTTAGTGTATGGATCAGCAGAGACTAAAAGGCGATCGAGTGATTAGTGATGACTGCGCCGATCCATATGAAGAAATCTAGATCGATATGTCATATGTATTGCTACTTGGATCTTGCTCAGGTACTGTATCAAAAATGCTAGACCTACGGATAGAATCCCTACAGACTCCACTTACAGACATACGTGTCCAGATTCCATTCGTCCTCCCCCAAAAAACTGCTCCCTGAATTTCACGTTGGACCCACTCTCTGATTTTCTCCTCTAATTCCGTAATATTGATTCGTAAGTCCCGTCCGGAATTCTAGTACTGTATGGGTATATATTGTGGCCGGTACATGTTAACACGTGATTGTATACGTTACTGATGAAACAGAGTGGAGGGAAGATCGAGCGAAATTTTTGTCGTGCGAAACATGCAACTCTCTTCCAATTGTGCCACATTTATCTCCTGGGTTAAATGCAATCCGTCTATCCGGAGCTAGCACTTGGCACCCGGCCGGAAGCAAACATAAACAGCAACTATAAATACGCCTCGCCGGCGCATCCATCACTCACACAGCTCTTCTTTCTCGTCGTCCAACACCAAGCAAACCACAACGCGCCTCCGGTTCATCCTCACTCCAAGTTAATGGCGTCGGTTGCTAAGGTTCATTCTCCCAAGTTAATAAGCGCTTGCGGTATCCCCTTCTTTTTTGAAAGCTGAATAGTAGGTTTCCCCACTGTGATTTTTAATAATTTTTAAATAAAGGTTTTTGTACATGCATGGAAGGAGCTCGAGATAAGCTCCTTAAGCAAAAATATTATTAAAACTATTACAAAATCTCTCCCAAAAAGATTATCTAAAGGCCTACACCCAAGCTAGCAATCCAACATAAGCCTTTCTAGAGGCTTTATGAATGAGGAGGTCAATCTCTCACTTGAAGATCTTGCGGAGGGACTGCCTGCAATATAAAGTTACTTCGAGTCTTCCAAATCGCCCAACAGACAAGAATAATGAGCTCGCAGAAGGTCCAAGAGAGAGGACTGAAACGCGGGGGGGGGGGGGGGGGGAGGGGGGCATTCAAAGAACATATGCATCAAGTCTCGATAGCACCTGAATCACACATGGGGCATGAATAGTTAGGTAGGAAAGAACATTTTTCTAAGAAGCAACTCTCTAGTGTTTAATGGGTCCTGAATGAGCAACCAAAAGAACACTTTATGCTTGGATCGGTAGTAGGTTTTCCAAAGCCACTTCAGGGCTGGGCAAACCAAGTGCACATTCATGGCCTGCCTATAAACCGGGGAAACTTTAAAAGCAGTGCAGCTCTTGAAAATCAACCATTTGTCATTGCCATCCGATTCTGTGAGACCCACCAGGAGAGTTTGGAGTTGTAGCACATCATCTTGTGCTTGTGGAGAAAGTGGAAAAAAATGTCAACTAAGGACTCCATGGACATGTCTGCTTGCACTTGGCAACAACACATCACCCAACCGTTACGTTTATGTCACTCGAGCGTGAGTAAAACGGAGGCATGAATCCACTATCGAACATAAATACTCCCTCTTGGAGTTACTAGCATCTACTTGGCCAGAGCATCTACTAACAAGGAAGAGAATGCAAGATCATAAATAACATACACATTAATAAAACATGATAGATTGATAATCATTGGACATAGCATTCAATATTCATCAGATCCCAGCAAACACAACATGTAGCATTACAATAAGATGATCTTGATCATGTAGGGCAACCCACAAGATCTAAACATGAGGCATAAAGAGGAGAGAACAACCATCTAGCTACTGCTATGAACCCGTAGTCCAAGGATGAACTACTCACGCATCATTCTGGAGGCGGGCATGGTGGTGTAGAGCCCTCCGATGATGATTTCCCCTCCCGGCAGGGTGCCGGGGAGAGCTCCAGAACCCTCCCGGACTAGGGTTGACGATGGCGGCGGCTACGGATGTTTTTCGTGGAAAAGGCTCTCATATCTAGGGTTGACCCTTCGAGGAGAATATAGAGGCGCGAGGGCAACATCGGTGGGCGGCTAGGGGGCCCACACCACCCCTAGGCGCGGCCAAGGGGGCGCCCTATGGTGTAGGGCCCTGATGGTGCAGATCTTGCACTCGTTGGGAAACCCCAAGAGGAACGTATGATGAGTACAACATCAGTTTTCCCTCAGAAAGAAAGCAAGGTTGAATCGACCAGTAGGAGAAAGAAGCAACTTATGAAGGTTGGTGCAGTTGAGATGGTAGGACACACTACCGGTTCAGCAGCAACGTGGAACCTACACAACACAATCAAATCACTTTGCCCCAACGAAGCAGCGAGGTTGTCAATCTCACCGGGTTTGCTGAAAACAAAGAGGTTAAACGTATGGTATGGATAACAGTAAGAGAACAATGTGAAAACAGTAGTAGCAGTGTGAAAACAGTAGAAATAGTGTGAAAACAGTAATTGCATTGGTTGTATTATCAGTATGAGGAAATGGACTGGGTCCACAGTTCACTAGTCGTGTCTCTCCATAGAAGATAAATAACATGTCAAGTGAACAAATTACAGCTGAGCAATTGATACGTATTGAAACATGCATGGCATGATGATTACTATGTGATTCATGCATACATTACACCAAAATACATAGACCGTTATCCAACTGCATCTATGACTAATAATCCACCCTCAGAATATCATCTGAACAAAACTTGGGTATTAAGTTGCCAGCAACAGATAATTGCAATAAGAAAAGTGTGTAATGTAAACAATGTAAACATCGTTGTTTTCTCCCTAGTAGCAACATCACATCCCCCACCCGTTACGTTTTGTCACTCGAGCGTGAGTAAAAGGGAGGCATGAACCCACTATCTAGCATAAATAATCCCTCTTGGAGTTACTAGCATCTACTTGGCCAGAGCATCTACTAACAACGGAAAGCGTGCAAGATCATAAATAACATATACATGAAGATAACATGATAGATTGAGACATATCATTCAATATTCATGGGATCTCGGCAAACACAGCATGTAGCATTACAATAAGATGATCTTGATCATGTAGGGAAGCTCACAAGATCTAAACATGAGGCATAAAGAGGAGAGAACAACCATCTAGATACTGCTATGGACCCGTAGTCCAAGGATGAACTACTCACGCATCATGTCGGAGGCGGGCATGGTTGTGTAGATCCCTACGGTTATGAACTCCCCTCCTGGCAGGGTGCCGGGGAGAGATCTAGAACCCTCCCGAACTAGGGTTGACGATGACGGTGGCCTCGGGTGTTTTTCGTGGAAAAGGTGGATCTATCTAGGGTTAGCCTCCCGATGGGGGTTAAATAGGCGAAGGGGCAACGTCGGTGGGCGGCTAGGGGCGCGCTGCCCTATGGTGTGGGGCCCCTATGGCCTCCCTTCCGGTCTCCTAAAGACTCAGTGGGGTTGGCAACTTTCTAACACTTCTGGTTTTCGAATTTTCCAATTCCGAGAATATTGCCAGAACAACTTTTCTGAAACCAAAAAACAGCAGAAAACAGGAACTGGCTCTGTGGCATCATGTCAATAGGGTAGTCCCAGAAAATCAATAAAAATGTCATAAAGTGTATAGCAAACATGTAGCAAATAACATGACAACAACATGGAACATCAGAAATTATGGATACGTTTATGACGTATTAGGCCCCTGTGGCCCCCCTCCGGTTCCCCTCCGGGCTCCGTGTCCGCGACATATTTCTAAGACTTCCGGGCTTCGAATCGTCCAATTCCGAGAATATTTCTAGAACAACTTTTCTGAAACTAAAAATAGAAGAAAACATGTACTAGCTCTGTGGCATCTTGTCAATAGGTTAGTCCCAGAAATTTGATAAAAATTGGCATAAACTGTAAAGGAAACATGTAGATATAGCATGAAAACAACATGGAACATCAGAAATTATGGATACGTTTATGACGTATCAACATCCCCAAGCTTAGTTCCTACTCGTCCTCGAGTAGGTAAACGATTAAAAAAATCTGAGGTGACATGCTACCAACATAAACTTGACCATCTAAATTGTAAAAGCACATGTAAAGCTGAGATCATAGTACTTTAAACACAGGAAAAGTAACACAAATAAAGGATCATGATTAATAATGCACTTGAAAGTTATACTTTTGTTCGAGCATAAAGAAAACATAGCAAAGTGATATTTCGCTTGTCTTAAGAGTGGGGCAAAACATAAATGCCATGAAACCTTCAACGTTCAAGTGGATGACTAGAACAGATAGTTTTGAGAGCTAGTAAGAACACATTATGAATCAATTAATAATAGTTTTTGGGACTAATGCTCATTAGACTCAGAATGGAAACTATGCTCTTTCAACTATGCGTAAAGTTAAAAGATGGAGAGTCAACATAAAAGTAAAATAAAGGTCCTTCGTAGAGGGAAGCAGGGATTAACTCATGTGCTAGATATTTTTATTTTGTTAAACAGAGAAAGTATAAAATATTTGACACTCCTCCCAACATTTATTACACATACCATGGCTAACCGAATCCTCGGGTGTCTGCCAACAATGACATACCATGGATGAGTCTGTAATTTTTAGGGGTAAGTGTGTATGTCTATGTCAACGAATGGTAAACAGAAAATACAATACGTCACAAGCCAACTAGACCATACAAGAGTGGCTCCCATTGAAGAATGCTACTGGTGTAGTAGATCATCCCTCTTCTTTTTTGTTTTTACAATTATGTTTTGACTGATAAATCTGGGGCAAAAATAGTGAAGAGAATTTAATAGTAACCAATTTTTGGGCTGGGCACCCCGCTGCCAGCTCTTCTATCATTTTGGTAAGCGGATGAAGCCACTAGTCCAGGTATGTAAAGTTCAATCAAGAAGTGAGATAAATATTTTCTATTCACGTCCTCATGAGCTAAAACACGGACAAAAAACATGAATAATTTTGAATGTCTAAAGGTAACACATGAGCAATCAACTTTGGAGTGGCGGTGAAATACCACATGTAGGTAGGTACGGTGGACACAATTGGAAAACTTTGGTTTTTGGCACTTGAATGCTCGAGTAGAGCTCATACTCATTACAGGTGGAGGCTAGCAAAGACTGGGAGCGACAAATCAAGAGATCAATAATGACTATAATCATGCATAGCGACAAGAACATTATTAATCAAAGCATAAAGGGTATTACAAGTCAAAAACTAAATGATCATAGATGCTATAAGTGACTGGTTTGTAGTCATAAACATGGTGTAAGCACGCGCCAAGTCAACCAAATAAAGCATTCGAAGGATAACACCACAATTTATGCTTCAATGTGATAAATACAACTCATGATTCTTTCAATTGCACATTAAGCACTCTCAGCTATTTTAGACAAATCATGCTACAATAAAAAATACTAAGCATATAATTAAAATAACATCTAGCATGACATGAAAAATTCTAGCCACAATCTATACAAGCTTCTTTTTGCACCATTATAAGCATGAAAATTGTAATACTGCTTTCCAACACCAAACATTTTATACTAAACAAAAACTCTCCAAGAGATATAGCAATGAAAAAAGAGAGTACTAACATAAATCTACTAAAACTAATAACTCTGAATAAGATATGCATGAAAACAGGAGCTAAAAGGATTTGCAGCAGATAGAAGAAAAACTAAGAATACGAGCATAACGAGTATTCATATGAAAAAGTGGAGTGTGTCTCTCTCCCACACAAGAATTCTAGGTTCTAACAATATTTATTGCAACAAGCAAAACAAAAGAAAACAAACAGACGCTCCAAGTAAAATTCATATGATGTGACCGAATAAAAATATAGTTTCACTAGAAGTGACCTGATAAATTGTTGATAAAAAAGGGGATGCCTTGGGAATACCCAAGCTTAGACGCTTGAATCTTCTTAGAATTTACCGGGATGAATCACGGGGGAATCCCCAAGCTTTGGCTTTGCACTCTTTTTTATCACATTATATCACCCTCTTCTCTTGACCCTTGAAAACTTTCTGCACACCACACTCAAAGTAATTGCATTAGAGGGTTAGTGCACAATTAAAAATTCACACGTTCTGCATGGACACAAGAGTTATTAATACTTTTAAACATTAGCTACAGCCACTAACGTTTCGTGAAGCAAAGAAATCCACTCGACTAGTAAAAGAGAGAATGCAAGTAAAAAGGCAGAATCTATCAAAACTAGAACAGTCTGTAGAGACGAATTTTTTTGGGGAAGTTAAATTTCTCAAATAGAAAAACTCAAAGGACGAAAAAGTTTGGGAATTAGCTAAGGAATAAGCACAAAAATTTGCAGTTTATTTTGATCTTGCTGTGAATTATGCACTTTTATACGCCGGAGAGCGGAAATCTGTTTCCTGCGGAGAAATCGAAAATTAACACCAACTTTCGCTAGAAACTTTACTTGGAACAACTAATACATGAAAATAAAGATACAAAAGAGTTTCTACAGATTTATACAACACCCTGACTCAAAGAAAACAGATAAAAACAAAGCAAAAAATAAAACCATGGATTATCTCCCAAGAAGTGCTTTTCTTTTAACAACTTTTATCTAGGCCTAGAAAAGTAGAATCAAGTATTTTCAAGTGAAGAAGCATCCAATTTCTAAATTGTCATAATAATAGAATAAAAAGGTAACTTCATTTACTTTCTAGGAAAGTGTTTGATACCTTTCTTGAGTGGGAATTGATATTCGGTATTCCCCTCTTTCATATCAATAACAGCACCAACGGTTCTAAGAAAAGGTCTTCCCAAAACAATAGGACAAGAAGCATTGCATTCAATATTCATAACAACAAAATCAACAGGTATAAGGTCATTATTAACCATAATAAGAACATCATCAACTCTCCTGAAAGGTTTCTTTCTCGCATTATCAGCAATAAGAATATCGAAATAATAGTGTTCCAATGGTGGTAAATCAAGCATATCATAAAATTTCTTAGGCATAACAGAGATACTAGCACCACTACAAGAAATATGTTGATACATGACGCTCTATTTTCGTCACCAAATCGTCATCATATTTCATCCATGACGATCCAGTGATGAAAAACAAATCGTTGAAAATCGAGCGTCAGTAATTAACCACAACGACGTTTTTTTTGGAAACGTCATGGATATCCACGACGATATAGGAACGTCGTGAATCTATGACGATCCAAAATCGTCGCGAGCAGTCCGGGCAGGACACATCAGCTCCGACGTGGCTAGTCCTACGTGGCAAATATATGACGATTTGAAAACGTCATGGATCAAATACAGCCCGGTCCAAATCTGTGATCTACATGCGCCTAGCCCAATTATTCTGTCATTTTTCTGTTCTAATATTTGGCCTTTTATGGTCCATTTTCATCTTGGGCCTTGTCCTTTTGTGGCCTATTTTGTTTTATTTTAATATTGCATTTCTGTTAATCAAATTTGGGCCATAGCCTTATTAGAGCCCATGTATTATTCGGTCCAGTCCACTATTCAGTCATTTAAATTAATATTTAAATAAGTTTCCGATTCTTCTTATGAAGATATCAGAGGAAAGAAAACAGAAACAAAGACATGCACCAGTCACACAAACCCATCTTATATTCTGCAAATAACATTAACTCAGTAGGAACAGGAGTTTGTTTCATAAAGACATGGACCAGCCACACACGGCCATCTTACATCGCACCAACATTCTGTCGATAAAAAAACAGCTAAAAGAAAAAGGATCCTACTGTATTCATCAATCAAACAAGAAGAACACAGATTTAAAAATCTCTTCCAGCCAATGGAAACCAGACCCTCAGATGTGCATCCATCTTAACGGTTCGCCTCGGCAACACGCTTCACATTCTTAATGATGGTATGCTGCAACAAGAACCAATAACTATAATCAGATATCAAGACAAGAGCTCGGAAATGTATTGAAAATCATTTTGTAGTATCTATGTATCCTATTGACGATCTTGGCATGATGGTACAGTATATATAGCACCAGTTTATTTCCGATTAATAAAACTATGCAAGATGTTCAATTAAGCATCTCGTTTAATTCCAAGTGCTATAGTTAGCTGACGACTATGAACTAACCAGAATTTTTCACTTCTAATTCTTCAGGCAGAAGCTATGTTATCACAGTCACAGAGTTAGATACATACCCTTAGTTCCAAATAGGTGTGTTTTCCTTTTATGCAAGAGGGTGTAGCAGACGTTCTCAACTTCCTGCAGCGCCCGATGCATGGACGGCCCAACATCCAGCAGCATAACCAGCCCTTCCTGCACACCAATTAGCAAATGTAGAAGCCAGTCATAAAGGATTGCAGGCAAACAAACCATGCAGATTTGATAACATAACAGAAACAAGAATTCTGAATGCTGAGTTAAATCACACCTCTGGAAAAAAAAATCCAGCTCCAAAAGTGTCACCATCAAGAATTCTGAATTGAGGGCAGGATTGAGCAGATAGGTGGAGGAGATCCATGCTTGACCAATTAATTTACCTACCACCGTAAAAAAATTGATATACATGTTTGCATCAGATATATTTTCTTCAAAAAGACATAGGAATACATCATAACAATAGAACAAGTAAACAAATACCACATGGACTTATATAACATCATCAAGTATTTGGTTTATATAACAAGTATCACAAGCTATTAAACAATATAGAAAAATGAAGAGATCGTTCATGATGATTTTATTTCATGTTTCCATTTACAGCATTCTAAAGGGAAATTACCATGACGTGACTTAATTGAAGGGGCCTTGTGCAGCCAATTTACTCGTATCAAATAAGTATACACCAGAGCTCTTGAGATCCACACGGCATGTCATATACCAATTGCTAACACATAGAAAACAGATGGATATCGGTGGTAGGTACTTCCCTTTCCTGTCCAGCGGTATCCCAGACCTCGTTGCCAAAGTGGGAAATGGTGGACTTGGACTCGACGCAAAACTAGTCACAAGTGAAGCGGGCGAGCAGATTCGACGGCCTTATGCGCCATCCTTAATTGTCTTCTCCCTCAGCGGACTTGAACCGTGACCGACTGGCTCGCTGCCTAGGTGGAGTGAGAAATGTTCCCTTCATCTAGGTCTCGTGTTCTCCACCCTTCATCCAAACAACAAACCAGCAGGACGACAAGATGCATCAGGAAGATGTTACTACTAGTACCAGCATAATACTATCACAAAAATTATACAAGAAGCAGCCAACCAGCAGCACACTGCTCAGATCAAGCATACAAGGCTTCCAGCATACAAGCAACAAACCAGCCAAACAAATGCTAACAAGAGAAATAGTATGTAGGTATTCTGCAACAAATTTGTTGCCTAATACACCTAATCTTGAGGCCATACACGCATCAGACCAAAACCTAACCCTGTAATTCCATAGCTACAACATATGGGCATCCATACTCCACTAGTACCCGAATCAATATGAAAAAGGTGGAATTTATTTACAAGGAATGTATGGAGGAGGAGGAGGATAGGGGGATGGATCTCACCGGGAATCTGCAGGTTTGGGAAGGCGTTGGAGGCAGCACGAGGACGGGTTCGTGGCCAGCAGCGACCGGTTGGGGAGGAGGCCGCGGGCGCCAGCAGCTCAGGGAGAGGCATCGGCAGCAGCACGAGGACGGGTTCGTGGCCGGCAGCAGCACAAGGACGGGTTCGTGGCCGGCAGCGACCGGTTTGGGAGGTGGTAGCGGGCGCCAGCAACTCGGGGTGGTGGTCGCTGGCAGCATCAACTAGAGAAGAGGAACAAAGACGTTTATTAGGTCATCCGTCGCCGCGGTCTGGATATGGAGGGGGAGCGGAGGTTACCTGGACGTTCAGTGGTGGAAGCGATTGGAGGAGCCAAGGCGCTGCTTCCGGTCTCGTGGCGAAGGACGCGGTGAAGGAGGTCGCCGCATCTCCCGGCCACCGGCGTGAGAGCCATCTCCTACTGCCTGGGTCCCCTCCGTTGTTCGCCTGGTGGTGAGCGGTGTGCCGGGCTGGTAGATAAGGGACGGAGGAGGGGTTAGCAGTGGATCTGGATCGAGGAGGGAGACAGCGACGAAGCCGACGAGAGATGTGAGATCTGGATTGGGGAGGAGAGAGGCTCTCACGCGGGTGCGGAGGGACTCGGTTGGATGGGGGCGTCAGCGTCGAGAAAGCAAGGTGGATAGGGACGCTAGTGAGCGGGGAGGCTGGGTTGCCGTCCGGGAGCGGCTGCAGCATCGGCGGGAAAAAGGGGATCGAGGAGGAAAGAGGCTTCCTCACGTGTATTTCGTCTCTGGCAGACTGGGGAACGAGGTGGGGATCTGGCTCGAAAAGGGGATAGGTGGTAGCGAGCGAGTGTTGGATCGCTCCCGGTGGCCGGAGCAGAAGATGGTGGGTCGAGGTGCTCGCTCGCGGCGGCGTGCTGTGCACTTGTGCAGTGAGGAGACGAGCAGATTGGGATTGGATCTGAGGAGGGAGATGGGGATTTGGGGTGTCTCCCGCGTGAGTGGTGGGTCCAACATCGGGAGAGGGGGGACGTGCCAAAATTTAGGCGCACATGTCCCACCCGGGTGTCCAAAATTTTAGGAGAAAAAAATAGGAGGGAACTTTGGTCTAAAATAGAATGGGATTTTGTAGTAAATTTTTCAGATTTTATTGTAAAAATATAATTAATATAAGAAATAGGTAGACGTTTTTTATAAAATTATGACAAAGATGATAGATTCAGATACAAAATATAAGAATTTTCCTCTTATTTCAAGTCGTTGGGAAACATGACGCACCGCGAAGAATTTCCATTTCTTTGATTTATTTGATGAAATGTGCCCATATTGCACACAAACATGCATCTTGGAAGCACGCACAATGTTGCCGAAGAAAGTTTTATTTTCCAATAAATAAAAATACCATTTTCCATTTTTGGAGTGTCAAAAATGGTTTTTTTTTTGTGACGCACCTACCACAAATATGTTACAAAATTGCACCAAATAAAATTATAAAGTTATTATACCATATTTCATGTTCAAACAACAAAATTTATACCCCTCAATATTTTTAAATACACCTCTTTTGAAAAAAAGACAAATTTCAGCCGATTCAGCTAGAACCGGGCAAAATTTGAACTACACATGCCTTATAGTTTTCTCATGATTTTTTGTAAAAATCATTTTTAGGTACACAAGTACCTATTTCAATAGAGATGTACCAATATTTTATCAATATTCAACCCCTAGCTACGAACGGTCATGCTCGCCGTCTTGACTTTTTCCTAAAACCGGCTTAGAAAATTCCAAAAAATTCAAAAAAAAATCGAAATGTTGCAAGGCCTTCGCGTGGTGTCATTATATATGTCCTAGTATCCACCAAAAATAATAAACTTGGAATACGACAACTGGGTTGAAAAGGTGTTCATAGAAATGAGCTATCTCCTCCAGAGATTCTTGGGTTTCGGGCCAAATGACGAGTGTTATGGCCACACTCATGGGATAGTTTGTTGAAAAGTGCCCATATCCTACACAAACATGCATAATAGAACAACTAACAATGTTTACGAAGAAAGTTTTATTTTTCATTGAATAAAAATACCATTTTCTATTTTCGGAGTGTCAAAAAAGGGTTTTTTTGTGAAGCACCTACCGAAAATATGTTACAGAATTACACAAAGTAAAATTCTAAATATATTATGTCATATTTGATCTACAAATAACAAATTTACTACCTATCAATAGCTCAAAATACACCTCTTTTGAAAAAGACAAATTTCTGCCGATTCCGTAGAAACCGGGCCAAATTTGAACTATAGGTGCCTCGTATTTTGCTCATGATTTTTTGTAAAAATTATTTTTAGTTACACAACTACCTATTTCAATAGAGATATACCAGTATTTTATCAATATTCAACCTCTAGCTATGAACGGTCATGCCCGCCGTCTTCACTTTTTCCTAAAACCGGCTTAGAAAATTCTAGAAAATTAAAAAAATCAAAATGATGCAAGGCCTTCGCGTGGTGTTATTATATATATCCTAGTATCCACAAAAAATAATAAACTTGTAATACGGCAACTGGCTACACTCATGGCATATTTTGTTGAAATGTGCCCATATTCTACAAAAGCATGCATAATGGAACAACTAACAACGTTCACGAAGAAAGTTTTATTTTTCATCGAATAAAAATACCATTTTCCATTTCCGGAGTGTCAAAAAAGGTTTTTTTTGTGAAGCACCTACCGAAAATATGTTACAGAATTGTACAAAGTAAAATTATAAATATATTATGTCATATTTTATCTACAAATAACAAATTTACTACCTCTCAATAGCTCAAAATACACCTCTTTTGAAATAGACAAATTCCTGCCGATTCAGCTGAAACCGGGTCAAATTTGAACTACGGGCACCTCATAGTTTGCTCATGATTTTTGTAAAAATCATTTTCAGATACACAAGTACCTATTTCAATAGAGATATACCAATATTTTATCAATATTCAACCTCTAGCTACGAACGTCATGCCCGCCGTCCTGACTTTTTCCTAAAACCGCCTTAGAAAATTCCAGAAAATTCAAAAAAAATCGAAATGATGCAAGGCCTTCGCGTGGTGTCATTATATATGTACTAGTATCCACCAAAAATAATAAACTTGGACTAACACAATTTGGTTCAAAAGGTGTTCAAAGAAATGAGCTATCTCCTCCAAAGATTCTTGGGTTTCGGGCCAAATGACGGGTGTTCTGGCAAAATGCATGACATAGTTTGTTGAAATGTGCCCATATTCTACCCAAAGATGAATATTGGAACAACTAACAATGTTGACGAAGAAACTTTTATTTTTCATTGAATAAAAATATCATTTTTCATTTTCGGAGTGTCAAAAAAGGGTTGTTTTGTGAAGCACCTATCGAAAATATGTTACAGAATTGTACAAAGTAAAATTCTAAATATATTATGTCATATTTTATCCACAAATAACAAATTTACTACCTTTCAATAGCTCAAAATACACCTCTTTTGAAATAGACAAATTTATGTCGATTCAGGTGAAACCGGGCCAAATTTGAACTACAGGTGTCTCGTAGTTTTCTCTTTATTTTTTTTAAAAATCATTTTTAGATGCACAAGTTCCTATTACAACATAGATACACCAAGAGTTCATCAATATTACACACCTAGGTATGAACGGTCATGTCCCCCGTTTTGACCGTTTTTTCGAAACCGGCTTAGAAAATTCCAGAAAATTCAGAAAAACTCGAAATGATGCAAGGCCTTCGCGTGGTGTTATTATATATGTCCTAGTATCCACCAAAAATAATAAACTCGAAATACGACAACTGGGTTGAAAAGGTGTTCATAGAAATGAGCTATCTCCTCCTAAGATTCTTGGGTTTCAGGCCAAATAACGGATGTTATGGCCACACTCATGGCATAGTTTGTTGAAATGAGCCCATATTCTACACAAGCATGCATAATGGAACAAAGAACAATGTTGACGAAGAAACTTTTATTTTTCATTGAATAAAAATATCATTTTCCATTTTCGGAGTGTCAAAAAAGGGTTGTTTTGTGAAGCACCTACCAAAAATATGTTACAAAATTGCACCAAATAAAATTATAAAGTTACTATTCCACATTTCATGTTCAAATAACAAAATTCCTACCTCTCAATAGATGTTCATACATCTCTTTTGAAAAAGACAAATTTCTGCCGATTCAGCTGAAACCGGGGTAAATTTGAACTACAGGTGCCTCATAGTTTTGTCATGAGTTTTTGTAAAATTCATTTTTGAGATACAAAAGTACATATTTCTTCAGAGATATACCGAAATTTTCTCAATATTCATCCTCTAGATATGAAAGGTAATGCCCCCTGTTTTGACTCGAAAGGCGGAATTCAAAATCCCCAAAAGTTCTAAGCAATATATACTCATGGGCATGATTGTATTTCCTTTTCCAAAGAAATGGTTCCTAATTGTCTATAATTATTTAAAATAGTTTTACAAATTTTATAAAATTGTTTTCGGTCAATTTGGAAGTCAAAACGCACCGAGGCGAGCCCAACGAGCTAGCTGTGAGAGCCCGCAGCAGGAATCTCGCTTCCCCAGGCGAATTTCGGCCCAAGTTCCACCAATTTGTCCCACCGAGGCCCAAGTCCACGTAGAGTATCACCTCAAGTACTTTGAGTGCGGTGTAGTGACAAGCACCGGTTGATGGTCGAGTGGCTTGCATGCGTACAAGAGCTCCGGAGGTTCCAGGTTCGAATCCTGACGAGCCTTATTTTACATCTTTAACTCGCTGATTTCGCTGCACTGCTCGCACACACATACAGATCGGGCCCGCATGGTAGATCGCTGCACTGCTTGCACACACATACAGATCGGGCCCGCATGGCAGATCGCTGCACTGATTTGATGATTCGCACGCACATACAAATTTGAGCCCTCGATAAAAAAAAGGAACTCAAATTTCAGTTACTCGGAGGGCCCGCATGGCAGATCGCTGAGTACTCTAGGCGTGGCTTGCTGGTACCACGTGGCAGACACATATGCGAACACGCGGCAGTAGAGATGACACATATGCAAAATTGATGAAATGGCCATCTAGTAGATATGACACGTAGGCAGAATTGATGACGTGTTCGTCCAATCATATAAACGCGTCCACATTTACCTTGTCATGACGGTTTAAATTTGTCGTGATCTGTTAAAGAATAGGGCCACCATCGTCTATAAAGATTTCATTTAATAAAATTACGACGTTTTGTCTCAATTCGTCGTTATTTTATAGGGTTTTGATCCCTTCAAACAATCTATAACGATCTTCTCTTAAATCGTCATAACTTTATGACGTTTTCTTCCATCGTCGCTGTGAGAACGTCATGTATCAACACATTTCTTTTAGTGACCAAGATCACATAGAGAAATACAATCAAAATCATTAACCTTCATTTTAATGATGGGATCCCAACCATCTTCTAATTTTCTAGGAGTAGAGGATTCACATTTTAATTCTTCTTCTCTAATTTGCATGAGAGTATTTGTAATATGTTTTGTAAAATCCATATTCATCGTATTAGCATATGGATTACTAGCAAGCTTTCGTAAGAACATAATTACTTAAGATATGTTGCAATTATCAAAGTCAAGATCATTCTTATCAAAAGTAATGGTACCATTGTCTCCCATACCTAGAAATTTTTTAGCACTTTTATCAGGAACCACTTTAGTGCTTATAGGCAATTTTAAACGTTTAGAAAAAGAAGTGGAAACATTACCAACAAAATTTACTTTACCATTAATAGTAGAAGGTTTACTAGCATGAGAAGCTTCAGTTTTACTAGTGGTGGTAATAGTACAAACATTAGCTATATTATTCTTTCTGGCCATTTCATCTTCTCATTCCCATCTAGCATGCAATTTTGCTAACATCCTAAAATTGTCATCAATTCGAATTTGAATGGCATTCAAAGTTTTGCTTTATTTAACATCATGAGGTATAAACTTTATTTTAAGAAGATCAAGCTCAACAACAAGGATATCAACTGTAGAAGCAAGAACATCAATTTTGCCAAAATTTTCCACAACTGATTTATTAAAATCAGTTTGTGTACTAAAAAAAATTCTTAAGCATGTTTTCAAGATCAACTATTTTTCTTGGAGGAATTACCATAAGAATTGACATAACCATTATTATTATTAGGAGGATATGTCCTATAGTTGTTGCTACCAAAATTATTCCTATAAGCATTGTTGTTGAAATTATTAGTTTTAATGAAGTTCACATCAACATGCTATTCTTGAGCAACCAAAGAAGCTAAAAGTAACATTGTTTGGATCAATAGGAGCATGGCCATTCAAAAGCATATACATAATAGCATCAAGCCTATCACTCAAAGAGGAGGTTTCTTCAACGGAATTTACCTTCTTACCTGTTGGAGCTCTCTTAGTGTGCCATTCAGAATAATTTAGCATCATATCACCAAGAAGCTTTTTTTATGTACAAATAGGTTCCTCCAGTAGCTGAATCCAGAAGGTTTCTTGAAGATAATTTAGACCTGCATGAAAGGTTTGGATGATCATCCAAGTAGTTAGTCTATGAGTGGGGCAATTCTTTACTAAAGACTTCATTCTTTCCCAAGCTTTAGCAACATGGTCATTATCAAGTTTCTTAAAATTCACAATGCTACTTCTTAAAGATATTATCTTAGCAGGAGGATAATATTTTCCAATGAAAGCATATTTACATTTAGTCCAAGAATCAATACTATTTTAGGCAAAGGTAGCAACCATTCTTTAGCTCTCCATCTCAAAGAGAAAGGAAACAATTTTAGTTTAATAATATCTCCATCTACATCTTTATATTTTTGCATCTCACATAGTTCAACAAATTGATTAAGGTGGGCAGCAGCATCATCAGTACTAATACAAGAAAATTGCTCTCTCGTACCAAGATTTAACAGGGCATGCTTCATTTCATAAAAATCAGCAGTAGGAGCAGGTGGAGCAATAGGTGTACTAATAAAATCATTGTTGTTGGTGCTAGTAAAGTCACACAACTTAGTGTTCTCAGGAGTACTCATTTTAGCAAGATTAAAACAGGATAATAACAACTAGAATATGAACTAATTTTTTTGTGTTTTTGATATACAGAAGCATACAAGACAAAATAAAATAAACTAACCGAAACTAAAACAAAGTAAAGAGATTGGAAGTGAGAGACTCCCCTTGCAGAAATCCTCTTTCTCCATGGCAACGTTGCCGAAAAAAAAGCTTGATGCACGTGTAACACACGTTCGGTGGGAGACCCCAAGAGGAAGGTATGATGAGCACATCAATAAGTTTCCCTTAGAAAGAAACAAAGGTTGAATCGACCAATAGGAGAAAGAAATCACTTCCAAAGGGTGATGCAGCTGATGTTGCAGGGCGCACTACCGGTTCAGAAGCAACGTGGAACCTACACAACACAATCAAATCACTTTGCCCCAACGAAGAGTTGCGGTTGTCAATCTCACCGGTTTTGCTGAAAACAAACAGGTTAAACGTATGGTGTGGAAAACAGTAGGAAAACAGTCGTAGCAATATGAAAATAGAGATGGCAGTGGTTGTATTATCAGTATGAGTAAAATGGACCGGGGTCCACAATTCACTAGTGGTGTCTCTCCAACACAGATAGATAGCATGTGTGGTAAACAAATTAGAAATAGTCAATTGACATATATAAAGGTTGCACCGTAGTGCATATGCATGACATGATGATCACTATGTGATTCATGCGGGAATGACAACAAGATACGTAGACCATTATCCAACTTCATCTATGACTAATAATCCACCCTCAGAATGTCATCCGAGCAAACCTTGGGTATTAAGTCGGAAGCAACAGATAATTGCGTTAAGCAAAGTGTGTAATGTAAACAATGTAAATATCATTGTTTTCTCCCTAATGGCAACAACACATCCCCCACCCGTTATGTTTATGTCACTCGAACGTGAGTAAAAGGGAGGCACGACCCACTATCGAGCATAAATACTCCCTCTTGGAGTTACTTGCATCTACTTGGCCAGAGCGTCTACTAACAAAGGAGAGCATGCAATATCATAAATAACATACACATGAATAAAACATGATAGATTGATAATCATTGGACATAGCATTCAATATTCATCAGATCCCACCAAACACAACATGTAGCATTACAATAAGATGATCTTGATCATGTAGGTTAGCTCACGATATGTAAACATAAGGCATAAAGAGGAGAGAACAACCATCTAGTTACTGCTATGGACCCGTAGTCCAAGGATGAACTACTCACGCATCATTCTGGAGGCGGGCATGGTTGTGTAGAGCCCTCCGGTGATGATTTTCCCTCTCGGCAGGGTGCCGGGGAGAGCTCCAGAACCCTCCTGAACTAGGGTTGATGATGGCGGTGGCTACAGATGTTTTTTGTGGAAAAGCCTCTCATGTCTAGGGTTAACCATTCGAGGAGAATATATAGGCGCGAGGGAAACATCGGTGGGCGGACAGGGGGCCGACACCACCCCTGGGCGCGGCCCGGGGGTGCGCCGCCCTATTGTGTGGGGCCCCATGTGGCCCCCCTTTGGGTCCCCTCCGTACTGCGTGTGCGAGACAGAATTCTAAGACTTACGGTTTTCAAATCCTCCAATTCCGAGAATATTTCCAGAACAACTTTTTTGAAACTAAAAACAACAGAAAACAAGAGCTGGCTCTATGGCATCTTGTCAATAGGTTAGTCCCAGAAAATCGATAAAAATGGCATAAAGTGTAAAGGAAACATGTAGCATATAGCATGAAAACAACATGGAACATCAGAAATTATGGATCCATTTATGACGTATCAACATCCCCAAGCTTAGTTCCTACTCGTCCTCGAGTAGGTAAACGATAAAAACAAATAAATAATTCTGATGTGACATGCTACCAACATAAACTTGATCATATAAATTGTAAAAGCACATGTAAAGTTGAGATCATAGTACTTTAAACATAGGTATGATAGACATAATTTTAACAATGAAACTTAGCAATCACCTTGCATCATGAAAAGTAACACAAATAAAAGATCATGATTAATAATGCACTTGAAAGTTATACGTTTGTTTCGAGCATAAAGAAAACATAGCAAAGTGATATTTCGCTTGTCCTTGAGAGTGTGGAAAAACATAAATGCCAGGACACCTTCAAAGTTCAAGTGGATAACTAGAACAGATAGTTTGAGAGCAAGTAATAACACATTATGAATCAATTAATAATAATTTTTGGGACAAATGCACATTAAAGTCAGAATGGCAACTATGCTCTCTTAGCTGTGCATAAAGTTAGAAGATGGAGACTCAACTTAAAAGTAAAAGAAAGCCCCTTCATAGAGGGAAGCATGGGTTAACTCATGTGCTAGAGCTTTTTATTTTGTTAAACAGAGAAACCACAAAATATTTGAAAGTCCTCCCAACCTTTCTTACACAAATCATGGCTAACCGAATCCTCCGGTGCCTGCCAACTAGACTTCACAAGAGCGGCTCCCATAGAAGGACGCAACTGGGTAGAAGGTCATCCCTCCTTCTCTTTTGTTTACACAATTATGCTTTGGCTGGTAAATCAGGGGCAAAAATTGTGAAGAGAATTTGTTATAATTAAGTTTGGGGTTGGGCACCCCGCTGCCAGCTCTTCTATCAATTAGATAAACAGATGAAGCCACTAGTCTAGGGTGTGCAGTCCAATCAGCAAGTGAGATAAATCTTCTCCATTTACGTCCTCATGAGCTAAAATAGGGACACAAAATAGGAATAATTTTGAATGTTTTAAAGGTAACACATGAACAATTAACTTTGGAGTGGCGGTGAACACATTTGGCAAATTTGGTTTTGGGAGTTGGATGCACGAGTAGAGATCATACTCAGTATAGGTGAAGGCTAGCAATAGACTGGGAGCGACAATCAAGAGAGCAAGAACTGTCATAATCATACTTGCAACGAAATAAAATTAACTGGGGCATAAAAGTGATACAATTACTCTAAGGCATAAGAAATCGTTGAGGCTTAATTGACTTTTTGTTTTCAGTCATAGCATGCGTGAACATGTGCCAAGTCAATTCAAGTGAAACATTCAGAGGGAAACGCCACAATGTCATACCCTTCTATGAATAAAGAAATGAAGCAAACATTTATATGACATGCTATCTAATATTAGTAAGTTGGAACTAAACATGAGAGAGAACGAACTACTAGACATCCATTAAACAACATACACATTACATGAAAAAACTAAGCATGTCCACATAGATGAGTATATGTACAAAAATGAAAACAAATAGACTTCATACCAGCCTCTTACCTAAACTCGAATTGTCATAAATCATCATTATTGCTCGTCTGTGGAACGGATGATATACATTGATAACCAAAATCCAAATGAGACACGAAAGACCGTTGAACTCTGCAACAAAATTTATAAAACCAAATAAGAACGGAAAATATGTTTGTGTTTTCGAATTTAAAACAAGAACGGAAGGGAAACAAGCAAACAAAACAAAATATTTTTGGGTTTTTGAATATTAAAACAAAATAGAAAACGAACCAAAACAATGCCACAAACTAAAGAAACAAATAAAGAGAAACAACAAAAATATTTTTGGTCTTTTTGTGTTTTGGAAAACAATAACAAAAAAATAAAAACAAAAAGAAACAAAAGAAGCGAAAACGAAAGAAACGAAGACAAGCGAAAGAATCGAAAATATGGATATACAAAGAAGCGATAGAAACATTATATGTAGAGGAGTGTGATGTCAGTGTACCTTCCCCCAAGCTTAGTCTTTTGGTCTAAGTGGAGATCAATCACGATGCGGGTAGTAACCCCATGCTGGTGGGTCGTACCTCGCATGGTCGTACTCAGGCGCCCATGAAGAGGATGAAGAATCAGGCGCATAGTCATAACCAGAATGCTGGTATGGGAACCCCGTAGTGTCGGAGGGAAGGAAAAAATCACTTTCTCCCTCCTATCCAGTGTCTTCTACAAGCTGGGGATGCTCCTCAATATATGTATGAAATTCACTCTCTCAGAGCGACCATCCTTCCATGACATTAAGGTTAAGCAAAAGAGGTGCAGGCAAATTGACTACTCTATCAGTTTTAGTTACTCTCTACCTTGCTTTCTTGGAGAAAGTTATTTCACAGGATAAATTATTCAGGTTAGCACAGGTGGAAACAAATTTATGTTGTATCATGGCATTAAGACCAAGTCTCTCTGTAGGAAACATGAGGTCTAATGGATGCAGATCTAAAACATGCAAGGCTAGTAAAACGAGAGATAACGAGACCTCGACAAATTCCGCCCTTCTCACGGTTAGTAGAAAGACAGAAAGCAATTAAGCACCAAAATTATACGACCTATCATGCTTCAAAGAATCTGCAATAAAAACTAGATCATACACAAATAACTTATTTGCAGTTTTTCTTGCAAGCACACACTTGGCAATAAAATAGGAAAAATATCGAATGGAGGAGAGTTTAATGTCTAGAATTTTACCACTCTCTCCTGTGAAGCTTCTACCTTGGAAAATTTATTCATATAGATATATCAATGGATTGGGTTTCCCTTTTATCTTTCCATGTGATCCCCATTGTGGCACTCTAATAGCTGCACAAAAATCATCAAAAGGAAAGTTGACAGCTTTATTATAAATTTTGTAATGGGCCATTGGGTTAGAAGAGGACGAGCTGGAATGCAAATCCTGCACCACAGACATAGTTAGTTTAACACTTTGGGAAGGTTCATCCTGAATGAAATGTATCAATCCTGCATTATCCACAAGAGTTTGGAAATCTTGCAGAATTCCTGCAGCATGCATAAATCCTTGGCATGGATAAATGGATGGAAACACTCTTTCTTGTCGGTGTACTGGCATGACCTCTTTCAACTCCAACTCATGTTGTTCAAGTTGGTGTACATTGTGCTCCATCTCTGAAATTTTTAACAAGCATCACAAAAAATTGGTTTCAAGCAACTATATGGTGGAAACTACTATAGAGACTTGTAGGAGAGCTAAACATGCATCAAGACTATGTTATTTCAACTTAAATCAAGCATGCAAAATCACATAAACTATCACCTACAGTACTAAAATACTCAAGAAATAATCCACTAAACAAAATTATACTTGGATAATCGGAGGAGTCACATACCGGAGAGCAAATGCACCAAATTTTAGCAACAAATATGGGATGAGCAAAGAGATCAAAAAATCTCGAGGAAGAACAACAAGAACTCAGGTTCCAGGAAATGTTTTTAGTTTGGGGTGAGAGAGAGGAATCTTTGGTTGGGGAGAGAACTAGTGGAGGGCCAGGGGGCCCACACCATGTGCTGGCGCCACCTGGGGCTGGCCGGGCCACCCAGTGGTGTGCCTGCATGGTGAGGCCCCCCTGGGGTGTCCCAGGTACCTCTCTGCCTCATTTTTGACATAAAAATTATTATAATTTTTCTGGAATTTTTCGAGAAACTTTACTTACGAGGTATTTGCAGAATTTAATAATTAATTATAAACCTGGAAAAAAATTATGGAATGTTGGAAAACAGAACCAAAACCAATTCTACAGAGGTTCTAAGACATTCTAATGTGCAAATACCCAGTGAAAACAAAGGTAGAAGTGGTGAAAACAAAGTTATAGGTGGTGAAAAGAAACATAACATGATGAAAACAATAGTAATAACTGTGAAAACAAAAGTATGGATGGTGAAAACAAAGGTATGGATTATGAAAACCTGTATGGAATGGTGAAAACAAAGGTGGGTATGGTGAGAACAAAGTGAAAACATTGTTTCGTTCATTTCAAATCATTTTGTTAACAAGGTTGATCAAGTCTTGTTACCAAAACAATTTTTATGAAGCAAAACTCTGTATATCACTAAATGATTATGTTACCTCAACTTTGATAGACATAGTACCAGTCATAATAATTTCATATTCTTTTGGTGGCACTGAAATACGAAAATAGAATTCTCCAATCTTGATGGTATCAATATTTTCAATTAAATTTAGACCATATCTTCTATCAATCTTCTTGGGAAAATAAAATGTATGCTCTTTATCATTAACATTAAAAGTTACTTTTCCTTGGTTACAATCAATAACAACCCCTGCAGTGTTAAGAAAAGGTCTCCCAAGAATAATAGACAAATTATAATCTTCAGGCATTTCCAGCACAACAAAGTCAGTTAATCTTCAGGAAATTTTCTCATTAGGAATCTTCCTTTTATTAGAGACAATGTCTTTCATATATTTTGAATAGGAGGCAGTTTAATAGCATCAGTCAAAGGAATTTGTAAAAACAAAGTTTTCATCCACTCATAGAATTTATTATAATGTTCTTCTTCCTTTGATTTATTTTTCTTATTAGGAAAAGGCATTGTTTTTTGTACCCAAGGTTCTCTTTCTTTACCATGTATATTAGCAATGAAATCCTCAGTGTACTTTGTAGTTTTGGTTTGCTTATCAGGTTCAACTTCAGGTTCTTCTTTATCATAAGCATCACTTTTATCATTACCACTTTCAGTTTCAACATCAGAAATAGATATACTATTAGGATCTTTAGCAGGTTCAGGAGATTCTACAATAGTTTTATGTGTCTTATTCTTTTTCTTAGAAGAAGTACTATTGCTTTTAGGTTGTTGAGAATATTGTTCAATTCTTTTAGGATGACCATCAGGATACAAGGGATCCTGAGTAGAAACACCACTTCTAGTAATTATTTCATAAACATGTTTCTCTCTAGAAGCATTAGCTAGCAAATATTTTTGCACTTTAGTAAGTTGATCAATTAAGTTTGAACCATATGAAAAATTTAACAAGCATTTTAACATCATTAGAGGTTCTCTCAATAATACCATGCCAATTATCAATAGCTCTAGAGTTTTCCATTAGATGATTCTGCATTCTCATATTAAAATTATCTTGCTTAACAACATAATTATAAAATTCATCTAAGCATTGATCAGGTGGTTTAGTATAGGGAATATCTCTATTATCAAAATGCTGGAGGGAGTGTACCTCAACTGTGGATGGGTGATGAATTGGCTTACATAATTCTTCTATAGGAGGTAAATTATTCACATCTTCAGATTTAATACCCCTATCTCTAAGAGATTTCTTGGCTTCTTTCATCATTTAATTCAATCATTCCCCTCTTCTTGGGTGTTGGTACAGGTGTTGGTTTAGGCTCCGGTATAGTCCAATCATCATGGTTCTTGCTTATATTAGCAAGTAATTCCTCAGCTTCTTCTTGAGTTCTTTTCCTGAAAACACAACCAGCACAACTATCCAGGTATGTCCTAGATTCAATAGTTAGTCCATTATAAAATATATCTAAGAGCTCATTTTTAGGTAATGGATTTCAAGGACTATCTCTTATTAAAAAATAAAACCTTGACCAAGATGCAGGCAATTTTTTTTCTTCAATTTGTTTAAAATTAAAGATTCTTTGCACAACAGCATGTATAGCAGGAAAATATTTATGAAAGAAAGCATTAGCCAAACCAATAGGACTAGTAATAGATCCAGGTGTCAAATTGTTAAACCAAGTTTTAGCTTCATCTTTCAATGAGAAAGAAAAAATCTTGGCAACAAAATAAGTGTGTTTCTTAATATCATCCGAAAATAAACTACTCAAAGATGAGAGCTCATTCATATGTTCCAAAGCACTTTCATTTTCAGTACCACAAAAAGGTTCTTTCTCAATAATAGATATGTAAGATAAATCAAGAGAGAAATCATAATCCTTATCTTTAATGTATATGGGAGATGTAGCAAATCTAGCATCAGGAGGAGATTTATATTTAACAGCATGCCTTGCGAGAATACTCTTAAGAGCACTTTCACTAGTAGTAGCCTAAACTTCTTCAATAAATTCATCATTAAGTTCAATATAAGTTTCATCAAGATCATCAATAAACTCAGGAGAATTAACAGGTGTACTAGCATTTTCAACAGGAATTTCAGTATTTTCAATTTGTTTAGATTTAGCAATTGTAGTATCTAGGAAAGGGCCTAGTGAACCATTATCATCAAGCATAGTAGAAGCATCATCAAAAGTATCAGAAGCGCTTTCAGACTCAGCAGAAACAGTAGTATGTGTAGCATGTGGTGGAGTAAGAAACTTACTCATTAGAGATGGTGAATCAAGAGCAACAGAGGTGTTGAAAGTTGTACCTCTCCTTGTAGTGGATGGTAATATAGGGACCTTCCCATCACGAGTTTTTATCATGATGAAAAGCTTGCAGCGAACAATATCACGTTCAACTGAGCAAATAAATAAAGCTATGCTCCCCAGCAACAGCGCCAGAAAATAGTTTTGATAACCCACAAGTATAGGGGATCACAACAGTCTTCGAGGGAAGTAAAACCCAAATTTATTGATTCGACACAAGAGGTGCCAAAGAATATTTATAATCCTTAACAGATGAGTTGTCAATTCAGCTGCACCTGAAAGTAGACTTGCTGGCAACAATATATCAGTGGTACAGTTTTATAGCAGTAGCGGTAGTGAAATAACAACATGAGTAAAATAGTAGCAATCGCGAAAACAGTAGTAGCAATTGTTAAAACAGCAGGATTAAAGTACTGTAGGCATAGGGAATGGATGAACGGGCGTTGCATGGATAAGATAGTTCATATAATAATAATAATAATAATAATGTGCGCATTGCAGATAGATAATAATAAAGCATCCAAGTTCTAGGCAAACCATAAGCATGTGTTCCAATATATTCATACGTGCTCGAAGTGAGAAAGTTGCACAACATATTTTGTCCTACCGTCCTGTTTGCAGCGGGGCTTCAAGGGAAACTACTGGTAATTAAGGTGCTCATTTTAACAAAGCACCGGAGCAAAGAATTAACACTCTGTGAACACATGTGATCCTCACATTGCGGCCATCCCCTCCAGTTGTCCCAATTATTGTCAGTTTGGGGCCTCGGGTTTCGGACAACGACATGTGTAAACAACTTGCAGATATGATCAAGAAACATAATTATACTCATGAAACAATAACATGTTCAGATCTGAGATCATGGCACTCAGGCCCTAGTGACAAGCATTAAGAATAACATGTTGCAACAACGGTATAAAGCACTAACAACGGATACTAGGCACTATGCCCTAACAATCTCGCATTATTACATGAACGATATCATCCCATCCCTTCCACCCCTTTCAGCCTACAGCAGGGATTACTCACGCATGGACGGGGGAATCATGGATGGTTGATGGAGAAGTGGTGGCGGTGACGATGGCGATGATCTCCTTCGAATCCCCGTCCCGGCAGGGTGCGAGAACAGGAGATCATCCCTCTTCTCTTTTGTTTACATAATTATGCTTTGACTGATAAATCAGGGGCAAAAATAGTGAAGAGAATTTAATAGTAACCAATTTTGGTGCTGGGCACCCCGCTGCCAGCTCTTCTATCATTTTGGATAAGCGGATGAAGCCACTAGTCCGGCTGTGTAAAGTCCAATCAACAAGTGAGATAAAGATTCTCTATTCATCTCCTCATGAGCTAAAACAGGGTGCAAAACAGGAACAATTTTGAAAGTTTAAAGGAAGCACTGAGAAATTTACTTGGAGTGGAGGTTTACCACATGTAGGTAGGGATGGTGGACACACTTGGAAAACTTTGGTTTTTGGGAGTTGGATGCACAAATAGAGCTCATACTCAGTACATGTGGAGGCTAGCAAAGACTAGAAGCGACAACTCAAGAGAGCAATAATGGCCATAATCATGCATAGCGAAAAAAAACATTATTAATTAGAGCATAAAGGGTATTAGAAGTCAAAAAATAAAATATCATAGAGACTATAAGTGACTGGTTTGTAGTCATAACCATGGTGTAACCATGCGCCAAGTCAACCAAATAAAGCATTCGAAGGAGAACACCACAATTTATGCTTCAATGTGATAAAAACAACTCATGATTATCTCAATGGAATATTAAGAACTCTCATCTATTTGAGACAAATCATGCTACAATAACAAATACTAAGCATAGAATTAAACAAACATCTAGCATGACATGAAAAGGTCTAGCCACATTCTATACAAGCTTCGTTTTGCACCGTTATAAGCATGAAAATTGTACTACTGCTTTCCAACACCAATCATTTTATGCTAAACAAAAAATATCCAAGAGATATAGCAATAAAAGAATAAAGTACTAAAATAACTCTAGTAAAACTAACAGCTCTAAATAAGAGATGCATGAAAAACATGAGCTAAAAGGATTTACTGCAGCTAGAAGAAAAACTAAGAATACGAGCATAATGAGTATTCATATGAAAAAGCGAAGTGTGTCTCTCTCCCACACAAGAGTGCTAGGTTCCAACAATATTTATTTCAGCAAGTAAAAAAAAAGAAAACAAACAGACGCTCCAAGTAAAATTCATATGATATGAATGAATAAAAAGATAGTTTCACTAGAAATTACCTGATAAATTGTTGAAGAAGAAGGGGATGCCTTGGGCATACCCAAGCTTTTGATTTGCACTCTTCTTGATCACATTATATTACCCTCTTCTCTTGACCCTTGTAAACTTCCTTCAGACCACACTAAAGTAATTCAAATTAGAGGGTTAGTGCACAACTAAATCTGTTTCCTGCGTAGAAATCCAAAACCAACTCCAACTTTCGTTAGAAACTTTACTTGGCACAACTAAAACATGAAATTAGAGACACAATGGAGTTGCTACAGAAGTATACAAAATCTTGAATCAAAGAAAACAGAACAAAACAAAGCAAAAAATAAAGCCATGGGTTATCCCCAAAGAAGTGCTTTTCTTTAACGCCTTTTAGCTAGGCCAAGAAAAATAGAATCAAGTATTTTCAAGTGAAGAAGCATCCAATTTGTAACTTGTTCGAATAATAAAATCAAAATGCAACTTCATTCTCTTTCTAGGAAAGTGTTCCATACCTTTCTTGAGTGGGAATTGATATTTAATATTCCCCTCTTTCATATCAATAACAACACCAACGGTTCTATGAAAAGGTCTTCCCAAACAATTGGACAAGAAGCATTGAATTCAATATTCATAACAACAAAATAAATGGGGACAAGGTTACTATTAACCATAATAAGAACATCATCAAAACGAATATCCAAATAACAGTGTTCCAATGGTGGTAAATCAAGCATATCATAAAGTTTCTTAGGCATAACAGAGATACTAGCACCAATATCGCATAGAGAATTACATTCAAAATCATTCACCTTCATTTTAAAAAAGGGATCCCAACCATCTTCTAATTTTCTAGGAATAGAGGATTCACATTTTAATTCTTCTTCTCTAATTTGCATGAGAGCATTTGTAATATGTTTTGTACAAGCCATATTATAGTATTAGCATATGGATTACTAGCAAGCTTTTCTAAGAACATAATTACTTAAGATATGTTGCAATTACCAAAGTCAAGATCATTCTTATCAAAAGTAATGGGACCATTGTCTCCCATACCTAGAAAAATTGTAGCACTTTTATCACGAACAATTTTATTAGTTTCGGGCAATTTTAAACATTTAGTAGAAGAAGTGGAGACATTACCAACACCAATTACTTTACCACTAATAGTAGAAGGTTTACTAGCATGAGAAGGTTCAGTTTTACTAGTGGTGGTAATAGTACAACCATGAGCTATATTATTCTTTCTGGCTATTTCATCTTCTCTTTCCCATCTAGCATGCAATTTTGTTAACATTGTCATCAATTCAAATTTGAATGGCATTCAAAGTTTTTTGTTTGTTTACAATCATGAGGAATAACCTTTATTTTAAGAATATCAACATCAAGAAGAAGGCTATCATCTTTAGAAGAAAGAACATCAATTTTGCCAATTTTTTCCTCAATAGATTTATTAAAAGCAGTTTGGTGTACTAATAAAATTCTTAAGCATGTTTTCAAGATCAGAGGGTACAATTTTATTGTTGTTGGAGGAATAACCATAAGAATTGACATAACCATTATTATTATTAAGAGGATATGGCCTATAGTTGTTGCTACCAAAATTATTCCTATAAGCGTTGTTGTTGAAATTATTATTTTTAATCAAGTTCAAATCAGCGTGCTCTTCTTGAGAAACCAAAGAGGCTAAAGAAATTTTTTTGGATCAGTAGGAGCATGGACATTCACAATCATAGACATAATAGCATCAATCCTACCACTCAAAGAGGAGGTTTCTTTAACAGAATTTACCTTCTTACCTGTTGGAGCTCTCTCAGTGTGCCATTCAGAATAATTTACCATCATATCATCAAGAAGCTTTGTTGCTGCCCCCAAAGTCATGGATATAAATGTTCCTCCAATAGCTGAATCTAGAAGGTTTCTTGAAGAAAAATTCAGACCTGCATAAAAGGTTTGGATGATCATCCAAGTAGTCAGTCCGTGAGTGGTACAATTATTTACCAAATATTTCATTCTTTCCCAAGCTTTAGCAACATGCTCTTTATCAAGTTGCTTAAAATTCATAATGCTACTTATTAAAGATATTATCTTAGCAGGAGGATAATATTTTCCAATGAAAGCATCTTTACATTTAGTCCAAGAATCAATACTATTTTTAGGCAAAGATAGCAATCATTCTTTAGCTCTCCCTCTCAAAGAGAAAGGAAACAATTTTAGTTTAATAATATCTCCATCTAGATCTTTATATTTTTGCATCTCACATAGTTCAACAAAATTATTAAGATGCGTGGCAACATCATCAGTACAAATATCAGAAAATTGCTCTCTCATAACAAGATTTAACTTAATTTCATAAAAATCGGGAGTAGGAGCAGGTGGAGCAATAAGTGTACTAATAAAATAATTGTTGTTGGTGCTAGTAAAGTCACACAACTTAGTGTTCTCAGGAGTACTCATTTTAGCAAGATTAAAAACATGATAATAACAACTAGAATAAGAACTAATTTTTTTGTGTGTTTTTGATATAGAGAAGCAAACAAGAAAAAATAAGATAAACTAAGCAAAACTAAAACAAAGTAAAGAGATTGTAAGTGAGAGACTCCCCTTGCAAAAATCTTCTTTCTCCACCGCAACGGCGCCAGAAAAATAGCTTGATGCGCGTAACACACATTCGTTGGGAGACACCAAGAGGCAGCAATGAAGAGCACATCAGTAAGTTTCCCTCAGAAAGAAACCAAGATTGAATCGACCAGTAGGAGAAACAGATCACTTCCGAAGGTTGATGCAGCTGATGTGGCAGGGCGCACTACCGGTTCAGAAGCAACGTGGAACCTACACAACACAATCAAATCACTTTGCCCCAACGAAGCAGTGAGGTTATCAATCTCACCGGTTTTGCTGAAAACAAAGAGGTGGAAAACAGTAGGAAAACAATAGTAGAAATATGAAAACAGTGATGGCAGAGGTTGTATTATCAGTATGAGTAAAATGGACCGGGGTCCACATTTCACTAGTGGTGTCTCTCCAAAATAGATAGATAGAATGTGTGGTAAATAAATTACAACTGGGCAATTGACAGATATAAAGGCTGCACCATAGTGCATATGCATGACATGATGATTACTAGGTGATTCATGCAGGCATTACAACAAGATACATATACCTTTATCCAACTGCATCTATGACCAGTAATCCACCCTCAGAATCCCAGCAAACCTTGGGTATTAACTTGCAAGCAACAGATAATTGCGTTAAGCAAAGTGTGTAATGTAAACAATGTAAACATCGTTGTTTTCTCCCTAATGGCAACAACACATCCCCCACCCATTACGTTTCTGTCACTCAAGAGTGAGTAAAAGGGAGGCATGAACCCAGTATCGAGCATAAATACTCCCTCTTTGAGTTACTAGCATCAACTTGGCCAGAGCATCTACTAACAACGGAGAGCATGCAAGATCATAAATAACATACACATGAATAAAACATGATAGATTGATAATCATTGGACATAACATTCAATATTCATCAGATCCGAGCAAACACAACATGTAGCATTACAATAAGATGATCTTGGTCATGTAGGGCAGCTCACAAGATCTAAACATGAGGCATAAAGAGGAGAGAACAACCATATTGCTACTGCTATGGACCCGTAGTCCAAGGATGAACTACTCACGCATCATTCCGGAGGTGGGCATGGTGGTGTAGAGACCTCTGGTGATGATTTACCCTCCCGGCAAGGTGCCGGGGAGAGATCCAGGACCCTCCCAAACTAGGGTTGACGATGGAGGCGGCTACAGATGTTTTTCGTGGAAAATGCTCTCATATCTAGGGTTGACCCTTCGAGGAGAATATATAGGCGCGATGGAAATGTCAGTGGGAGGCCAGAGGCCCACACCATCCCTGGGCGCAGCTCATGGGGGCGCACTGCCCTATGGTGTGGGTCCCCTGTGGGCCCCCTCCGGGTCCCCTCCAGACTCAGTGTGTAAGGCATATTTTCTTATATGGATGCATGCTGGAGAGCGATCCATATTCTTTGAAGTAATGCCTACAATGTTAGAACCCGTGAACTATATCTTGTCATAATATTATTTTTATACGTTCATGATTTGTCAATTGCCCAACTATAATTTGTTCACCCAACATGTTTTTTTCTTTGGAGAGACACCACTAGTGAACCTATGCCCCCGATCCTATTTTCTCATAAGTACAACCTTCTTTTAAGCACTTTTCATCATTTTTTCGTTGATGTACCATTTTTACTTTAATTACTTTCCAAGTCTATATGTTTAATTCTCCTGGTTTCAGCAAAACTGGAAGATTGACAACCTTCCGGAAAGTTGGGGCAAGAGAGAGTGTGTGCTTGTGTGCAGGCTCCACGCTTGGTCAACATCGGTAAATGGCGTCGTTGATACAAGTAACCTTCTTCAATACTACAAAGTCCTACTGGTTCGATAAACTTGGTTCCACAATAGGGGGAATCTACACTAGACTACATCATACCTTCCGCTTGGGGTCTCCCAACGAGCGTGTGATATTATCAGCATCAAGTACTTTTTCTGGCGCCGTTGCCGGGGACTTCTAGCTTGATGCCATGGGATTCTCACACTTCTACTATATTTATTTTGTTTTATTCTTGCTTACTTTACTTTTGTTTAGTCTTGTTTTCTCTTTGTCAACCCCCCCCCCCCCCAAAAAAAAATAGTTCTCTAGTTTCTAGTCTTTTATTTGTGTTATTAGTTTATTTTGTGTTATCTTGCAAGCATGGATACCAATGATAATACTAAGCTATATGATTTTACTAGTACAAATAATAATGATTTCATATGCACACCAATCGCTCCACCTGATGCTACAACAGATTCCTATGAAATTAAACCTCGATTGTTGAATCTTGTCATGAAAGATCAATTTTCCGGTATTGAAGAAAATGCTTCCTCTCATTTAAATAATTTTTTTAAGTTTTGTGAAATGCAAAAATATAAATAGGTAGATGGTGATATTGTGAAATTATTATTTTTCCCTTTCTCTTTAATAGGAAGAGCTAAAGAATCGTTATTGTCTTTGCCTAAAAATAGCATTGATTCTTGGATTAAATGCAAAGATGCTTTTATTGGGAGTATTCTCCACCTGCTAAAATTATAAAACTAAGGAGTAACATTATGAAATTAAAAAAATGATAATGAACATGTTGCTCAAGCTTGGAACAGAATGAAAACTATGGTTAAGAATTGTCCCACACACGGACTAACTACGGGGATGATTGTCCAAACTTTTTATGCGGGATTAAATTTTTCTTCAAGGAATTTATTGGATTCATATGCGAGCGTAACCTTCATGAACCTCACTTTAGTTTAATTAAACAAGTTATTAGATTATTTAATGACAAACTATTCCCAATGGTACACGGAAAAGGGCTCCAACAGGTAAAAAGGTAAATTCTGTCGAGGCGGTCTCTTTCTTGAGTGATAAGATTGATATGATTTCTTCTTTGCTAGCTAAACAAGTGCCTATGGATCCTAACAATGTTACTTTTAATTCTATGTTTTATAATGATAATGATCAAATTGGTGTGAATTTTATTGATAGAAACAATTTCAACAACGGTGCTTACAAAAACAACTTTGGTGGTAACAACTATAGGCCATATCCTAATAGTAATTGTAATTCATATGATAATTCTAATGGAAATTCTTACAAGAATCCTAAAAGTTCCACCTCTTATATTTAGAACATGCATAAAGGATTTTTTTTACTTCAAAAAATATTTCAATAAAACTGTTGATGAAAGGCTTGCAAAACTAGATAATCTTGTGCTGAAAGTTGATAGTCTTGCTCATCATGTATAAATTTTTAAAAATTAGGACTACGCCTCTTTGTGCCAAGAAAACTGAACCAATAAATTCTATACAAGTTCAAATAAATGATAACATAAGAATGTTAGGTCAAATTTGTGCTAGAAGAGAAAGATAAGCGGAAATTGCTGAAAGAACTGCTAAAAGTCAGCCTGTTAAAATTTATACTATCCAACCCTTTGAAGAAGTGAAAACCTTTAGTACCAAAGAGTATCCTAATTCTTATAAACATGTTGATTTCAAAACAAATGGTATTTGAGAGGTCATGACTTTATGTAAAAGGAGTCCCAAAAGTTTGGAGTTTGAAAAAAGTTCCAGTGAGAAAATTGTTGCAAGTGGGATTGAGGATAATATGACTTTAGGAGTAACTTTTCCCACTATGTTTGAGGATGATAAACTTGATATTGATAATTTCACCATCTCTTATGTTATTAAATTCTTTAAAAAATTAGCTAAACATCCTAATGCTAGCAAGATAAATATTTCTTTCACTAAACATATCACTAATACTCTCATTGAAGCGAAGGAATGAAGGTGCAAGTTCTTCTATTATTCCTAAAAGTTTATACGATATGATTTAATTGAAACCATTGGATGAGAGTGTTTTGGGATTGCATCTTATAGATTCCACTGTTAAAAGACCTCTGGGAAGGATTTATTATGTTCTTATTATTGCTAATAATAATTATGTCCGCATTGATTTTTTTTTTGGATATTGAATTCAATGCTTCTTGTCCTATCATTTTGGTGAGACCTTTTCTTCGCACTATTGATGATGTTATTGATATGAAAGAGGGAATTATAAGATATCAGTCCCCCCTAAAAAGGGGCATGGAACATTTTCCTAAAAAGAGAATGAAGTTACCTTTTGAGTCCCTTGTGAGTACTACCTATGATTCTATTGATAATACTTGATTTGTTCTTCATGCCTAGCAAAAAGGCGTTAAAAAGCGCTTGTGGGAGGCAACCCACTTTGTTTTCCTTTGTTATTTCTTTGTTTTATTATGTTTTGCTTTGTTATTTTTTGTGTCTTGTAAGTTTTTACCTCTGTAGCAACCAATCCTTATCCTTTTGATTTATTTTGTGCCAAGAGTAGGCTCTAATAGAGAGTTAGTATGATTTGGGGAAATTGTTGTTTTCTGTCCAGCATTTTGCGCTTCACCAAATAACTTGGTTCTCTCTGCCCAAACCCGAGGAATTTTTTATAATTTATGTGCACATTCCCCGACTTGTTATCTAACTTTCACTAGTTTAGCACTTTTTGATTGAGCAGTAGAAGATTTTTGGAAAAAAATTAATCTTTACCGTATGTTCTGTTTTGATAGATTTCTGCCAATATTTCCATTTGCGTCTTAATCTCTTTATTTTGGTTTTCTTTTGAGGGGAAGAGTTTTAAAAGAAGATGTGACAGTAGAAAATGTTTTAAGTGGAGTGTTAGACTTGTATTGAAACTGAACCAAGTGGATTAATTGTTTTGATTACACTAACGACGCTAATGAAGATTGTGAGAAGTTTTAGGTGGAGGAAGTTTTAAAGTGTATGGAGAGAAGTATGATGTGATGAGAAGAAGGATGGACAAAAGCTCAAGCTTGGGGATTCCCATGTCACAACAAGACTTATGCCAAAAGTACACGCGTCAAATCTTGGGGGATGCCCAAGGCATCCTCTTCTTCATCAACAAAAATATCATGTTTTTTCAAAACACTGTATTTTTTATTGCTTCACTTGATATGTGTTATTCTTGGAGCTTCATTTCACTATGCTTTCAGTTTGTTTTGTTTTCTTTTCTGTAATAAATGGTTGGACCCTATCACATTTTAGTTTGGATAGAGACACGCTCTGTTTTCATTCTCTAGAACTCTCTAGTTTTCACTCTTAATATTTTGTGAGTGTTCACTTTTGCTACTATTGCTTTTAGCTCTTTTTTTCACTGTTATTTTGTTCAGAGCTTGTTGGTTTGCTTCATTTATATATGATTATCTCTTTGGTATTTGATGATTATACTCTTTGAGTGTTGGTTCAAAAGAAAGCTTGTGTTGACAGTGGCATAGACTTTGGTGTTGGAGAAGAGTAAATTGTTTCATGCTTATAGCGGTGCAAAAGGAAGCTTGTCTTTACTGTGGCATAGACTTTGGCATGCCATGTTAGATTTTATTTCAATTGTGTGCTTATTTATTTATGATTTATCATAGACTAGTCTAATATAGCTTAGAGTGCTTAATGTGCCATTGAATTTAATCATGTGTTGTTTCCTCATATGGAAGCATGGTATTGTTGTATTCTCCTTTAAATGATTTACTTGGATTGACTTTGCACATGCTCACACCATGTTATGACTACAAACAAAGTTACCTCTAGCCTTGATGATCATTTAGTTTTTGACTTGTAATATCACTTCATGCTTTGATTAATGATGTTTTGTCACTATGCATGATTATGACCATTATTGCTCTCTTAGTTGGCCGCTCCCAATCTTTTGCTAGCCTTCACATGTACTGAGTTGAACTCTACTCGTGCATCCAACTCCCCAAAACCAAATTTTGCCAAATGTGTCCACCATACCTACCTACATGTGGTATTTCATTGGCACTCCAGGTAAATTTCTCATGTGCTACCTCTAAACCTTCAAAATTATTAACATGTTTTGTGGTCCCGTTTTAGCTCATGAGGAATTAGTTTAAAATTTATTATGGTTTATGTCGAGCAAGGTTCTTCTCCCTTATTTCACCCGATGAGTATGGAATATGTGCTCTTAATTTGTAGAGAGTTGGTGCCAAATAATATGAACTTAAAAAAGAAATATATATATAAAGGCACTTCCCCATGGATTTATGAAAGTTGGTGGGCACCCGTGGATACGGGTAACTCTGTTTTGTGAAAGGAAAGGTGGGGGTAAGTGCCAACTAAAATAAAAAAATGGTAATGGAAACCGCTCTCAAAAGTCTATACACCTTGCTTTAAATGGATTATGATAAGTTTTTCATTACCATTCGTTGACATAGACATACACCTCTCTCAAAATTTGTTTTCAATCTTTGTTTTATTAAATAAAAATCTCTAGTACATGAGTAATACTTGCTTCACTCTGTTAAGGGCATTTCTTTTACTTTTATGCTGAGTCTTCATCTTCTTTCTTTATTCACCAATTGAGAGAGCATCGTTGTTATTCTGAGTATAATGTGCATAGTCACAAAATTCTTATTGATTAATTCATGATTGTGGTATTGTTTGTGCTTAAATTATTTGTATCTAGTCACCCTTTATAATTTGAACGTGTCCTGTCATTTATGTTTGTCTATTCCATGAAGGACAAGCGGGATACCATGTTATTATGTTTTTATTTATGATGGAAACAAACTTATTGCTTTCGTGTTTCATTATTCATTGTATTTTTAGTGTTGCTTTTCATGTGCAACATGGTTGCTAAGCTTACATTAGTTGAAATAATATTTTTCATGCCTTTGTTAAAGTACTTTGATCTCAGCTTGCAATGTTTTTACATAACTTTGATAAAGATTTGTGTTGGCTTCATGTCAACTCAAAAATTATATTGTTATCACTTACATACTCGAGGAAGAGCATGAGTTAAGCTTGGGGATGTTGATATGCTGCAAACGTATCTATAATTTTTGATGCTCCATGCTTGTTTTCTATCCAAAACCCTTATGTGATTATCATGTTTTCACATGTTTCCCTTTGTTTTCGGATGTTTTCATCGACTAACCTATTAACAAGATGCCCTAGGCTAGTTGATGTCTTTTGCTGTTTTTCTATTTCATAAAAGTTCTAAAGGAAATATTCTCGGAAACGGCTGAAAATCCACGGAAGATATTTTTTACCTGGAACGAAGGCGAAGTCCAAAGGAAACCTGGGGGAGAGCTAGGGGGCACCAGGAGGGTGACAGGCGCGGCGCCTGCTGGGCCCTAGCCACCGCCTCACGCCTCCTTTTCGCCTATATATTGCCTTCAACCCTAAAAATACTAGGGACGGAGTTATTTTCCATGAAACAGATAGAGAGGCGCCGTCACCTCGAAAGTCTAATCTAGGGCTTTTGGAGTCCTGCTCCGGCACCGTAACTGAGGGGGGAATCATCACCGGAGGCCTCTCCATCCCCATGATCGCCTCCGGACAGATGTGTGAGCAGTTCATCTCGGTACTATGATGTTGCGTGATCACACAATCGTTGGGAGACCCCAAGAGGAAGGTATGATGTAGTCTAATGTAAATTTTCCCTCAATTAAGGAACAAGGGTTTTATCGATCCTGTAGGACTTCGTAGTCTAGAAGAAGGTTGTATCAACGGTGTCGTTTATCGATGTTGACCAAGCGTGGAACCTGCACACAAGCACAAACTCTTGCTTGCCTCAACTTTCCGGAAGATTGTCAATTTTCCGGTTTTGCGGAAAACAGGAGAATTAAACGTATAAAGTCTTGAAAAGTAAATAAAATGAAAACAGTACACAACAAGTAAACAACGATGAAAATGCTTTAAAAAGGTTGGACTTATGAGGGAAATGGGCCAGGGGCCATAGCTTCAATACTGGTGCCTCTCCAAAGAAAACAAACATGTTGGATGAACAAATTACAAATAGGCAATTGAGAAATCATGAACGTATAACAATACTATTATGACAATATAAAGTTCATGATTTCTAACGTTGGAGGCATTACGCAAAGGCATATGGACCGCTAACCAGCATGCATCCATATCTAAAGGTGGACTTCGTCTCGGCATATGGACCGCTAACCGCGGCGTCCTCCGTCCCGCCGACTGCGTGGGGGGGGGGGGCTTCGTTTGCCATGAGGCCGAGGGGAGGGGGCTCCGTCCTGGCCAGGGGGGCTTCCCTCATAGCCTGGTGCGCTTCCATGCGAGCGACTGCGGATCCGGGGGAGTTTCATCCTGGCTCCCGGGGGCTTCATCCTACCGCCAGCTGCCACGCTCTAGGCGTCCGTTCCGGCACGAGGCGGAGCCGCCGACCGATCTATTTTTGCGGGAGTAGGAACTCGGGGGAAGAAACACGAATATTCCGGAATATGGTTGTTTTCAATTTAGTTTTTCCGTATCTACTCTGTCCGAGCAGTTTCTAGCCCCTAAAATCGTTTTATAGTTCGACTTCGCCGCTGCTTTAAAGGTCAACTTTTATGGTCACCGGTAGAGATGCTCTAAGTGCCATACCATATAAATCCACAAAGCCAGAAGGGGGTTGATCCCACCCAAAGGCTTTCGCAAGACACCACCCAGGTAAAATGAGAAAGAGGACAACATCACTAATGCTAGACCTACGGGCATAATTTGTTACGAACTGAGTTACGGACTGATGTGGCAGTATGCCGTGAATCTGGGTGAGGAAAAATATGAGCAACCGTTGGCGACTTTCCAATGGTGTAAAAACACGTAGCTTCCGTAAGTTTAGTCCATAAAAAATCCGTAAGAGCATCTCCAGTAGCATTTGTAAAACTCGCTAGGATTTGTAAAAATGCTTTTTTAGAAATTGGGACACAAAAGCAAACTCCAGCAGCATTTGTATAAATGGTCCCCACACCTAAAATTATACAAAGCTAGCTAAAAATGCAGCCAGACTTTGCATATTTCCAAAGCCACGAACCGATTTGCAAACTGACCAAAGCACACGCGGGAGAGCCAACCGCTCATGCGCGGAGTATTCCTGCCCGACGCGCCGGCGCCGGCCACCACCTCGCCCGCCGCCGTTATCTCCTAGCGCCACCTCCCCGGAGTGCCTCGAGCTCCCCTGCTGCCCCGCCTCTGGTTCTCCCGCCGGCGTGAGCATCTCCGCCCCCGAATCGTGGTTGTCCACCCGCACAGCCGCCGACCAATTCGGCTTGGAGGAGGATGTCGCCTTGGCAGGAGAAGCTCGGTGTGGCCCTCTCGCGCCCCACCCCACCTTTCCCCGGCCGCACGTGCTCCGACGCGACCGAATCGGGCCGCGCCATGCCCGCATAGCAGCCGGCCGATTCGCCGCGCCTCCTTGCTTCCGCCTGCCCTGCGCTGCGCCTCCTTGCCTCCTCCGCACCTGTCCTTCGCCATCCGCCCGCCTCCTCGTCTGCCAACCTTCCTCCGCTTGGTTCGTCGCCGGTCAGACCGCCCCGAGGAAGAAAATGGCCTCTGTGTGGCTGACTTTATGACCCCCACATGTCATTGTTACATACACAAGATTTGGCAATCTAGTTATAGAAATGCTACCAAAGTAAAAAAGATGTTGACATTGTAAACCTTCTCTCTCCTCTTTGTATCACCGGTTTTTAGCAATCCATTAGATGCTCTAAGTGTAGCATTACTGGGACAATCATATAGAAGATGTGAAACAATTTTGGTTCGCCTAGACTGCAACCAACCTCACCCGGCCATTTTTCAGCTTTCAGATCCACGGCAAGGTGAATCCTCCCTTTAATACACATCCAGATGAAGATTTTAACTTTCAGAGGCATAAAAGATTTCCACAATTCCATGATGCATTTTTTATTTTTGTTAAAGCCGAATAACCCACATCCAATTCAACAATAATGCAAACTTTCTTTTATTAAATTCAACAATAATGCCAACTTTCTTTTATTAAATTCAACAAGGTTGCCAGGGGATTATTACATATATTCCCCTTTATTTTTCGCGGGGACATATGTTCATTCCCCTTGTCAAGCACGTCACAACTAGAACAAGAATCACACGACAGTATACTGATCCAAGCACGGTTTCTGTTTCTTGGATCAGCGTTCTATGTCGGCCCCCTCCGATTTCGGGGACGACGCCTGCTTGGCGGCCGGGTAGCCTCCCCTGACATCATCGCCGCAGGAGAAGGCCATCTCCTGCAGCTTGATGGACGCGCTGGAGCTGAACACGAGCAGCGGCTTCTTCCGCGGCACGGCCACCGGGTCCGCCTCGCCGTTCAGCACCTGAACCACCCGCCGCATCGCCGGCCGCTCCTCGCAGTTGGGGTTGGCGCAGCCCAGCCCCACCAGCAGCAGCCGCAGCATTCCCTCGCGGTCAAACTCGCCCTTCAGCCGCGGGTCGGCGGCCTCGATGAGCCGGTCCTCGCCGTGCAGGCGCCACGCCCAGTCCACCAGGTTCACGTTCTTGTCGCTCGCCGCATCCTCCTTGCCGATCGGCCGCCTACCGCAGCAGACCTCCAGCACCACCACGCCGTAGCTGAACACGTCCGTCTGGTCCGTGGCCTTGCCCGACTGCAGGTACTCCGGCGCCAGGTACCCCATGGTGCCCGCGGTGAGCGTCGACATGGGACTCTCGTCGTGGTCCATGAGGCGGGCGAGCCCGAAGTCGCCCAGCCGGGGGCTGAGGCTGGCGTCGAGCAGGATGTTGGCGGTCTTGATGTCCCTGTGCACCACCCGCTGCTCGCACTCCTGGTGGAGGTAGGACAGCACGGACGCGATGCCCGCCGCCACGTTGTGGCGCTCCGGCCAGGTGAGTGTGCAGGGGTCGCCGTAGAGCGCCTTGTCCAGGCTGCCGTTGGGCATGTACTCGTACACCAGCAGCAGCTCGCCGTTGTCGTCGCACCAGCCCTCCAGCTGGACCAGGTTCTTGTGGCGGAGCCGGGCGATGACCGAGAGCTCCGCGACGAACTCGCTCCGGCTCTGCCGCGCCTGCGTCGACCGCTTCACGGCGTAGGTCTTGTCGGCGGCGGCGCCCGGCATGGCGCAGGCCTTGTACACCGTGCCGAACGCGCCTCGGCCGATGACTCTGCTCGCGTGGAACCCCCTGGTCGCCACGCTCAGCTCCTTGTGGCTGAACTTCCTCGGCCCCTTGAGAAGTAGTTCCGGCAGGAGGAGGGCGTGCTTGTTTTTTCTTCTTGAGGCCGTGAGCAGGAGCAGCTTCTTCAGGGACACCCATGCGAAGAAGACGAACGCTACGGCGAGCGCGACGGGACCCAGGATGCTGATTGCGAGCCCAAACTTTCTTTTCCTCTTTCTGGTGGCACCGTCGGCGCTCGGCAACACAACAACGGGCGGTGAGCCGGCAACGGAGGAGGCGTTGTTGGTCGTCGCCGGCGCCGGCAAGCCGAAGGTCCGGAATGTCCAGCCCTTGATGGTGTGCTGCTGGGTGCTCCCCTGGGTGGATGCCGAGAAGCCGACGTACATGTCCCCCGCGAGGTGCGGCGAGAGGTCGACGGCGACGGAGAGCACGGGGCGGTCCGGCTTGGCGCCGCCGGAGCCGCTGAGCGAGACCTCGAGGCGGCGGTCGGCGCCGCGGTACACGACCCAGGCGGTGGTGAGGTTGCCGCTGCTGAGCAGGACGCCCGAGGCGGCGAGGTCGACGGCCTGCAGGGACACGGGCGTGCCGAGGTCCAGCCCGACGTGGTTGTCGCTGGGGTCGCCCAGGTCGGCGTTGAGCAAGGTGTCGAACTCGACGGCCACGACGGCGGGAGTGCTGTCGCTGGGGACGGCGGCCGGTGAGATGGAGGTGTTGAAGAGGCCGAGGTACCCGCCGAGGGTGCTGCGGGCCGGGGAGAGGAAGAAGGCGAGGCCGTCGCCGCCGCCGCCGCCCGAGGAGCCGGGGGCGATGAGGAAGGAGAAGGTGGCGGCGAAGGAGGCGTTGGCGGGGAGGGAGACGGCGCGGGTGCAGAGGACGGAGCCGGCGCTGGAGGAAGGCACCCCGCCGGTGTCGCGCGTGAGGCCGACGGAGCCGTTGCGCAGGAATGCGTCGCCGAGCAGCGTGAGGTCCGAGAAGGAGAGCGTGGCGGAGTCGATGGTCGCGTTGCCCCCCGCCGGCGCTGTCGACGCTGATAGAGCGTGCTGGGGCGCTAGTAGCGCGGGCACAGCTAGTAGTAGCAGCAAGCGTAGGAGGCGTAGGTCGATCATGGCATGGGAGAGTAGGTGGTCCTTGCGGGATTGCGGGGCGGTGCCGGAGTATTGTACTGAAGCGTTTCAGCACAGCTCGGGGGGAGCAGCAGATGCAGAGCTCGGGAAGAGGGATGGAGGGAATCCCATGATCCCATCCCCGTGGTGGAGGCAAGCGGAGATGGATTTGTAACGGTCGGATTGGCGCGTTTGAATCAGTGCATTGTAACGGTCGGGGAGGGAGACCGGCGACTGGAGCTTTCTGATCGCGGCATTTTTTCTTTCTTTCCTGTACGGATGATGGCTGGTCGACCACGACCATGTGTCTTTGCTTGGGAACAGCGGGAAGTGGGGCATGGCTACTCCTCTAAGGCCATCTCCAGCGGGGGTGCTCAATTCACGGACAAAAACGGGACAAATGTGTCCGTTTGACCAGCCGTCCGGGGACGACGGACATGCGATTTTGGAGGTGCACCCAGCGGGGAGTGCTTATTTTAAGCGGACAGTTTCGAGGCTGGATGCCGTTCGTGGCATCCGGGCGCCGACGAAGACACGCAGGGACGCCGCGATCTAGAACTGGACGAACGCATACAAACGGATATTTTTTTGTTGCCATCTGCTGCTACTCGACTCCAGCTGCATGCCGAGCGTGCGTGGACCGCTGCCGCTGCTCGATTCCAGCTCATGGCCGCTGCCGAGCGCGCCCGTCCACCAGCTGCGTGCGCCCAACTCATGACAGTACAAGGCGCCCAGCTCGCCGTCCATCAGCCGCGTGCGCCCAGCCTCGGGTGAGCTCGCATCCGCCGCCGCCCTCCTCAACGCCGTCCCCGGCGAGCTCGCATCCGCCGCCTCGACGCCTCGACACGCCGCCCCCGGCCATCCCGCATCCGCGCGCGCTCCGGGGAAGCGCCTCCCCCCGCCATCCGCGCCTCCCCCCGCCCGAACCCACGGCGCCGGCGCAGTCTGGAGGAGCGCGCGGTGGCCGCCCGCGTCGGTGGCCGCCGTCCTTGGCCGCACGGTGGAGCGCCGCGCCCGCAGTCCAGGAGCGCCGCGCACCTCGGCTACCACGGCGTCGCGCGTCTCCTCAAGCTCCAGCGTGCACGGGGCCACGGCGACCGCGCGTCTCCTCAAGCTCCAGCGTGCACGGGGGAGACAGGGCCACGGCCACCGCGCGTCTCCTCAAGCTCCAGCGTGCACGGGGTCGACCAGGCCGGCATCGAGGTCTGGTGAGGGCTGGCGCTTGGGCTCGAGCAGAGTGGGCAGCGGCCGAGCGCGGTGACGAGAGGCGGCCTGGAGAGGGCACGCGGCCAAGAAGAGAGGGCGGCGCGGAGGGGCGCCGTCGACGAGCTCCTTATCGGCGCGTGGAGAGGAGGCGCACAGAGATGGCATGGACGTGCTCTGCTGAAAAATAATGGGGGAGAGAGAAGGACGGGGGAGAGAAAAGTGGTGGGACCGAGCGGTAGCTGCGGACGAAACAGACACATTTCGTGTCCGGAGGCTGCTCATTTCTCGACCAAATTTGGGTCAGATTTGAGCAGCCTCGGACAAAAACCGGACCCAGGCCTGAGATGAGCAGCCCCGCTGGGGCCTCGTTTTGTCCGGGGCTGCTCAAATCCGGCCTGTCCGGGGCAAATGAGCAGCCCCGCTGGAGATGTCCTAAGGGCTCATTTGGTAGCCATGGTTGAAAAAACCTGGGAAGCAAGCCCCTAGAGGGAATTTAGTGGGACACACGGGATCCCCTCATCCGCAGGGGAGATTCTCCCTGATCCCTGTGCACGTTTGGCAGCAAGGGAAATGAAACGGGAAACCCACAAACACCCTCCATGATATGTCTAGTTTAATTGTTTCACCACATAATTCGTCCAAGTACAAATTAATTATACAAGTCACTGATAAATTCTGTAATAGAAATAGAAATTAAAATACAGAAATTTCGAAATGAGAAGTGACTCCGTATCCAATCATCACCCAGATTTGCACAAAAATAAAAAAAGATAATTTTTGAACAAAAATGTACAAGTGAAATCATACAAGCCGCAGGCATTCACATCTCAACACAACACATAGCAATTGTTAAATGTTCAAAAGTAATAGTTTTCAAACTTTCATACATTACTCTCGATCCATATAAGAAACTCATAAATTAAGTCGGGTATCATCACTTCAGTTGTCACCTAAAATATCAGTATTTTTCCATGACTTCTGACTCTGATTTTCAGGTATAAACTCTGCAGATTCCAAGCTAGTACTGCAGCAGAAAGGAAGTATTTAGTACCTTTTAATTCATCCTGGATATTTTACAAATAAAATATAAAATAAGAGCATCGACAAAGAAGCTTCTTAGCGCATCGAGTATAACAAAACATGGAGTAGATTCAGGTTTTAAGTTTCACAAAATTGTCAAGACTAATTTTCAAACATGAAGTACAATTAGATCACAGATTAAAATTGTGCGGCGTTAAAGAAACATGTATGCACGAAGGTGACAAATCACCTTCTTATCAAGTTTTTGAGCTAGATAAATTAGGAACTATAAGCACTGCAGTGACCACGAAATAAAGTCAATTGTTTCAATTAGTCACCCTCCCTGATGGTCCAATCTTAACACTATTTCGTTCAGCCCATTTAACTTCGCCGAAAGTATATAACAAACCCACACCTTGATAGCCAGGCGTGATCAAGAATAGTTATTTATAGCTTGTAAACTTTTACTGCTAGACAAATCATCACCTTATAAATTCTTTGAGATAAATGAGTAGGAACTACAAGCACGACAGTGACCACGAATTGTTTCGATTAGTCACCCTCCCTTATGGTCCAGGCTCAACACTAGCAACAGACACAGGTGCAACCACTTGCTGGTGCGTGTAGTAGCAAAAAGGCCACAACATGCAACAACAACGAGAAAGAAGATGAACTACACATGAATAAGCCTGTAAATTTTTTTCATTTAAAGGAAGATATGTGAATTTTTTTCTTTTAATAAGAGAATAGGCATTCAAGTGATAACAGAACATTTTTCAAACAAAGATGCGACTATAATCTTCTCTGGTAATTTTCATCTAAATGTCAAAATCTTCAAAAGTACTATCAGTTTCCATATATACTACTGGAATTACACATAATCAACTGCTCAAGAATGTTGATAAGTTTGGGTGCAAGTTAACTGTAAATAAGCTGGAGATATTTTCCATTTTCAAAGCCCAGACAAACTTGTACTAAAATAAGAACAAAACTAGAATTAAACACTACTCCAGCACTCTGCTCCCAAATTGAGCAGCCTCTACAGAAATTTCCTAAATCATATCCAGATCCACAGTGTGTAGGTATGAACAAGTTACAGACTGAACCAAAAATCACATGGCAATAAGAAGGAAGCAAAACCATGATACACCCATGATACACCCATCAGCCATCAGCCATGATACACCTATTATGTAGACAAATATCCTACTGGAGACCTAAATACTCCAGGCCTAGCTACCTTATGTAGCAAGGTCCTTCTCCTTCCGGATGGATAGATAGATCAACTAGGAGTATATAAAGTTATAAACATGCATGGTTGGGGGTCAATCTGTACTACTAAGCAGCCAACAAGCATATATGAAGATGAATGTTCAGCCCATTTAACTTCGCCGAAAGTATATAACAAACCCACACCTTGGTAGCCAGGCGTGATCAAGAATGAGTAGGAACTACAAGCACGACAGTGACCACGAATTGTTTCGACAGTGGCCATGAGATAACATAACAAACGAAATCAAACCATAGACCGTTGAATCAAGTTCTTGTGAATGTAAATAAACTAGCACTTGGGAAACATACTTTCATATATTTTGCAAAGCCATACTTTCATAGACCACGGATCAGAAACATACTTCGTAGACAAACAGGTAAAGGAACCAATTTCGTATACCAGCGACAAGGAACAGGGACTAGATTTATGGTCCTAAATCGTTATGGAGTTTTCGAAAGACATGGACCTTTCTTGTCGATGGCATTCACATCAACCTGCAGCTCCTCGACCAGATAGGTGCACACCTCCAGACTCTTTTGCTATGGCTAGACTGGAATCTTTGCAAGTGAGAACGGAAGAAAAATTGATCAGATAAAAGAATACTTTTGATGCCAAACAAAATGTTCTATGCTAGTACTACTCTTTGCATGTGAACAGAGACTACCAAGATGCTCAGATAATAAATGTTCTCATACTGATTATGACTTGTTCGATAAATAAACATGTAAGGAACCGTTGTTCTCATATTCTGTTCCTCAAAAGAGAGTTGTAAAATGCTCTTAAAAATAAAATAAACAGAAAAATACTCTTCAACAGAAGGCATGAGATTTGTATAAAAGGACTGGTTGGTATTCAGTTTGAAGTAGCACTTATTAGATAAGAAAATGTAAAGAGCCATATCTAGCTTTCTTTTTCTCTTTTGCGAAAACATATCTAGCTAAATACTAGTACATCTCTGCATATTTTACTGCTCAAGAATGTTGATAAGTTTGGGTGCAAGTTAACTATAAATAAACTGTAAATAAGGTCCGGTCCAACTAGCCAGTGCCAGCGCCTGGGCCAGCATGCCAATCATGCATCGCCACTAGGCTGGCCAGAGTGAAGAATATCTTATAAGCTAGCGCGCGGGAACAAGGAACCATCCGCAAGAAACGAATCGAAGAGAAATATTTTGGTCGGATGCTGATCTTGGAGCAGGGCCTCTGGGTCCTGCCCTTCACGCTGCTGCTGGCGCCGGCGCGGCGGATGGTGCACCTGGTCGAGGAGCTGCAGCAGCCCAGCTTGTGGCTTGTCCCGGCGAGGAGTAGTTGAGGGAAGGGAACGGAGGAGTAGATGAGGGGAGGGAACGGAGGAGTAGATGAGGGGAGGGAAGGGAAGGTCTCACCTTGGCGTGTCCCGGCGAAGGAGGGGCGGAGGCGGACGAGCGAAGGATGGGGCGGAGGCGGACCAGCGTCGAAGGGGGCGGAGACGGACGAGCGCCGCGCCGAGCGAGCGAGCGAGCGGTTGAGCGAAGGGATTTCGTCCCCGACGTCCAGAGTAGGGGAACCCTAGCCCGGAGAAAAGTCGCGGAAGGGCCGAAATTCCCTCGCCCCGCGGATCGCCAAATGGGCTTGTATGGCTACCCGGGCCAGATTCGCCCGGGGGCTTTTCGCCCGGGGAAAAGGCCGGGATCCCGGGCTTTTCCCCTCCAACCAAATGAGCCCTAAGAGAGAAAAAAGATGGACTGGAATGAACTCTGAAGAACACGAGCGCCGATTTCTGTACAACGGAGGGACCATGTTGCCAATGCTCTGGCTTGAGCCGCTCCCTCTCGACGTAGAGGTCAGCCCCACAATGGAGTGCATCCTCTTTCCCATATGTTCCGAATTGCCGTGGTCTGATGTCGAATTTTCTCACGACTGTCTACACATTCACTTCAGGGTTTTTTTTTTTTTGACCTGGACTACGGCGGGCTTGCGCCTGCCTGAACATTATATTAATCAACCAACAGACGTCACGGCAAGTTTATTACGGAGGAATTAGGGTGGGAGGGGGGAACTCAATATTACGGAGTGTAGTGACTTAGCCTCAAGTATTGGTAATGTTAGATTTAATCATTGTTTTAGGTCTGCAAATAGTGTAGCTCATGAACTAGATAGGTTTGGTTTTTGTAATAGGTGTTCTATTAGTTGGATTAACCAACCTCCGGGGTGGTTAATCAATTTTCTGGTCCTGGAAGTAACTACTGAATAATGTTGGGGCTGCAAGTTTCAGACGCACTCTTTTCCTTACCAGGGTACCTAAGGGGACTGGAAGGTTTTTAATGAGGCGGCTTGCATGCTCGGTTATATATAGTGAGTTTTATTTCAAAAGAGGATGGGCGGGGAGAGAAGGAAAAAAAACAGGGCCTAAGGAGGCTCAAAACTATTACACCAGGAAATTAAGAGGGCAGAGGAGATAGGAGAGTTACAACGGTGAGCCCATAGCCAAACATCCTCAATGCAGCGACGGGTGATCAACGAGAGGTCTTCGTCAGTGGCGTCAAAAGCCACGGAATTGCGGCACTTCCACATGCTCCAAGCGAGATCAATGCACATAGTGGCGCGTTCTGCCAAACTCCCACAGTTTGTCAATACTGTCAATTGCAGCAGAGCCATCAAGGGCATGGAAATAATTCCAAAGTTCACAGGCGCGAGGGAAGCGAAGCAGGAGGTGATCTGTGTCTTCATCAGCCGGGCAAGAAAGGCAGGAAGGCCAAGCAGCGAGCATATGCGGGAATCTGCGCTCGTTTGTGGCAAGACGCCGCCGGTGTGCCAACCAACAGAAAATTTTACACTTCAGCGGGGCAGCGCTACCCTAGAACTTCGCAGCAAGATCATTCACCTGCAAATGCTTAAAAGAATGGGAGTAGAAACACTTGTTTGTTAGCTTTTTGTGAGTGAGACACCCATAGAAAGAGTCTGGTTCTGAGGGTTTAAGCGTAAGAGAGAGGAGCTCCAAAACTAGCGTCGAAAGCTCCATCGCAGCAACGTGGTAGAGCCGAGGGACCAGGTAGACATTGAGGTTATGGGTCAAGACAATGGAAACATAGACATTGGGTCTAGTGGAGTGGGATTATAAGGCTGAGAAGCGGTCTCCAAGGGGGGAGGGACCCAGACACGATCATGCCAGAAGGAGGTTGAGGCGCCATGTCCCAGGGTGACGGTGGAGATAGAGCGGAAGGTGGAGAGGCCGGAGATGATACTCTTCCAAACATGGGTGTCGAGCCGGTGGGGATCGCCAAGGTCACGTTGGAGAGACCAACCATATCGCCGGCGAAACCAGCACGCACGCCCACGGAGCAGAAGAATCGGCATGAAGCTTGGTTAATAATTTGGCTACGAGAGCCGGATTTTGGGCTTGAATATCCATAATGCCAAGGCCGCCAAGCCGTTTTGGAGCGCAGACAGCCGACCAGGCCACCTTGCAGTGACCTCAAGAACACGCTTCTTCACCCGTCCAAAATAAGGCCCTTCTCCTTTTGTCAATGTCCTCAACAACGTTGTTGGGCAGCAGGCCAGCCACCATTGCATGAGCAATCATAGCCGAGAGCACCGAGTTGACAAGAATAAGGAGGCCACCAATTGGGAGAGAGCGTCCCCGCCATCCACAGAGACACATGTCACTCTTGGCAATGATAGGAGCAAAGTCTGAGAGGTTAAGTTTTATGGGTAGAGAGGGGGAGACCAAGATGGGTTTGAGGGAAAGACGAGACTGAGCAGCCATGCAAAGTAGCCATCTGAAGGGAAACAACATAAGTGGTGGCAATGGGGACAAACATGTTTTTTTGGAAATTAATGGCAAGGGCAGTGGAAGCAGTGAAATCATCGAGAAGGTTTTTAAGGTGGGTGACATGTTGAGGAATGGCATGAATCATGATTAAGGTGTCGTCCGCGTATTGAAGGATGGGACACAGAAGATCGTCAACAAGGGGATGAAGGAGAAGCCCTGCCCTAGAGACTTGAAGAAGCATTTGTTAGAGGACATCAACGACAATGTTAAAGAGGAAGAGGGAGAGGGGATCACCCCGACGAAGGCCACGACGGCACTTGATCCATCTACCAGGAATGTCGTTAAGAAGCACGGAGGTTTGGCTAGAGCAATTGATGAGTTTGATCCACGGTCGCCAAAGCTCCGGAAACCCTTTTTCAAGAAGGATTTGGTCCAAGGCATCCCAGTTAATGAAGTCAAAGGCCTTGCGGAAATCAAGTTTGAAGACAGCGGCCGGGGCAGATCTCTTATGGCACGATTGAACAATGTCGGCGGCATAAACAAAGTTCTCAGCGATAGAGCACCCGGAGATGAACCCAGTTTGGTCCGAGTGGACTAGAGAGAGGTAATTAGAGAGCGCAAGTGAAGGGTAAGGCATTTGGTGAGAATTTTTTGAGTGGTATTTTGTAGGGAGATTGGGCGGAAGTTTTCGGGGGTGTTGGCCCCATTTTTCTTGGGAAGGAGGACAATGAAGGGCTTGTTGAGAGGCCTCAAATCCGAAGATGTAAGGGTTTCCAAAAGGTGATGTTTAACAAGGTCCCAATACCGTTTGAAGAAAGGAGGCCCGAAGCCATCTGGGTCGGGACTAGAATTGTCATTCATAGAGAAGATAGCAGCACAGAGCTAGTCGAGAGAGAAGGGGCGGATGAGGGAGGCGGTGATGGAAGTTGTGGCAATGAGAGGGCCGAGATGGGAAAATTTGGAGTGTCCAAGGAACAAATAATGCTTCGAACTGAACACAAATTTGAAAAATTATTTTAGGGTAGTGGACACAATGAAGAACATAATTTTAGTCTGAGTGAAACAAAGGCTCAACACATCAGGAACAAACAATTCGAACTACTAGCGGAACAGTTTTTTCACTAAGCAGAAGAAAAATCAATACACGTGGAACATAATCATGACCTTAGTTGGGACAACCCGCGTGAAATAAAACATGACCATTACGGGGAAGAAAAGTTTAGATCATGTGAAAACAAAACTTTAGCAACTACAGAACAAACTAAGACTACAAGTGAAACAACAATTTCGTACTAAGTGAAATGAATATTTGGAACATATTTTTAGAGCATGTGGAACAAAATCATGAGTGCAAGACGAAACACGATTTAGGTCACAACGAAAAAACCAGACACATAAGGCACACATCATGAATGCTAAGGGAACACAAAATTTATACTTAGTAGAACAAAACTTAGCACTCATGGAAAGAACCGCGTGTGTAGCTAGCAATGTTAAGATTTCATAAAACATTTTTCACCATTAATGACATGTGCTCATAATTGCCATGTATCCAATTCAGCTATCTAGTCCCGAATCCCGCTTGGATGGATAGAAAGAAGAAGAAAATGTAGTCGTCGCTGGTGAGTGGTCACTATCGGCACGCGGGTGATTGATAGAAAGAAAATAAACATGCCATTGAGTAATTTGGAAGTACCAAACCATAGGACCCAGTAAAGCATGGCAAGTGACGAAGGCATGGATCCTGGACCCTGCGAGTAAGGACACCCCCTCTCAGGCCTTCTGGTCAAGGCCTAAAAGGAAGCGCCCTTGGAGTACTCTAGAAGGCCCATGTGAAGCCCACCCGCATCAACTTGCGGGATAAGTTAGGGAATTTGTAACCGACCCGGCTAGGGTTTGAATCCTCTCCGGGTAGAGCTCGAGACCTGGCCATCTATATAAGGCCAGGAGAGCCCCCAAGGAGAGGACCAAGTAATACCGCACGACCAAAAAGCCTCGGAACTCGAGATCTACTCTCGATTCGAGCAACCTGTAACCGATCTAATCATCCAATATAGATCAGCAGAAGGCAGGAGTAAGGGTTTTACCTCTTCGAGGGCCCCGAACCTGGGTAAATCTCGCCCCCCTGTCAAGCCGACGATCTCACCAGCGCTCATGACTTCTCCTAGTCGAAACCCGATAGGGTCACCTGAGGGATTTGTGGAGTCAAGACTTCGACAATTGGCGCCGACCGTGGGGAGCACGGGCGCTGGATCACCGGCATCTTCGGCTTCATCGACATCCAACTCCCGTTGGAAACCATCGACTACGGCTCCGAACAATCCTGTACGGATCGGATCCGTCATAGTCACGCCTCACTCGCCGGAATCACGCCAGGTGTTCGAGGATCTGGAGAAGAGCGTCACCCTGACGTTCGGAAGCTTCAATTTCATGGCGAACAGAGACGGAATCCTCCACTTCTCGGATGAATCTGAACCCGAGTCTGGAGCCGTCAACTCGCGCTTCCCTATGGAGAAAAGTGGCGAGTCCATCCGCTTCAACACAGTCGACTACCACGCCCTCTCGACAGAGGAACCATCTCGGGTACGGGAAGCCTTCCGATCTGCGCCTAGGACGCACGAGCCACGACTGGCCCAAGTCTGCATGGCAGGATCGGAACAACCCTCGGAAACCGAATACAGCGCAACCGAGCGCGATATAATCGGCGTTTCGCGGGAGGCCTGGAAGAGGGCCAAGGAGGCCATGCGGCGGAGTCAGCCACCCGCGGCAGGAGCCTCACAAGAAGACCTAACCGCCTACCACTACCACCTAGTAAGAGCGGCCTCAAACATCAAAGAAGCCCGGGCGAATCTAGCCCGTCGCAGAAGAGCGGCGGATGAATCAAGCCTGCGGCGAGTCGAACAGTCCCTTGCACCCTCAGTCGGTACCCGACCCGCGAGGAAGGGACACGCAACATCGTCAAGGGGCCACGAATCCGTGACTGCGACCGACAGGTCGACCACGTCTTCCTTCATGAGGGTCGACGATGACGGCAACGTCTATCCGCAAACCCCAGCTGCCGCGATCCTAGCCGCAGCAACCTACATGCAGATGAACCAACCGACAGACAGCGACCCTCGGGTGGAACAGTACAAACAAATTCGCAAAGGACTAGGATTGGCGGCCGCAAGGCTCGCTTCCCACGATCGTAAGAAGACCGAAGAAGAATTGGAGAAGGAGCGACAGGAGAAAAACAAGGATAAGGAAACGCCCCACAGACACAGAAGTTCATCCCCAAGGAAAGACAAATCGCCACGGCGTGGTCGAGGAAAAGAAGCCCGCCGTCGCGGCGACAGTCGAAGCAGCAGTGACGATAGCCCGAGAGACAAAAGCTCGCGGCGCCACAGCAGCCGCTCGAGAAAGCGAAGCAAAGAACCAAGGAAAGACAGCGACCGCGACCGGTCCGAATACGACGCGCGATCAGATCTCGCCCAAAAGAAGGTGGATAGGGCGAGAGCTTCACGATATCGCGAACGCTCCTCATCCAGTTCCTCAGACGACGAAACCTGTGGAGCGCTCTGTTTCGCTCGCAGTATCCGAGAAGCACCTCTACCCAAGAGGTTCAAACTTAGCACGGAGGTGACTAAATACGACGGCTCGCTCGAGCCCTCCCAGTGGTTAAGTGATTACCTCACGGCAGTAAAATGCCAACGTGGGAACAAGAACACAGCCATGCAATACCTCAATTTGCATCTTACAGGCGCGGCCCACAGTTGGCTGGAAAGAAGACCTAAATCCTGCTACGCATCATGGGACGACCTGCACCACGATTTCTGCAAAAATTTCCAGTCGACGTATAAAAGGCCAGCCACAATCGAAGAACTACGAGCGTGTAAACAGAAGAGTAGCGAATCCACACGAGAATATATCCAGCGGTGGACCACACTCAGGAACACCGCAGGAACCATCTCGGAAGAGGTGGCGATTGAGGCCTTCGCCAAAGGAGCAAGAAGAACCGCGTTTCGAGAAGAGCTAGGAAGAGCTGCGCCCAAAACCATTGGGGAGCTAATGATCATAGCCGAAAAATGGGCTAACGGAGAAGACGCGGTACGCAATGAAAGAGCATTGTTGCCCACGCACGAAGAAGACCGTCACGGGCGAAGGAAGAGAAGGAAGTACTACGACCACGAGGACAGGGAGGAATTAGTGGCGGCAGAATTCACGCGAAACCGCGACTCTGGCCGCCGCGGAAGTCGCGAGTGGAAACCAAAGGCAGAAGAGAAGTCCCCCGAGGAGGATCTTGATGCATACTGCTCGCTACACCTGTTTACAGATAAGCGCACGGGCAAAACTAAGGCAACACACCTTCTCAAGGATTGCCGAAAGTTTCTTGACATCTCGGATGCTCTTGCGAGGAAAAGATTCGCATCCACTCAAAACTACCCGCCGCTGCCAGGAGGGGGACAACAGTTCCAGCCGCCTCCACCACCACCTCCACCAGCAAATCCAAACATGGCGCTAGCCGCACTACCTGCGCCACCACCACAAAACAATGGAGCCAACGCATACCCGAACCCGGCAGGACAGCTCGCGATGATACAGAAGGTATGCCCCTCTCGCAGAGCTCAAAAGACTAACACGAGGAAACTATGCATGGCCGTGCAGACACCGCCAACAAAGACCGAGTACCTGAAGATGGCAGATCAGCCCATCACGTTCTCGAAACAAGACCATCCACCACAAGTCTATCGACCAGGACACGCCGCCCTCGTCATCCAGGCTCAAATCGGAAATTATGACCTGGCCCGCGTGTTCATGGACGGCGGCAGTGGAATCAACATTATCTACGCGGATACACTCCGTCGAATGAACAAGAACCTGGACGGCCTAACGGAATCAGAAACATCCTTCCACGGGATAGTTCCGGGCAAGGCAATCCGTCCACTCGGAACAATCAACTTAGAAGTTGTATTGGGCTCTCCAAGCAATTACAGAAGGGAATTCCTGGACTTCGAAGTCGTCGACTGGCCCTCACAGTACCACGCCATCCTTGGCCGAACAGCGTTCGCCAGATTCATGGCAGTACCACATTACGCGTACTTGAAACTCAAGCTACCCGGCGAATACGGTGTGATCACCATCGACGGAGACTTCAAGAAGTCAGACAAATGTGACATAGAATTCAATGAGATCGCGAAATCTTTCGGGATGCAAGAAGAACTTCAAGAGCTGGCAAAAACCACGGACCACTCCGTCATGCCCCTCACGAAGAAAAACGCGCATGAACTGGAATTCAGCGCCAACAGCGACACCCGCAAGCACCAAGTGCACCCGACGGATTCCGCCAAGACCGCGATGGTTTCCACAACCCTCTCGCCAGCATAGGAAAGCGCGCTTGTCAAACTCCTCCGTGAGTACTGGGAAATTTTCGCCTGGCAGCCCTCAGATATGCCAGGAATACCCAGGGAGTTTGCCGAGCACTCACTCGAAGTCTTTCCTAACGCTAAACCCATCAAACAGACGACTCGACGATTCTCAGAACCCAAGCAGAAGGCGCTTGGAGAAGAAATAAACAGACTGCTAGCCGCCAACTTTATTAGGGAGATCAAGATATCCACCTGGTTGGCAAACCCGGTGCTGGTCCCCAAGAAGAACACGGACATCCTTCGGGTGTGCATCGACTACACATCGTTGAATAAGCACTGCCCCAAGGACAATTTTCCTCTACCACGAATCGACCAGATCGTGGACTCTACGGCAGGCTGCCAACGCCTCTCCTTCCTGGATGCCTATTCGGGATACAATCAGATCCGAATGAAAAAGGAAGACGAAGAGAAGACGGCATTCATCACACCCCACGGTGTCTACTGCTACACGACAATGCCCTTCGGGCTGAAGAACGCAGACGCAACATATCAGCGCTGCATGCAAAGATGCCTCGCCAATCTCATTGGCAAAAACGTACAAGTGTACATCGACGACATCGTCATCAAAACTCGAGTAGAGGACACACTCCTCGAGGACATCAGAGAAACGTTCGACGCCCTTAATGCATATCGGATCAAACTCAACCCGACCAAATGCGTTTTCGGCGTCCCTGCAGGAAAACTCCTCGGGTACCTGGTATCCGCCAGAGGCATTGAAGCCAACCCGGAAAAAATACAAGCCATCCTGACAATGAAGGAGCCCACCAATCTACGCGGAGTCCAGCAGCTCGCAGGACGACTAGCCGCCCTAAGCAGGTTCATCGCACGATTGGGAGAGCAAGCGTTACCCTTCTAGAAATTACTAAAGAAGACGGACAAATTCGAGTGGACACCCGTAGCCAAACAAGCGTTCGCAGACCTGAAGCGATCGCTGCAAAGCAGGCGCGTCCTTGCAACACCGCAAGAAAGGGAGCCGCTCCTACTATACTTAGCCGCTACAAACCAGGTCATCAGCACAACAATCGTGGTCGAAAGACCCGAAGACGGCAAAGCATACGGAGTCCAACGACCAATATATTACATCAGCGAGGTGCTCTCACCATGCAAGCAACGATACCCTCATTATCAGAAGCTGGCGTATGGAGTCGTTCTCACAGCCCGAAAGCTCAAACATTATTTCCAGGAACATACCATCACAGTGGTTAATGATGCGTCACTCGGGACAATCATGAACAACCCTATGGCATCCGGAAGAATAGCAAAATGGAGCATCGAGCTGGGCGCCTGGGACATCACCTATACAGAGCGAAAAGCAGTCAAATCTCAAGTACTCGTGGAATTCCTCAGCGAATGGACAGAGCTACAAACGCCTGGACCACCCGAGTACACGAGCAATTGGATAATGTACTTCGACGGATCCAAGAGAAACGAAGGAGCAGGAGCCGGAATCGTCCTTATCTCGCCTCGGGGAGACAAGCTACAATACGTCTTGCGACTGGATTTTCCACCAGACGATCCAGCCTCAAACAACGACGCAGAATATGAAGCCCTGTTGCACGGGATGAAGATGGCAATCGCCTGTGGAGCTACCCGATTAATGATCTACGGTGATTCCAATCTCATCGTGCAGCAGACGATGAAAGAATGCGACGCGATCGCTGAAAACATGGTCGCATATCGCGACATGTACAACCTACTCGAAGAAAGTTTTAAAGGCTGCGAGCTGAAACACATTGCAAGATCTAGCAACGAAGAAGCAGATAGACTGGCAAACATGGGTTCTACCAATACACCTATACCGCCAGGAATATACTTCGAAAGGATGATCAAGCGATCAGTCAAAGTGAAGAAAGCTGCAGCAGCACCAGAAACAAAGGTCAGTCCGCAGGTCGCGCTTATCGAGCTTATTCACAATATGTCACGACAGGTTTTCATGGTCGAGCCAGTCTGGACGCAGAAATATCTCGACTACCTGCTCCACAGACAGCTCCCGGCCGACCCACGTGAGGCTCGACAGATAATCAGGCGTAGCAAATCCTTTCGAGTAGTCAACGGAGAATTATACAAGCAAAGTATCTCGGGAATACTTCAGCGTTGCATCGCACCCGAAGACGGCAAGGAATTGCTCCAGGACATACACCAAGGAGACTGCGGACATCACGCTAGCTGGAAAACAATAATGGGAAAAGCTTTCCGAGCAGGATTTTACTGGCTAACAGCAGCCAACGATGCAAAAAGCCTGGTCGAACGATGCGACGCCTGCCAGCGGTTCGCACCAAGGCCACACGCCCCTGCTACAGAACTACACATGATACCAATAGCTTGGCCCTTTGCACAATGGGGGCTAGATATGGTTGGGCCACTACGCAAGTCCACGCCAGGTGGATACACACACTTGCTGGTCGCAGTCGACAAGTTCACCAAATGGATCGAGGCTATGCCAGTGACCTCAGCAAGCGCCCAATGCGCCGTCAAGTTTCTCGACTCCATTGTATGTCGATTTGGGGTGCCACACGACATCATTACAAATAACGGTACAAATTTCACAGCAAAGGAGACACAACAATTCTGCGAGGAAAAAGGCATCAATTTCAAATTTGCCTCAGTCGCTCACCCGCAAACGAACGGGCAAGTCGAAAGATCCAATGGCTTAGTTTCGATGGGCATCAAGAAGCGACTACTCGATCGTCTACACCCCGCCGCAGGACATTGGGCGGAAGAATTACCCTCCGTACTTTGGAGCCTGCGCACAACTCCTAATCGATCAAGGAAGTACACGCCATTCTTCATGGTATACGGGGCAGAAGCAGTCCTTCCCGAGGACATTCGATTCAGCGCCCCACGAGTTGTAGCCTACAGCGAAGAAACTGCCAACAAGGCGCTCGCAGAAGATATGGATGCACTCGACGAAATGCGCGACATCGAACTCGCAAGATCCGCGGTGTATCAGCAATCCTTGCGCAACTATCACAGTCGCCGCATACGCCACAGAGCATTCGCGGTTGGGGATCTGGTGCTGCGGCTCAAACAGAAGGAAGGACACAAGCTCGAGCCACCCTGGGAAGGACTCTTCATCATACATGAAGTCATCCCAGGCGGAGCCTACAGGCTAAAGAATCCAGCGACCGGAGGGGTTTACTCCAACCCGTGGAATATCGCACACCTCCGCAAATTTTATCCTTAGGTTTATTTGTTATCACAACAAAAATAAGGCTATACTAGCCAGTCCTGTAGTTCGAATACATGGCTTCTCAGTCATTGCAATAAAGACGCGATTCCTTCATCGTATTCACTCGAAGCTTTTCATTCTTTACATGCTACAAGTTACAGGTATACACCCCCTAAAACACACGGGGGCTACCTTACAACTATGCATCACAAAGAAACAACATCAAATACAAGGTTACACACCTTACAACAATTTTTACAAACTATAAACAGTTTACAGGATATTCACATCCGATAATCAGTCAAAACGCTGAGCATTCTCAGTCGCTAAGACCCTATCTACCTCTTCAGAGGTCATTCGGATAATCTTTTCGGCTGCAGGGCGTACAGCATCATAAAACGGTGTGATGTCCTCGATTGCATAATCTGGGCGCCGAGCTACGGAGTTCAAATCTATCTCAGAATGCCATATTCGGACAAAAGAGAGAGCCACAACCGCGCCGCACGTCATCTGGTTGCGTACGCACGCGCGAATCTCCCCTTCCCGACTAAACAACCTGAGTAGATAGCTCCAGTCTTCGGGACCCCTTTCGAGTGGATAAAAAGCTGCATTCATCGCAATCAAGACCTCGTGAAAAGAACCCACGAGAATTCTCGCCTGCAGAACTCGGAATTTCAAGGTGGCCATCACAAACCCTCGACTGCGATCAGACCAGAAGTTATTCGCATGAGGTTTCGGGCTGTTAGCTTCTTGGTGAATGTGGTTTTCCACCCACTGTTTTTCCTCCCTGACATCCGGTCTAACAACTGAAGAGCAGACGCACTTAGTCAGCTGAAGAATAAAAAGGAATAAAAATGCACGGGGGCTGCACCACTTACATAGCAACTCCCTCGCAACTGAAGACAGTTCGTCCATCAGAAATTGTTCGCGCTCAGCCGCCAATTTCTGTTTGGATATCGCCACATCAGCCACCCCGCGCAGAGCTTTCAGCCTACGCTCACCCTCCTGAACCTTATCACGGAGGCCAGCAAAAGTGCCCACGGCGGCCACAAGTGGATTTACTGGATTACCACGTCCACCAGAAGTTTCCGCGGCAAACACAGTAGCCTGGAAGAAGTACAAGGAAAGAAGTGAGATGCCCTACTCGAGTTGTTTCTAGTCGCACATCTGACTAAAAACGCTTGGGGGCTACTCCCATCGGGAGACAAGGCACAAACAAAAAGAATAAAAATTCCAAAGGATAAATGCTTCGATCAAGGACAACAAAGGTACGGGAATACATCCTAAGGTTCATTACATTCAAGGAAGGAAATAAAAAAAAACTACGAGGCTACATTGGTGCTCCCACTAGCGGCAGTCGACCCTCCCTTCTTCCGAGCAAAAATCTCAGAAAGCTTCCGAGCAAGAATGGCGGCTTGCTCGCCAAAACGAGAGAGCCGTACCTTTTTGCCCGTGGAAGGATCGACTGGAATGGACGAGTAAGCCTCCTCCAACCCTTCGACTCCGTGCGCCAGAGCAAATTGGATCGCAGTCTTCGCGCCAGCCTCTGATTGAGCGACTGCAAAGGCATCCAGAAGACCGCCTTCCGAAAAAGCCTTCAGCAGATCATCTAGCGCAGGCGTAGGAGTGCCGCTGGCAACGATGCGACCATGCACTTGCACCAATGCCTGGGAGGCATCGTTAATCAGAGAGAGAATTCCATCGGAATGTCTCTTGAGTTGTGCAAGTGTGTCGGTTAGCACGTCCACCCGTTGGAGCCCAGGGATCTCTAGAGGGACGTCCAGAAGACCTGTGAACAAAGAAGACCGAACTTAGCAAAGTTCAGCGGAATAAAATATCAGAAGTCGCAAAATGCACTTACCCGCAAAACGTTCCGCGAGGGGACGGAGGAACTCGACAATATTATTATCGGCTTTACTGCCAGCTTCAACTTGCTCCTTCAGGGCCTTCCGCGCATCCGCAAGCTATCGATTAAAATCTTCTGATTGCATGCGGGAAACCTCCAGCTCTTGTCGAATGGCCGTCAGGTCAGCCTCCCGAGCAGTTACCTGCTCAGAAAGTTTGACCCTTTCGGATTCCGAAAATTCAAGTTGAGCTGCGAAAGGATGCTTATCAGAAATCAAGAATTCACAGGACAGTGAGGACAAAGAGATAATAGAACTTACCCTTGAGGAGGTCGTTTTCAGTTTGAAGTCGGCTACGGTCCGTTCGAAGGGACTCGCAATCCGATTCAGCGAGAACGACGCGGCGACCAATCGCCGCAAGAGAATCAACGAGTGTCTGCAAAAGCACGAAGACGGAAGAGTTAAATGGATTAAATTTGAGTCTGTACCCGATTATATTCAATCGACTATAGCCTCGGGGGCTACTCCCATCGGGAGCACTGCCGTGCACCCGATAAAAACACAGAGATAAAGAAGAAAGGAACTAGATTCAGAGCCTGTAGCCGATCGCTTGCAATCGACTACAGTCTCGGGGGCTACTCCCATCGGGAGCACTGTCGTGCACCCGATAGAAAATTTGAAGACATAAGATGACGTTTACCTGGCCAGAAGCGCGAAAGAGCGGATCCGCGGAGCTGTCCGTCACTTCCTTAGAAGCTGAAGTCCTGACAGCAAAGCTGGGGGCTCCACGCTCCACAGTCGCAGCCTCAGGAGCCGCTCTGGGAGAGTTTTGGACGGTGCCCGCGGTGGGAGTTTCACCCGCATCCTTGCCCTTATTCCTCTTCTCGGGAGGAACGGCAGCGGCGTACCTGCGAGGACTGATCGTCTGCAGACTGCACCGAAAGATAGAAACAATCGATATTGAAGCACAGAGAATGATCGACCAAGATTGAGGAAAGAACACTTACTCGTCATCCTCGTCGTCATCCAGCAAGTCCGCGTTCCAAGCGGGCGTGATCACTGGGAACGAAGGCGAAGGAGCAAGGGAGCGGAGTGGAGTCGCACGGATAGGAGCTTGACTGGGCGAGGCTTCGAAGGATTTGTCCTTGGAAGTAGCTTCGTCCTCATCTACCCGACGACGTTTCGTCGGAGCGCCATTTGAGTCCGCAACGTCATCCGAAGAATCGTGCTCTGAACTCGAAGAGGCATTGGCGACGCTGGTGTCAATCGTGCCGTCTTGATGGCTTGACACTTGCTCTGAAGCGGCTTCCCCCGTGGTTGGCGGGTAGCAGTCCGCCATGGCTAGGCTCTGCAAATGCAAGAAGAAGACGAGGAAAATCTTATCGACTAGGATTCTGAACGAGAAAAAGGAACAACATAAAGACGAAAAAAGAGAAAGAAATTAACCTCGGCTGGGGGAGGATTTGAGGCGGCGAAGGCTTCAACGGAGCAATCGGGGAATTTTTCTCCCACCTTCAGTCGGGTGATACCCGCGATTTTCTTCTCGAATTCTACATTCGAAAGTTCCTCGCGGCTTACCCGACTGGGATCCTCTGAGCCCTGATACTCCCACATGGCGGAGGGCCTTTGTTGGAGTGGCTGGATCCTGCGCTTCAAAAAGATGCTCGCCAGATGCATCCCGTTGAGAACGACTCCCGCGGTCTGATCCCGAAGAGCAGCTACCCTCGCGAGTAAAGGCGCAACAGTCTGGGTCTCTTCGGCTGACATCTTGTGCCCCCAAGACTTTCGCCTGGTCAAAACAGCGAACGGGTGGAACTCTACAATCCCACCCGAGCTGTTGTCGACGACGTAGAACCACCTTTTCCGCCAGCTTTGGGCGGAGTCGACGAAGTGCATGTTGAAGTAGTTGCCTTCTTGTCGCGCTTGGATCCCGAAGCCGCCGGTGCGTAGCGGTTCGCCAAGCTCGGACTCCACCCGCGACTTCTCGCGGAAGATCCGGACCTTGAAGAGAGCCTTCCACAGCGCCCAGTGCGGGCGAATGTCGAGATAGCATTCGCAGAACACGATGAAGCACGTAATGTGCTGCACCGCGTTCGGGGGGAGATCGTGAAGCTGTATGCCATAGACACACAGCAACCCGAGGAAGAAGGGATGAAGGGGAAAAGAAAGGCCCCGAGTCACGTGGTCCACAAAGACCACGCGCTCGTTCGATTGAGGATTGGGTACCTCTTCCTTTTTCCCGAGGCGGACTCGCTTCTCCGTCTCCGCCGGCAGCAACCCCTCCCGCTGCATCTCCTTGATGCTTTTTGCGGTGGTGTTGGGAGAACGCCAGTCGCCGGCGCGGGGCGCGGGTTGCGCGGAAGGTTCACCGGATGCAGAACCGGCAGTTCCACGTCTCTTTCCGCCAGCCATTGTTTGCAGCGAGAGCTCGAGCGCGGGGAAGACGAAGATGGGCGCGAGGAAGAAGATGAAGACAGAGAGCTGGGAAAGTTTTACCGCAGCGCTAACACCCGTATTTATACACGGGGCAAGGCAATCTCAGCCGTACGATGCGCTACGTGGCACCTATCACGGCTGCCATGCGTAAGGATGAAACGAAGCGGCGGCCTGCGCTGTTTCGTGCCACGATCTTAACAGAAGATCGTGCGCATTTACTGCGTGTCTCGCGTAAAAACCGGGAACGACGTCTCGTTTCCCGGTCAAAAAGCTGACAAGGTGGGCCACCATCTGCTGCCACTCCGTCACGTCCCATCGGGAGAAGAGGAGTGCGCCATGACGTCATGGCATTCGTCATTCAAGACCAAAATCTTTTCGACTGGAAGTTCAAACGCGAAATTATCTTCGTATGAATATCAATTCCTTCGGATAAAAGCAACTTTTCCATGAACAGTTCATAAAGCAAGACCTCTTCGAACAGAGAGGAAAATACCCTATGCACGAAAACTCTTTCGTATGGGCACAACATCCCGAACATGAAAACTCTTTCATATGGGCTTAGTTTTTCTTCCAAACACGAAATTTCTTTCGTATGGAGCTCATACAATTCAATCGGGTAGAAAAAACCTACCTCTCCTACACATGATAATCTTACATCATAAGAACCTGGATTGTTCAGCCGACTAGGCACATCCGGATGCCGTATTCTTCGAATATGAAGGTAAGACCCGAAAAGATCTTTCTTTTGGGCCTAGAATCGCACTCGAAAGCTGCGTCCTCCGGTATAATTCCGTGTCAACAACACGAAGAAAAATCCTAGCGGACGCGCCGGGTACCCCCATAGGTTAAGTTCGATTCGGTAAGTCCACAACGGCTCAGTCGCAACAATCACCTTATCGGGTTCGAGTCGGAGGTCTCGAATCTGAGTAGGCCAGGAATGTTTTTTGCCCTAGTCGCAATTAATTGGCCCCGATCTCTCGGGAGAGCCAAGCTACTGAGCCACATCCTTCTGTGAAAAAGCCGTAAAACATGCGCTTATATTGCTCGATACTCGAGCATGATGACCCATGATACAGGGAATACACCCTTTTGAAAAACAATGACTGTCAGGGCAATCTTCCATAAAAATAAGAAGAGTATGACCGCCTACTCGACTGGAAAAGCCCCAGTCAAGCACGCGCTCGGGGGCTACTGACGAAGGCATGGATCCTGGACCCTGCGAGTAAGGACACCCCCTCTCAGGCCTTCTGGTCAAGGCCTAAAAGGAAGCGCCCTTGGAGTACTCTAGAAGGCCCATGTGAAGCCCACCCGCATTAACTTGCGGGTTAAGTTAGGGAATTTGTAACCGACCCGGCTAGGGTTTGAATCCTCTCCGGGTAGAGCTCGAGACCTGGCCATCTATATAAGGCCAAGAGAGCCCCCAAGGAGAGGACCAAGTAATACCGCACGACCAAAAAGCCTCGGAACTCGAGATCTACTCTCGATTCGAGCAACCTGTAACCGATCTAATCATCCAATATAGATCAGCAGAAGGCAGGAGTAAGGGTTTTACCTCTTCGAGGGCCCCGAACCTGGGTAAATCTCGCCCCCCTGTCAAGCCGACGATCTCACCAGCGCTCATGACTTCTCCTAGTCGAAACCCGATAGGGTCACCTGAGGGATTTGTGGAGTCAAGACTTCGACAGCAAGCTTCCGCAACGATAGATATCTTTGTTGTCTAGCGGAATCATTTTGGGTGGTGTCGCGCTGCTTCGCCCCAAACAACACACATTCACTAGTGAAAGCATGAATCAATGCCAAAGCGTTATATAGCCAGCTATAGGCTTTTGGGAGACCTCCGGCTAAGGCCATGCCATATGTACGCTAAATGAAAAAACAACCCGCTAATAGCCGATTATAGCCCTATTTAGCCCTTAATTTACCCGCTAAACTTCATATTTTCTGAATTTTCCTTTTCTTCTTCTTTTTGTCTCTTGATTTCTACATTCCTATTCAATTTGATTCGATAAAGTTTTGGGAGTTGAATAATTGAATACTTGTTTGCGTTGAATAGTTGAATGTTGTTTAGCTTGAATCATGTTTGAGTCATTTTTTCCCTTGTTTTGGCAAAATATGACTAAAATTTCCCTTGTTATCCGAAAAACGCTAAATAATTTAGCTCGCTATAGCCCGGCTATACCTTTGGTAATTTCTGAAAATGCCGCAGTTAAATGGAATACCTGGCTATTTTTAAACTTTGATCGAGTGCAAAATCCTGCTGGATGACTTAATCCACCGTAGCAACACCCGGTCAATATTTTTTTTCCAAATAACACCAATGCTGCCAAAAATTGGAGGGAAGGATTGCAATTTGCAAACCATGGAACAAGATTATCAGTCCACCGTTCCACATACAAAACACTAAAATAATCAAATCCTTTATCATGTAATTAAATTATCGAGAATTTGTAGCAACTTAAGTCGTTACACAACACTTGACTAACTTAGACAATAAACTTATCGATTTACCCTACCAAGCTAATGACACACAGCTAGAACAACAGATAAGGAGAACACAGTGCATGATCAACAATGTCTAAGTAACAACACATGTACATGCACAATGCAGTGACCATCTCAAGCCAAGACCAGCACGGCCACTGCCAGAGCATGCCACCGACAGGCGCCGCCGCGCCGCTGGTCTTCCCGTCGTCGGCCTTCCCACGCGGTGGCTTCCTCGGCACCGCTCCCGACCCCGGCGTCGTCGGGCCGCCGCCAGGAGACAGCGCGGCCGGGTGCCTCCGCGTCGAAGCCTCCGTCAGCGTCGTGCTGTGCCATGACGCGCACGGTGATCCTCTGTCCGGCGTCGCAGTTGCCCGACGCGCCGCTGATGAAGTAGAGGACGCCGCTCCTCTCGATCCGGAACCTGTCCTCCTCGCCGCCGTCCAGGCGGAGCGCCGGCCTGTCGGCGCGGCAGAGCTTGTAGTCGTCGCTGGTGACCAGCAGCACCGAGTCGGTCCTCGCGTACCTGAAGTCTGCATGCGCAGAACTGTTCTGGGGTGGAGTCTTTTTTTTTTTTTTGAGAAAACTAAAGGGTGGAGTCGTGGTGGCGAGGGTTCACTGCCGTTTCCAGGGCCTGCGAGTGTGGCTGGTCGGTTAGCGTATCTGGGCCTCAAAAGTTGTGCTCGTGGGCTGGATGAAAAAATCTACACTTTCATCCATGACATGTTAAATCCAACAAGAATTGAAAACACACAAGAATGTTCAATAAATGTCATTTGGTTTCCCAAAAGGAAAATTGTGGATTTTTCTCACAAATACGGAACCCCACATATTCCGCTCTTATCAACTCGGCTGAGCTGGCACCGACGCTGACATCACTTATGCTCGCGCCAGCCCTAAGCTATGTTGCTGTAGGCCCCATTTATTCTCGCGCCGCCACCTCGAATATATCTACGTCGCCATCGGTCCCACTTATTCTCGCGCCGCCACCCATGAGCTACGTCGCCCTCGAGGATACCCCTGAGCTGCGTCGCCGTCGCGGGCACTCGTCACCTACGGCACCAACCATGGCGTATTCTTGAAAGACATTCATGGGAATTTAACATGTGAGCTCCTCTTCAACGATAATGACACGCCTTTCCATGGCATATTCTTGAAAGAGATTCATGGGAATTTAACATGTGAGCTCCTCTTCCCATTCCCACCTTTAAATTCAAACCCACCTGACAAAGGGTTCATAATTAAGCACCTAACCTCAAACTCCCATTCCCTGCTTGCAACTCTCCCTAATAAACAAACTATACCTAGTTACAATCACTTAAGTAATTTCGATAAGTTTATTACACACATTTATCCAAAATTTACCATTTGAAGACCAGTACTGTACATCTTGACTTCTAAGTTTCCATATATGATTTTCTTATCAGCGTCCAAGCATTTACGTTGAAAAAATAAAGCAGTTCAGGCTTTCAAATGGCTAGCACACATAAATGCATGAGACCAACTTGGCTGTGATAGGACAGATGCAACAACACATATTTGCCGTCGCACCTTGGTGTTCGTTAGATTTTGAGATTATGCTTATGATATATAGAGCATGCCATAAGAATAAAGTTTACTTCCATGCCCATTACATTTTTCAATTACTTAGTAGAATCTCTTGGCCAATATTAAAAACATGTCATACCATATCTAAATTCTCATATAGCATAAAATTTAATGGCAAATTCTCATTCCTTGGGATGTGCACATATTGATATACTAGTATGTTCTTTATTTCCATTAATTTCTTCAATCTATCTACTTGCATACACTTGTAAAGTATTGCATACGTTTGCATCTTTATGCCACTTTGCATCTTTGCAAGCCAGTTCCATACCATTTTTGTCACTCATACTTCCCTCCTGCATTTAAAATTTTCCATGGAGACACTAGTGGAAACAACACCTTTCGTCCAGGGCTAGAAAAGGCATTAGTCCCGGTTGCATCAAAATTTGGGACAAATGCTATGCATTGGTCCCGGTTTGTGCGCCCGAGACAGCAGAAATCGCCTGAGGGCATTGGTCCCGGTTCGTTAGCAGGCATTTGTCCCGGTTTGTGGCATGAACCGGGACCAATGCCCTTGCGCGTGCCACGTGGCCTGTGGCGAGGCATTGGTCCCGGTTATGACTAGCCGATCAGATCCACTCATTCTTAGTAAACTTATGACTCGAACGGGGCATAACAACATTCCAGATTATCCAGTCGGAAGTGATCTGCAATGTTTTCACACATGATATGGATAATCTAGGATTCTACAACTGTTATGTCCCGTTCGAGTCGCAACTTTACTCGGCAAGACTCGATCTGATCTGCTAGTCATACTCCTTACTAAAGTTCAGAAACCCTTATTCCTGTTAAGAGGTACTATAGGCGGTGGTGATCCGGGGAAAGGATGAAGATGAGGGTTTCGGTTGGAACTAAGGAACGTCGCATATGTAATATTACGTATGTGATTTTATTTAGTTTCAACAAAGTTCAGAAACCCTTGTCTTCATCCTTCTCTGGATCGCCATCACGTACACTACCTCGTTACAAGCACAAGATATGAGAAGGGTTCATTTGATCCTTTGTGTTTAACTTTCATCTTATTTATGTCACATTTGTTCATTTACTATTTTTTACTAAGTTAGAAACACTAAGGTATTTTACTTAATTAGGAATATTTACTTAGTCCGGGTCTATTTTTAGTTTATGTCTCTGTTGGACCTAACGGGTGATGTCCGGGACTGGGCCCCGCCGGGCTGGCACTGGGAGGTTCTTACTACCGGGGACACGCGGCTTGGTGAGAAATCCGGGTGACGTGGTCGACCCGGATATTCTTTGGTGGCCATCGCGTGGGCCACGGTCGGTGTGGAGAGAGCCGGCCCCTGAGGAGGTGGCACATCAGCGTATCAGGGAGGAGGACGAGCACGTCCGTCGCTACATGTATTTGCTCGATACGGAGTATAGCAGCGGTTGGTCGATTATTCGGAGGGTTCCTTACCACGTGAGCTATGACCCTGTGAGGGTTCCTTACCTATGGATGCGTAGCACCCGCGACTCAGCACCCCGCGGCTTAGGACCCGGTCGGAGTTAATTAGTTTGAGAGATGTCATGAATATGTATAAGTGATATTATTCGATCGTGATGTATTAGGGTTAAATTAAATGAACCTGAGCTATGTAACTCTTGGTGTGTATTGATACGTTTAAATATTTCATCAATGTTGCTTTTATAATTGAAATGAGGATCTGGAACATATAGTTACTCTTTTTTCTAACTTGTTTAGGTATAAGTACCATTAGATATTATCTATAAGAAATTTTGATGAAATGGATCTGGAACATATAGTTACTCTTTTTTCTAATTTAGGGAATTTTGACTTAGGAAATTTTGACTTAGAGAATTTTGTGTATTTTCAGAAAAGTATGGAGCCAAGAGACGAAGATGCGGAAAACTTGCTCGCGGGTTTAATCCGCGGGCCCGAGGGAGAGACCGATGTGAGCCAGTGGATGAACGACTCCGGTGAGGGAGATCCGGAGCTCACCCGAGGAGACGTCTCTGCTGAGGGAGAAGCCGACGGCTCCGGTGAGAGAGAAGCCGACGGCTCCGATGAGGGAGAAGCCGACGGCTCCGGTGGAGCCGTACAAATTACAAACACGGGCTCCGAGGTGCATATAGATATGTTAATTAATGAAGCATCCATTGTCTATATACATGTATTAACAGTCTTTATATTTTTAGCCATCCGGTTCAAGCATATCAACCGGAAAAAAGACTAAACGAGGCGCAACAAAGAAGTTGAAAGATACAGGATCGAAACGATCGCAGCAGACGGCGCACCCGAGCTTCCCGCTGATGTTGCCCAAAAATTTGTGAAGCAATGCAGAGTGCTAGTTAGGGATCACATCCCGATCACTGTTCAAGAGTGGAATGAGCCAAAAGATCCACGGAGACAAGGAATTCATATGTCAGCAAAACAGCCAAAGATCATCTTTTCAAAAAGATCGTGTCTAATTTCACCTTACCCTTGCCGGAGGTGGATGAGAATGAGGATGTAGATGGTGAAGCCGATGTTAATAAAAAGAAACTTGAGTTAGTGGAAAAGGTCAAGGTGTGGACTCTGAAAAAGATGGCCCAGCAATTCAGCAACTGGAAGAAAGGATTGAACCTTGACTTTATTAAGAAGGGCAAGACTCCGGATTTCACTCAAGGGCATGAGAAAATAAAAACTTTATGGGCAGATTTCGTGAAGTACAAGCTGTCAGAGAATGCACATGATAGGTCAAAAATAAATCAGAAAAACGCCCAGAAAAAGGTATATCACCATATTATGGGGCAAGCTGGCTACAAGGGTTCCCTACCCAAGTCGAAGAAATTGGAGAACGACCTGCTTGAGAAGGGGATCACTCCCGAGCCATTCCTATGGGTCGAGCAGACAAGGTTTTGGTTCTACGGGCATGGGGGCAAGTTGGACGCCGAAGGAAAAGTAATCTATAACCTAAGGCATAAAGAGAATCATCTACCCATAGAAGATCTTAGAACCGCAATAAAGGATGTTCAAGAGGGGAGGTTCGTGCCAGATAGAGAGAACGACGAGCTCACACGCGCCCTCGGGAATAAGGAACACGTAGGGCGTACACGAGGCACAAAAGGCAATCCTCCGTGGAGTATTGGGTTTGATGACAGCAAAAAGAAATATCCTGATAGAAGCCGTCAACGGAAAAAGGACGCGGATGCAGCTGAAGCAGCTAGTCAGGAAAACTGGAGGCATCAACTTGAAGAACAGATAAAGCGGACGCAGGAGGTAGCAATAAAGCAGCAGGAGCAAATTTACACACTTAGCCAGCAGCTAGTGTCTACCGGCGTACCACACATGGTAGAAGGTGAAGTCGATGCTACCGGCGCCACACATTCTCATCGGAAAAGCAGCGTTGCGTCCACGCAGCTCCCGGGTGATGATGCACCGCCGATGATGCACCCGGTGGATGATATCATGGAGATGACAACCTGTGAGCTCCACGTGAAGGTCGTCAATATAACCATCAAGGCGGCGGTCGGCTATGTCTTACCAATTGGCAACGAAGCAACTCACCATAGTCTTCCGGTTCCACGGGGCTACCCTGTTGTTGGGGTCGATGAAGTTGTCAACGGATTCGAGCGGGTGAACCTTGAATTCCCTGAAGGTGAAGACAGAGAGGTGACTGAACTCGGAGAAGCCAAGAAGTTGACCGTTCTATGGCTAAAGGAATGCATTGTGCTTCCAAATCAGACGGCAAGGCCATCAACTCCTCACCATTCTCCAGCGCAACAGTCTCTAGCGCGGTCGTATCCTCCATGCATGCCGTCTCCAGTGCGGCGCCTACGCCGTGCACGTCTCCAGCGCGGTCGCCTACGCCGCCGCGTCAGCCTTCTCCGCCCACTAAGTATCTTCCGAAACGTAAAAGATCACCCAAACGTCAACGGTCACCCCTCCGGAAGGTACCAAAGGAGTTACCCAAGTTACCTTACGACTATACTCCTGAGCAAACCCAGAAAATCGCAAGGACGAATACGAGGCGTGGAAATCGAAGCGGAAGGAGCAGAAAAATGCAGATTTCCCCGAGACCGAAGAAGATGTAGAACGAGCGTGGAAAATGGTGAAGACTCTTCATCAACCCGAGCCGAGTCTGTCATCTGACTATGACCGCTCTATTCTGAAGTCACACCAGGAAATGGTGCGGTCGACGAAGAGTAGTAGCACAAGCGCGAAAAGGGGGAAATCAGTTGCCCAGCTCGGAGAGCATAAAAAACAATCCATCTCCCAGCTCAAAGTGATTTCCAATACCCAGGTGGGGCCAAGCACTAATGCTGACGAGCAAATTGATCCGTAGTTTATAGAACTGTACGGAGAAAGGGCAGCTGTTGCGGGTTTGTCCATTGCTGAGTATATGCTAACAATAGACTACTTCCCCGCTGCTGAATGTGCGTACAAATACCAGCACAGGAATCCTCTCGTCAAACCCGAGGAGGTAAAGGATCTACCAACCAAAATGCGAAGAGTGCATAATTGGTATATGGAAGCCTCTCAGAAATCTCAGGACTGGATAGTGCTCGCAGTTAGAGACGAGTACTACGGGTATGGAGATGGAATGGTTCTGATTCAATTTTCCGAATTGTTTCACTTATTCCAGTAGCAGGCCCTCAACAAATCTATCGTTAGTGCCTATTGTCTGTAAGTACTTATTTCTCTAATTAAGTCTCTAGCTAGCTCACCTCGTTCATTGCATATTCATATATATATATAGTACACTCATTATATTATAATTGCAGAATGAAGATTCTCGAATGCAAAAGAGGACAAATCTATGATATTGGGTTCATTAACCCACATTTTGTTGATCATAAGACTTTTAAGCTATCTCCAAAGGATACAGAAGATAATATTCTGAGGGTCATAAGGTTTCAACAACACCGACGGGAAATACTATTTTCTTACAACTTCGGGTGAGTGTTATTGTGTTGTACATATTCTGTTTTCCTTACTCGATGTTCAGTGTATAATTGATGAGTTCTGCGTGCGCAGCTTCCACTATATTCTGCTAATCTTCCAAGTTGACAAAGGAAAAGTACTGGTAATGGACCCAAAACGTAAACCCCTAGCGATGTGGGCGCCCATGTAGGAAATGTTCCAGCGGTAATTTCAATCTTTATTAATTTCAGTCTTTATATATGGCACTATATCGACTACTTTGTTTCATTTTCGGATATCAAGTAATTACTAACTCTTTTTATTCTTCTTTCCCGGGCAGCGTTTGGAAGAGGTTCACAAAAAAGTCCAGGGGTGAATGGAAATCAGAGCTTACATTTGATATTGTGGAAGTAAGTACTACTATCTAGATCCACGCACCTCCTTGATTCTAGTGTCGATACCTATTATCATGGCTGGTTGATTATTATTTTGATTGAAACCATGTTCTCGTAAAGTGCTTGCAATAGGGAGACGGGAATCACTTGTGTGGATACTACGTCTGCGATTTCATTCGTCAGACGACCTGTCCCAAGGGCAGAGATTTAAACCACCTTCATGTACGCCAGTCGTCAATTTTTTTATTACCATCTATTTCAGTTACTTAGTTTCATTAATATATATTGACCACTCTTCTTTATATTAGATCGAACGGCTTCGGGACGGTATTCTACCAAGGGACCGCATACGAGCAATTCCAGAGGAAATTGTGGGCTTCTTAGATGCAGAGGTCCTAAATGTAAATGGACAGTACTATAGCGCCGGGTGGAACTGCATTTGATTTTGTAATTCATTCCATCGGTCATGTATGTAATATAAGTGTTACTTCTTTTGCTACATATATGTATTACTTATTCACTCGTGGGCTCCGGGAGGTCCGGGGAAGGGCCACCGGGCTCCTCTCTTCTCCTGGGATCCGGGAGGTCCGAGGAGGGGCCACCAAGGCTCCCTATCAGTGTATGGTGACAGGGGTATCGTAAAATCGAGTTGATCGCAAAACATAAAATAAAAAGGAAAACAATAAATAGAAAAAAAAACTCTGCCGCAGCAGAGAAAATGGCAAAAGTGCTGCCGTGGCAGAGGAGGCATTTATCCCAGTTCGTGTTAAGAACCGGGACGAATGTCCCTGGCCAGGTTCGCCACGGGGTCAGCCCCATTTGTCCCGGGTCCTGGCACAACCGGGATCAATGGGGGAGGGCCATTTCTCCCGGCTGGCCCATCCTGGTTGCACAACGGGGACAAATGGGGCTTACCAACCGGGATGAATGCCCCTGTTTCCACTAGTGAGAGATGTAAGACAGAGCACAAGGATATCACAGTTAGAGTGTGAGAGAAGGGATGGAAGGAAGTTAATGAAACAAACATGGAAGTGATGAAGGAGAAGATAAAACTAGTTGAAGGGAATTCTCTAATAAAAGATCATTTCTTCCATTTCTATGGCTTCTTATATTAAATAGCTGAAATATATGCTAATTTGTTGATGTCCATGAAAATGATTTAAATGATTTCCATATAATTGTTAGTTCCCATGCAAAATCATGAGGGAATCTTTGATTCAAGGGGATTAAATTTTTGTAGGAGCTCCGTCCATCAAAATTTTACATTAAGAGGTTGATCAGATATAATTAAGAATGGAATCTATATAAAAAGTTCCGTAAGAAACCGTGTACTTGATGTTACAGATGATTTTCCATGGTGAACATATTTCACAAATTCTCATGTTTTTGTTGTTGATTCTTACACTTTTCAATTTAAGATGTTGTAAGGACAAGATGGCGCCTATAGGGAAAGGGTTGAATAGATAATTTAAAAAATCTTACAGATTTAGCTTTATCATAATGCAAAATTAAACCAAGATGGTACTTTTCAAGTACAAATCATAAATATGTTAGGCTCACCTATGTGCACCAGCAACATATATCTCAACAAGATAGGAAAATTACAAGAATCAGTTAGAAATTCAAACTTTCCCAAGATATATCAATAGTCTCAAGTCTCGCGAAATGTAAAGGGGGCATTAAACAACCGGTGTATTTCCTGGAGATCGGGTATCCACCGATATCCTACACTCCATTGGAGAAGCCATGGCAAACCAAGGCCACAAAATTTTCGATCGGACCTAACCTTATTCTCCCATGACCCCAATCTCACATCAAGTACGAGCTCTTACATAATGGATACCTTCTTCTTCCACCCGTATATAGTGTTTGACAAAGCCTAAGTCGATAGAGACACAACTCAAATCTTAGGAGGACCTCTGGTATAAGAAGTGTTCACACACATTGACGAGACACGAAAATGACAACTGGCTTGTTGTGGCTCATAGTGGGTCATTCGGACTCACCAAAACTTGTGTTCAAGTCCGTGTGTCAGTCGGCATCCTAATGCCTATGAAAAGTGGAACCAAGTCATCAATCGACTTAACACATTACTCAGAGTCAGTTTCTAGATAACTCTATCGACTAAGGACATCGAGAACACTTATCTTATAGAAAATAGTTACACAGTGGAATCACATATTCAAAAATACATGTGAAGATACATAGTTCAACGATTACACTTTATGTTATAGTTACATCTTGCCGAGTTGGCCTACCGAGTCCAACAGTAGGCCACTAACACCAGCAGTTTAGTCTCAAGCTGCTCATCTGGAGCAACCATTTGAACCGTTATCCTGGGCTAGACGGAGCTCTTAGTGCCCCTTTCCACAACCTCTGTCTGGTTACAAATTAAGGAGACAAACCATAGAGAGCATCATGCAGGGCTATAACAATGGAAGCCTCACCCTTTGCCCGGTTTAGTGTCAAACATTGCATCAACGACACACAACTCCAAAGAGTTTATGCTCGATCAACACAACCCAGACCACTAAAATGCAAGTACTTAAATTATTATTTCCTATGAAAAATTAATGCACACGATCGTAGGCTCACCTTGCGAGGGAAACAATATTGTGTTTTTCTCTGGATCACAATGTAGTACCAAATATTGATATTTATTGATTTTTTGCAACCTTATAATTGAATAATATATCAATTTTATTTGTGATATTTTTTGTACCCATGCATCTCTGCAATGTTGGGCCTGCCTAGATACGCCTTTAATTATGTTACAATCTTTGTTGCCTTGTGGGAACCATATATTATTCTTGTTTCAAAATAAGATGTGTCTACGCGTGATTAGAAAAAAAATCTACCTACATTAATTTACAATATTGACAGTTAATTACATTTGCATTTATGAGAGATTCATTGTTTTCCTTTGGTTAATAATGTCTTATTGATTATGTGCTGAACGGGTTGGTCTAAATGTTTATCTCCCTCTCCGGTGCACATTGTGCCTCCTTTTTTGTATTTTAAGTTTATCTACTAATTTGACAAATAATATGTGTGTCACTTGTTAGAAAAATTGTAATGTCAAAAACTTTTTTCGAAAACAAATTCAATACTCCCTCCGTCTCATATTAATTATCTAAAAAATACACAAAAATGGATGTATGTAAACTTATTTTAGTGTTAGAGACATCCACTTTTGTCTAAGTTTAAGACAATTAACACGAGACGGAGTGTGTAAGATAACTTTTGGTGCAATATTTATTCTGTATTTTGTTGTTCAAATTAACGGTCAAATTTGTACTTTTAAACCGCACGAGCCACCTAAATGTTGACGGAGGGACTATTAATTAACACATATACATATTTTACCATATTCATCCAGTAGTTTTTTTAGATGATTTCCATCTAGTTAATTCTAATGTCGTATTGCTATGTATTGAATGTGCTGGTGTAATGGCGAGAACCAATCTTCCAAACGGACACTTGTCTCGCGATAGGACAGCTAAGCCAGCACCTGTGCAAGCACCGTCAGCTATCTCTTGCTATTTAACACACCCAACTCGATCAGAATCACAATACTGTACAAGTCACAGCAAAACACACTTAATACTAATTGCAATGGAGCACGGCGCCGGCGTTCCCAACGGAGCAGCTGCGGCGGCCACGGAGGGCCCCCGCAGCGGCGGCGGCAACCGTGGTGCGGGAGCAGGACCGTCTGATGCCGATCGCGAACGTGATCCGGATCATGCGCCGCGTGCTCCCTCCCCACGCCAAGATCTCGGACGACGCCAAGGAGCTGATCCAGGAGTGCGTGTCGGAGTTCATCAGCTTCGTGACCGGCGAGGCGAACGATAGGTGCCACGCGGAGCACCGCAAGACCGTGACCGCCGAGGACGTGGTCTGGGCCATGGACCGCCTCGGCTTCGACGACTACGTCGCTCCACTCACCGCCTTCCTCCAGCGCATGCGCGAGCGCGAGGCCGGCGCCGGCGGTGCTGCTGCATGCGACGGGCGCGCCGGCATGGCACGGGCGCTGTCCCGTCAGCCTCGTGCGGCCGGAAGTGGTGAGCAGGTACAGGTTTATCAGCACATGTACGCTGCCCCGGCTCCGGTGCACGGGTACTCTGTGGCCATGCCATCGCCACTGCAGGCCGCAGCCTCGCCGTGCGTCGGCGGCTACCCGGGCCGCCTGTGCGACGCGGTGGCTCGGCAAGACCACGGAGGTGGAGCGTATGATGCGTGTAGCAGCGGCCGTGGAGGCTGTGACGACGAGGAAAGCTCGTCGAACTCGAATGGCGTCCTCCCTGCAGGCCCGCAGTAGCAGAATTGTCACAGAGCAACCCGGCCGTAATCTGTGCTTACTTGCCAGCCATGTTTTTTCCTTACAGTGATCGCTGCAGCTAGCAGTTTCCGTTTCAATATAATCAACCAACGATTCCACCGATCCCTCTCAATTGTTCTACACTTTTATCCCATTTTTCTCGCGTTCCATGGATGACGACTCGTGCGTGTTTTTGACCGGCGGTCAGGCGCGGCGTAGCGCATGCTCCGATCGATCGGTGTGCAGAGCTTTGCAAATTAAAACTGGAGCTCTGTAACACGTCACATTTACAGGTGATACTCTCTCACTCTCTACATGAACGTACGTACTGCACTTACGTATGTGTGTCCGTTACCCAAGTTGGCCTTCAATGTAGTGATTTGGAGCGACGTATAGATGTACTTTCGTGGCTTTGACCGGCGCGCGATGCCATGTTGATATATATGTTTTGCGTGCAGCCGGTGACGGAGCTGCTGTGACGTTCACGGTGCACCGATGGGTGCGCCGCGGGGCAGCTGTCGCGCGGACAGCGTGAGCGGCGTGTACGTCTTGGCGCAAATGGTCAACATGGCTTGCCGCCGCGCGCGGTAAAGTGTGGTGTCGTGCCGGCGGTTTCTACCCGTAATCTGACGAAAACGATAAATTAAATTCCGAAAATAGTGCTCATGTAAAAAAAAATCCATGTATTTATCATCAAGAAATTAAGAAAAGAAGAAACGAATAATTATATCATAAAAATGCAAATGAAAACAAAGACAAGTGGTATTGTCCCCGTCGAGGTTCATGGCTGCAGCGTGTTGGTCACTAAGCTCCACGGTGGAGAAGAAGGAGGACTTGATTGCGTTTCCATATTCTTAGGAAGGGTCTTTCTTACCAATGTTAAGGACCTATATATACGTTTCCTATGTTATGGGGTTCTTTGTAATACCTTGTACTTCCATCGTTATCTATAAAGATGGTCCTGCCCCTCTGGGGCGCTCCCTGTTCAAAAAAAAAATTTGAGACGGAGGGATTACTTGTAGATCCCGCACGAGAAAAGGGACTCACCCCGCACGAGAGCGGCTCCAGAGGACCCACGATTCGATCTAGAAAACCGCCACCCCCCTCCCGCACTGTCCAAAGACATGGTTGTGAAGACGACAGTGCATGGATGGCGTAGCCGTATTCCGTTCGTGCGGGAGGTTCGGTTCCTTGACCACGCAAGTGGAGGTCTGGAAGAGGGATAGCGGCGCACGCGCCTGCATGACGTTCGTGGCACGCCGGAGGGAGGTGTGGATGGGGTTGAGATTAGAGGACTAGTAATGCTGATTGGAGCCTACAGCGTTAAGGAACTTACTTGGAGTTTTGGGATTCGTAGCAACAGTATGTAAGTGAGGGTGATAGCACATGTGAGGTTCATGGTCTTACCTTTGAGGGTAAAAATCCAAGGTCTGACCTTAAATAGTATTTCTATTATACATCCACTTCTAAACAAATCGAAGTCATCTATTTTTGAACGGAGCGAGTAGTTTTTATCAGAAAAGAGATGTCTACTTCTATCTATTATTGGTTTGGACCTAGTAAACACAACGGAACACATGCGGCTGGATGACAGTCAACCCGGAAATCGGAGTAGTCGATTGCCCAAATGGCCCACCTACACTTCTCGTCGGGTTCTTTTCTTGAAGACTATCCACACTTTCTTTAAATAGACTTTCCCTTTTCTATTTATAAAGGAGAAGCACATATATGGAAGGCCAGAGCCAAAATAAAAAAATGGCCATCGAGATCGAAATTATTAAAAAATAATCTTCGCTAGATGTGTAGCTCCCGCGAGAATCCAACTTTTGCTCATGTTCTTTATCTTCCCTAAAAGGGTCGATGGCATTAAAAATTTGTTAAAAATCATGGCATTCATGTCCTTCCATAACTTCCAAGTAATCAACGCGATGGCGGACTTTACACCTTTGAGATGAGCACTTTCCGGACAATTTTTAAAGGAGAGAAAGTAGTGGATTGCGCAAACTTGTTTGTTTGTTTCCTTGTTGTGGGTGAATATTGGGCACGTCATCGATCCATCTCCCTGCTCCTCCACCAACAACGGTTTAGCAAATGGAAAAGTGCTTCTTCCACATCCAGATAATATTTCCTTCCCTATATTTTATTTATTTATTTTTTATCCGATTTTTATTTCGTTTCCCTTAGTTTACTTGTCAATAATGTTTCTATTTTTAAGTGATGCTTCTTTTTTAATATTTTTCCAATCAGTTTTAAAAACTTGTTTTCATGTAGCGCGTTCGTTTTTATGGCGCTACTTTTGTTCCATGTATAATTTTGCTTTGTTACACCTATGTTGAATATTTGTTTATCTAATTGTGCTCATCTAATAGTAGTGATTTTCTTCTCATGTTTTTAAACTTTTCCATGTTTGGACTAAAAATATTTTCCCTCATACCTGTGATTTTTTTCTGTATGATCTAAAATTGGTCTAACCTTTTGGTTAACTTAGTCTAATTGTTTCCCTTCTATAGTCGGGTTAGTTTGGAGTTTGCTAAAGATTTTTTCCACCTTGTCCATTTTTGTTTCTCGTGTAGTCACGATTTCAGTATGTTGGTTCAAAGAATTTATTCCACTTGGGCCAGTCCTATTCACTCATGATTTTTGGTTTGAATAAGCTAAATTTGTTTTTAGTTGAAGTCGGTATGTGTTGCGATGGCGCTAAAGTTTTGTTTCACTTAGCACAATTTAATTTTTCTTCTTATAGTTGTGACTTTTTGCACAGGCGTGCAATAATTTGTTCCATGAGTGCTAAGTTTAGTTCCACTCAGTCTAATATTTGTGTTCCCTTAGTATTAACGATTTGTGTCTTTTTTTTATTCAAAAAATGCCCCCATGATTAATTTTGGTTCCTCTTGCACTCGTGATTTTGCCACAATCTATAGGAACATGTTCCAAATATTTGTTTCACTTAGTCTGAAATTATTGTTCGAAATGTAGTCGTAAGTTGTTTCGTAGTCTTCTGTTCCCCCTTAATAGTCCAGATTTGTTTCATGTGGATTTTTTCCAAGTTGTCGAGACATCGTAGTAAGATTCATGGACGGAGATGCCATAAGTCTAATGGTAGAACCGCAGGGGGACGTGGAAGAACTGTAAACGAGAACACCGAGTTTACCCAGGTTCGGTACGACGCAACTAGGCGGCGTTCCTACTCCTGCAAAGGAGACCCGAAGGGGGCCCTGGAGCCAGCACACCATAGGCTCGCGCGGGCTCCCGTATCCACGCCAGCTAGTGGTGTGGGCCCCTCGGGCGCCCACCGCCGTCGCCCTTTTGCCTATAAAGTCTCCCTGAGGCATAAAGACCGAATATATCGGCCCCCTTCCACGAAAAGTTCCGTAGCTCCGCCGCCGCCGCCGAGAAATTTCGGGGGACAGAAATCCCGTTTCCGGCACCCTGTCTGGACGGGGAAATGCCCCCGGAGCCCTCTCCATCGAGTCCACCGCCATCTTCATCGCCGTTGCTGTCTCCCATGATGAGGAGGTAGTAGTTCTCCCTCGGGGTTGAGCGCTCTACCAGTAGCTATGTGTTTCATCTCTCTCTCTCTCCCATGGTGTGATCTTTAGGTGATCATGAGCTTTGTAATCTATTTTAATAAGTAGATGTTACTCTTTATCTGTTATGCTACTCAAATGGTTTTGTTATGAGATCTCTGTAGACACTTCGATCACGGTGTAAAGGTGACGGTGTGTGCACCATGTGGTTTAGCATGATATTTATATCTTGTGCTGGATGACCCTATGAAATTTTGGCGTTTGTTTAGTACTAATTTGGGGCGCTCATAGTGACAGTGTGGGGTGCCCTAGATAAGGAATACAGACTTGAGGAGTGATGTTACATCCCTACGCATGGATTGGTGTTCGTTATCCGACCGGAGAGTGGTTCGGAGTATCATAGTGAAGAGATGATATTTATGCATTCAATTATGTTATCATTGTTGAGGGTGTTCACTAGTGATAGTATGATCCCTAGGCCTTGTTTCAAGCATTGAAACACCGTTTACAACCTGTTCTGCTAGATGTTTGCTTGCCGCTATTTTTATTTCAAATTGCTATTATCACTTATAATCATCCATATTATTTTTATTTTACTCTCTCTTCGCTGTACTAGTGGACCTATACAACTGACAATTGTATTAGATGTGTTGGGGACACAAGAGACTTCTTGTATCGTAATTGCATGGTTGCTTGAGAGGGATACCTTTGACCTCTACCACACTGAGTTCGATAAACCTTGGGTGATCTAATTAAGGGAAACTTGTTGTTGTTCTACAAACCTCTGCACTTGGAGGCCCGACACTGTCTACAATAATAAAACGTGCGTTGACATCATCGACGCCGACATCGTCGGGCCGCTGCCAGGAGAAATCACGGGGGAGGATGCGTCGTGTTGTGCCATAATGCGCGCGGTGATCCTGAGTCCAGCGTCGCAGTGTCCCGGCACGCCGTTGATGAAAAAGAGGACGCCGCTCCTCTTGAGGCAGAACCTGGCCTCCTCGCCGCCGTCCAGCTAGAGCGCCGTCCTGTCGCCGTAGCAGAGCTTGTAGTCGTCGCGGGTGACCAGCAGCACCGAGCCGTTCCTTGCGTACCTGAAGTCTGCATGTGCAGTAGAAAATGGAAGAGTGGTCGCGTACGTGTATGTTCCGGCGTACCGCGTTTCTGCTGGTAAGTAAGTAGCGGTGCTTGCAGAGCAAGTCTCCGACGTGGAAGCGGTTCCTGCTGGCCCAGTGGTTGTAAGTCCCCTCGCCGGGCGTCGGCTGCCTCCACCCCTTCGCCTCGCCGCCGACGGTGATCACTTTTGACTGCGACGGCGACACGGAGACGGAGGTGATGAGGATGCAGACAACATCAATAGCGTGGAGCTGCAGGACGCCGGCCATGGTTTCCTTTCGTCGACTCTGTGTCTGTGTGAATGAAATGGTTTCTCTCTCGTGAGTTGTGTGCTTATATGGGGTGGCGGCGATGGAGGAAAAAGTGGGCATCGTACGTGGGTGGTTTCCTGACGAGACGTGGAGTGCTACATGGCCGTTGATGGGTACCGCCGTCAGGATTCGTACGGTGTGGAATTGGCGGTGAGTGTGCATGACTTGGTCACAACTGTTCTGGGGCAGTTCGGTCCAAACAGTGGAGTCATGGGAACGAGGGTTGACTGCCATTTTCAGGACCTGCGAGTGTGACCGGTCTACTAGCCTGTGTGGGCCTCAAAAGGTATGCTTGTGGGATGGATGAAAATGTTCTACACTTTCATATCCATGCTTTGTGTCTCCTCAAAACAAAACAAAAAAAATCCATGCTTTGTGTTCACAGGGATTCAGTGTCAATCAATGGTGTCAATTGACCCCAATAACTCAAAGAAAATTCTTGGCAATTTAGTAAAAACTAGTGATTATTAGCACAAGAAGACCCCGATACAACGAAGATGACCCCGTCTCTCTTTTCGGCTGGCTTCGCCCCTGGTCATGACATGTTAAATCCAACAAGAATTGAAAACACAAGAATGTTCAATAGATGTCATTTGGTTTCCCATAAGCAAAATTGTGGACTTTGTGTTTTTACACTTCTGGCGTTCTATGCCATGAACTAGTTTCATCTCTTCAAATTTGATTCTATTTTTTTATCATGCTTATGAGATAGAGTGCAATGTAAATGAACTTGGCTCCTCAAGTGTGCTCTATCTAGCAAATCTGTTGTTGGATGCGTTGTTCCTAAGGTTTCACATTACTGTTGTCACTATCCTCAAGCACCAGAGACAAGAGACACGAGATGTCTATGTGAATCTGGTGACCCACAAGTATAGGGAGTGTATCATAGTACTTTAAATAAATAAGAGTGTCGAACCTAACAAGGAGCAGAAGGTGTTGACAAGCATGTTGGATAGAGGATTCACTGTAAACACTAGCAAACGGGTTTTTGGAGGTTTTTGATATAGCAGATAAATAAAAGGCGAGTAAATAAAGTGCAGTAAATAATATTGCAGAGAGTGACCCGATCTTTTCTAGAGCAAAGGACAAGCCGGTTGTTCTACCTATAATTACCAAACCTTCTCGAGGAAACATGGGAATTTCGTCAAGTGCTTTTGCTTCATTACGGTTGATTAATATCAATTGGTTCGTGAAGTGTTGTGTGGGTGAACCTATGCTAATGCACCGCCCAACTAGGACTAATACATACTTGTGATTATACCCCTCGTAAGCATCCGCAAATACAAGAAAGTAATTAAGATAAATCTAACCACAACCTTAAAACTCCGGGATTCTACGCTCCCTCGTGCATTGGTTTCCTAACGGGAGTTTAGGTTTCTGTCACTCCGGCAACCCTACAATTAGTAGTAAAATACACATTGCATCCTCCTAGGCCCATAAAGGTGAAGTATCATGTAGTCGACGTTCACATGACACCACTAGAAGAATAGCACCACAACTTAAATACCGAACCACGAGATATTACTTCAACATAACTTCATTACTAACATCATGACTTCTCCCATGTCCTCAAGAACTAAACAAACTACTCACAAGACATCCTATGGATCATAATCAGAGTTGATATAATGGATAATAACAATCTGGTCATAAAGTGTTAACACCGATAAATCTCACAAGCATCAACTACTAACAAGTAATCCACACCGGGAGAGAGATCTAATGTAAAACAACGATAGAGGCCCCTAATTGTTACAGCGGGATGAAGGTGGATGATGAGGGTGATGGTGCTGGTGGTGATGATGATGACGATGACGATCTTGATGATGCCTGGAGCAATGACGGTGACAATGGCGATGATTTACCCTCTCCGGAGAGGAATTTCCCCGGTAGATTTCTCCCTGCCGGAGAGTTTTCTCTCTCTGGTGTTTTCCGCCCCAAGGCGGCGGTGGAATAATTCTTCGATGATGTTCTGGGGCCTAGGGTTCCTTGGAGGTCAAGTACGTGAAAGGGGGCGCCCGCGAGTCGGCCAGGGGGGCCACACCACCGCCAGACGAGACCAAGGGGGGCGCCGCTTGGTGGTGTGGGCCCCAGGTGGCCCCCCTCCGGGTGCCCTTCTGGCTCAGTTTCTCCTCGAAACTTCTAAGACTCCTCTGGTCTTCCCCCTCTTCTTCTGACCTTCTGAAATAGGGTATCTCGACGGTGCTTTTTCCATCAGATTTCTGGTTCCGGTGTTTATTCTCCAAAAATTGTAAAAAATGCAAAATAAGATAAAATAACATAAGTGATGCATCATAACATGAAATATATCGATGAATAAGAGAAAAATCAATATAAACCAGTGATGCAAAATGGATGTATCAACTCCCCCAAGCTTAGACCTCGCTTGTCCCCAATCGAAACTGAACTCAGTAAACATGACCACAGGTTTATGGAGTGAGGTGTCGATAAATAAAATACGGACAAGAAGCATCACATCTAACAAAGACAAGTCATTTTAGACAGCAACTTCCTCTCATATAATCAAACATAAAACAAGTAAAGGAACAATAAAGGTGCAAAAAGAAATCAAAATTGGTAAAGGAAAACTTCATTCTTGGTCAGAGAACAATTAACAGTGTAATTATCTTTCGATCAGAGTCTTTATACTAGAGCTTATATTGCAGAGTTTATGATGCTCAATTATAACGGTCTCTTTGCAGACATTGGTAACTTTCAAAGTGGTATTCAAACAGATAAAAGCATTTGTACAAACAAGGAAGAATAAAGAACATGATTGATTAAATCAACATATAGATGGATGAGTCACAACAACTCAAATGCTTGCTGAAGACGGAAAGAAATAGGTTTACTGACTCAACATAAAGGTAAAAGATAGGCCCTTCGCAGAGGGAAGCATGGATCACTCATGTGCTAGAGCTTTTATTTTGTAAAACTGAGGTATAAAATGGTTGACACTCCTCCCAACCTTTCTTACACAAACCATGGCTAACTGAATCCTCGGGTGCCTGCCAACAATCACATACCATGGAGGAGTGTCTAAATTTTGAGTGAGTTGTATGTTTATGTCAACGAATGGCAAACAGAAAATACAGTACGTCACAAGCCAACTAGACTTCACAAGAGCGGCTCTCATAGAAGGATGCAACTACTATAGAAGGTCATCCCTCTTTCTCTTTTGTTTACAAAATTATGCTTTGAATGATAAATCAGGGGCAACAATAGTGAAGAGAACTTGTATTATTATTTGGGGCTCGGAACCCCGCTGCCAGATCTTCTAGAATTTGGATAAGCAGATGAAGCCACTAGTCCAGGGTGTGAAATCTAATCAACAAGTGAGATAAATATTCTCTATTTGCGTCCTCGTGAGCTAAAATAGGGGCACAAAACAGGTGTAATTTTGAAGGTTTAAAGGTAGCACACAGGCAATTTACTTGGAGTGGCGGTGAAATACCAGATGTAGGAAGGTATGGTGGACACAAATGGCATGGTTTTGGGGCTCAAGGTTTGGATGCACGAGAAGCATTCCCTCTCAGTACAGGTTTTTGGCTAGCAAGGTTGGGTAGCAAGCATAAGAATTGAGGTAAAACAAACAAAAACATATATGATAAAGCCAATCATGCAATCTTCCTTGAACGTACAAACAAACTTATTTGAGAATACTCAGATTATGAGCTAACAAGAAAGAAAGATCATGAAATAATATATCTACATGCAACTTCCTCTTTTCTACTTAAGTTTCAACGTATTGTTGCTACTGACCAATGCTAAGTTTGCCAAAACCAACTAGATTAACTTGAAGCTCCAAAATTGATACCAATACTAATAACAAGATCAATCACATAACAAAAATTGCAAACTAAAATAAAGTAGAGCAAGTAGATGATGAAACTTCTCATTAATATTTCATTACAACAACTCAAACCAAGGGATACAACGATAAGCAACTAGAGAGTGACACTTCCATACTGCAAACCATCCTATATGATATTTCCCCTAGTCATGATATGACTCTACTAAAAGGTAAAAAGGGTGAAAGATAAAGGTGTGATACCGTGGCACTCCTCCAAGCTTGGAACAAGCCAAGGGGATGCCAATACCAATGACGAATCAATTCTTCGGTAGTGGTGGTGAATCCTTGTCATCATCAGACTTCCAAGGTAAAGGCTCTCCATCCACAAATGATGTCTTGGTTTCCAGTATCCTGAAACTAGCATCAGAGCTTATATGTTTAAACTTGTTCTCATACTCACAGATCTGATTCTGCACATCTTAGAGTAGTGCTTGCAATTTGTTGGTGGTCTCAGTGAGTGAGAAGATCTCCTCCCAAAGATTTAAATTCTCTTCCTGTACTCAGCGATCTGTTCTGTCTTTATCCTGTGGATGATGTCAACTTCACGCTCCGCCATCCTCCTGTACCTAAAGACTTCTTGCTCCAGCTCTTCCATCCTTGCTTCCAGACTGCCTTCTCCTTTAATTGGGGCCCTAAACATCTTCAATCTGCACCTCCCCATCCTTGAGAAGCAACTCTTTGGTATGCATATTCTACTCGTTCATGTACGGGTTGATGATGTTCGCAAAGAAACTGTCTTTGGGAGGCTCAAAAGAGGACATTGTGGCTCTAGATCTGAAGATGTAACCTGGCAGAAACAACTCAAAATAGAAGCATGACGAGAAAACGATACACGAACCTTGGTGGGGGGGTCCAGGGGGTTATATAGCAAAAATATGCGTAACGAAAGGAAAGTCCAGGTGGAAAACGAGTCGGAGAGGGGCTTCGGGGCGCCCACACCATAGGGTGGCGTGGCCATGGGTGGGCTGATTGCTGCTGTTAGGAACCCCAAGAGGAGGGTGTGATGAGCACAGCGGTAGGAGTTTTCCCCTTAGTTAAGAACTAGGGTTATCAATCTAGTAGGAGAAAGAGAATCTTTGGAAGGTTGATGCCACTGACGGTGGTGCTGGCACTTCACCGGTGTCAGCAACAACGTGGAACCTGCACACAACACAATCAAAATACTTTGCCCCAATGGTACAGTGAGGTTGTCAATCTCACCGGTCTTGCTGAAAACAAAGATTAGACGTATAGTGTGGAAAATAGTGTATGCTTGCAGAAAGTAAAGAGAGCAGGAAATTGTTGTGGTTTGTTTAACAGTGTGGAAAATGGACCGGGGTTCGTAGTTTCACTAGTGGTGTCTCTCCATAAAAGATAGCATGATGGGTGAACAAATTACAGCTGGGCAATTGACAAATAAAGGTTGCACCATATTGCACAATATGACATGAAGATTACTATGCTATTTAGTGCGGGCATTACAACAAGATACATAGACTGACATCCATCTGCATCTATGACTAATAATCCACCCTCAGGTTATCATCCGAACCCCCTCAGGTATTAAGTTGCAAGCAACAGATAATTGCATTAAACAAAGTGTGTAATGTAAGCAATGATTATGCACGCGGGAACTCTCACCGCAGTTTTCTCCCTCATGGCAACAGCACATCCTCACCCTTCACGTTTCTGTCACTCGAGCAAGGCAACAAGGAGGCATGAATCCACTATCGAGCATAAATACTCCCGCTTGGAGTCACTAACAATTACTTGGCCAGAATAACCACTAGCAACGGAGAGTATGCAAGATCACAAATAACATATGCAAATAAAGACTATAATCAACTTGGCATAAGGTCAATATTCATCGGATCCCAGCAAACACAGCATAAAGAATTACATAGGATCAATCTCGATCATGATAGGCAGCTCACGAGATCTAAACATGGAGGCATATCAGGAGAAGACAACCATCTAGATACAGTTACGAACCCGTAGTCCAAGGATGAACTACTCACGCATCACTCCGGAGGCAGGCATGGTGATGAAGAGGCCTCCAGTGATGATCTCCTCTCCGGGAGGGTGCCGGAAACAACTTACGAACCCCCCTGATCTGGGGTTGGCGGTGACGGTGGCTAAGGAACTTTTTCGAAGATTTCGATCAGGTGTTTAGGGTTTTCCATCCGGGGGGCTTAAAGAGGCGAATGGGCAAACGCGGTGGCGCTCCAGGGGGCCCACACCCCTAGCTGGCATGGCCAGGGGGCGCGCCACCCTATGGTGTGGCCCCCCTGCTGCCCCTCTTCGGTTCCTCTTCAGTCTTCTGGATGCTTCCGGGGAAAATAGGACTTCCGGGCCTTCGAATTTTCCAATTCCGAGAATATTTCCAGAACAACTTTTCTGAAACTAAAAAACAGCAGAAAACATGGAACTGGCTCTGTGGAATCTTGTTAATAGGTTAGTCCGGAAAACGTATAAAAATGCTATAAATAAGGGAGAAAACATGTAGCAATTGGCATAATATGATCCTGGAGCATCAGAAATTAGGGATACGTTTATGACGTATCAAGCACCCCCAAGCTTAGTTCCTACTCGTCCTCGAGTAGGTAAACGATAAAACAATAATTTCTGAGGTGACATGCTACTAACACAAACTTGATCAATCTAATGTAAAAGCATATGCATGCTAAGATCATAAGACTTTAAACACAGGCATGATAAATAAAACTTTAATAACAAAGCATAGGAATTACTTTGCATCACAAAAAGTAACTAAAATAAAGGATCATGAATAATAATGCAAAGAAAGGTAAACGTTTGTTCCAGGTATAGAGAAAGCATGGCAAAGTGATATTTCGATAGTCCTTATGAGTGGGGCAAAACATAAATGCCAAGACACCTTCAAAGTTCAAGAGGAAGACTAGAACAAATAATTTAAGAATAAATAATATCACATCATGAAGTAATTATTGATGCTTATGGGACAAATGCACATAGAACTCAGAATGGCAAAAATTCCCTCTCAACTGTGCATAAAGTTAGAAGATGGAGATTCAACATAAAAGTAAAAGAAAGGCCCTTCACAGAGGGAAGCAGGGATCACTCATGTGCTAGAGCTTTTATTTTATTAAACAGAGGTATTAAAAGTTTGACATTTGTGGAGGAATGTCTATATTTTGGGAGATGTATGCTAAGGTCAACGAATGGTTAACAGAAAATACAATACGTCACAACTCAACTGGATTCACAAGAGGGGCCCCCATGGTGAAGGACGCAACTGGTGTAGAAGGTCATCCCTCTTTCTCTTTTGTTTACACAATTATGCTTTGACTAATAAATCAGGGGGGGAAATAGTGAAGAGAATTTGTATGCATTAATTTGGGGCTGGGCACCCCGCTGCCGGCTCTTCTATCATTTGGATAAGAGGATGAAGCCACTGGTCCAGGGTGTGAAATCCAATCAACAAGTGAGATAAAGATTCTCTATTTACGTCCTCATGAGCAAAAATAGGAACATAAAGAAGGAGTAATTTTGAAGGTTTTAAAGGTAACACATGAGCAATTTACTTTGGAATGGCAGTTAAATACCACATGTTGGTAGGTATGCTGGACACAATGGGAAAAACTTTGGCTGAAGGGAGTTTGGATGCACGAGTAGAGGTCATACTCAGTACAGGTGGAGGCTAGCAAAAGACTGGGAGCGACAAATCAAGAGAGCATAAGAGCCATAATCATGCATAGCGACATAAGCATCATTAATTAAAACATAAGCAGTATCACAAGTTCAAAAATTAAGTGGTCATGGAGGCAATTCATGACTGGTTTGTAGTCATAAACATGATGTGAGCATGCGCCAAGTCAACCAAATAAAACATTCGAAAGAGAATACCATATATTGATGCTTTACTATGACAAGAACAACTCAAGAATCTTTCAATACATATTTAACACTCTAAGATATTTGAGGCTAATCATGCTACTCAATAACCACAAGGCATTAAAAATAAAATAACATTTAGCATGGCATGAAAAAGTCCTAGTCACAGTCTATACAAGCTTCTACTAGTACTGTTATAAATTCTACTTCAAGCAGCTGTTTTCTTTTGTTTCTCCCAACAAGCACCATACAAAACATGCTTTAACAAAAATACTCTTTATTATACAGCAAGAAAACATGAGAGTACTGAAATAATACTACTAAAAATAACAGCTCTAACAAAAGATGCATGCAAAACAGGAGCTGAATAAATGAAGCAGCTAGACAGAGATTAAGAATACGACGTATTCTCGTGAAAAAGCGGAGCGTGTCACTCTCCAATAAAAGAATGCTGGGGTCCAACCAAGCTTATTATAAAAGTAAAACAAAAACTGAAATCAAAAGAAAAAGAAAACTGAAAACAAAAATAAAATACGCTCCAAGTAAAGCACATAAGATGCGACAGAATAAAAATATAGTTTCACTAGAAGCGACCTGATAATTTGTTGATGAAGAAGGAGATGCCTTGGGCATCCCCAATCTTAGACGCTTGAGTATTCTTGGAATTTTCTTGGATGTAACACCGGGGCATCCCCAAGCTTAGTCCTTTCACTCTTCTTGATCATATCATATCATCCAGGCTTCTCTTGACCCTTGAAAACTTCCTTCACATCAAAATTCTCACAATCTGCATTAACAACGTTAGTGAAATCGAAATAATAAATCCACATGGTTCAGTTTCAACACAAGTCTAACACTCAAAAACACATTAGCTACTTTCACAACTTTTTTCAACACTCTTTTTCTCAAAAGAAAACAAAAAAAAGAGATTAAAATGCAAATGCGATAAATGGCAGAAATCTGTCAAAAACAGAATAGCAGGTAAAGATCTATTTTTTCAAAAACCTTTGGTTGCTCAAATAAAAGGTGGTATTCTATAAAAGGTTGCGTATATAACTCAGGATTAAGCACAAAAAATCTCAGGTCATTTTGAATTTTCTGTGATTTTTAACGGAATTTACAGTGGACAGCAGAAATCTGTTTCCTGCGCAGAAATCCGAAATATAGTCTCAACTTTCCACTAGTGGCTTTACTTGGATAAAAAAAAATTTAAAAGAAAAGATACAGCGGGGTTGCTAAGGAAATAGACAACACCCTGGTGCAGGCACACCAAATAAAACCAAGGAAAACTGAAAGAAAACAGAGAAATAAAACAAGTTGTCTCCTGGTAGCGCTTTTCTTTAAAGCCTTTCAGCTAGGCATAGAAAAATTAACTCAAGTCTTTTCAAGTAAAGAAGCATCAACATCAATACCAATAACTCTCTTTTTACTCCTCTTACCCTTCTTATTAACCTTCTTCTTGGGTTGGGGGAATGTGTTTTCACATGGTGTGAAGGTAAATTTTAATGTACCATTCCCCGCATCTATTACTGCCCCTAGGAGCTTCAGCAAGGATCTTCCAAGCGTAATTCTTCCTTCTCCTACACATTCAATAACAAGATAATCAGTGGATACGGTACTTCCCATGATTTTTGTAAACACTCCCTCAGCTATCCGAATGGGAAATATAGTGGTGTCATTAGTGAGAGGAATTTCTTCTCCTCCATCAGCTAGCCCCCAAAGGTTCAAAGATTCATAAATTTCCTTAGGCATAAGACAAAATTCAGACATTATATCACAAAGAGCATGAAAAGTTTCACCATTTACGACAACTTTAACCAAAGGAATCATATTTGTTGACTCAAAATTTATTGGGACATGATCAAGATGTTCACGAATTTGGCTATATCCCTCTTTTAGGATAGAAATATGTGATTCAAGAGTATTTAATCTAGCATAAATATCTTCAAAGGCTTTATCAGAACTACTGGGTAAGCTGTAGGTTGCAATTAATTTTCTTATAGCATTGAAAGCTTGATCTCTATCACAATTAAGGAAATCACCTCCTACCACAGTATCCAAAGCATATCCATAACAAAGAACAAGACCAACGTAAAAACTACGAAGAAACAATTTTAAAGTCATTGTAGGTTCAACTTTGCAATAGGAATCAAAAGCTCGAGACCAAGCTTCTTTCAAGTTCTCATCATTCCCTTGTTTGAAAGTAAAGATAGTTTCTTCTGGTGACATAATGACAGGAACAAAACTAGACATAAAATCAAGCAAATAAATAACAGCTATGAAGTAAACTAATTTTTCTGTGTTTTCAATATAGAGAAATAAACTAATTTTTTTGTGTTTTTGATATAGAGAAATAAAAACAAGACAAAAATAAAAACAAGACAAAAAAACAAAATAAAGAGATTGAGAGTGAGAGACTCCCCTTGCGAGAAGACTTCCTTCTCCCCGGCAACGACGCCAAAAAAATCCTTGATTGCTGCTGTTGGGAACCCCAAGAGGAGTGTGTGATGAGCGCAGCGTTAGGAGTTTTCCCCTTAGTTAAGAACCAGGGTTATCAATCCAGTAGGAGAAAGAGAATCTTTGGAAGGTTGATGCCACTGACGGTGGTGCTGGCGCTTCACCAGTGTCAGCAACAACATGGAACCTACACACAACACAATCAAAATACTTTTCCCCAACGGTACAGTGAGGTTGTCAATCTCACCGGTCTTGCTGAAAACAAAGATTAGACGTATAGTGTGGAAAAACTGTGTATGCTTGCAGAAAGTAAAGAGAGCAGGAAATTGTTGTGGTTTGTTTAACAGTGTGGAAAACGGACCGGGGTTCGTATTTCACTAACATGCTGGGTAAAGAAATTACAGCTTCGTAATTGACAAATAAAGGTTGCACCGAAGTGCACAATATGACATGAAGATTACTATGCTATTTAGTGCGGGCATTACAACAAGATACATAGACCGACATCCATCAGCAGCTATGACTAATAATCCACCGTCAGGTTATCATCCGAACCCCCTCAGGATTAAGTTGCAAGCAACAAATATTTGCATTAAACAAAGTGTGTAATGTAAGCAATGATTATGCACACGGGCACTCTCACCGCTGTTTTATCCCTAATGGCAACATCACATCCTCCCCCTTCACGTATCTGTCACTCGAGCAAGGCAACAAGGAGGCATTAACCCACTATCGAGCATAAATACTCCCTCTTGGAGTCACTAACAATTACTTGTGCAGAATAACCACTAGCAACGGAGAGCATGCAACATCACAAATAACATATGCAAATAAAGACTATAATCAACTTGGCATAAGGTCAATATTCATCGGATCCCAGCAAACATAGAATAGAGAATTACATAAGATCAATCTCGATCATGATAGGCAGCTCACGAGATCTAAACATCGAGGTATATGAGGAGAAGACAACCATCTAGCTACAGCTACGAACCCGTAGTCCAAGGATGAACTACTCACGCATCACTCCGGAGGCAGGCATGGTAATGAAGAGGCCTCCGGTGATGATCTCCTCTCCGGCAGGTGTCGTGGTGATGAGAAGACAAATGCCATAGGGTGGCTAAAGATTGGGGCCGATGGACGCTGTAGGTATTCGGGGAGGGGTCGCACGTCACGTAGACGCGCTCAGAAACACTGCAAACACCAATATCTACCGAGGTTCGGGGCCCTCGTGTGGAGGTAACACCCCTACTCCTGCCTACCTCTCTGTATGTAACTCAACCGGGTAGCCACAGTACAATTTCTTCTCTCAGCCGAGTAGCCAACTGCTAGCTCTCGCTCTGTCTAGTACTAAGACTCGTAATAAATGCTCGCCCAGCCAACCTCCCTCGCGCAGGAGGGGGCTGGCCACCTTATATACTGGTGGCCAGCGAGTAAACAATATTTAAAAGTACACAAAGTGACAACTCTACTGTGACAGTGGCGCACGCCTCCGTGTTCCCGTTAACCCCGTGCCGAAAAGTCGCCGCGCCATCCGCCTGACAGGTCTTGTCCACCCTTTCAGGCCCTTAGGGTAGGTCACTGACATGTTCTGTCCCCCTTGTCAGTGACAGGACTTGACAGACGCCTACCCTCACTGTACCCACGTCTCAGCACAGATAATCATGTTCCTAGTAAGTTGAACCGCACGCCTGTACGGCTGCGGGATACGCGGGATCTCCCACAACGGCTCCATTGACTTTGTGCCCGAGTAGGATAGCTTCACATCTACTCGGACCACTTGAGTTCTACTCGGTCGATCCAGAACCTCACTTGTATCTTCTCTTGGCCTTCAGTACAGGTTACCGAGTAGCGTCTACCGGATACCGGATACCCGGGTAGCCGCCTACCCGGCAAACCGTACACTTGAATACTGTTTTACCACCAGTCTTTCCCCTACTCGGGGGTAGACCCCCGACATTAGTCCCCGAAGATGGTAGAGTCCGGCGAACATGTTCGTTGGGCCCTGCCAGCTTAAACCAAATTGTCTCTTACGAAGAAGTGTGGCCGAGTTGCTCCTCAACTCGAACATCCATAATCTTTACTCGAACTTCTCTGATTACGGTCTTTGGAATTTTCTTCTCGGCACCGAGTAGAGCCCAACACTTAGTGAATTTTCCCGCAGTTTGCCAGTCAAACTAGGGCGACTCTTTCTTCCCGTGTCCAGGGCGCACACGTGTCGCGCAGTCGCACCCCCGACGCCTCGGTTCTGCGGTTACTGCGTGACACGCGCCCATCACTGAGCCTAGGGCCCACGGCCCACTGTGTCACCTCGCTCGTGTGCCCGAGAGCCCACGACGCACGTCGTGGGATTAACTGCGCCCATTACGCGCGCATCTTGCGCTGTGTGCGTTTCTAACGGGCAGTTAATCCCCACTTCACACGATCTCAGGCACGATCGATCCCAATTATTAACCGCAACCACAGCGAGATAAATACCTCCGCGCCGCCCTCAGTGTCTCTTTCCTCGCACTTTCCTCAATCCACGCCCCCTCTTCGCCTTCGCCTCCACTGCAGCAACCAGCGCCACCGCGAGCTCGCAGCGCGCCGCCGTTCTGAGAGTGGAGGGAGAGAGAGAAACTTTCCACGCGCCTCCACCTTCGCAGTCGCCCTCATCCTCAACGTGTACACCTCTCCGCCGAAAGCACCGCAATGGAGATCGATAACCTCGCCGGAGACCAGCACGAGGAGGAGGCGGCGCCAGCGCGCGCCGGCTGGAAAGGCTCTAACGTCACGGCGGCGGATTGCCAGTGGCTGGTAAATACACGCTGGGTCCCCCCCGACGTCATCTGCCGTCCACCCGGAAGTGGGCTTGTGCCTGCTCCCGAATCCGGTGAGTATGTTGTCTTTCTCAGCCACTTCAAACGGGGCTTCGGGTTTCCCATTTCCAAATTCCTCCAGGATTTCTTGCACCATTTTGGCCTTCAACCTCATCACCTGCCCCCCAATGCGATTGTTATGCTTTCCACCCACGCCGCAGTCTGCGAGGCCTTCTTGGGTGTTTATCCCACTATCCATACTTGGGCCAAGTACTTTTTCCTCCGCCAGCAGAGTGTCCCCAATCCCTCGAATCCTCTATCCCCAAGGGTGATGACCCAGACGGGCAGCGCCATGATGCTACAACGCTCCACCGGGTACCATCCGTGGGTACTCGGACTAGAGACCTGCCGCAAGTGGCAAAGGGGTTTTATCTACGTGAAGAATGCCCCTGCCGCAGAAGGAGAGGAAGTTGTGGACAGGATCAAGCTCCCCGAGTTCCAGAATGTTCGTCCCATGGTGCAGAAATTGGGGGTACAACCCCAAGAAGATGGTGAACGATGTCATCCAGGTTGACAAACGACTACAACAACTGGTGGAGGAAGGACTCCTCCAAGACGACCCGGTGGCCTGCTGGGTGGAGCGCCGAGTACTCCCGCTCCAGCACCGGGTACACAAGATGTGTTACATGGGCGGCCCTCGTGACTGCACCCGGACGACCACCTTCGAACTCACCAGAGAGGAAGTGGCGATCTGGGCCAAGTCCATTCTTCGGACGACCCTTACCGACAACTGGTTCTACGGCTTCGTGCCGTATAGCCGCACTAAGCGCATCCCCCAGGTAAGTTCTTCTCTCTGCAGCCTCGCTGATCTCAATTCCCTACTTCCTAGCCGTAATCAGAGTAGAAAGTACCTTGGTCATCTTTCCTTGGGCTTATCCCAACATGCTTAATGTTTGCACTTGATACCGGATAGATCTCCTCTGTAAGAACTTAGCTTATTATGTTTTATGGGTGCATGATGTTCAGAGTAGAGCTTTCATCTATGCTCCTGCTTAGGACTTAGCCTAAAATGCATTCTGCTTGATTGTCGTACCGACTAGGACCTCTCTGTTAGCATTTAGCTTAATGTGCTTTTTGTTTGCACGCTGTACCGGGTAGAACCTTCACTCGTTTACCGTTTCCGGTCCTTAGCATTTTGTGCCTTATGTTTGCACGCTAAACCGAGTAGAATTCTTACCCTGTTGGGACTCAACTTAGTGTGCTTTATGTTTGCACTTTCAGCACATCAATCGCCAGAAACAAGAAGGCAACGCCATCTTCGAGAGGAACTAGAAGCCAGACCGGACTGAGGATGACGCGACAGCGTACGACATCCAGGATACCCTTTGTATCCCCTGTGCCGGTCAGGATGGTAAGTCCCGAGACTACGCCTCTATTCGGGACTGGTCAGATGATGAAGAAGGTGACCGAGTTCACCTGCTTGCTTGCCTGCAGTACACCCTGATTTTCTCTTTTCTCAATTTGATTTTTTGCTTCTTTCAATTACAGAAGAACCGAAACTGGAAGAGGGGGAGGAACCACTGGACATGGTGCCTATTTCCATGGCCGCCCCCACCGAGACCAGGAAGAGGATGGGTAGCGGGGCACTGGAGCCCCCTCCCAAGAGGACAAGGAAGAAAGCTGGTGTTAAAAAGACCAACCAGCGCAAGAATCGCCCTACTGCTGACGGGTAAGCTCTTCCGAGTCGACCTTAGCCCCTGCAACTTTTATCCTCAAACACTTATCAGATCCCCGGGATGCCGGGCGCAGATGTAATAAATACGTTTATGGTTCTTCTTGTTACTCAGTTTTATTTGTTTCTCTAGCAAGACTGGCTCAATGCCGGATTGCGTTAAAATGCAAGTCCCCGAGTTGCTTTTTTGATTCACTTAGTTCTTTTGTCTTTGCTCTTACCTGCCACTTGTGGCTTTTTTGGTAGTCGAGTCACAAGATTTCACAAACCAAGTTACATATACTTAATCACTTAGAAAATTGCATGTTAACACTGCCCACCACTTACCCAAAAAGAAAACAGAGAAGTAAAGACACCCTACTCGGTTGTTGCGCTCTTCTTTCCTTAGTAGTTTTTTCATGTGTTCATGGACCTTTAGCTTTTTCTCTTGCTTGCCATGAAGCCGGGTTGCGGACAATAGCAGAGTCAAAGAGTTGGCTCTTGGGTTTAAACACACTACTTAACGTACGCATGAAATTTTGAGTAGAAGAACCGAGTAGGCAAAGGAAATAAAGTAAACACACTACAAGAAAACTGGCCCGTAGAGACATTTTCATAGAGGCATCGACTACTGTGTCTCTTAAAATCCAACACTATTTGCTGTAGAGACATTAAGAGAGACACTTTAAGGACCGCCTTATCCGTAGAGACATATACTTAGAGACATCCTCCACAATGTCTCTTATTCTGCATGTATAGGCACTCTAAGAGGCATTCTTGAGAAAGTCTTAAGACTAGAGACACCTCATTGATGACACTCATCATAATGTCTCTTAGCACCTCTGTAAAGGCATTAAGAGAGACATCTTTGTGTGTGGCTCAACAGTAGAGTCGTTCTATAGAGACACTACATGTGTCTCTTTTATTGTGAGAGACAAATTTAATAATTCCTTGAAAGTGATACGTACAATATGACTAGCATTGTAAGAAAATCATGAAGACAACTTGGAAAATTCAAAATATATCATGTGTTTGTGAAGGAAGTTGAAAAGTAGAAACTACTTACAGACCCGAAACCGTCTTTTTGTAAAGTAAAATTTACCCGCACGTTCCCCTTCTACTGACACTACATCGGACTACCGTTTCCAGCCACATCACTGGTGCCAACGTGGACGTTGGCCGGACACAATTATCCCGATCTCTTTCAAAACTCAGTATATCGTGTCATCGAACTCCCTTTGTCGTCCACGGAGGTCTCATCACGTTTAGGGATAGACAGATAACCGATGAACAAAAACCGAAACCAAAACGACCAAGGACAAACCGAAAAATACAAGACCGAAAAGACCAATTAAATTTTAGGCTGAGATTTGTTCAGTAATTTTGGATATCAATTTGAGGGTATTTTCAGCGAAGGCATTCTTTGACTGAATATATTTAACACGTAGCTCGCTACGCCCAGCCTAAAATATTCACTATAGTTACTCAAAAAAGGGTACGCTAGTATAACGCTAATTTGAGGAAGCTCGGCGGTGCCACGAGGTCACGATGAGGGGTTCAACTAGACATGAAAAGGTAAGACGGTGGATCCGGGTAGTCTTGATCTACAAGCTGGCGAGCTGGGAGGCCGTGGGGTGCATTTCTGCCTGCCACAGAAGCTCGATGGCGAGGAGAGCGTCGTCATTGATGTTGACAACCATGCCGTGTGAGGCAAACTTGGAATAAAGAACCGAATTTTTACATTAGATGTCCATAAACACATGAGACTAAAACAGAAAAAAAAAGACAATTAAGTTATGGTAGGGAATACAAGTTTTTTTAGGGTACGGAATAATAAGGTTGCACATCTAGAGTTGTATAGCCCTGGCCCGAGGGAACCTTTTCTCTCCATGTTTCTCTTTATTTTTATTTCCTTCCATGCTTTCTCTCCATTTTTATTTCCCTCTATTCTGTTCCACAAATATTTCATAATCTAAGGAATTTTTTGGTTACCCGCGCTAATTATGCAATGACCCACTTTCATAAGGGGCCAGCATGGGAACTGTCGCGAGTAAAATTAGGAAGTGAACAACACGATCTGTGAACTGCCCTCAAAATCAGCTATCTCCACCACATATGAGTACGGTGGTTCCTAATTTTCTGAAATCGCATCGATCTCATCTCACAGCCGGCCGGTGGCGGCGGCAGCCCTGCGAGTTCATCAGGTCAGAGCACTCTCTTCCGATTCCCTCTATTCTCCTGATCCCCAACCCCAGATCCATTTCTCTGACTCAATTCAATAGATCTCAAATCAGGCTGCCCACAAATGAGTTCATCGGGTCAGCGCGTCCTCTTCTGATTCCCCTTGTAAATCAACAACTGGCCTGGTGGGAAAAGGATCAGAGCAGATGGGGGGGGGGGGGGGGGGGGGGTCAAATCCCAAGCTGGTTTGCAAATCGAGGAGGGCTGGCTTCTATCCGTCTTCCGCACATACTCCCTGACTGCTCAGTCTCTAGGCCGCCGCAACCGTTGGCAGGCGGGCGGTGCGCCATAGGACTCCACCGCGCCATCGATCCACCACATGCTGCACCATCCCCTCCTTGGAACTTGTTCATCTCCGTCAGCCGGCAAGCGACGACGGCGGCATCTTCCCTGACCTCTCGACCTACTCCTCTACAACCGCTAGTCTGCGCCGTCGCCCGGTCGCCGAGGACGACGCGACCGTGTGTCACTGAACTGCTGCTCCTCCTCTCCAATGAATGTTACTTTCTCCTGTCCCCCACCCCTGCTTCCTCTATTCCAATATCCAAATAGACATCAAGAACGTCCACAAAAACTGCTCCTGAATTTGGTCAAATACATAGTATTATTCCCTTTCTACCTCAATTTATGCTGCTTCCTCTCCCGTGTAATACTAGTACTATTTGTGTAACTTGTGAAACTGAGCACTGACTAGTACTTGTGGTCTCAGCTAGTTCTTGAACTACTCCTTCCTCAATTTTTGAGAACCAAAGTCTCTGGGCTGTAGTAAATTGTTTGGAATAAATACTTGTGCTATTGAATAGAGCATCTACTTAAATAAATACTTGTGTCCTGTTCAGATTTCAATCTGAGTTGCTTCTGTACACATGCCTATGATGTGAATGTTAAACGTCCTGATATATGCTTTTGTATTCTCGAGTTGTTGTTGCCATTATATATGAACATAATTGCTATTTAAATTCTTGCTCCTTGTGGTCTTATTCTATCCATGTCCCATATATTTGCCTCTGCCTAGTCTTGAATGTTTGCTACTTATCTATCTTTATGTTGTGGTCAGTTAACTTTTATAATAGTTTGTTCGTCAAATTCTCTTCCATGTGTCAAAATTTATATTGTTCCAATCTTAATTGTATGGTAGTGAACCGTTTCATCATTTAAATCTATTTATTTTTATTTCCATGGAAGAAAATAAAAAACAGATGCACTTATATTTTGTGTGATTTTTTATGCCATTCATGCATGATTGCTCGTCTGTGTTAGGCTGATCATCCTATGATTAGTCTAGATTTAAATTTCTTGCAATATATCCCGTGTTCAATCTGACCAAGCTTTAGCCAAGCAGAATTATTGATTTTCCTAGTCCCTATGGTGAACACGAAACCCCCAATTTGAGTGAAACTCACACTGCAATTTTACAATGATCATTATGCATTTGATTTATTGTTCAATGTTCTACTCTATGAACAGCTAAACAACAAGGATCCTTGCCACATGATGGTCAGTTCAGTTTCAGGAACAACAAGAGGTTCGGTTAGTTGTAATGGTTTTGTTTGCAACTAGTGCAGTACGCTTCCTATTAAATCTGGGATTGTTGCATGCATAATCTGCTCGTGGCTTTGAAGTCAGAGTTGTATTATATGTTTCTTGCTTTACACTGAGTACTTGTTTGAACTTCTGGTTGGGCGGTTTGCAGCATATACTTTAGTTTTTCTGTCCAGAAATTGATCTTTCTCTTTGCAGTTAATTCGTGTGCCCATGTAGGCCCTATTAGAATTTGAATTAATTTATAGATTTGACAAGGAAGTTGCAGAGCATTTTCTTATGATACTAAGCCTCATATTTACCTCCCTAACATATCACAATTCTTACAACTTCAAGATTATCTTCTTTTTAACGAACACATGATAAACATGTGAGTAAGATGCTGCTTGAACATGAAGCTGATTGGAAGCTGAACCATTTTGTAAGCATAGTGCTAGTTTGAACAACAATGTTTATTTTTCTGCACCAGCCCACACTAGAGACAGTGATGATTTACTACAGGGATATGATACAAAGATTAGATTATTGGTCAGAAGACATGAAGAAGTGTAGGGCTGACCCTAGGTGTGCATCCGATGTGAATTTTTCTTCTTAGGATTTTGCATGGCAGGCAAGAAGAACCTCCACCATGTTTTTGATTCTTGGTGATTTGACGGTATCAATGTCCCTCTCCCTTGTTCTTTTCTTTATAAATAAAATAGAAATAGATGCTACGAATATATAGAAGCTTAATTTTTTTGATACATACAGTCTACAACATGTGTTATATTTTCTTACATGAAGTAAACTAGATTAGCTTGAGTGTCATGTTCAGATTTGTATAGCATTTCCATATTAGTTCTTGGTAATGGAGATTATCTCTAGATACTATAGAGTATAAAATATTATGTATATATTGGAATAACTAAAGAGTATGATGATTATATTAGCTGACCATGTAACTCTATTTTAACACGAAATCCAGAAGAAGCACAAACAACCAAGGAACTCAATATTTCTGCCCGAAGATTGAGAACATGTGGAGGAAAACTGAAGGTTTATATGATTCGCTTGGAGCCCTTATAGAGTAGGGAGGTTGTTCCTCGTGCTTGGAACATGTCAAGTTGTCTTTTTTTTTTTTCCTTTCATGGACATCTTGCTCACACACTATGGTGTCATGGGTGTATTTTAAAGTTTAATATTAAGATTTCTACTTATAGTTATTGAACCACCAGTGTATATATATTGATTTTTGTATGAATGACTCTTCAGTTGTCTTTTTTCACGTGTCAGAATAATATCATGTATGTGTATTATGCTTTTATTGAAATGATGTACGGTGTTCTTTGTGTGAGAGAAAATGTATACGCGTAGAAACATATATTAGCGTATTAATGTCAGGAAGGAGATAAGAGAATGACATAACTGAGTGCCTCAAAATTATTGAAAGTGACAGTATGAATGTCTTTACGTAGTGCCTTTATATTTCTGGAGGCTGAAAAAATGCCTCAATAAATTGCCTCTACAATTTTAGAGGCAAGCTAAAATGCCGCATGAAAATGTCTCTATTCATATACATACACGTTCCAAGTGTATCTTAAAGTGCCTCCAAATGTATAGATACACAACTCCATGTCTCAACAAAGTGACCTTATTTCACATAAAGACGTGTTGTAAAGTGACTCTACGGTCCAAGACACACTGCACGTAGTGACACTTATGTGACACGGTGGAAGATGTCTCTAGAAACATGTAGAGACAATTTAAGTGTCTCTACATGACCAAAATAGTGTCTCTACGGTCCAGTTCTCTTGTAGTTCGAATTCGGAGTCCCCGAGTTCGAATTCGGAGTGCCAACTTAAATTTAACTCGGTTAAGAAGATACATACAATGTTTGCTCATGAATGAAAACGGCGGAGTAGACCTACATTCCAGGGACGTTTGGATTCCTCTCCGGATTTATCCGCCCTGTTCTTCTGTGGTGCATGTGCATCGATGAGATAATAGGCATCATTGTGCAGCGCCTTGCTCACAATGAAAGGTCCTTCCCATGGAGGGGATAGCTTGTGCATCCCGGCCGTGCGCTGCACGAGGCTAAGGACCATGTCTCCTTCTCGGAAAACCCTTGGGCTCACTTTCTGGCCATGATACCTCCTCAGATTCTGTTGATATACAGCTGAGCGGGACAGAGTTAACTCTCTTGCTTCCTCAAGCAGGTCCACATCATCTTCTCGGGCTTCTCTTGCCTCCGCCTCAGTGTAAAGGGTTACTCTGGGTGAGTCATGCTCAAGGTCAGTTGGCAACACGGCCTCAGCTCCATATACCAGGAAGAATGGTGTGTATCCGGTTGATCGGTTAGGGTCAGTCTTTAGACTCCACAACACCGCCGGCAACTCGTCCAGCCAACAACCAGGGGTTCACTGTAATGGCTCAATCAGCCTTGGCTTTATTCCGGATAGGACCATGCCATTTTCTATTTCAACTTGCCCATTGGAAGACGGATGGGAGACTGACGCAACATCTAGTCGGATCCGCTTCTCTTTGCAGAACCTGGCAAAGGCTCCCTCAGCAAAATTTGTTCCATTGTCTGTGATGATTCCATGTGGGTAGCCGTATCTCAGGATGATATCTTTCAGAAAGCTCACAGTTGTGTTCCCATCACACTTCCGGATAGGCTTCACTTCAATCCACTTGGTGACCTTGTCCACCATGACCAAGATGTGAGTCATGTTGCCTCTAGCTGGCTTGAAAGGGCCTACCATATCCAAACACCATACTACAAAGGGCCAAGTGATAGGGATGGTCTTCAACTTGAAAGCTGACATGTGAATCTTGCTTGCATATGTCTGGCACCCATTGCACTTTCTCACTAGATCTTCTGCTTGTTGTAAGGCAGTGAGCCAAAAGAATCCATGCCGGAACGCCTTCTTGACCAGAGCCCGAGATGAGGCATGATGCCCACACTCTCCTTCATGTACTTCTCTCAGGATCTCTTCTCCTTCTTCTGGTTCAACACAGCGTTGCAGCACGCCAGTAGGGCTTCTCTTGTGCAGCTCTTTGTTGATAATGGTGTAGCCTTTAGATCTTCTCTGTATCTGCCTGGCTGTGATCTCGTCACTCGGCAATGTGCCATCCGCCAGTAAGGATATTATGGGCATAGCCCAACTCGGTGTCTCCCGGATGGGAAACACTGGTGATGGGGGGATAGTAACCCGGCAGGCCAACTCCAAGGTGTAACCCGGCCTAAAGGATGTTGCACAGGATCCGATTAAGGATAACGAGACTTGTGGAAGGCCCAAAGCTTGTAGGCCTCGTAACCCGGATTGTGGGTTGCGGTAAGGAAAGCTAGGGTTTGTAAGCAGAATTCGGGTATGACTCGAGCTGCGCCTTGGAAGGCAAGTCAGGGGGGGGATACGGGTGCTTTATAAACCGGCCCCTAGGCTTAGTTTGGCAGAGATTCACGACATAATCATATCGCCTATTATCGAGTATCCAGTATAACCCGAGAGCCATATTCGAGACTCGGCGAGTTGAGTGCCGATTCCTAGATCGCTTGTCATCATGTTCTCTTTCGAGCTAAACCCTCTCCCAAATACCTGTGTCGACTTGCCCCAAGATCAGTTACCTCTGGTAACATCTGCCGTGATCATCCCACGACAGTTGGCGCCCACCGTGGGGCCTGCGTCCAAAGGTGTTTACATCACGGGAGAAGCTCGGAAAAGCATGAGGAACCTCGTCGTCAGAGAGATCTACGACGACCACAAAGGAGAGAACATGGTGGACGACTCCGGCTGGGGGCCAGAATCGGATCGCCTCGAATCCGGATCTGTCGTTACAATCGGCCGGATCAGCGTCTTCATCGGTATGGTATGTTCCTCTGGCTCGGCTCCTGACTATGTTGGATCTGATTCTGTGTCAGGGGAGGATGCTTGCGCTCAGTCAGGTAGAGAAGAATCAGTTGGAGCAACAGACCAGATAGAAGAATCCATCGCGCAGTGGGAACAGCCGGAGGAGCTGGCATGGGCCCCGCATGACCCGGACGATGGAAAGGATGATACTGAATCTATCAGGGACCTGCTGGAAGACCGTTACGGAGAAGACAACAGCGGAGAAGAACAGCATGAACTCACAACAGGCGTAATGCGCCGAGCGGCGGTCTACACGGCTCCAGCAGCCAACCTTAATCAAGGAAACATGACCACGGCTCCGGTCGGGGCGGCTCAGGCATTGGCGCAGTGACAGGACGCGGCTAACGGAAACCCGATCCCGGCCCGGGTCGACGGAGAGTCGGCATCAGTGACTAGCCGTGCGGCGGATGAGGAGTTGCACGCGAATACGTTCGGATTCCTGGGGAACCGGACACCGGGGGCGGGTCCGTCAAACCCGCGCCACCCGGCCTTGTTCGACAATAATCTGATCCTAGACCCCACGGTCCTCGCTACGGTTATCACTCCGGAAAACGCAGCTGAACGTGTCAGGGACCTGGATGTGGCTCGCCGCGCGTCGGAACAGCAAAGAAGGCAAGTGGAAGCAGAGAAACAAGGGATGGCTACGCGTCAACGCGAGCTGGATGCATTGGAAACCCGGCTCCGAGAGGAAACATCTAGAGTACACCAGAGGCATCAAACTAGACTACCGGCCACGGGTGGGGTCATTAACCCGGCGGCTTTGTTTATTACGCCTCAGGACCAACCGATCCCAGTTGTAAACCAGGGAACTGCGCCTCAGCCGGCGACAGCGGAAGCCCGCGCGGCAAGCGTGCAGGCCGGGTTACCCCCACCACGAACCGGAGTCACAACCGGCATCGAGTTGCCACCACATCCGCCGTCACGGTTTCGCACACCAGCAGGCCACTACAACAATCCTATGGACAACGTGTATGCAGCAACGCTTGCATTGAACCAAATCCCGGTAGGAGAATCGCCCCATGCAGAAAGGACCCGGCAAGCGATCGATCTACTGCACACTGCAGTGGCGCAGCAGGCCAATTACCCGGACCACAGAAGCGGGATGCACGGGACGCCGTACGCCAGTCAACAACAAGGGAATATTCAAGCAAACTCGGCGCGGCGGAGGGAAGAGCAGCAGCAAATGCCGCCTCCTCCCCGTGTTCCAGCAGCATCGGTGGCGCAGGCCGTTGTGGATAGCTCTAGGGCTCGGAGAGCTGGGGCCGGGTCTGCTGCACATGGGTTGCCTGCAGCACCGCGCCCCGCTACGCCCCCGGCTGGATCGCATACTCCCCGAGTAAGGCCAGTCTCAACCGTCCTCGCAGGGCCCAAGTGTCTCTCGGATGACATCAGAGCTGAACCTTACCCAGAAAAATTCAAAGAGCCGGGAAAAGTAGTGAACTATGAACCGACCATGGATCCGGAAACATGGTTGAGTAGTTATGAGATGGCAATGTCAATCCGCAATGCATCCGAGAATCTTCAAGCCAAGTTCATGTACTTGATGATGTCAGAAGGAGCAACAAAGTTATGGTTTACCAACCTGCCAGAAAGATCGATCAAGTCCTGGGAAGAACTGAAGACCGCGTTCGTCAAGCACTTTCATGGAACGTGCAGAAAGCTATTCACTATTGATGATTTAGAGCGATGCGTTCAGAAAAAGGGAGAATCAGCACGCAGTTGGGTACGCCGGGTTATGGAAATACTTCACTCGTCCACAGAAATTCAGCCCAAAGATGCGCTACAAGCTATGGCAAAAACATGCAAGTATATTCCTTTAGTACAAAAGTTAACTCGCATGAAGTCTAGTAGGAATGCATCGGAGGTTACAATGGGAGAATTAATGGATGCGTGCAACAAACACGCTGCAACAGACACTACAGAGGAAGAAGTTGATGACAAGAAAGCGAAGGTGAACACCAGTAATAGTGGAAGAACCGGCAATGGATCAGCACCGAGCAATAACGGAAATAGTCAGAACAAGCGCCCATTTGAAGGAGGTTCCGAGTTTGTAGCTAATACTAAAGTCGGGTCTTCGAGACCCAGATCTGAAGGGAATTTTAATACCGGAAATCATAATGGAGGACACTATCAGGGACCTCCGAGGCCGGGCAACAGTTGGGATATATTCAGGATGGCGTGCCCGAAGCACAGCAGGAACGGCAAGCCGGCTAATCACTCCTTGGAGCAATGCGCCGACTTACAGAGATGGAAGAATGAGGAAGTAAACAGAGCCATGCGAGGAGCGGGTCGGGGAGGAGGCCCGGGTCCAGGTGGAAATTTGGGCAACGGTCCACCCCCAGCCGGTAACCCGGCAGCAGGAAATCCGGGCAACAATCAAGGGGGAGCGGGAGGTTTTCAGGCTAACCCCAAACAGTTGGGTCAATATCATGTGCACACTACTGGAGGCTCTAACAAGGATAAAAAGATACTGAAACAAGCGGTCAATTCAGTCTCTTCCCCTGTTCCGAGGTATTTGAGGTGGTCAGAACAGGAGGTAACTTGGAGCAGAAGGGATCATCCGGACAGAGTTGATCACCCGGGAGTCTTAGCCTTGGTAGTGGCACCACAGGTCAATGGGTATGAGCTGAAAAAAGTCTTGATGGATGGAGGAAGTAGCATCAATATCCTGTACTGGGAAACTTTTCTGCGCATGGGCCTCAAAGAATCTCAACTGCAAAAGAGTACAACAGTTTTTCACGGGATAGTGCCGGGTCATTCAGCGTGCCCTGAAGGAAAAATGGCGTTGGAGGTAGCTTTTGGGGAATCAAAGGACAATTATCGGGTTGAGTGGCTTACTTTTGAGGTGGTTAAGTTGCGCAGTCCCTATCACGCATTGTTTGGAAGGCCGGCTTATGCCAAGTTCATGGCAAGACCGTGTTATGTGTATCTACAACTGAAAATCCCGGGTCCTAAGAAGACCATTACCATACACGGAAATCGAGATATAGCAGCTGAATGCGATGAAGGAGATGCAGCAATGGCTGAGCAAGCCTGTAGGAAAGAGGAGCTCAAGCATTACCGATCGCACGCAAACCTGGAGGAAAGGGCAACGTCAAAAAGGCCGACCTCTGAAGGGGATAAAGCAAAAACTAGGACAGGACAAGATCCTAAGATGGCGGCCTTCGTCAGGAGCGGTCCTTCCAAGCTCCCTGGCGTAGAAGAGGAAAGCACACCGCTATATACAACTAGCCGCGCTACAAGAACGACATACCCGGATTGGCTAACAAACCCGGTACTCATCATGAAAGGGATTAACAAGTGGAGAATGTGCATCGGCCGTGCCAGCCTGGGGCCGATTCTCGAGAAGAACTAAAGCAGTGTAACGGACAGCAGGTTTCATACGCGCTCTTTTCCTACCCAGGGTACCTAAGGGGACTGGGAGGTTTTTAATGAGGCGGCCTGCTGGCACAAACTATTTTCGTATCAATAAAAGAGATGGTTTTCAAGTCTTATCATGGTCTTTGCTTCAAGTACAAGTAAGTGATATTTGTTATTATCAATACATCGGTATCATCAAAATACGTTGCACGTACATGAGTCTTTGGGAATTGAACTGCTTAAATAGTAGTCACAAACCCAGAGATCTGGCCTTGATGCCTATGAGTTATGAGGGCCGATTACTTGCAAGACGAGTACGGCTGCAATCTTATAACCGGACGAAGGAGCCAAATTTCTTGGTTATTCTTACTTAAGCTCGATGTGAATCGCACCAAAGTGGCATGATCTGTTCGCTTACGATTACAATCAAACCATGCAGCCCAATGGGACTTGCTTGACCCTGTTTTTCGTATAGATGTAACAACATGGTATCCACGCGAAAGCCGGCTTACAGTACAAGATAATCAAAAGGGTCATCTAAACCACAAGTCTATGCAGAGTACAAGGCTAAATAGCCGGAAACTCAACAAGTATCAAGCATGACTTCAGTATTTACGTGAATGGCTATTGGTTGTCGGCTTAGTAAAGAGCAGTTTGTCATCTGAGAAAGGCCACACCCCCCTGGCTCGTACTTTGGGTCATGGGGACTGGGGACTTCGAAACAGAAACAAGCTGTTTATCTATTAAAGCTCGAAAAACCTTGGCTTCTGAGTCTTGGGGACTTAAAGAAAAGTCCGCTTATCAAAGCCCACGATACTCGGTTAGCCGAGCCTCGAAAAGGGAATCAAAAGCAATCGGGTATCGAGAATAAGCTTAAGAATAAAACAAGGGTCGAGATTATCAAAAGCCGGGAAAGGCACAAAGTTATCACGAGTAAAAAGTACAAAGTGACAGTACCAGTATTAATGGCGCAACAAGCGCATCATCAAAATCATACCAGTTTTTAAAAAAAACACAGAATACAAGACATCATCCTACTCGGCATCCTGGAAATGGTCTTCCGGGTCTTGGTCTTGGACCTGCTCCTTAGCCTTTCCAGCAGCATTACCCGGACTTTCCACATCAGGACGGACAGGCGGAGGAACAGCTGGTGTAGAGGTAGACGGCCTTAAGCCTAACTCGGCCTCTCTCTTAGCAGCTTCTTCTTTCCTCCTGGCCAGGTCAGTCGCCCATTTTTCCAGCATGTCGAAGGGAGGGGGTGCCTCCACCAAAATGGTTTTGCCTTCAGCGTCGTACGAGCTCATGATTGTGTCCAGTTCCATCTTATCGGCCAAGGCAGTAGCCGAGTGGCGTACGGCGGATTGTATAACTTTGAAATCCTTGGGCGTAAACTTGGACCCGTCAGCCTTGAATTCTGGAAACCCGGATATTACCTTTGCCGGGTCAAGCTTAGGAAAATAAGCTTTTGCCAGCGTAAAGGCCCGGGTCATACCGACTCGGCAAGACGAGCGCTTCCATATTTCAATCCATCCAGGCACCGTCGAAAACGCTTGCATGAGGTTTTCTTCGCCTGGGTATACCTCGGAAGGCCATTTCACGGCATCCAATAAAAGCTTTGTGCCGACAAAAAATGTTCGGAGCACAGTCTTTAGCGTTTTAGTCATAGCAACGACATCGTCCTCTGGAGCAGCAAGGTTAGCACCTGCAATTGAAATAAAAGAAAGCATATCAGTAATCTTGATTATTATAACGATAAGATAGAGGCAGGTAAGTTAATCGCGAACAAAAACTTACTTAGCAAGATGCGATAAGTGTCCACAACCTGGTTCGACAAGTTTTTCAGTGTAGATTGGGCAGCATCGTACTTCTTCTTGTATTTGGAGACATCTTTTTTCAAAGTCTTCACCTCCGCCTCAAGGATTTCTCTGCGCTTTACTTCAGCAAGCAGGAGCTGCTCGGTCTTGAGTAATACCTCGTCGGACCGAGTAATTTCCGCCTGCAAGGAACGAGTGAAACTGTAAGTCGGATATCATGACAAGCCGAATATTGTATGAAGTACTGAGCACAACTTCAGCAAGTTATGCTCAGAACTTGGGGACTGGGTGTGTAGTAAGAAATATCAAATAATGTTACCTGGTGTGCTGCGGCCATACGCTCCAAGACATTTCCCTCTGAAGCTTTCATGGAAAGGAGAGCACTCATCAGCTGGTTAAAATCATCGTTATCCGAGTTAGAAGACTCGGGGGCGTGGAAATTTGGAGAAGAAGTTTTCTTCGTAACAGGAGACGGCACCCGGGTCATCCGAATGTCGGAGTTTGGCCCTCCTCCCGCGCCCGCAGCTGCGCCTTTTTCCTTCTCGCTTGCGTGCGAGGCTATTGGATACCCGGCTTCTTGCCTAGCCGGGTTCGTTGGTGACGCTTGCTCATCACCAGCTGTGGTAAATGCATCGTCAGTCGGTTTGTTCTTACCCCGGTCCTCAACTTCCATGTCTTCCTGGTCGCTAACAACGACCGTGGCTCTATAGAAAGTGCAAAGGTGCAGTTAGAGCATAAGTCATGAAAAGGGCGATAAAAGTTCGGCATAACATCAGGAAAAGAACTTTACCCGGGGTTCACCGCGAAGTCCGAGGGGAAGCCGCTGCTGGACCCGGAAGATACTGAAAAATACCAAGCAAGGTGTGAGATTACTTTGTGAGGGAATGTTTGGGAAAGATTCTTGTGTATGGTGAATACCAGTATGTCGAGCTGGAGGCGATGAAGTACCCGGGTTAAGGGTCTCGTTACCCGGATGGTTCCGGGTCACTCTACGTTTGGACGCAGGTGGCTCCTTCAGTTATGGCCAAAGGGGTGATGACAGGGTTAGCTCATGAATGATATCATGGGAACGCAAATTAAGCACAAGGAAATGAAATGAAACCTGGAAAACGATTCTTTGGGGTTTTCTTTTGGGTCCGGCTTTAATTGCTGGATCCGGTTCATCTTCATCACTGGCAGACTCCACCTTGCCGTCCGTTTCTTCCTCCTCGTCTTGGTCTTCTTGTTCTGAAAGTAATCAAGATTATAGTATGGAAATGAGAAGTAGGGCATGACGTATTCAAGGGGACTAAGTATGTGCCTTCGTCCGAGTTAACGGCATCCCCTTCCTCTTCCGGGTTTCCGGAGTTAGGAGGAGTATCCGCCTTCCAGAAGTCACTGTCGGCCTGAGGTGGAGACACCAGAGCAAGGATTAACAGTTGTATCAAGAGGAACGAATAAAATTGAACTTGTTAGAATTAGGTCCTTACCGCGGGGGCCGGGTTCTCGAGGGTGAAAGGTTCTAATCCGGCTATGTTCCGGATCACCTCGAGCTTTTCCGTCAGAAAGCCCTTGATTGTTTTGTTGGCATCGCTAGGAGCGAAATTGCTGGTGGAGTATCGGATCGGGTCCGTGGTTTGCCCCGAGTATTCGCACATCAGTTTTGTGCGAATGGAGTTGGGTTGGATGCGGAAATCGACCCAAGTCTTCACCAGGTTAAGCCCGATGAGGCCTTGGGCAGAAAGGATGGAGATTTTGGCCAATAGAGGCAGAATTTCTTCCCTTTCCGGGTCAGGGGCAAACCCATTGAAGGCTTCGGAAATGTCAAGTTGACCCTCCGAGTAACCCGGCAACTTCTTCTCGCCGGGTGGGGAGGTGTCCTGGCAGTAAAAGTATGAGAGCTGCCAGTGCTTTACGTGGGAGTTGAGGGTGAGAGGAGGCATTAAGGAGTTCTTGCGGCGTTGGATGGAAACCCCGCCGCAAGAAAGAAGTGCACCGTCGCCGCTTTCGCGGCACGGTTTGCACTGGAAGATTTCGACGAAGAGAGCCAGACTTGGCGGAGAGCACAAGTAAGACTCGGAAAGAACGATAAAATGAGTGATGTTTAGAACGGAGTTGGGTCCTATGTCGAAAATGCGAAGGCCATAATGGCTTAAAACGTCGCGAAAGAAAGGATGACCCGGAGGCCGGAAGCCCCGGGTCACATGTTCAACAAAACAGATTACCTCATTTTCTGCTGGAGTGGGCCGGGTCTCATTACCCGGTACTCTCCACTGGATAGTCTCCTGAGGGGGTAGAACCCCTAGTTCAACCAGTTCCTCTAGTTTGGCCTTGGTGACGGAGGACCTCCCCCAGTTGGCAGATATGGAATTTGTGGTTTTTGCCTTAACTGGCTGCTTTCCCTGCTTCTTGGGCGCCATGGGGTTAACCTGAAAAAGCGTCCAAGGAAAGGATGTGAGAAGTGAAAACTCGGAAATTGTCAGTTGAGCAAGTGTTGGTAAGTTAAACATGATCCGGGTATTACTTTGCTAAGCCAGGTATGAGTTGTCCGGGTATCGCACATTATTACAAAGGCTGTGGAATCTTTTGCATAGATAAGTGTCCGGGGAGGGTAAATGGCTGCCCGTACATCTATTATGAGCAAATGAGCCGGAGAGGAAAGACTTTCCGAGTGATAGGAGTAAAGGCGGAAAATTTAGACGACTCCAGCCCAGATTGGGAATCTCATTTCTGAATTTGTGGCAAAATTAGTGATTACCAGTGATAGGAGAGTGAGTTAAAATGTGTATCTTATCTATTGGGTGAGCTAGAGTAAACACTAGTGACTTGATTCGGCATGACCCGAGAAATCGCGGGCGGCTCGATTCAGATCTAACTTCAGGAGAAACTAAGAAATTACGAGGATAAGTTAGAGGATGTAGAAGACTTACCGAAGGAGATTGAAGCGAAGCTTTGCGGAGGCAGATGACGCAAGCTTGGTGCCCTTTCACGATTCTTGGCGGGCAGATCGGAGGTTTGGTGGCGGATTTGGGCGGTGGAGTGAACCGCGCTGTGGCGGAGCGTAAACGGCGGCGGATGGGCTCCGGTGACGCGCGCGGGGCTTCCGTGATGGCGCTCAGGGGGCTCGAGCTTGAAAAGACGAATGGGGAAAATAAGCCGTTGGAGCTAGGGTTACTTCCAAGGGCTTATTTATAACGGCCTGGGTGGAAAAACTTAGCCCAACGTGCGAAACCCGGGAAATACGGGGTAATGGCTGTCTATTTCGAAATTTGCAAGATACATTTTTGGCATGGAGGGAGGTGTTCAGATAAAAAAGGAAGGAAGATCTTTTCCTTGGTATCAGGATTAATTATCGAGAAAAGTGTAGAGTCGTGGAGTTTTTATTAAGACTTAGACCTGGAAAATTAGGAGAAGCATTTGGAGGAGAGCCGGGCTATTGCATGGTCGCCATGGAGTTGGACCTAGCCATTTATCAAAGCATTGTAACCCGGCCTCCATACGCTTGAGTGTTTGATATTTTTGCAGGGAATAGCCAGCGCTTCAAGGAAGAATCCAGGAAGCCCAAGCTATCCTGGGGACTACTGATGGGGGGATAGTAACCCGGCAGGCCAACTCCAAGGTGTAACCCGGCCTAAAGGATGTTGCACAGGATCCGATTAAGGATAACGAGACTTGTGGAAGGCCCAAAGCTTGTAGGCCTCGTAACCCGGATTGTGGGTTGCGGTAAGGAAAGCTAGGGTTTGTAAGCAGAATTCGGGTATGACTCGAGCTGCGCCTTGGAAGGCAAGTCAGGGGGGGGGCACGGGTGCTTTATAAACCGGCCCCTAGGCTTAGTTTGGCAGAGATTCACGACATAATCATATCGCCTATTATCGAGTATCCAGTATAACCCGAGAGCCATATTCGAGACTCGGCGAGTTGAGTGCCGATTCCTAGATCGCTTGTCATCATGTTCTCTTTCGAGCTAAACCCTCTCCCAAATACCTGTGTCGACTTGCCCCAAGATCAGTTACCTCTGGTAACATCTGCCGTGATCATCCCACGACAACTGGTTCCTCCACTTCCATTGGATCAGCTGCCATGACTTGCTCCGAGTTGGAGACGAGTCCCCGAGTACTAAGAAATAATCCCCTCGATGAATGCGACAGTCCCCGGGTTTGCAGAGGTAGTCCCCGGGTTGGATGGAGCAGTCCCCGGGTTCTCTTTTAAGCCTTCCCAATCTATTTCCATAGGAACAGCCTCTGAGTCCAGCAGGCCTGGAATATATATTGACCCCGAGTTAGGAGATGGCTTGATCGATTGGCTTCCTCAAATGCTCCAAGGCAATCCCAGGCGGGATGAACTGCCGAGAAGATCCCAACTTGGACAGAGTATCCGCTCCATCATTTTCAGCTCGGTGGATGTGATGGAACTCACACCCATCAAAGAACCCAGTCATGCTCTGCACCAGAAAACGATAGGACGCCATGTTGGCATCCAAGGCATCCCAAGTCCCCGAGACTTGTTGAACTACCAGGTCTGAGTCACCATAGCAAACAATACGCCAGACTCCAATCTCCTTGGATACTATCAGGCAGTGTACCAGTGCTTCATACTCGGCTACATTATTGGACGCCGAGAAGTGGATCTGCAGCACATATCTGAGTTGATCTCGCTTGGGCGAGGTGAGCAGCATACCTGCACCGAGCCCTTCTTTTACTTTGGAGCCATCAAAATGCATTTTCCAGAAATTGGTTTCAGCAATGGAGGCTCATATTGCATCTCGGCCCAATCCACCAAGAAATCTGCCAGGGTTTGTGACTTGATTACTTCTCTTCTCGCGTACAAAGGGGTGTACGCGGCCAGCTCAATCGCCCACTTGGCAACTCGGCCACTCGCATCCTTGTTGCCCATGATCTCCGAGATGGGAGCGGTGCTCACCACCGTGATGGGATGCTCTTGGAAATAAGGCTTGAGCTTCTTGGCACCCAGGTAAACGCCATATGTCATCTTCTGGTAGTGTGGGTAATTCTGCTTGGAGATGGATAGCACCTCACTGAGATAATACACCGGCCTCTGCACAGTCTTCCCTTCCTCTTCTCGCTCCACTACCACCACCACACTGACTTCTCGGTTGGTGGCTGCAACATACAGCAGCATTGGCTCCTTGGGCAAAGGGCTTGCCAAGATGGGAGTGCTACCCAGCATGGTCTTGAGTTCCTTGAAGGCCACATCAGCTTGTGGTGTCCAGACAAACTTGTCACTTTTCTTCATGAGCTGATAAAGAGGAAGCGGCTAAGGGAAGCCAAGCACCCGGTAAACTTCTACACATCCTTCAGTGATCTCGGCAAAGACATTCTCTCTATAGCTTTTATCTTTGAAGGATTGGCCACAATGCCCTGACTAGATACCAAGAAGCCGAGTAGCTTGCCAGCCGGGACGCCAAATGTGCACTTGGTTGGATTTAATTTTATCTGGTATTTGCGCAAGCTGGCAAATGTTTCCTCAAGATCTCCCAGCAGAGTGTGTTGTTCTTTCGTTTTGATGACAATGTCATCTACATACACCTGCACATTCTTTCCTATCTGGTCATGCAAACACTTTTGCATGCACCTCTGATAAGTAGCCCCAGCATTTCTCAACCCAAAACACATGACAACATAGCAATAAGCCCCGTACGGGGTGATAAAAGTAGTCTTTATTTGATCAGCCGGGTTCAGAGGAATCTGGTGAAAACCAGAGTAGGCATCAATGAAAGACAAAAGTTCGCACCCGAAGTGGAATCGATCACCTGATCTATGCGGGGCAGCGGGAACATGTCCTTGGGAAGGCCTTGTTCAAGTCAGTGTAGTCCACGCACATGCGCCAGGCTATAGCGGCCTTGGGATCCTCCTTCTTCTTCTCCACCATGACCGGATTGGCCAACCAATCCGGATGCAGCACCTCCATGATAAATCCACTTGTCAGCAGCTTTGTGATCTCGTCACCAATAGCCTTCCTTCTCTCAGCCACAAAGCGACGCATTACCTGCTTAACCGGCTAGGCGTCAGGGCGCACATGCAACGAGTGCTCAACCAACTCCCTCGGGACACCCGGCAGGTCCTGATTGGACCATGCAAAGACATCCCGATTTTCACGGAGGAAGTGGATGAGCTCGCTTTCCTATTTATCCTCCAACCCGGCACCAATGATGGCCACACGCTCCGGGAACTCCGGGTCAATCTGCACTTTCTTCGTTTCCTGGGAGGCCTGGAAGGTGGCCCCATACTGAGAACTTGGCATGCCAGGCATACCGACTTGAGCTGCTTGGGCCATAGCCACCACCTCATGTATCTTCTTCTTCTCGGCAGCAATGACCATGGACTCGGCAAGCCGAGATCCAGCAGATGCACACTCCAGGGAGCGCTTGTAGTCACCCGAGATGGTGATGATGCCATTGGGACCAGGGATCTTCATCTTCAGGTAGGCCGCATGAGTAGAGGCCATGAACTTGGTCAGAGCAGGCCTGCCGAGTAGAGCATGATAAGGGCTTTGAAGATCAACCACCTCAAACTGCAGGCACTCGGTATGGCAGTTCTCCCTGGTGCCGAAAAGCACATCCATCTAGATGCGGCCTGATTGGAGCACAAGATACTCCCGACACAATGCCATGGAATGTAGTCCGACTGGGTAGCAGCATGTTCTCGGCAAGGGCAAGCTTCTCCATGGTATCTCGGACATGATGTTGATGCTGCTCCCGTTGTCGATAAGCACCTTGCTGAACTTCACGTTCTTCTTGGTTCCCAAGAAAGTGGGGTCCACTGCCAGAGCATATGTACCCGGGTTGGGCATAATCTTGGGATGATCTGCTCTGGACCAGACTATCTCCTGGTCGCACCACTCCATGTAGTGAGGCACAGATGGCATCATGACATTTACCTCCATCGCGCGCCTGCGCTGAAACTGCTTGTCATCCGGCTCAGTGGTGAACACCATATAGCTCTCGTGGTGCTCCTGGTACTGGTTCAAGTCCCCAGCACCACCATCATTGTTGTTGTTCTGGTTGGCATTGTTGTTGTTGCGATTGTTGTTGCTGGTGTAGTAGTTGTTGTGGCGGTTGTTGTTGTTGAAGTTGCGGTTATAGTTGTTGTTGTTGTTGTTGTTCCGGTTGGCTCCCTGAGCTACCTGGTTCACATTCTCTCTCCTCTATTTCTCGGCTGGCTTGGGAGCGGCTGCCCGGATAGGATGCACATTGGAGCCTGAGAGCGGAAGAGGAGGTGGAGGAGGCAGCCGACCAAAAGCCTCGCTCTTGATCTTGTCCCACCAGCTGCACTGTCGGGTAGTGTGATTGGCCGGCCTACTCGGATGCCGAGTATGGAAGCTACACGGTCCATCCTTCATGTTCTCAAAGGTGAACTTGGTAGGGTCTCCGGATTCCTGGGGAGCATTGGGCTGCTGAGGAGCATTATACTGCTTCTTGAAGTTCTGGCCCTGATTCTGGTTTTGCCCGTATTGGGCTCTAGCAGTTTTTTGGCTTTGGTTGCTCCCGATAGCACCCTGATCCTGATTAACAGCTGCTACATGGTCAGACCCGTAGCGGATATCCGGACGGTCTGCCCTTCTCTTGTTGCGGAAATCTTGGCGGTCATGGCACCGAGAACCATCATGGTGCTTCCTTTTGGGCTCGAAGGAATCAAGCAGAGGCTGAGTAGGATCACTGAGTGTATACATATCAGAAATCTTGATTGTCTCAGCTAGGGTACTCGGCATCTCCCTCTGCAGTTTCTGCCGCAGCATGCTACCATGTCGGCAGCCTTGCGCAAACCATGCAATGGCCTGTGACTCATTCACACCTTCACAGGTGTTCCTCAGAGTACTCCACCAAGTAAGGTATTCCCGGTCAGTTTCCTCTTCTCTTTGCTTGCACGCCGAGAGCTTCCGCAGCCTGTTCGGCCTCTTGTAGGTGCTGGTTAAGTTGCTGATGAAGGCTTCCGAGAAGTCAAGCCAACAGTTGATGTTGTCCTTGGGCAGGTTATTGAGCCAGATCCGGGTAGGGCCCTCCAGCATCTGGGGAACATACCGAACAGCTCATCTCCTGTTGCCACCTGCAACGTACACGACAGTCACATAGTCATTCAGCTAGTCTTACGGCTTGGGTGCTTCCATCATAGGTCTTGGTCCCTCTAGCCAGCTGGAACTTGGACACGGGTGGCTCCCCCATGATCTTGGGACCAAAACAACCTGGCCCTGGCGGGCCCTTCGCTTCTATCTCCTCGGACTGGTAGAGCCGGTCCAGCTTGTATCTTGCATCACTTGGTTCCAGCATTCTTCCTCCCAACCGGGTTGCGAGATCTCTTGGATCGGCGTACCCGGCGCGCTCCATGGACGAGTACCCGTCGTTGTAGCGGTCTTGAGGCACAGGTCCGGGTTGAGCAACCGGGTTGGCCACAACAGCAACCACATTTGGCTGAGCAACATCTTGGATGGGGTTAGCAACATGCTGCCGAGACGGGCCTTCTCGGTTACCTGCTTTCCCCTCTTGATGAACTCTTGCAGCCGGATGGGAAGTACCTGCAGCGTTGTGTTTTTGGTCGGGCTGCCGCACTACAGCGTGCTGTTTTCCGGCGACAGCCGGGTCGTACACCTGCATCTGTTTTTGCCTCCCAGAGTTCACACTCTGGGCCCTCTCTCCCCCAGGAAGCAGCGATGAGGCCTGGTCCACGGATCTTGCCCCATGCGAGTGAACAACATGAGACGCACCGCCCCCGGGTTGTCCTGCCGAAAAGCCTCATTTTGCCTGCCAGCTTCTAGAATGAGCTCATTGAGCCGCTCCTGCTGCCGAACACGTGCCTCGCCAGTGAGATTTGGCAACTCTGCAGCCCTAAGTGTTTTTGCGGGGGAACTATATTTAAGCCCACCAGCTGTGTTTTGACTGGCAAACTTGCTAGCAGTTCTACCATCTCTAGCTAGCTCAGCGCCTAAGTTGCGCCGAATAGTCCCTATCTTGCTAGGATTTCTAGAAATAGGGGTAAAGCCATGCGCCCTATTGTACTCATTTTGATCCAATTAAGCTCAAGCCTAACCTTCTCCAGCTCCTGGGCCTCTTGCAGCAAAGCGAGTCGCTGCTTCTCGAGCTGTGCTCTTACCATAGCTGGATCCGCGTCCGTAGCGATAGGCATGCCGAGATGCTCGACACCAGCACGAGCAGTCGGTATCACGGTCCATGTAGAAGGGTCCATGTAGCCCGGTATGTTCCGGGGCATCTCGTAGGGCTAGTGGCCCCTGTTAGCAGCCGGCTCCTCGATTACCTCAGCCGTAGTGGCCGCGCCCTTCCCGGAGTCGATGACTGGGCCCGTCATCATCACCTCCACGCTGCCCACAGAGCAGCCAGCCGGCTTCCCGCAAACAGCGAGAACAGCGGGGGGATCATCAGCGACGAGCACCTCCTCGGGGTACTCGCGGATGACGGTGGTGGCGACGTACACCAAATGCGCGCCGAAAGACAGCACAAGAACCGCCTGCAGGCAAGGGTCTGCCGCCGAAATCTCCGGCGTTGTTGCTGACGAAGTCGAAGGAGCCGAATCTGTGGACAAGACCACAAACCACGCGCTCCCCCGACGGAGAAACCGGTCCCTCCCGAATATGCACCCCAGCCGGCCCCGCTGCTAGCCCCACGGTGGGCGCCAACTGTCGTGGTGATGAGAAGACAGATGCCATCGGGTGGCTAAAGATTGGGGCCGATGGACGCTGTAGGTATTTGGGGAGGGATCGCACGTCACGTAGACGCACTCATAAACACTGCAAACACCAAGATCTACCCAGGTTCGGGGCCCTCGTGTGGAGGTAACACCCCTACTCCTGCCTACCTCTCTGTATGTAACTCAACCGGGTAGCCACAGTACAATTTCCTCTCTCAGCCGAGTAGCCAACTGCTAGCTCTCGCTCTGTCTAGTACTAAGACTCGTAATAAATGCTCGCTCAGCCAATCTCCCTCGCGCAGGAGGGGGCTGGCCAAATTATATACTGGTGGCCAGCGAGTAAACAATGTTTAAAAGTACACGAAGTGACAACTCTACTGTGACAGCGGCGCACGCCTCCGTGTTCCCGCTGACGCCGTGCCGAAAAGTCGCCGCGCCATCCGCCTGACAGGTCTTGTCCACTCTGTCAGGCCCTTAGGGTAGGTCACTGACATGTCATGTCCCCCTTGTCAGTGACAGGACTTGACAGACGCCTACCCTCACTGTACCCACGTCTCAGCACAGATAATCATGTTCCTAGTAAGTTGAACCGCACGCCTGTACGGCTGCGGGATACGCGGGATCTCCCACAACGGCTCCATTGACTTTGTGCCCGAGTAGGATAGCTTCACATCTACTCGGACCACTTGAGTTCTACTCGGTCGATCCAGAACCTCACTTGTATCTTCTCTTGGCCTTCAGTACAGGTTACCGAGTGGCGTCTACCGAATACCGGATACCCGGGTAGCCGCCTACCCGGCAAACCGTACACTTGAATAATGTTTTACCACCAGTCTTTCCCCTACTCGGGGGTAGCCCCCCGACAGGCAGGGTGCCGGAAACAGCTTCAGAACCCCCTGATCTGGGGCTGACGGTGACGGTGGCTGCGGAACTTTTTCGGGGATTTTATCAGGTGTTTAGGGTTTTCCATCCGGGGGGCTTAAATAGGCGAAAGGGCGAAGGCGGTGGCGCTCCAGGGGGCCCACACCCCTAGCTGGTGTGGCCAGGGGGGCCGCTCTACCCTATGGTTTGGCCCCCCTGCTGCCCCACTTCGGTTCCTCTTCGGTCTTTTGGATGCTTCCGGGGAAAATAGTATTTCCGGGCTTCGAATTTGCCAATTCCGGGAATATTTCCAGAACAACTTTTCTGAAACTAAAAAACAGCAGAAAACAGGGAACTGGCTCTGTGGCATCTTGTTAATAGGTTAGTACGGAAAACGTATAAACATTCTATAAATAAGGGATACAACATGTAGCAATTGGCATAATATGATCATGGAGCATCAGAAATTAGGGAAACGTTTATGACGTATCATGGGCCCGCGCCCCCAGGTGGTGTGCTGCCTCCGGGAACCTCCTCCCACTCTTCTTCGGCTCAGTATTTTTCATATTTTCCAAAAACCAATATATTATAACTTGGAAGGTATTAAGCGAACTTTTTCTTAACAGAAATGTTACCTATTCCAAAACAGACTCTGCAGATTCTGGAATCTTCCCTCTAATGAACTTCTCCGGAGTCATTACTTGAATAACATCAACATCTTCATCATAAGAATCCCCAGAAATATAATATTTGAGTCTTTGCCCATTTACCACTTGTGTACTGTTATCTTTAAGGGAAGCAATTTTGATTGCACCCGAACGATACACTTCTTCAATAATATAAGGTCCTTCCCATCTCGAGAGTAATTTTTGTGCAAAAAATCTTAGACGAGACCGATACAATAGAACTTTCTCGCCAACATGAAACTCTCTTTTAAGGATTCTTTTATCATGCCATTGTCTAACTTTCTCTTTAAAGAGCTTAGCATTTTATAAGCTTCACATCTCCATTCATCTAGATGATTCAAATCGAGCATTCTTTTCTTACTAGTAAGTTTAAAATCTTTATTAAGTTATTTCACTGCCAAATAAGCTTTGTGTTCTAATTCTAAAGGAAAGTGACAAGCTTCTCCATAAACCATTTTATACGGAGACAAACCCATAGGTTTTTTATAAGCAGTTCTATAAGCCCATAAAGCATCATTCAACTTATCAGACCAATTCTTCCTAGATTTATTAACAGTCTTTTGCAAGATAGTTTTAATTTCTCTATTTGATAAGTCTACTTGCCCACTGGTTTGAGGATGATAAGCTGAGGCAATTCTATGATTAACATCATATTTAGCAATGTTTTTTTTTCTAAAACCACCATGAATAAAATGAGAACCTCCATGAGTCATAAGATATCTAGGCACACCAAACCTAGGGAAAATAACATCTTTAAGCATTTTTAAAGAGGTCTCACCATCAGCAATTTTTGTATGTATAGCTTCTATCCACTTAGTAACATAATCAACAAGAACAAGAATGTGAGTATAACCACTCGAAGGAGGAAAAGGGCACATAAAGTCAAATCCCCAACAATCAAAAGGTTCTATAACAAGAGAATAACTCATAGGCATTTCATTACGTCTAGAAATATTACCAACTCTTTGGCATTCATCACAAGATAAAATATATTTATGTGCATGTTTAAAGAGAGTATGCCAATAGAAACCTGATTATAGAACCTTATGTGCAGTTCTATCTCCAGCGTGATGTCCTCCATAAGCACTACTATGGCACTTCTTCAATATTTCACGTTGTTCATGATCTAGAACACTTCTTCTCATAATACCATCTACTCCTTCTTTATATAAATGTGGGTCAACCCAAAAATAATGCCTCAAATCATAGAAGAATTTTCTTCTTTGTTAAGCTGTAAATGTTGGAGGCAAATACTTCGAAACGATAAAGTTAGCATAATCAGCATACCATAAACTATCTTGGGATTTTACTTTTATTGCAGCCAACTGTTCATTTGGAAAACTATCATTAACAGGAATAGGGTCAAAAGTAATGTTTTACAATCTAGACAAGTTATCAGCAACCGGATTTTCAACACCCTTCCTATTCACAATATGCAAATCAAACTCTTGCAAAAGCAACACCCATCTAATAAGCCTAGGCTTAGCATCTTTCTTTTCCATAAGGTATCTAATAGTAGCATGATCAGTATGAATAGTAACCTTTGAGTCAACAATATAAGGTCTAAACTTATCACATGCAAAACCTACAACTAAGAACTCTTTTTTAGTAGTAGCATAATTCTTTTGAGCATTGTCAAGAGCTTACTAGAATAATGAATAACATTCAATTTCTTATCTACTCGCTGTCCAAGAACAGCACCTACAGCAAAATAACTAGCATCACACATAATTTTAAAAGGTAAATTCCAATCAGGTGGTTGAACAATAGGAGCAGTAGTTAAAGCCTTCTTTAAAGTTTCAAAAGCTTCCTTACAATCATCATCAAAAACAAATGGTGCATCTTTTTGAAGAAGATTAGTAAGATGCTTTGATATTTTAGAGAAATCCTTAATAAACCTCCCGTAAAAACCAGCATGACCAAGAACACTACGAAGACCTTTAACATCCCTAGGACAGGGCATTTTCCTTATTGCTTCCACTTTAGCTCTGTCAACTTCAATACCTCTTTCAGAAATTTTATGTCCAAGAACAATTCCTTCATTTACCATAAAGTGACATTTCTTCCAATTAAGAACAAGATTAGTTTCCTCACATCTCTACAAAACTTTATCAAGGTTGTGTAAGCAATTATCAAAAGAAGTTCCATAGACGGAGAAATCGTCCATGAATACTTCCACAATTTCTTCACAAAAACCATGAAAAATAGCAGACATGCATCTTTCAAATGTAGCAGGAGCATTACACAAACCAAAAGGCATACGCCTATAAGAATAAGTACCATAAGGAAAAGTAAAAGTTGTTTTCTCTTGATCTTTTGCCCTAAGAGCAATTTGAGAAAACCCAGAATAACCATCAAGAAAGCAAAAATGAGTTTCCTTAGACAACCTCTGTAGCATTTGATCAATAAAGGGTAAAGGATAATTATCCTTCTTAGTAACTTTATTAACCTTTCTAAAATCAATGCGCATTCTATAACCAACTACTACTCTTTGTGGAATAAGCTCATTATTTTCATTAGGCACAACAGTCATTCCCCCCTTCATAGGGACACAATGCACATGTCTCACCCATCTACTATCAGCAATATGAAAAATAATACCAGCATCAAGAAGTTTTAATACCTCATTTCTTACCGCTTCCTTCATCTTAGGAATTAAACGGTGTTGATATTCAACTATTGGCTTTGCATCAGGTTCACTATTAATAGCGTGCTGACATATAGTAGGAGAAATCCCCTTCAAATCATCAAGAGTATATCCAATAGCTCCACGGTGTTTCTTCATAATTCCCAAGAATCTCTCCTCTTCTTCACCTGAAAGTTTAGCACTAGTAAGAACATGATATATTTTATTATCATCAATATAAGCATATTTAAGATCATCAGGCAAATGTTTTAAATAAAAACAGGATCCTCCTTGGGTGGTAATGTGGTACCCAAATCTTCCACAAGTAAATTATGTTTCAGTATCACCGGTTGACGAAGAAGAATATCGTCAATCTCATTTCTCTCTTCCATAAATACCTCACTTTTATGATCCTCCATATATTGCAACAAAGCATTGTAAGGAGCAAGAACAATAGAAGCAAGTTGTTCAACTTTAAAATTCTCATCAGGAAATTTAGATTCATAAGGTGGTCTAGCAAATTTGGAGAAATTGAACTCATAAGATTTTCCATCAAATTTAGTCAATATCTTCTCCCTATCACAATATATAATAGCACCACAAGTGTTCAAGAAAGGTTTACCAAAAATAATAGGATAAGTTTTACTAGTAGCTGATGCGTTTGAACACACGTTCGTTGGGAGACCCCAAGAGGAAGGTATGAAGAGTGCAACAACAAGTTTCCCTCAGAAATAAACCAAGGTTGAATTGACCAGTAGAAGGAAGGCGTAACTTCAGAAGGTTGATGCAGCTAAGATGGCAGGACACACTACCGGTTCAGCAGCAACGTGGAACCTACACAACACAATCAAATCACTTTGTCCCAACGAAGCATTGAGGTTGTCAATCTCACCGGTTTTGCTGAACACAAAGAGGTTAAACGTATGGTGTGGAAAATAGTAGGAGAACGGTATGAAAGCAGTAGTAACAGTATGAAAGCAGTGTGTGTATTATCAGTATGAGAAAAAGGACCGGGGTCCACAGTTCAATAGTGGTGTCTCTCCGTGAAAGATAAATAACATGTGTGGTGAACAAATTACAGCTATGCAATTGACAGAAATGAAGGCTGCATCGTAGTGCATATGCAAGACATAAAGATTACTATGTGATTCATGCAGGCATTGCAACAAAATACATAGACCGTCATCCAACTGCGTCTATGACTAATAATGCACCCTCCGAATATCATCCGAACAAATGTTGGGTATTAAGTTCCATGCAATAGATTATCGCAGTACGCAAAGTGTGTAATGTAAACTAGGTAAACACCGTTGTTTTCTCCCTAATGGAAACAACACATCCTCCATCCGCCACGTTTTTGTCACTCGAGCACAGATGCAAAGGAGGCATGAACCCACTATCGAGCATAAATACTCCCTCTTGGAGTTACTAGCATCTACTTGGCCAGAGCATCTACTAATAATGGAGAGCATGCAAGATCATAAATAACATATGCATGAAGATAACATGATAGATTGATAATCAGAAGCCATAGCATTGAAAATTCATCAGATCCCAGCAAACACAACATGTAGCATTACATAAAGATGATCTCGATCATGTAGGGAAGCTCAGGAGATCTTAACATGAGGTACAAAGTGGAGAAGACAACCATCTAGCTACTGCTATGGACCAGTAGTCCAGGGATGAACTACTCACACATCACTTCAGAGGAGGGCATGGTGGTGTAGACCCCTTCGGTGATGAATTCCTCTCCCGGCAGGGGTGTAGCGGAGAGCTCTAGAATCCTCCCAACCTCGGGATGACGGTGACGGCAGCCTCGGGTGTTTCTCGGGACAAAGTGGTATATTTTTAGGGTTTACGCATTGATGGTGCAGATCTTGCACTCATTGGGATACCCCAGAGGGAGGGTGTGATGAGCACAGCGGTAGGACTTTTCCCCTTAGTTAAGAACCAAGGTTATCAATCCAGTAGGAGAAGGAGGACCTCCGGAAGGTCGATCCCAATGACGGTGGTGCTGGCGCTTCACCCGTGTCAGCAACAACGTGGAACCTGCACACAACACAACCAAAATACTTTGCCCCAACGGTATAGTGAGGTTGTCAATCTCACCGGTCTTGCTGAAAACAAAGATTAGACGTATAGTGTGGAAAACAGCGTATGCTTGCAGTAAGTAAAGAAAGTAGGAAATTGTTATGGTTTGTTTAACAGTGTGGAAAATGGACCGGGGTTCATAGTTTCACTAGTGGTGTCTCTCCATAAAAAATAGCATGCTGGGTGAACAAATTACAGCTGGGCAATTGACAAATAGAGGTTACAACGTAGTGCAAAATATGACATGAAGATTACTATGTTATTTAGTGCAGGAATTACAACAAGATACATAGACCGACATCCATCTGCATCTATGACTAATAATACACCCTCACGTTATCATCCGACCCCCCTTCGGTATTAAGTTGAAAGCAATAGATAATTGCATTAAACAAAGTGTGTAATGTAAGCAATGATTATGCACGTGGGCACTCTCATTGGTGTTTTCTCCCCAATGGCAACAAGACATCCTCCCCCTTCACATTTCTGTCACTCGAGCAAGGCAATGAGGAGGCATGAACCCACTATCGAACATAAATACTCCCTCTTGGAGTCACTAGCAACTACTTGGCCAGAATAACCACTAGCAACGGAGAGCATGCAAGATCACAAATAACATATGCAAATAAATAGTATAATCAACTTGGCATAAGGTCAATATTCACCGGATCCCAGCAAACACATCACGTAGAATTACATAAGATCAATCTCGAACATGATAGGCAGCTCACGAGATCTAACACATGGAGTCATATGAGGAGAAGGCAACCATCTAGCTACAACTACAAACCCGTAGTCCAAGGATGAACTACTCACGCATCACTCCGGAGGCAGGCATGGTGATGTAGAAGCCTCCGGTGATGATCTCCTCTCCGGCAGGGTGTTGGAAATAGCTTTAGAACCCCCTGATCTAGGGTTGACGGTGATGGCGGCTGCGGAACTTTTTCGGGGATTTTGATCAAGAGCTTAGGATTTTCCATCCTGGGGGCTTAAATAGACGAAAGTGCAAAGGCGGTGGATCTCCAGGGGCCCCACACCCATAGCTGGCACGGCCAGGGGGCCGCGCCACCCTATGGTGTGGCCCCCCGTGCTGCCCCTCTTTGGCTCCTCTTGGGTCTTCTGGATGCTTCCGGGGAAAATAGGACTTCTGAGCTTCGAACTTTCCAATTCCGAGAATATTTCTAGAACAACTTTTCTGAAACTAAAAACAGCAAAAAACAGGGAACTGGCTCTGTGGCATCTTGTTAATAGGTTAGTCCGGAAAATCGATAAAAATGACATAAAGAAGGGAGAAAACATGTAGCAATTGGCATAATATGATCATGGAGCATCAGAAATTAGGGATACATTTATGACGTATCAAGCATCCCTAAGCTTAGTTCCTACTCGTCCTCGAGTAGGTAAACGATAAAACAATAATTTCTGAGGTGACATGCTACTAACATAAACTTGATCAATCTAATATAAAAGTATATGCACGCTAGGATCATAAAACTTTAAACACATGCATGATAAATAAAACTTTAATAATAAATCATAGCAATTACTTTGCATCACGAAGAGTAACTCAAATAAAGGATCATGAATAATAATGCAAACAAAGGTAGACGTTTGTTTCAGGTATAGAGAAAGCATGGCAAAGTGATATTTCGATAGTCCTTAAGAGTGGGGCAAAACATAAATGCTAGGACACCTTCAAAGTTCAAGAGGAAGACTAGAAAAAATAATTTAAGAACAAATAATAACACATCATGAAGTAATTATTGATGCTTATGGGACAAATGCACATAGAACTCAGAATGGCAAAAATGCTCTCTCAACTGTGCATAAAGTTATAATATAGAGACTCAACATAAAAGTAAAAGAAAGGCCCTTCGCAGAGGGAAGCAGTGATCACTCAAGTGCTAGAGCTTTTATTTTATTAAACATAGGTATTAAAAGATTGACACTCCTCCCATCCATCTTTCACAAACCATGGCTAACCGAATCCTCGGGTGCCTGCCAACAATCACATACCGTGGAGGAGTGTCTATATTTTGGGAGATGTATGCTAATGTCAACGAATGGTAAACAGAAAATACAGTACGTCACAAGTCAACTGGATTCACAAGAGCGGCTCCCATGGTGAAGGTTGCAACTGGTGTAGAAGGTCATACATCTTTCTCTTTTGTTTACACAATTATGCATTGACTGATAAATCAGGGGAAAAATAGTGAAGATAATTTGTATGTATTAATTTGGGGTTGGGCACCCTGCTGCCAGCTCTTCTATCATTTGGATAAGCGGATGAAGCCACTAGTCCAGGGTGTTAAATCCAATCAACAAGTGAGATAAAGATTCTCCATTTACGTCCTCATGAGCAAAAATAGGAACATAAAGCAGGAGTAATTTTGAAGGTTTTAAAGGTAACACATGAGCAATTTACTTTGGAATGGCAGTTAAATACCACATGTAGGTAGGTATTGTGGACACAATGGGAAAAACTTTGGTCTAAGGGAGTTTGGATCCACGAGTAGAGCTCATACTCAGTACAGGTGGAGGCTAGCAAAAGACTGGGAGAGACAAATCAAGAGAGCATAAGAGCCATAATCATGCATAGCGACATAAGCATCATTAATTAAAACATAAGCAATATCACACGTTCAAAAACTAAGTGGTCATGGAGGCTATTCATGACTGGTTTGTAGTCATAAACATGGTGTGAGCATGCGCCAAGTCAACCAAATAAAACAGTCGAAAGAGAATACCATATATTGATGCTTTACTATGACAAGAAGAACTCATGAATCTTTCAATACATATTAAACACTCTCAGCTATTTGAGGCTAATCATGCTACTCAATGACCACAAATATTTAAAACTAAAATAACATTTAGCATGGCATGAAAAAGTCCTAGCCACAGTCTATACAAGCTTGTACTAGCATTGTTATAAAATCTACTTCAAGCAACAGTTTTTGTTTCTCCCAACAAGCACCATACAAACATGCTTTAAGAAAAATACTCTTTATGATACGGCAAGCAAACATGAGAGTACTCAAATAATACTACTAAAACTAACATCTCTAATAAGAGATGCATGCAAAACAGGAGATGAATAAATGCATCAGAGACTAAGAATACAACGTATTCTCAAGAAAAAGCGGAGCGTGTCACTATCCAATAAAAGAATGCTGGGGGTCCAACCAAGATTATCATGAAAGTAAAAACAAACCGAAAGCAAAAGCAAAATCAAACTGAAAACAAAAATAAAAGATGCTCCAAGCAAAGCACATAATATGCGACCGAATAAAAATATAGTTTCACTAGAAGTGACCTGATAGTTTGTTGATGAAGAAGGGGGTGCCTTGGGCATCCCCAAGATTAGACGCTCGAGTCTTCTTGGAATTTGCTTGGATGTACCACCAGGGCATCCCCAAGCTTAGGCTTTTCACTCTTCTTGATCGCATCATATCATTCTCTTCTCTTGACCCTTGAAAACTTCCTTCACATCAAAATTCTCACAATCTTCATTAGCAACGTTAGTGCAATTGAAATAATAAATTCACATGGTTCAGTTTCAACACAAGTATAACACTCAAAAATACATTAGCTAATATCACAACTTATTTCAAAACTCTTTTTCTCAAAATAACACCAAAATGAAGAGATTAAGATGCAAATGCGATAAATGGCAGAAATCTGTCAAAACAGAACAACAGGTAAAGATCGATTTTTTTAAAAATCTTATGTTGCTCAAATAAAAAAGTGTTATTGTAAGAAAAGTTGCGTATAACTCAGGATTAAGCACAAAAAATCTCAGGTCATTTTGAATTTTCTGTCATTTTTAACGGAATTAACAGTGGACAACAGAAATCTGTTTCCTCCGCAGAAATCCGAAATATAGGCTCAACTTTCCACTAGAGGCTTTACTTGGCTCAAAAAAAACTCAAAATAAAAGATACAACGGGGTTGCAAAGGAAATAGAAAACACCCAGGTGCAAAGGACACCAAAGAAAACAAAGTAAAACGGGTTGAAAACAGCAAAATGAAACGGGTTCTCTCCCGGTAGCGCTTTTCTTTAACGCCTTTCAGCTAGGCATAAAAAAAAGTGGAATCACGTGTATGCTCACATAAAAAATATGAATTGAAGCAAAAGAGAGCATCATGAAGAAAATGTAAAACAAATTTAAGTCTAACCCACTTCCTATGCATAGTAATGTTGTAAAGAAATAAATTAAAGAAGCTCAAACTAGAAATCACGGGAAGGTAGAACAAGAGCAACTTCAAAACTTTCAACAAAAAGAGAGGTGTTTTAGTAACATGAAAATTCCTAAAACCATATTTTCCTCTCACATAATAATTTTCAGTAGCATCATGAACAAACTCAACAATCTAATCATCACATAAAGCATGTTTGTCATGGTATAAAAGCACACAATTCATATCAAGCTCAAAAATAGTGGGATCAAAATTTAAAATCAACTCTTCTTTTTTCCCCACTTTTAGCAATAGAAAAACAAGATGATTGATCACTCTTAAAAGGTATAGGACACATTATAGCAATCATATTTTCAGTAGCATTAGAATTTATAACATCAAGTAACATAGGACCATCATCAAGAGCATTATCATATAAATTTTCTAAACAAACTTCCTCATTATCATGCATATCAATAGTTGGAATAAATAGAGGATTATCACAACATTTATCCAAGTAGCATGGATTATCATAAATAACAGTAGCAATATCATTCTCACAAGTTTCATTCATAGTAGTATCAAGGTCACAAGTATAGCAAGTATCAATTTCATCAAATAATGTATGAGTTAAAGAGTTACTATCGTTGGGAGTTAGACATGGGTAGCTCCATTCTTCCTCCTCTTGATCATCACTCTTCTCCTCTTTTTCATCCAATGAGCTTCCAGATTTAGCAATTTCTTCTTCCATAGGCTCCTGCAAGGCATCAGTTACTTCCTTATGTTGAGAGAATTTATTAAGATATTACATTATGTAGTAATTACAATCCTTGTAATTATCAAAGCAATATTCAAGTATAGCATAAATCTCATATTTATAAGGTGCATCATCAATACTTTCAAGGAAATAGGCAATTTCGAATGCACCCTTCCAAGCAATAAATTCTTCAATGTGTTCCACATCATCTAATTCATAATTTCCCTTAAAATAAGATGATATGGTAACATTATCATTAAACTCACATTGAAAAGGGAGGTGTTTATACCTCCTACAGCAACAAGATTTATCAAAGCAATAAGTAACATTATAAGTAGAGCACAAGTTTTTAGCATAGTCATGCAATTTACTAATTTTATCCCATAAGTGTATTCCGTTTTGTGACAAACGGTGTTCCTTATAATGTTTTTGTTGTTCATCCGTGAACCCACCTTGCCTAAAAGATCTAGTTTCAAAGACATCAAACATTGATAGCAAGCATGATAAAGAAAAAATAGCAAGTGAATGCTTCACTTGAAAATACTTGAGTTGCTTTCTATGCTACAAAGTAAACTATTTTTTTGTGTTTTTTATATAAAGAAGCAAAACAAGAAAAAAATAAAAACAAGAAAATAAACAAAATAAAGAGGTTGAGAGTGAGAGACTCCCCTTGTCAGAATACTTCCTTCTCCCCGGCAACGGCGCCAGAAAAAGTCCTTGATGGTGCAGATCTTGCACTCGTTGGGATACCCCAAGAGGAGGGTGTGATGAGCACAGCGGTAGGAGTTTTCCCCTTAGTTAAGAACCAAGGTTATCAATCCAGTAGGAGAAGGAGGACCTTCGGAAGGTAGATGCTATTGACGGTGGTGCTGGCGCTTCACCGGTGTCAGCAACAACGTGGAACCTGCACACAACACAACCAAAATACTTTGCCCCAACGGTACAGTGAGGTTGTCAATCTCACCGGTCTTACTGAAAACAAAGAATAGACGTATAGTGTGGAAAACAGTGTATGCTTGCAGTAAGTAAAAAAAGCAGGAAATTGTTGTGGTTTGTTTAACAGTGTGGAAAATGGACCGGGGTTCATGGTTTCACTAGTGGTGTCTCTCCATAAAAGATAGCATGCTGGGTGAACAAATTACAGTTGGGCAATTGACAAATAGAGGTTGCAACGTAGTGCACAATATGACATGAAGATTACTATGTTATTTAGTGCGGGCATTACAACAAGATACATAGACCGACATCCATCTGCATCTATGACTAATAATCCACCCTCAGGTTATCATCTGAACCCCCTTAGGTATTAAGTTGCAAGAAACAGATAATTGCATTAAACAAAGTGCGTAATGTAAGCAATGATTATGCACGCGGGCACTCTCACCGCTGCTTTCTCCCTAATGGCAACAGCACATCCTCCCCCTTCACGTTTCTGTCACTCCAGCAAGGCAACAAGGAGGCATGAACCCACTATCGAGCATAAATACTCCCTCTGGGAGTCACTAGCAACTACTTGGCCAAAATAACCACTAGCAACGGAGAGCATGCAAGATCAAAAATAACATATGCAAATAAAGACTATAATCAACTTGGCATAAGGTCAATATTCATCAGATCCCAGCAAACACAGCCCATAGAATTACATAAGATCAATCTCGATCATGATAGGCAGCTCACGACATCTAAACATGAAGGCATATGAGGAGAAGACAACCATCTAGCTACAACTACGAACCCGTAGTGCAAGGATGAACTACTCACTCATCACTCCGGAGGCATGCATGGTGATGTAGAAGCCTCCAGTGATGATCTCCTCTCCGGCAGGGTGCCGGAAACAACTTCAGAACCCCCCTGATCTGGGGTTGACGGTGACGGCGGCTGCGGAACTTTTTCGAGGATTTTGATCAGGTGCTTAGGGTTTTCTATCCGGGGGGCTTAACAAGGCGAAAGGGCAAAAGAGGTGGAGCTCCAGGGGCCCCACACCCATAGCTGGTGTGGCCAGGGGGGTCGCCCCACCCTATGGTTTGGCCCCCTTGCTGCCCTCTTCGGCTCCTCTTCGGTCCTCGAGTAGGTAGCAATTTGCATAATATGATTATGGTGCATCAGAAATTAGGGATATGTTTATGACGTATCACGCATCCCGAAGCTTAGTTCCTACTCGTCCTCGAGTAGGTAAACGATAAAACAATAATTTCTGAGGTGAGATGCTACTAACATAAACTTTATCAATCTAATGTAAAAGCATATGCACACTGAGATCATAAAACTTTAAACACAAGCATGATAAATAAAACTTTAATAATAAAGCATAGCAATTACTTTGCATCACGAAGAGTAATTCAAATAAAGGATCATGAATAATAATGCAAACAAAGGTAGACATTTGTTTCAGGTATAGAGAAAGCATGGCAAAGTGATATTTCGATAGTCCTTAAGAGTGGGGCAAAACATAAATGTGAGGACACCTTCAAAGTTGAAGGGGAAGACTAGAACAAATAATTTAAGAACAAATAATAACACATCATGAAGTAATTATTGATGCTTATGGGACAAATGCACATAGAACTCAGAATGGCAAAAATGCTCTCTTAACTGTGCATAAAGTTAGAATATGGAGACTCAAGATAAAAGTAAAAGAAAGGCCCTTCGCAGAGGGAAGCAGGGATCACTCATGTGCTAGAGCTTTTATTTTATTAAACAGAGGTATTAAAAGTTTGACACTCCTCCCATCCATCTTTCACAAACCATGGCTAACCGAATCCTCGGGTGCCTGCCAACAATCACATGCCGTGGAGGAGTGTCTATATTTTTGGGAGATGTATGCTAATGTCAAATTAAGGATACGTTTATGACGTATCAGCAGCATTACCAAGCACTAGAAAATTAGTGGGATATTTAGTCTTACCACATAAAGCTTCCACATCTCTAACAATACCAATCGGAAAGACAGTTTCTCTATTAGCAAGATGAATAACCACATCAATATCGTCAAGATCACAAGAACCAATTTCATGCATAATTTATTTATAAAGCTCATAAGGTATAGCACTAGAACTTGCACCAATGTCACACAAACCATAATAGCAATGATCACCAATCTTAACAGAAAGCACAGAAACACTAGTTTTCTTAGGTCTATGAGGATGAGAAACAATATTAGAAGCATCCTTACAGAAGACAATGTGTTCATCGTCTTCATTTCCACAAACAAGATCTTTTACTATTGCTACAGCAGGTTCAACAGTTTTTTGTTCATCAGGTTCAATAAATTTCTTATTACTCTTATTAACCACAGTAGCCACAATAGAGTGTTCGTTCACCTTAGCAGGGAAAGGCATGTTTTCAACATAAGGCTCAGGAACAACAGGATTAACAACATGCACTTCTATATTACTAGCAGGAACAATATCTTTATAAGGTGCATGATATTTGTGATAATCCTTTTTAGGAATATAAAGATAGGAGGCAAAAGCTTTAAGGCATTTTGGAAAAATTTGAGAATCAAGACCACAAACAACACTAAAATTATAGAAATCACCTGTACGCATAAAATATTTAATGCATTCATAATCATAATTTATACCTGACTTTCTAACTTTGTCATTCTCCCATCCTTAAGTGTTCTCTTGACTACAGTCAAGAAGATCCGATTTAGCTTCTTCCTTCATACGTGTGAATGATCCAGAACAAGAAGCATCCAATAAATCCTTGTCATGAAGAGAAAGCCTTGCATAAAAATTATTGATAACGATATTACTCGGGAGTTCATGAATGGGACATTTGAGAATTAATAAATTCATTCTCCCCCGCGCTTGGGCAATACTCTCTCCATCATGAGGCCAGAAATTATATAATTGATTCTGGTCTTTTTGAATCTCACTAGGAGGATAGAATTTCGAATAAAAGAGAGGAACAATTTCCTCCCATCCAATAGATTCACAATTCTTCAGTAATTTGAACCATTTAGCGGCTCTTCCTTTCAGTGATAAAGAAAATAATTTCCTTTTAACTTGATCCATTGTAATACCTGCATGCCTGAATAACTCGCATAATTCAAGTATAAAGAGCAAATGATCACCGGGATGGACAGTTCCATCACCATAATAGCAGTTATCCATAACACGTCCAACAATTTTATAGGTATTTTATAAGGATCTAATTAAGCAGATAACGGGCCACCTACTACCCTAGTAGTAACGGTAGTAGTACCCCTAAACAGAAAACCAAAAGTATTCCCCATAATGAAATAAAGCAGCAGCCAGAAATAAAAACAACACTCACAGTAAAATTTTCTCTTACCAATAGAGCTTAGCTCCCCGGCAACGACGCCAGAAAATAGTCTTGATGACCGACAAGTATATGGGGTGTATCGTATTACTTTCGATAAATAAGAGTGTCGAACCCAACGAGGCTCAGAAGGTGTTGACAAGCAGGTTGGATAGGGGATTCACTATAAACACTAGCAAACGGGTTTTTTGAGGTTTTTGATATAGCAGATAAAAAAAGTACGAGGAAATAAGTGTAGTAAATAATATTGCAGCGAGTGGCCCGATCCTTTATAGATTAAAGGACAAGCCGGTTGTTCTACTTATGATTAGCAAACGTTCTCGAGGACACATGGGAATTTTGTCAAGTGCTTTCGCTTCATTACGGTTGATTAATATCAATTGGTTCATGAAGTGTTGTGTGGGTGAACCTATGCTAATTGCCAGCCATCGAAGGCCACATTCGCATTTATGCGCTATTTTTTCCTTTGGTTAACAATGTGGCATTGATTATGTGTTGCACGGGTGCGTGCTCATGCATGTTAATGTTATGCCCTCCTTTATTGTGTTTTAATTTTAACTACTCCCTCCGTCCCAAATTAAGTGTCACAAAGTTTGACAAAAGTGAATGTATCTAACAGTAAATTATGTCTAGATACATCCACTTTTGTAAAACTTTGCGACATTTAATTTGAGACGGAGGGAGTACTAAATTAACAAATAATATATGTGTCAATTGTTATAAAAAAATATAATATTAAAAGCTGTATTCGAATAAAAATTCAATAGCAGAACTTTGGTGCAATATTTAGTCTGTATTTTGTTGTTCAATTTAATGGTCAAATTTAGACTTTGAAAACCGCATGAGACACCCCCACATGGTGACTTTGGGACTATTCACATATATACATGCTACTTTATCATTTTCATCTAGTTTTTTTGTACTAGATGATTTTCATCTCTTAGTTAATAATGTCGTATTGCTTTGTATTGACTGTGCTGGTGTAATTGCCAGAACCACTCTACTAAACGGACACTTGTCTCACCACAGAACACCTGTGCAAGCACCGTCAGCTATCTCTTCCTATTTAACACACTCAACTCGATCACTATCACACTGTAGTTGAAGTCAATCAACAAAAAGCCCTAAAGCCTAATTGCCCCTTTTGTAGCCATAGTATGCAGAACGGCGCCGGCAGCGGTGGCGGCAAGCGTTCCCAACGGGCCAGCTGCGGTGGCCACGCAGACCCCGGCGATAAGCATGGTGCGGGAGCAGGACCGTCTGATGCCGATCGCGAACGTGATCCGGATCATGCGTCGCGTGCTCCCTCCCCACGCCAAGATCTCGGACGACGCCAAGGAGCTGATCCAGGAGTGCGTGTCGGAGTTCATCAGCTTCGTGACCGGCGAGGCGAACGAGAGGTGCCACGCGGAGCACCGCAAGACCGTGACCGCCGAGGACGTGGTCTGGGCTATGGACCGCCTCGGCTTCGACGACTACGTCGCTCCACTCACCGCCTTCCTCCAGGGCATGCGCGAGCGTGAGGCCGGCGCCGGCGGTGCTGCTGCATGCGACGGGCGCGCCGGCATGGCACGGGCGCTGTCCCGTCAGCCTCGTGCGGCCGGAAGTGGTGAGCAGGTACAGGTTTATCAGCCCATGTACGCTGCCCCGGCTCCGGTGCACGGGTACTCTGTGGCCATGCCATCGCCACTGCAGGCCGCCGTCTCGCCGTGCGTAGGCGGCTGCCCGGGCCGCCAGTGCGACGCGGTCGCTCGGGATGGAGCGTATGGCGCGGGTAGCAGCGGCCGTGGAGGCTGTGGCGACGAGGAAAGCTCGTCGAACTCGAACGGCGTCCGCCCAGGCCCGCAGTAGCCGAATTGTCATAGAGCAGTCCGCAGTTACGGGGAGCCGAATCTGTGCTTACTTGCCAGCCATGTTTTTTCGTGGAGTAATCGCTGCAGCAGTTTCAGTTTCAATACAATCAACCAAGGATTCCACCGATCGTTCTCTAATGTTCTACTGCACTTTTATCCCATTTTTCTCGTGTTCCATGGATGACGACTCGTAATCTTCTTGACCGGCGGTCAGGCGCGGCGCATGCTCCGATCGGTGTGCAGAGCTTTGCAAATTAAAGCTGGAGCTATGTAACACGTCACATTTACAGGTCATACTCTCTCACTATCTACATGAACGTACGTATGTGTGTCGGTTACCAAAGTTGGCCTTCAATGTCCGATCTAGAAGACCGACACCCGACCACCCCCCCCCCCCACCCCCACACACCGGCCCAAGACATGGTTGAGAAGACAACAGTGCAGGGTTGGCGTAGCCGTATTCCATTCGTGTCGGAGGCTCGGTGGCTCCGTTCCTTGACTGCCAAAGGTAGGGCTGAGATTAGAGGACTAGTAATGTTGATTGGCATCGGAGAGAAAAATGACTGTTTCCCTCCGCTCCCCCCACGCGTCTGGGCGACCCGCAGGGCGACGCGGCCGCGCACCGCCGGATCTCCTCTCCCCCGCGCCCTGAGCTCCGCCGTTCCCCTCCCTTTTTCGAATCCAGGTTCTGGGCGAGCTCTCCGACAAGGAGGAAGTGCTCCCCTCGGAGGAGACGCCCTTCTCCCCCACCAGATCTGGCCCCTCCCCTAGGGTTCTGGGCGATTTCCTCGCGTCAGCCTGGGAGGCGGTGCGGCAGCGCCCGCAGAGTGCGGTGACGGCTCGTAGTGCGTTTGCGCCGGGTGGCCGTGGTTCTTGTTTCGGGCAGGGTTGCCATGGCGAGGCCTTTGTTCGTGCTGCTCCTTGGGCGAGGAGGGATGGACAGCTCCGCGGCACGAGGCTGGCGTGTGGCAGGCTATCTTCTCCCTCCGGTGGCTTGGATGGCGCCCTCCCTCCCGCTCTCGGCGCCTCGGTGGCGAGCCCTCGGCCGGCGGCGGTGCGGCGCCCTCCCTCTCCGGGCGTGGCTAGGGCAGCTACTTCCCCCACGTCACCTGTTCTGCTGGGACCCAGGGCCCATACGGTCTCTGAGCCCTTTGTTTTGCCAGCGGTCCAGCCCAGCGTGTCGGGGCCCAGTCCCTTAAGTGAAGCGCCCTCTTCGTACATGGGTCCGGGTGTGCGGTCTGTGGTCAGCCCCAGCTCCTAGCCCAGCGCATCAGGCCCCGGAAGCTGGGGTACTTAAGTGGGTGTGGGTGTCGCAGGGAACCCTAGCCCCTCACTTAGGTTTCCTCGCCTCAGAAGAAGACGTGCGGCGCTGGTTAGCCAGATCCAGATCTCGCTCCGCTCCCCATCATCTTCCTCGTTTCATCCCCGCCAACCACTCTCTCTCGCCTTGTTCTCTGCAGCAGTGGTTCATGGAGCGCGGTAGGAGCGATGGGAGGTCTGGGGCCAAGCGCGTGCGTGAAGAGCCCGTGTCAGATCTGGATCGCGGCGCCGAGTACGAGCTTAGGGAGCGGCTCAAGTTGAATGAAGAAAGAAGGCCGCGCGATTGGGATCTTGAATGGAGCAGAGATGGCTGCGAGCGCGAGCCAGAGTGGCGTCGTGAGGAACAGAGGTTCCGCCCCGTGCGAGAGCGGTTCGCGGCAGGTCCTTCCTCTTCCCGCGTTCTGCCCCCTCCTCCTCCTCCCCCCTTGCATCAACCTCCACGCAAGAAGGCTGTGGTGCGCAAGTACATAGCGGGCGGCAAATCTAGATCTAAGCTGCAAGGTTCTCAGGTGTCCCCAGCCCCTCCGCCTTCTGCCGCGACGTCCTCTCACTCAGATCCGACGGTGGTTCCTCCTCCAGCGAAGAGGGCAAGCATCAAGTGCTATCATTGTAGCAGGGATGGACATTACCAATCTGCGTGCCAGTTCCCAGCCCACTGTGATGTGTGCGACGTTGACACGCACACCACGGGTATGTGCCCCAAGCAAAGCAAGCCGCCCACTTTGCAATGGTATGGGTACGATTTGGATGGTGTTGGGTTCCACTGCCTGGAGGTTCAGAGGGACGACGGGCTGGTAGGTGTGACCAAACCTGTCCACTCAGCCATGGTGGTTGCGGCAGAGAACAAGATGACAGTGGAGCTGCTCAAAGAGGATATGAATACGCTGGTGGACCCTGCTTGGCACTGGCAAATCTCCCAAACAAGTGAGGCGGACTTCCTCCTGGTGTCCCCAACGCGGCTAGTCTGAACCTGCATAGGAATGCTGGGGGTATCACCTTGCCGCGCAGCAAGGTGTCTCTGCTGTTCGTGGACGCCCTGTACAACCCGCATGCTGCATCTCGTATGTCCAAGATCTGGGTCATCTTCTTGGGTGTTCCTAGAAGTCTTCGCAATTCAGAGCTGCTTCTTGAAGCCACCAAGATGCTAGGTCGCCCGCGGATGGTTGAGGAAGAAGCGTTAGGAGTCCCCGGTGCTCCGATTAGAATGTTGTTCCACTCGCAGGCCCTTAAAAAGATGTATGTCAAGGTTCTTTTGTTCGAGGGACTGGATGGTTACCGTATTGATCTCTTTGTGGAGCGTCCGCACCAGAATGACCTGGGTAAGGATCCGCCTCATCCTCCCCCTCTCAAGGACTTTGAAGACGAACATGATGATGACGCTGAGGATCAGAGCCATTCGGAGCGCCAATGGAAACGCATCCCTAAGGATAAGGTTGCTGGTGTCCGTGGCAACGAGGCTACCAGCAAGCAGGAGGTGGCTAAGGGCAAGTCCCCCTCCCCCCCCCCCCCCCCCGAAGAAATTCACCACGGTGGTCCCTCCCTCTTCGTCGGCGGCGGGGCTCAAGCTGGGGCCTATCCAGTGTATCGCCTCGATCGGTAGCAGTAGCATCCCCGCTGCCGCCTAGGTGGACCGCTCCATCTCCAAGCCTGCTTCTGTTCCGCATCTAGCTGGGCAGCTCGGAATCCCCTTCAAACAATATGGTTCCAACCTCAGCGGTTCCAGGGTGTTTCATTCTGTGGCTGATGCGCCTGAAGACGGTGTATATCCACTAATGTTTCGTGAAGCAAAGAAATCCACTTGACATCGTAAAAGAGCAAATGTAAGAAAAATGGCAGAATCTGCCAAGACCAGAACAGTCAGTAAAGACGGATTTCCTCGGGGCACTTACATTGCTCAAATAGAAAAACTCAAAGAACAAAAAGTTGAGGAATTAGATGAGAAATAAGCACAAAACATTTCAGGTCATTCTGATGATTCTGGATTTTTCACGATTTTTTACGGTGGACAGCAGAAATCTATTTCCTGCGCAGAAATCCAAAACCAACTCCAACTCTCATCAGAAACTTTACTTGGCAAAACTAAAACATGAAAATAAAGATATAAAGGAATTTATAAAGAAGTATACAACCCCTTGACTCAAATTAAACAGATGAAAACGAAGCAAAAATAAAACCATGGGTTATCTCCCAATAAGTGATTTTCTTTAACGCCTTTTAGCTAGGCCCAGAAAAGTAGATTCACGTGTTTTCAAGTGAAGAAGCATCCAAATTGTAATTTGTTCGAATAATATAATCAAAAGGAAACTTCATTCTCTTTCTAGGAAAGTGTTCCATACCTTTCTTGAGTGGGAATTGAAATTTAATATTCCCCTCTTTCATATCAATAACAACACCAACAGTTCTAAGAAAAGATCTTCCCAAACCAATTGGACAAGAAGCATTGCATTAAATATTGAAGACAAAAAAATCAACACGGACAAGATTGTTATTAACCATGATAAGTACATCATCAACTCTCCCCAAAGTTTTATTTCTAACATTATCAATAAGACGAATATCCAAGTAACAGGGTTCCAATGGTGGTAAATCAAGCATATCATAAAGTTTCTTAGGCATAACAGAGATACTAGAACCAAGATCACATAGAGCATTGCAATCAAAACCATTCAATTCATTTTAATAATGGGTTCCCAACCATCATCTAGCTTCCTAGGGATAGAGGCTTCACATCTTAATTCATCCTCTCTAATTTGCATGAGAGAATTTGTAATATGTTTTGTGAAAGCCATATTCATTGCACTAGCATTAGGACAACTAGCTAGATTTTGTAAGAACTTAATCACTTCAGTTATGTTGCAATCATAAAAGTCAAGATCATTTCTATCAAAGGTAATGGTACCATTATCTCCCATGTTTCTACAAATTTCAGCACTATTATCAGGAGCATTTTTAGCAGTTTCAGGCAATTTTGCATTTTGAATAGCAGGAGTGGTAATATTGCAAACACCAATTACTTTACCATTGATAGTAGAAGGTTTACTAGCATGATAGGCTTCAGTTTTACTAGTGGTGGTAATGGTGCAAACATTAGCTATATTATTCTTTCTAACTATTTCATCTTCTCTATCCCATCTAGCATGCAGTTCAGCTAACATCCTAACATTATCATCAATTCAAATTTGGATGACATTTGTTGCAGCAAAAGGATTCTCATCTTAAGTTTCATTTTTAGCAGTCATCTTATTGATCAAAGAAGATTGTGCTTCAGTCATGGATAAAATAGAAGTTTCAGCATGAGCAATTTTAACTTGCAAACCATATATTTCTCTATTTAAACTCTCAAATTGATACCTGATAGTTTTTAGCATAATAGATTTTTCTTCCATGGTCTTAGTAAATAGTTTTATTTTGCTCATATTGCTTTTGCATAATGTTTTTGGTGGTTCTTTCCACTTCTGAAATATTTTCATTAGTCATTCCAGTTTTATCATTATTACCACTATTAATAGGATATGGTCTATAATTATTGCTACCAAAATTATTCCTATAAGAATTGTTGTTGAAATTATTATTTTTAATGAAGTTCACATCAACATGCTATTCATGAGCAACCAAAGAGGCTAAAGGAACATAATTTTGATCAATAGGAGCATGGACATTAACAAGCATAGAAATAATAGCATCAAGTCTATCACTCAAAGAGGAGGTTTCTTCAACAGAATTTACCTTTTTACCAGTTGTAGCTCTCTTAGTGTCCCATTCAGAATAATTTACCATCATATTATCAAGAAGCTTCGTTGCTGCCCCCAAGGTCATGTAGATAAAGGTTCCTCAAGGAACTGAATCCAGAAGGTTTCTTGAAGAAAAAATTAAGTCCTGCATAAAAGGTTTGAATGATCATCCATGTAGTTAGTCCATGAGTGGGACAATTCTTTACCAAAGATTTCATTCTTTCCTGGGATTTATCAACATGCTCATTATCAAATTGCTTAAAATTCGTAATGCTACTTCTTAAAGATATAATCTTAGTAGGAGGATAATATATTCCAATGAATGCATCTTTACACTTAGTACAAGACTCAATAGTATTTCTAGGCAAAGATAGGAACCATTCTTTAGCTCTTCCTCTCAAGGAGAAAGGAAACAATTTTGGTTTAATAAAATCTCCATCTACATCTTTATATTTTTGCATCTCACATAGTTCAACAAAATTATTAAGATGGGAAGCAACATCATCAGTACTAACACCAAAAAATTTCTCTCTCATAACAAGATTTAATAGAGCAGGCTTAATCTCATAAAAATCAGCACTAGGAGCAGGTGGAGAAATAGGTGTCCTAATGAAATCATTGTTGGGTGTCCTAGTAAAGTCACACAACTTAGTGTTCCCAGGAGTAGTCATTTTAGGAAGATTAAAAAAAGGATAAAAATAATATCTAGAATAAGAACTAATTTTCTTGTGTGTTTTTGATAAAGAGAAGCAAACAAGATAAAATAAAATAAACTAAGAAAAACTAAAACAAAGTAAAGAGATTGGAAGTGAGAGACTCCCCTTGCAGAAATTCTCTTCCTCCCCGGCAACGGCGCCAGAAAACTTGTTGATGCTTAGTTGACGAGGGAGTGGTTGCTTCTTGATGGCTTTGAAGTCCCAGACAACGGCACTAGAAAACTTGTTGATGGCTGACGTTGGTAAACCCCAATTGTGAAGAGTGCAGCAGCAAGTTTTCTCTCAAAAAAAAACCAAGGTTGAATCAACCAGTAGGAGGACAAGCAATCTCTGAAGGTTGATGCAGCTGAGGTGGCAGGGCGCACTACCGATTCAGCAGCAATATGGAACCTACACAGCACAATCAAATCATTTTCCCCAACGAAGAAGTGAGGTTGTCAATCTCGCCGGTTTTGCTGAACACAAAGAGGTTAAACGTATGGTGTGGAAAACAATATGAGAACAGTATGAAAGCAGTAGCAGCTGTGTGAAAACAGTGGAAGCAGTGTGTGTATTATCAGTATGATAAAATGGACTAGGGTCCACATTTCACTAGTGGCGTCTCTCCATACAAGATAAATAACATATGTGGTGAACAAATTACAGCTGGCCAATTGACATAAATGAAGACTGCACCGTAGTGCATATGCAAGACATAAATATTATTGCGTCTATGACTAATAATACACCCTTCGAATATCATCCGAACAAACGTTGGGTATTAAGTTGCAAGCAACAGATAATCGTAGTAAGCAAAGTGTGTAATGTAAACAATGTAAAAGAAGTAAACATCGTTGTTTTCTCCCTAATGGAAACATCACATCCTCCATCCGTCACGTTTATGTCACTCGATCACAGATGCAAAGGAGGCATGAACCCACTATCGAGCATAAATACTCCCTCTTGGAGTTAATAGCATCTACTTGGCCAGAGCATCTACTAATAACCGAGAGCATGCACGGTCATAAATAACATATGCATGAATATAACATGATAGATTGATAATCAGAAGACATAGCATTCAACATTCATCAGATCCCAGCAAACACAACATGTAGCATTACATAAAGATGAGTTTGATCATGTTAGGCAGCTCACAAGATCTAAACATGAGGTACAAGGTGGAGAGAATAACCATCTAGCTACTGCTATGGACCCGTAGTCCAGGGATGAACTACTCACGCATCACTTCGGAGGAGGGCATGGTGGTTTAGACCCTTCCGGTGATGAATTTCCCTCCCGGCAGGGTGCCAGGGAGAGCTCCTGAACCCTCCAGATTTCGGGATGACGATGACGGCGGCCTCAGGTGTTTCTCGGGAAAAGTGGTATATTTCTAGGGTTCACGTATTGGTGGGAGTATATAGGCGAGAGGGCGATCGCGGTGGATGCCCAAGGTGCCCACAGAACTCCAGGCGCGGCCAGGGGCGACGCCCTATGGTGTGGCCCCCCTCGAGGCCTCTTTGGGACTCCGTGGAACCTTCAGTAATTCTAAGATTTCCGGGCTTCAAATTTTCCAATTCCGCGAATATTTCCAGAACAACTTTTCTGAAGCTAAGAACAACAGACATGGAACATCAGAAATTAAGGATACGTTTATGACGTATAAGCGCTCGCGCCTGCCGTGGCGCGCCAGAGGGAGGTGTGGATGGGGCTGAGGATAGAGGAATAGTAATGCTGATTGGAGCGTACAACGTTGAGGAACTTGCTTGGAGTTTCGGGATTCGTAGCAACTGTATGTAAGTGGGGCGCGATAACACATGTGAAGTTCATGGACTTACCTTTCAGGGTACAAATCCAAGTTTTGACCTTAATTGGTTTTGTCTGAAGTTCATGATCTTGTTGAATGAATTGTTTTTTAGAGCAGGGATTATCTCGGTGAAAATCCAAGATCTACGATCGAGAAATGACATGTTGGTGCATAAGGAGGCATCACCTTTGTAGAAATTGGACGCCGGGTGTTGTCTTGGTGGTGGTTGTGTTGCTGCATCAAGGATTAAAACTATGTAGCAGAACTTTTCTTTTTAGCCTCTTCTTTATTTTATTTTTGGTTGTGTGTATCTGTCATGTCATTAGGGAATTGTGTTGTTACAAAGGCTGGGTGTAATTGGTATCTTCTCGATATTAATACATAGTATTTATCGGAAAAAAGAGATGTGTACTTCTATCTATTATTGGTTTGGACCTAGTAAACACAATGGAGCACGTGCGGCTGGATGACAGTCAACCCGGAAATCGAAGTAGACCATTGCCCGAATGGCCCACCTAGACTTCTCGTCGGGTATTATTTCTAAAGACTGTCCACACTTTCTTTAAATAGGCTTTGCCTTTTCTATTGATAAAGGAGAAGAAAATATATGGAAGGCCCGAGCCAAAATAAAAAATGGCCATCGAGATCGAAATAATTAAGATGTAATCTTCACTAGATGTGTACCTCCCGCGAGAATCCAGCTTTTGCTCATGTTCTTTATCTTCCTTAAAAGGGTCGATGGCGTTAAGAAAATGTTAAAAATCCTGGCATTCATCTCCTTCCATAACTTCCAAGTAACCAACGCCTTTGAGATGAGTAGTTGGTGTCTAGCTAAGGCATGCCAATATTGTAGAACCATGGACCTACCCAAGCCAAGATCATCCATGCGAGTTCGCTAGGAGAGCCAAGATGCTGACGCCTGCCAAATGTGTTTGGAATATCGATATTCGAAAAGGATGTAACGGGCCATTTATGGCTGGTACCTAGAGAGCTAACATCATGGATTAGGAGTCCAAATGCGAATGCAAGGCGGTATGAAGTCCCCAACCTATTCTAAACTGCCAGCAAGGCGAAGAAGCGACATTTAGGCGGGGACCAAACTTTCCGGACAATTTTCAAAGGAGAAAGTAGTGGATTGCTCAAACTTATTTTTTTGTTTCCTTGTTTTGGGGTGAATATTGGGCACGTCATCGATCCATGTTCTAGCTCCTCCACCAATAACAGTTTAGCACACGGAAAAGTGCTTCCTCCACATCGAGATAATGTTTCCTTCCCTATATTTTTTATTTTACCTATTTATTTTTTATCCCATTTTATTTATTTTTCTTAGTTTACTTTTCAATAATGGTTCAATTTTTAAGTGATGCTTCTTTTTTCTCATAACATTTTTCCAATCAGTTTTAAAAACTTCTTTTCATGTAGCGCTTTCGTTTTTATGGCGCTACTTTTATTCCACGTATAATTTTGCTTTGTTACACCTATGTTGAATATTTGTTTATCTAATATTGTGTTCATCTAAGAGTAGCGATTTTCTTCTCATGTTTTTAAACTTTTCCATGTTTGTGCTAAATATATTTCCCCTCATACCCATGATTTTTTTTAGTATGATCTAAAATTGGTTTAACCTTTTGGTTCGCTTAGTCTAATTGTTTCCCTTCTATTGTCGGATTTGTTCGGAGTTTGCTAAAGTTTTTTTCCACCTTGTCCATTTTTCTTCCTCGTGTAGTCATGATTTCAATATGCTGCTCAAAGAATTTATTCCACTTGGGCTAGTCCTATTCACTTGTGATTTGGTTTCGATATGCTAAATTTGTTTTTTGTAAAAGTCGGTATGTTTTGCGATGGCGCTAAAGTTTTGTTTCACTTAGCAAAATTTATTGTTCTTCTTGTAGTTGTAACTTTTTACACAGGCGTGCAATAATTTGTTCCATGATTTCTAAGTTTAGTTCCACTCAATCTAATATTTTGGTTCCCTTCGTATTAATGATTTGTGTCTTATGTTTACTCAAAAAATGCCCCCATGATATAAATTTGGGTTCCTATTGCACTCGTGATTTTTTCGTATTGTTACAGTTGAAAAAGTGATATTAAGGAATGATAATTGTTCTCGGTCAGCTTCAATATTTTTAATTTACAGGACCTATTCCATCAAGCTATTTCTGATGTACTTCTCCTCGGGTCTTTTACACGGCTTGTTTATTCTTTCTTCAATCTCAAGGTGATGATTCTTCTTTCATTAATCCGAAGGTGATGGTCTGCTTACACATGATCAAAAAGTTCTTGGTCAATGGCAAGCTTCCTTATATCACTTTTGCCCATATATTTTCCCTTCCCTAATATGACGTTTCCCATATTTTTTCACTCATACGAACTTTCCATAAAGTCGAAAAAAATCAAGCATAATCAAAAACAGTAATTGTTCTGCTTTGGATTCCTGACAAGAAGATGCGCTAATTGTTGCACCTAAATGTAAAAGTGAAGGGGCTTATGTACACAAAATAGATATAGGTTAGGGTGTTTTCTGCATTGTGGATAAGATAGGTGTACCAATCCAAATGCATGCATGGACGCTGGTAGATAGGTCAGGGACCCGTATACCCAGGCGCGATTGCTTTTTCGGGCTAGTGGGCATCTACGTGGGTGGTTTCAGACGAGAGTGGAGAGCTACATGGATTTGGACGGTGTGGGGTTAATTAGTAGATAGCGTGCGTGACTTGGTCGGAATTGTTCTGGGCGGTTCGGTCCAACGGGTGGAGTCGTATGAGCGATGGTTCATTTCCGTTCCCAAGGCCTGCGAGTGTAGCTGGTCTGTTAGCATATCTGGGCATCAAAAGTTGTGCTCGTGGGCTGGATGAAAAAATCAACACTTTCATCCATGCTTTGTGTTCAAGGGGATTCAGTGTCATGACATGACATGTTAAATCCAACAAGAACTAAAAACACACAAGAATGTTCAATAAATGTCATTTGGTTTCCCAAAAGGAAAATTGTGGATTTTTCTCACAAATTCGGATCCCCGCCTATTCCACCTATTCCGCTTTTATCAACTCGGCTGAGCTGACACCGGTGCCGACATCACTTATGCACGCGCCACCCCTGAGCTACGTTGTCGTCGGCCCCATTTATTCCAGCGCATCCACCTCTTATATATCTACATCGCCACCGGTCTCACTTATTCTCGCGCCGCCACCCCTGAGCTACGTCACCCCCAAGTGTACCCCTGAGCTGCGTCGCTGCCGCGGGCACTCGTCACCTACGTCATTGACCATGGCGTATTCTTGAAAGAGATTCATGGGAATTTAACATGGGAGATCCTCTTCTATGAAAATGACACGCCTTTCCATGGCATATTCTTGAAAGAGATTCATGGGTCTTCCCATTCCCACCTTTAAATTCAAGCCCAACCGGCAAAGGGTTCATAAGCATTTAACCTCAAACTCCCATTCACTGCTTCCAACGCTCCCTAATAAACAAACTATACCTAGTTATATAGTCACTTAAGTAATTTTGATAAGTTTATTACACATTTTATCCAAAACAATTACCATTTGAAGTCCAGTACTGTACATATTGACTTCTAAGTTTCCATATATGACTTTCTTATCGGCATACAAGCATTTATGCTGACAAAAAAAAGAAGACCAGACTTTAAAATGGCTAGCACACATAAATACATGAGACCAACTTGGTTGCGATAGGATACATGCAACAACACATATTTGCCGTCGCGCCTTGGTGTTCGTTAGATTTTGAGATTATGCTTATGATATATTGGGTATGCGTAAGAATGTGCACTATTGATATACTAATATGTTTTTTTCCATTAATTTCTTCAATCTATCTACTTGCATACAATTGTATAGTATTACATACATTTGCAGCTTTATGCCACTTTGCACCTTTCCAAGCCCGTTCCATACCGTTTTTGTCACTCCTACTTCCCTCCTGCATTTAAAATTTCCCATGGAGATATGTAAGATAGACCACAAGGATATCATAGGTAGAGTGTGAGAGCAGAGATGGAAGTAAGTCAATGAAACAACCTTGGCAGTGATGGAGGAGAAGGTAAAACTAGTTAAAGGGAATTCTCTAAGAAAATATCATTTCTTCCATTTTCTGGCTTCTTATATTAAATAGCTGAAATATATTGTGTCGCACCCGGACTTCTAGGGGATACTCACCGTACGAACTGAAAAGTATTTTGATTGGATTACGGGGCTTACCGGCACCCGCATTTCTTACGAGTAGGCCAACACTTATGTGTGACAACCAATCTTTACTATTCACCGTCGATGTAAACTATCCCGTAGAAATCAGGACACTACCATTGACGTACTTCATACCATACACACATGGTATGTCAACGGCTTTGAACAAGATGATAACATAACATATCTCTAAGACACAAAAGATTGAAATAAGTTGCAACTGGCCCTCACTAGGGTAGAGAATAGCAAATACAATCATCCAGAGGACACATGTCCCAACATAGCATCATTACAACTCAGCGGAAGCATTCAAAGGGTCTGAGTACAGACAAATCCAAATAGGCTTAAGAAGCCGGGAATGAAAAGAAAACGGAGCCCATCCACGATGTCTCGGATCCTGCCCGGGTCCGCTAACTACTCGTCAGCAGCCTCGTCAAACTCCACGTAGTAGCCGTCACCTGGATCCTCGTAAGCGTAGTCTGCGGAAACCACAGCCCCAAAGGGGTCAGTACATAAACGTACTGGCAAGCAAGACTCACAGTTCACCAAAATGTAGCCCGTCAACACCAAGCACAGATGCCTTGGGATCAACGGAAGAAAAGGGTATAAAAGATGCTGCAACTGGCTGCACTAACCAACTACAGAACATACTACAACTTCCGGGGTAACAGAAAGAGATAAGATAGCGTATCGTAACCAACTATATCTAACCACCAAACAAACCCATCCTGGACCTCGCCCCTTATCCAAAGAAGCAATCCGAGGATAACTCACACCGTTGGATTGATGATGGATCAAATTGTTGTGTCAATAAGCCTATTACTAGTCAAGTTATCATTAGTTAGGTGTAAGTTGTTCTGAGTACTTGTTAGTCAGTACTTTCACCAAGTTAACCATAACCGCGGAAAACACGGCTTCTCGAGAAAATTTATCCCTGCAGGGGTGCACCAATTTGGCCGTACACGTAAGAATAACCCGCCAGATGGGAAGGCCTTTCCCACCAAGCGGGGCACTCAACACAACTCAACTCTTCTTCGCATCAAGCCCAAAGCACCACGTGCTGTGCGTGCGCGGCTAATCGAGCCCCACGAAGAAAAGGGGACCCTCATAGCACTGGAAGACCACGCCGCCCTAAATGCCGACTACAAAAGTTCCACCCTGGCCTCGGGTTCGTACCTGCATATGCGTGCATCAAATGGAAAGCCCGAACTAAGTGTGGTGATTTGGACGAGATGCGAATCGAATCAAATTGAGGGGGGCGCCCATACACGCTTCCCACATGCGGATAGTGCGCTCATCATGGATCAGTAGACAAGACCCTTTTCCTATTAGGGTCGACACTAGCAGGCCTCAAAACCACGCCGGGCCTCCTGCCGGTGCCTTATCAGCAAATTATTATTACCTCAAATTAACAGGTTTTTGTTTAACATCGAGCCCCAGAATATAAGCAGATATGATAACAGAAAGTACGGATAACAGACTCGAACAAAACAACCCTAAGCATGCTAGTAAGACACGGGCTCAACCAATGGGGTGATAGGACTGGAGGTGTGGCAATATCAGGGTTTAGGGTATCATGTGATAGGTTCATAACAGAAGCAACGATACATAGGGCTAGCAAATATAGGCAACGGAAAGTATCGGTAACCAATGTTGAAGGAACACAATGGTTCATGTGAGTGATAACTTGCCTGCAAACCCAGTAGCCGGGTACTGAGCTAGATCCTCAGAAGGGGTGTCGTAAAGATCGTCGGTATCAACGTCGTCGTCTATCCGAGAAGAAGCAAACAAACAATACAGGAAAATAAACAATCAATAACATGGCATAGTGCACAATCATGGGATGATGCATGTCAAGTTAACAGATGCATCAAAATAACCTAATTGACATGGTAACACAATTTAAATGGACACATATGCAATTTTGAGTTGCATATGAAAAGCCCATGGATTTTTGGTTAGATTATTTGTTTTCCAACTAGTCAACAGGTGCCAGTGGTTTAGTATGATGCATGCATGAGGAAAACAGCAAAATAACAACATTAGAACCAATTTAAAATAGGGTTTACCAATTAAGAATTTTATTTATTACTTTAGGGAATTATTGGTGCCTTAAAGGTGACACACAAGTATTTGTTGTTTTCAACCATTTAAATTGTTCAAAACAAATAACTAAATTCATATTTCAAAAGATCATGAAATTTTGGGTGGATTACATGTTTCAAATATTGAAAAAGGCATTAGGAGGAATTTATTATGACTTAAGCAAAATTAAACAAGTTTTAAATGAATTTAAAACAAGCATGAATTTTATTTGAATTTTACTTGCTCAAAACATAATTTCAAACTCATATTTGAAAAGTTCATATTTTTCTAGTTTGAAAACATATTTTGCATGTTCAAAAATAATTTATTTGGGGCAAGTTATGATTTTATCAAATTTAAATGAATTAAATAAGGATTAAATTATTTAGGAAATTTAAATTATTCAAACCATGAAACAAATTTTATATTTGAAAAGGGTATTTGAAATAGCATTGAAAACATATTTTATTTGCATGATTTGGATTTATTATGAATTAGTTATGGAATTTAGAAATTTGCATTTGAATTAATTGAATTCAAATTTGAATTGCATTTTGAAAATTCAAAACAGTACACAAGTGGCATAGTTGGATAGACAATTAAATTTAGAACAATAAACATATTTAACTTTTATTTTTTAGAGTTATATATTAAAAGTTATTCAACTATTAAAATTGAGGACTAATCTGTAATTAAAATGGTTCTATTTGAAATACAGAAAAGTGCAGAAATCTTTTATTACTCGCTGCTGTCTACCCCTAGCCACTGCCCGTGGGCCAGGGGCCAGACGTGGCGTTGCCTTGGCACGCACGTGGCAGAGTGAGCCACTGATGTTGGTGGGGGCCTGCCCGTCAGCGTCGCGCGCAAAAAGGTGTTGGTTTTAATCGAGCCGCGAGGATTCGATCCCCTGCACCTCGCGGGCGCGCACACGGCACTGAACCACTGCGCTGTTGCGTTCGTTCGGGTCAGGTACCGCGACGTAGGAGGATAACCTTACCCTGCGAGATAACTGAACCCAAACGCGCGATTACTGAACTTCGTCAGAGAACCATCGCTGCTCGCCCGGCGAGGTGGAGGGGGAACGGCGGGTCGTGCTCGCGCTGGTGGTGCGTGCGTGTGCTGGACGGATGCGGTGGACGTCCACTGTGCCGTGCGGTGCAACAGAGGGATGAGAGGGGATGAGACAGCACGGTGGCTCACCGGGAGTTGGTCGCGGTTGCAGAGCTCGGTGACGAACTCGACGGCGACACGGCTGTGGACGGCGGCGAGGGCACCATGAGTCTCCGGGGCTGCGCGGGTGTCTAATCGGACGAGGGGAGAGTGGGGTTTCGGTTTCAGTGTCTAGGTAGGTAGACGGGTGACTGCTGCGGTGGTTATCATCGGAGTTCAGAGGGGAGAAAACTCCGGCGAGGGGATCAGAGCGAGGGAGGTGGCCGGGAGAGGGCAGACGGCGGCGGGCTCGAGGGGGAAACAGCCTCCTAGGGTTAGGGTTAGGTGGCGCGGAGCCCTAGGGGGGATATATAGGGAGTACGGGGGCGGGATCGCCGTCGGGAGGTGGCCGCGTCCGCCGTGGCGCTCCGGATGGACGCCGTACATGAGGGTGACGGTAGATTAGAACGAGGAAAAAAAAACGAACCGTTTTCTTCGGGGATAACGGGCTGGGCTGCGCTGCGGAAGAAAAACGAGGAGGAGGGAAGGAGAAATGGGCTGGGCGCAGCCCACTCGCTGTTGGCGCCAAAACTTTGAAATTTTTATTTCTCCTTTCTGTTTTTTTTTGCTGAAAAAGAAATTGGAAGGAAAAGATGGTTTTCTGGTTAGTGAAAAATTTGGAAAAATTAGGGGAAGTTCAAAAGGCCATTTGCAAACAGTTGTTAACTTTTATTTTCAAAAAGTTTGAAATTTGTTTGCTGTTTGAATTTAAATCAAATTTGGGTGAAATTTTAATATTAAATGATCATTAATAAAAACCAATTTTTAAATAGGGTAACCCCTATGTTAAATTATAACCCATTGATCAAAAGTGTTTTATAATTTGCATGGATTCAATTGGTTGCTGTTTGATGCTTGAATTTGGAATTTTAAATGTGTTTTTGGAATTTAAATGATTGATTTAAAACCATCCTTTTAATAAGTGATCAACATGGAATGAAATGAAACAAAAATGGTTGTTTTTATTTGTGATTTTTATTTCAAATGTTGTAACAGAGCAAGTATGAAACAATCGTTTGAATAAGGTTTGAATTTGAATTGGGAAAACAGGGAAAAACAGATGTATCAAATAAGAAACAAATGCAAACAGAATGAAAACAATATGTTGTCATGATGCATTACTTTAATAAACATGCAACAAACATTCTAAGGGGATGGTTTTCATACTTGGGATGTTACAAAACGCCCCCCCTTGAAGGAATCGCGCCCCGAGATTCCTACTGAGAAAGGAAAAGGTCCGGATACTTCTTGCGAAGATCCTCTTCGGTCTCCCATGTTGCCTCTTTATCGGAATGATGCGACCACTGCACTTTCAAGAACTTGGTGCTCTTGTTGCGAGTCTTACGCTCGGTCTCATCGAGAATACGAACAGGGTGCTCCTAATAAGATAGATCATCTTGCAGTTCAATGGAATCATGATCAACTGCACGATCTGGATCTTTGAAACACCTCTTGAGCTGTGACACGTGGAACACATCGTGCACCTTGGATAGCTTTTCTGGAAGTTCAAGACGATAAGCATTTTCTGCCCGCCTTGAGAGAATGTTGAAAGGACCAATGTATCTTGGTGCAAGCTTTCCTTTCACACCAAAACGATGAGTGCCTCTGAGGGGAGTTACACGGAGATATGCCTTGTCACCAGATGCATAGATCATATCCCTGTGCTTGCTGTCATAGTAGCTTTTCTGACGAGACTGAGCAATCTTGAGATTGTCACGAATGATACGAACTTTCTCCTCGGCTTCCTTAACAATGTCAGGGCCTAAGAGTGAACGTTCACCAGCTCCAGACCAATTGATTGGACTCCTGCATCTGCGGCCATACAGTGCTTCAAATGGTGCCATACCTAGGCTTGCCTGGTAGCTGTTGTTGTAGGAGAATTCAGCATATGGAAGGCAATCTTCCCATTTCATGCCAAAGGAGATACCACATGCTCTGAGCATATCCTCGAGAATCTGATTGACTCTTTCGACTTGCCCCTGAGACTGAGGGTGATAAGCTGTGCTGAACAGAAGTTTGGTGCCCAATGCTTCTTGAAAACTCTTCCAGAAATGAGAAGTGAAGATACTTCCACGGTCTGAGCTTATTTCCAATGGAACACCATGAAGAGGAACGATCTTTGCTGTGTAGAGCTCTGCTAATTGGCTAGCTGAGATAGTTTCCTTGACAGCAAAGAAGTGAGCTACCTTAGTGAGACGATCAATAACAACGAAGATTGCATCGTTGCCCTTCTTGGACTTTGGAAAACCAGTAACGAAGTCCATTTCAATCATGTCCCACTTCCACTCCGGAATTTTCAGAGGTTGGAGTAGACCTGCTGTTTTCTGATGGACTGCCTTAACACGTTGACAAACGTCGCATTCAGAAACGTATTGAGCAATTTCACGTTTCATGCTAGGCCACCAATACAGTGTCTTAAGATCCTGGTACATCTTTGTACTTCCAGGGTGAATGGAAAGAGGAGTTTCATGAGCCTCCTTGAGAATGATATTTTTGAGACTTTGAACTTGAGGAACTGCAATGCGTCCTTCAAAGAACACAGTTCCTTTATCATCAATCAAGAAAGACTTGAATTTCTCCTTGCCTTCCTTGATGTGCTCAACCATCTTCTTGATTTCAGTATCACGAAGTTGTTCAGAACGAATCTTGTCCTCGAGAGTTGGACTGGCTGTCAAGCTAGCAAGGTAGCCTTGAGGAACAAGACCAAGGTTCAGCTTCTGGAATTCTTCATGAAGTGGAGGTTGGCTTTCCATGATCATGAGATTATTGCAATAGGACTTGCGACTAAGAGCATCGGCCATAACATTAGCCTTGCCTGGAGTGTAAGAAATGGTGAGATCAAAGTCTTTAATCTTTTCAATCCATCTCCTTTGCCTGAGGTTTAGATCTGGCTGAGTGAAGATGTATTTCAGACTCTTATGATCGGAAAAGATTTCAGTTTTTTTACCCAACAAGTATTGTCTCCATTTCTTGAGGGCAAACACAACTGATGCAAGTTCAAGATCATGTGTGGGATAGTTTTGCTCATGTGGGTTCAGCTGACGTGAAGCATAAGCCACAACTTGACGTTCTTGCATAAGAACTGCACCTAGACCTTGGAGAGATGCATCACAGAATATCTGGAAAGGTTTGGTAGTATCTGGGCCAACCAGAACTGGGGTGGAAGTGAGTTTAGTCTTCAGGAGATTGAAACTCTCATCACATTGTGGAGTCCAAACGAACTTCTTGTCCTTCTTTGTGAGATCAGTGAGAGGTTTGGCAATCTTGGAAAAGTTTTGGACGAAACGACGGCAATAGCTAGCCAAGCCAAGAAAGCTTCTAACTTGTTTTACCGTCTTAGGAGGTTTCCAATCAACAATTGCCTTAACCTGTAATGGATCAATGGCTATGCCCTTGGCGGAGATGACATGACCAAGGTAAGCAACTTCTGGAATCCAGAACTCACATTTGGAGAACTTGGCATACAGACGATGCTCGCGAAGTTTCATGAGAGTGAGACGAAGGTGTTCTCCATGCTCTTCCTCGGATTTTGAGTAGACCAGAATATCATCGAGATATACCACAACAAACTTGTCGAGGTATTCATGGAAGACAGAATTCATGAGTCTTGAGAATGTCGCCGGTGCATTGGTGAGACCAAAGGACATGACGGTGTATTCATATAGACCGTACCGAGTGGTGAAAGCTGTTTTTGGAATATCTTCCTTTCTGATCTTTATTTGATGGTAACCCATCCTCAAGTCCAACTTTGAGAATATTGAGGCTCCAGCAAGTTGATCAAAAAGATCATCGATACAAGGAATTGGATACTTGTTTTTGATAGTTTTCTCGTTGAGAGGACGATAGTCAACCACGAGTCTTTTTGTTTGATCCTTCTTGGCCACAAACAGAGTTGGGAAACCCCAAGCGGAGGAACTAGGCTGAATGTAACCTTTCTCCATGTACATATCGATTTGCTCCTTCAACAATTTCAGTTCAGGAGGAGCTATCTTGTATGGATGCTTAGAGATTGGAGCAGTACCTGGTTCAAGCTCGATCACGAACTCAACTGCTCTGTCCGGAGGCATCCCTGGCAACTCTTCTGGAAAGACGTGAGGGAATTCACAAACCACCGGAACATTTTTGAGCAGAGGTAGAGGTTTAGCATCCAGGGTGTACAGCTGAACGGATTTTGATTCACTTGGAGAATAAACTATCTGGCCAGACGGGTGGAACAGAGTTATTGACTTCTGAGCACAATCAATCGTAGCTTTATTGGCCTTCAACCAATCCATGCCAAGGATGACATCAATGTCAGAATTGCCAAGCAGAAGGAGAGAAGCAAGGAATATGTGACCTCCAATTAGAATCTGATTTTCGTGACTGATCTTGGAAGTTTGCATAGTTGCTCTAGGGGAGTTTACTACTAGCGGGGAACCCAAACCAACAAAAGGTAGCTTAACTGCTGTCGCAAAGATCTTTGACACGAAAGAATGCGATGCTCCTGTATCAAACAACACTTTAGCTGGGTTAGAGTTAACGGGGAATGTACCGAGAACGACGTCAGCAGCTTCCTCAGCTTTGTCGGCCTTGATGTGATTCACCCTCGCGGTCCTCCCGACAGGCCTGTTGTTGGAGTTGAAGGCTTTAGCCGGGGGAGCACGAACCATTGCCTGGTTGGTGTTGGGGCGAGGAGGTGGTGGAGGTAGCTGCCTCTGAGTGCACTTATCAGCATAGTGTCCAGTATCCTTGCACTTGTAGCAAGTGACGACACGAGAAGGACCTGGCCTTGGCTGCCCCAATGGAACCCTCTGACTCTGCATCTGAGCTGGGTTGGGTGGGCGGGGAGCAAAACCTAGAGAAGCTTGGGCATATGGAGCCCTAGTGACAGCACTATTTGGCACCCAGATGCGGCGCTTCTGCGGAGGGGTGGTCATGTTGGAGGAGGAACCACCCTCACGCGAGTGCTTTCGGGACTCCTCGAACGCCTTGCGCCCATTCTCCTCATTGAGCGCGGTGTTCACGAGCTCCTCGAAGTCCTTGCACTTGATGTTGGTGAGAGCGTACTTCAGTTCCGGGTTAAAACCTCGGCGGAACCTTGCCATCTTTTTGGCCTCAGTGGACACCTCATCACCAGCATATCGAGCGAGACGATTGAACTCGTTCTGGTAGCCAATGACGTCCAGCTTGCCCTGCCTAAGAGAGTAAAATTCCTCACGCATCCTTTCCATGAGACCATCTGGGATGTGGTGCTTCAGGAAGGCATCCTTGAAACATCCCCACGTGATAGGATAGCCAGCTCTCATGGTCTGGTAGTTCTCCCACCATGTAGCTGCCTGACCCTTCAGTAGGTAGGTGGCATACTTGACTTTATCCTCCTCAGCAACGTGAGCAATGTCCAGAGCCCTGGCCATCTCCCTAATCCAGTCATCGGCATCCAGAGGCTCCCGTGTTGCCACGAAAGCTCTCGGCCCCAGACTCAGAAACTCCTTGATGCTGACTCGCGGAGCATTCTGGTTGTTGTGCTGGTTAGCCTGGATCTGGGCCATCTGAGTCACGACCTGAGTCATCTGAGTCAACAGCTCCGTGAGCGGAGGTGGTTCAGGCGGGTTGCTCCTTGTTGGCGGCATCCTGAATAGACATGCATTTTAGCACAACAATAGAAAAGGATAGACTTGGTAACCGAAAGAGAGATTATTCCGACGCATGAATAGATAACCAACAGGTACATCATCACATGTTCAAATACATCAGAATATCCAACAGACCAATACATGGTTCGAAAACCAAAGGATAACTAAACATAGCTATGAATGGATACATCGGTACTCCCATGCACATCACGCAGGACGGCGGTGAGTAGTACGACGAGAGATACGGTGAGGAGGAATCCCACGGAAGTAGGTAGAACGACGATCCACGTAGATCGGGACTGCTCTGAGAGCAACTCTCGGTGTGGTGAAGTAGAAAGCGTCGTCTCCCTGTGCTCCAAAGCGTGGAATCCCCGTGTAACCAGCTCCGAGGTTGAGGAGTGGACCTCTGATCGGCTCGTAACCTCCAGCATCTGGCAAACTACGTCCAACTGTCTGATGGAAACGTGCAAAGCGCTCATCTCCAACAAAGTCTGTGGTGTACGTAGCCAGACGAGTCAAAGCAAGGTAGAGCTGCTCCCTGACTGAGGCCAACTCCTGAGAAAGTGTGGTGGCAACAGCGTCACTGTGCCTCACAAACTGAGCGGTGGTGTGCAGCCTGGTGTTATCATGCTCGTAGACATCCAGGTTGTCGTAGAGGGTGAAGTGAGCTCCCGCTGAAGTGATGTAACCACGGGGGATGTGGCGATAGATAGAATCGTCAAACCCCCAGTAGTCAGCACGGAGGACGGTGAGACTCACGTAAGCTGCCTGCTGCACGGCCATATCCACTGTGGAACCTACTGCCTCGTAGCGGTGGACAACGCTCATGCCATCATCTGATAGAATGTAGACGATAGCCTGGTAGTAGGTCTGGTCAAACTCTCGCTGCTGCTCGTAGACCTGGTACTCTGGTGCCCAATGGAACCCCAGATAAGTGACCATGTCTCTCAGCATCTCCGGATAACCGGCAGTGCTCTCACAGCGAGTCATCCGAACCACCTGCGGGAAGAACCTGAGATCCATCTGCAGATGATCGGGGAAGTTTTGATTAGACGCCGGTAGAGAACTGAAGTGGAAAGCAACAACAAGGTTCAACGGACGAAAAGAATGTTGAGAAGAACAGGATATCGAAGCAACAACGGGAAACACGAGACCAAAACTCCTGAGGTACTACGGAAAAAAAACCATCCGGGCTTCTAAAGGATCAATATCTACTGCTTAAGGAAATAGAGGATTTGCTTCCGGGGCTTACACGCCTCCGTTCTCAATCATGAGTAGGCAACATGATGAATCATGTCACAACCACCTCCATTCCTATGGTCTAGTAGATATAACTATCCTAGAGAAACCAGGATTCGTGAAATCCTAACTTGAAAGTTTAGGTGAGAAGGGAAAACAACGTTGCACTTCCTTACCAGAAAAGGGTGGGTGGGTGGGGAAAGAAGAAAAATGGCAGAATTCCTACTCTCACGTTTTATTTTTCCTATATAGCTACAAAATAGTTTCTAGACTCAACTGCGACCAGTAAAAGGGATCCTACAGGCAGACAGGCTCTGATACCATTTGTCGCACCCGGACTTCTAGGGGATACTCACCGTACGAACTGAACAGTATTTTGATTGGATTACGGGGCTTACCGGCACCCGCATCTCTTACGAGTAGGCCAACACTTATGTGTGACAACCAATCTTTACTATTCACCGTCGATGTAAACTATCCCGTAGAAATCAGGACACTACCATTGACGTACTTCATACCATACACACATGGTACGTCAACGGCTTTGAACAAGATGATAACATAACATATCTCTAAGACACAAAAGATTGAAATAAGTTGCAACTGGCCCTCACTAGGGAAGAGAATAGCAAATACAATCATCTAGAGGACACATGTCCCAACATAGCATCATTACAACTCAGCGGAAGCATTCAAAGGGTCTGAGTACAGACAAATCCAAATAGGCTTAAGAAGCCGGGAATGAAAAGAAAACGGAGCCCATCCACGATGTCTCGGATCCTGCCCGGGTCCGCTAACTACTCGTCAGTAGCCTCGTCAAACTCCACGTAGTAGCCGTCACCTGGATCCTCGTAAGCGTAGTCTGCAGAAACCACAGCCCCAAAGGGGTCAGTACATAAACGTACTGGCAAGCAAGACTCACAGTTCACCAAAATGTAGCCCGTCAACACCAAGCACAGATGCCTTGGGATCAACGGAAGAAAAGGGTATAAAAGATGCTGCACCTGGCTGCACTAACCAACTACAGAACATACTACAACTTCCGGGGTAACAGAAAGAGATAAGATAGCGTATCGTAACCAACTATAGCTAACCACCAAACAAACCCATCCTGGACCTCGCCCCTTATCCAAAGAAGCAATCCGAGGATAACTCACACCGTTGGATTGATGATGGATCAAATTGTTGTGTCAATAAGCCTATTACTAGTCAAGTTATCATTAGTTAGGTGTAAGTTGTTCTGAGTACTTGTTAGCCAGTACTTTCACCAAGTTAACCATAACCGCGGAAAACACGGCTTCTCGAGAAGATTTATCCCTGCAGGGGTGCACCAATTTGGCCGTACACATAAGAATAACTCGCCAGATGGGAAGGCCTTTCCCACCAAGCGGGGCACTCAACACAACTCAACTCTTCTTCGCATCAAGCCCAAAGCACCACGTGCTGTGCGTGCGCGGCTAATCGAGCCCCACGAAGAAAAGGGGACCCTCATAGCACTGGAAGACCACGCCGCCCTAAATGCCGACTACAAAAGTTCCACCCTGGCCTCGGGTTCGTACCTGCATATGCGTGCATCAAATGGAAAGCCCGAACTAAGTGTTGTGATTTGGACGAGATGCGAATCGAATCAAATTGAGGGGGGCGCCCATACACGCTTCCCACATGCGGATAGTGCACTCATCATGGATCAGTAGACAAGACCCTTTTCCTATTAGGGTCGACACTAGCAGGCCTCAAAACCACGCCGGGCCTCCTGCCGGTGCCTTATCAGCAAATTATTATTACCTCAAATTAACAGGTTGTTGTTTAACATCGAGCCCCAGAATATAAGTAGATATGATAACAGAAAGTACGGATAACAGACTCGAACAAAACAACCCTAAGCATGCTAGTAAGACACGGGCTCAACCAATGGGGTGATAGGACTGGAGGTGTGGCAATATCAGGGTTTAGGGTATCATGTGATAGGTTCGTAACAGAAGCAACGATACATAGGGCTAGCAAATATAGGCAACGGAAAGTATCGGTAACCAATGTTGAAGGAACACAATGGTTCATGTGAGTGATAACTTGCCTGCAAACCCAGTAGCCGGGTACTGAGCTAGATCCTCAGAAGGGGTGTCGTAAAGATCGTCGGTATCAACATCGTCGTCTATCCGAGAAGAAGCAAACAAACAATACAGGAAAATAAACAATCAATAACATGGCATAGTGCACAATCATGGGATGATGCATGTCAAGTTAACAGATGCATCAAAATAACCTAATTGACATGGTAACACAATTTAAATGGACACATATGCAATTTTGAGTTGCATATGAAAAGCCCATGGATTTTTGGTTAGATTATTTGTTTTCCAACTAGTCAACAGGTGCCAGTGGTTTAGTATGATGCATGCATGAGGAAAACAGCAAAATAACAACATTAGAACCAATTTAAAATAGGGTTTACCAATTAAGAATTTTATTTATTACTTTAGGGAATTATTGGTGCCTTAAAGGTGACACACAAGTATTTGTTGTTTTCAACCATTTAAATTGTTCAAAACAAATAACTAAATTCATATTTGAAAAGATCATGAAATTTTGGGTGGATTACATGTTTCAAATATTGAAAAAGGCATTAGGGGGAACTTATTATGACTTAAGCAAAATTAAACAAGTTTTAAATGAATTTAAAACAAGCATGAATTTTATTTGAATTTTACTTGCTCAAAACATAATTTCAAACTCATATTTGAAAAGTTCATATTTTTCTAGTTTGAAAACATATTTTTCATGTTCAAAAATAATTTATTTGGGGCAAGTTATGATTTTATCAAATTTAAAGTAATTAAATAAGGATTAAATTATTTAGGCAATTTAAATTATTCAAACCATGAAACAAATTTTATATTTGAAAATGGTATTTGAAATAGCATTGAAAACATATTTTATTTGCATGATTTGGATTTATTATGAATTAGTTATGGAATTTAGAAATTTGCATTTGAATTAATTGAATTCAAATTTGAATTGCATTTTGAAAATTCAAAACAGTACACAAGTGGCATAGTTGGATAGACAATTAAATTTAGAACAATAAACATATTTAACTTTTATTTTTTAGAGTTATATATTAAAAGTTATTAACCAATTAAAATTGAGGACTAATCTGTAATTAAAAAGGTTCTATTTTGAAAACAGAAAAGTGCAGAAACTTTTATTACTGCGCTGCTGTCTACCCCTAGCCACTGCCCGTGGGCCAGGGGCCAGCGTGGCGTGCCTTGCGCGCGCGTGGCAGAGTGAGCCACTGATGTGTGGGGCCTGCCCGTCAGCGTCGCGCGCAAAAAGGTGTTGGTTTTAATCGAGCCGCGAGGGATTCGATCCCTGCACCTCGCGGGCGCGCACACGGCACTGAACCACTGCGCTGTTGCGTACGTTCTGTCAGGTACCGCGACGCAGGGAGGATAACCTTACCCTGCGAGATAACTGAACCCAAACGCGCGATTACTGAACTTCGTCAGAGAACCATCGCTGCTCGCCGGCGGGGAAACGGTGGTCGTGCTCGCGCTGGTGGTGCGTGCGTGTGCTGGACGGATGCGGTGGACGTGCACTGTGCCGTGCGGTGCAACAGAGGGATGAGAGGGGATGAGACAGCACGGTGGCTCACCGGGAGTTGGTCGCGGCTGCAGAGCTCGGTGACGAACTCGACGGCGACACGGCTGTGGACGGCGGCGAGGGCACCGTGAGTCTCCGGGGCTGCGCGGGTGTCTAATCGGTCGAGGGGAGAGTGGGGTTTCGGTTTCAGTGTCTAGGTAGGTAGACGGGTGACTGCTGCGGTGGTTATCATCGGAGTTCAGAGGGGAGAAAACTCCGGCGAGGGGATCAGAGCGAGGGAGGTGGCCGGGAGAGGGCAGACGGCGGCGGGCTCGAGGGGGAAACAGCCTCCTAGGGTTAGGGTTAGGTGGCGCGGAGCCCTAGGGGGGATATATAGGGAGTACGGGGGCGGGATCGCCGTCGGGAGGTGGCCGCGTCCGCCGTGGCGCTCCGGATGGACGCTGTACACGAGGGTGACGGCAGATTAGAACGAGGAAAAAAAAACGAACCGTTTTCTTCGGGGATAACGGGCTGGGCTGCGCTGCGGAAGAAAAACGAGGAGGAGGGAAGGAGAAATGGGCTGGGCGCAGCCCACTCGCTGTTGGCGCCAAAACTTTGAAATTTTTATTTCTCCTTTCTGTTTTTTCTTTTGCTGAAAAAGAAATTGGAAGGAAAAGATGGTTTTTTGGTTAGTGAAAAATTTGGAAAAATTAGGGGAAGTTCAAAAGGCCATTTTGCAAACAGATGTTAACTTTTATTTTCAAAAAGTTTGAAATTTGTTTGCTGTTTGAATTTAAATCAAATTTGGGTGAAATTTTAATATTAAATGATCATTAATAAAAACCAATTTTTAAATAGGGTAACCCCTATGTTAAATTATAACCCATTGATCAAAAGTGTTTTATAATTTGCATGGATTCAATTGGTTGCTGTTTGATGCTTGAATTTGGAATTTTAAATGTGTTTTTGGAATTTAAATGATTGATTTAAAACCATCCTTTTAATAAGTGATCAACATGGAATGAAATGAAACAAAAATGGTTGTTTTTATTTGTGATTTTTATTTCAAATGTTGTAACAGAGCAAGTATGAAACAATCGTTTGAATAAGGTTTGAATTTGAATTGGGAAAACAGGGAAAAACAGATGCATCAAATAAGAAACAAATGCAAACAGAATGAAAACAATATGTTGTCATGATGCATTACTTTAATAAACATGCAACAAACATTCTAAGGGGATGGTTTTCATACTTGGGATGTTAGATATTGCTAATTTTTTTAATGTCCATGAAAATGGTTTAAAGGAATTCCATATAATTGTTAGTTCCCGTGCAAAATCATGAGGGAATCTTTGATTCAAGGGGTCACATTTTTGTAGGAGCTCCATCCATCGAAATTTTACTTTAAGAGATTGATCGAATATAAATAAGAATGGAATATATATAAAAAGTTCTGTAAGAAACCTTGTACTTCATGTTACAGATGATTTTCCATGGTGAATATCTTTCACAAATTCTCATGTTTTTGTTGCCGATTCTTACAGTGTTTAATTTACGATGTTGTAAGGACAAGATGGCGCCTACAGGGAAAGGATTGAATAAACAATTTAAAAAATCTTACAAATTTAGCTTTAACCTATTGCATCATTAAACCAAGATGGTAATTTTCAAGCACAAATCCTAAATAAGTTAGGCTCACCTATGTGCACCAGCAACATATATCTCAACAAGATTGGAAAATTACAAGAATAAGTTAGCAATTCAAACTTTACCCAAGATATATCAAAAGTCTCAAGTCCTTGAAATGTAAATGGGGCATGAAATAACCGTATTTCCTGGAGATCGGGTATCCACCGATATCCTACACTCCATTGGAGAAGCCATGGCAAACCAAGCCCACCAAATTTTCAATCGGACCTAACCATCTTCTCCAATGACCTCAATCACACATCAATTACGAGATCTTCCATAATGGATACCTTCTTCTTCCACCCGTATATAGCGTTTAATAAAGCCTAAGTCGAGAGAGACGCAAATCAAATCTTACGAGGATCTTTGGTATAAGAAATGTTCATAAACATTGACGAGACACGCAGATGACAACTGGCTTGTTGTGGCTCATAGTGGGTCATTCGCACTCACCAAAACCTTTGGTCAAGTCCTTGTGTCAAGTCGGCATCCTTATGCCTATGACAAGTGGAACCAAGTCATCAGTCGACTTAACGCATTACTCAATGTCATATTCCAGATAACTCTATCGACTAAGGAAACCGAGACCAATTATCTTATAGAAAAATAGTTACAAAGTTGAATCACACATTCAATAATACATGTGAAGACACATAGTTTAACGATTACATTTTATGTTATAGATACATCTTGCTGAGTTGGCCTGCCGAGTCCAGTTCTAGGGCACTGACACCAGCCGTTCAGTCTCATGCTGGTCGTGCGGAGCAACAATACGAACCGGCATCCCGAGCTAGACGGAGCTCTTAGTGCTCCTTTCTACAACCTTTGTCTAGATACACCTTACATTCAGGAACGGAGGGAGTAGTGTTTTTCTCTGGATCACAACAAGGTACCAAACATTGATCTTTATTGATTTCTCAACCTTAATTGATTACTATATCAATTTGATTTGTGATATATTTTGTACCCATGCATCTCTGCAATGTTGGGTCCGCCTATGATACGCCTTTAATTATGTTATATAAGCTTTGTTGCCTTGTGGGTACCAGATATTATTTCTGTTTCAGAATGAGATGTGTCTACGCAGGATTAGGAAAAAAAAAATCTACCTACATTAATTTGCAATATCAGCGGTTAATTGCATTTGCATTTATGGGATATTCATTATTTTCCTTTGGTTAATAGCGTCGCATTGATTATGTGCTCTCCCGCCGTGATAATGCACATTGCGCCCTCCTTTTTCCGTATTTTAAGTTTATCTACTAATTTGACAAATAATATTTGTGTCACTTTTGTTATAAAAATTGTAATATCAACAACGTTGTTCGAAAACAAATTCAATAGTATAACTTTGTTCCATGATTTATTATGTATTTTGTTGCTCAAATTAATAGTCAAAAATATACATTGAAAACTGCATAAGCCACCTAAATGATGATGAAGGGACTATTCACACATATGCATATTTCATTATATTCATCTAGTCCCTCTGTATCGAAATATAAAATGTTTTAGCGTACAGATTTACACTAAAACATATCTAAATACATGTTGTCTAGAAAATACTAAATATATCTTATATTTCGATAGGGAGTAGTTTTTTTTAGATGAATTTCATCTACTAGTTAATACTAATGTCGTATTGCTCTCTATTGAATGTGGTGGTGTAATTGCGAGAACCACTCCACTAAACGGACACTTGTCTCACGACAGGACAGCTAAGCCAGCACCTGTGCAAGCACCGTCAGCTATCTCTTCCTATTTAACACACCCAACTCGATCACTATCACAACACTGCAGTAGAAGTCATCAACAAAAGGCCCTAAAGCCTAATTGCACCTTTGGTAGCAATAGTATGGAGAACGGCGCCGGCGTTCCCAACGGGGTAGCTGGGGCGGCCACGGAGACCCCGGCAGCGGTGGCGGCAAGCGTGGTGCGGGAGCAGGACCGTCTGATGCCGATTGCGAACGTGATCCGGATCATGCGGCGCGTGCTCCCTCCCCACGCCAAGATCTCGGACGACGCCAAGGAGCTGATCCAGGAGTGCGTGTCGGAGTTCATCAGCTTCGTGACCGGTGAGGCGAACGAGAGGTGCCACGCGGAGCACCGCAAGACCGTTACCGCCGAGGACGTGGTCTGGGCCATGGACCGCCTCGGCTTCGACGACTACGTCGGTCCACTCACCGCCTTCCTCCAGCGCTTGCGCGAGCGCGAGGCCGGGACCGGCGGCGGTGCTGCTGCATGCGACGGGCGCGCCGGCATGGCAAGGGCGCCGTCCCGTCAGCCTCGTGCGGCCGGAAGCGGCGTGCAGGTACAGAATTATCAGCCCATGTACGCTGCCCCGGCTCCGGTGCAGGGCTACTCTGTGGCCATGCCATCGCCACTGCAGGCTGTCGTCTCGCCGTGCGTCGGCGGCTGCCCGGGCCGCCAGTGCGACGCGGTGGCTCGGGATGGAGCGTATGGCGCGGGTAGCAGCGGCCGTGGAGGCTGTGGCGACGAGGAAAGCTCGTCGAACTCGAATGGCGTCCTCCCTGCAGGCCCGCAGTAGCAGAATTGTCACGGGCCAATCCGTAATCTGTGCTTAATTGCCAGCCATGTTTTTTCTTACAGTAATCGCTGCAGCAGTTTCAGTTTCAATATAATCAACCAAGGATTCCACCGATCCCTCTCTATTGTTCTACACTTTTATCACATTTTTCTCGCGTTCCATGGATGACGACTCGTAAGTACGTCTTCTTGACCGGCGGTCAGGCGCGGCGGAGCGCAAGCTCCGATCGATCGGTGTGCAGAGCTTTGCAAATTAAAGTTGAAGCTCGATCTGTAACACGTCATATATTAAGACGTCGCATTTACAGGTGATAATCTCTCACTCTCTACATGAACTTACGTATGTGTGTCGGTTACCGAAGTTGGCCTTCAATGTACTGAATTGGAGCGACGTACGTAGAGACGTACTTCCCTGGCTTTGACCGGCGATGCCATGTTGGCATATGTAGCGCGTGCAGCCCGTGACGGCGCACCGATGGGCGCGCGGCGCAGCAGTCGCACGCGGACAGCGCGAGCGGCATGTATTTCATCAAGAAATTAAGAAATGAAGAAACGAATAACTATAGGCGCTGACCGTCCCCTTGGGATCCGATCCTCCGCCTACGGAGCCATCCGATCGGAGGCTGCTGAACCGCTCGATGGCCGTCTTCCGTACCGTTTCTCTGTGTCGTCTTCTTCCACATCCCAAAAAGAGAGGAAAGAGAAAAAAAATCCCCAATCGCATGCATCCTAAGGAACCACCAAATCCTCGCACAAGAAGCGGCAGCGGCGGCGCTAGTCCCGTAGCGTTGGCTCTTGCCCAACACAACGCATCGCTCCTCCACCCAATCGACACAACTTTCTTCTCACACGCTCATGACCGCACACGGCGACGCATCATCTCACCGACGGGAGGGCTCACCTGGACTTGCAAAATGAACAGAAAAATCATCCTAAGATGCAAAAATTCCATAGAACGATTGTAGCAAAAAAAAAAATCATTCTAACGAGCAAATCCATAGAACAATAATAGCAAAAAAAATCATCCTAAGCAGCAAATCCATAGAACCGAGAATAGCAAAAAAAATCATCCTAAGAGGCAAAACCATAGAATGATAAAAGCAAAAAAATTCACCATAATAAGCAAATCCATAGAACGATAATAGTAAAAAAAATCATCCTAAGAAGTAAAATCCATAGAACGATAATAGCAAAAAATTTCATCATAAGAAGCAAATCCATAGAATGATAATAGCAAAAAATTTCATCCTAAGGAGCAAAATCCGTAGAACGATAATAGCAAAAAAAAAAATCATAAGGAGCAACTCGGGGCGCCGGCCTTGAAGCAACTACGGCGTGGCGCTTTATAGCTCCACCGTTGACCATCTGCAGCACTATTGATCGCCGCTGCTAGCAGCGCCGGCCAACCTGGTAGCAACGCAGGCAGAGCCAGGCTAGAGATGGGGAGCGGTGGGCGGCACGTCGGGTGGGAGAGGACTGGGCAGCGCGTTGGGCGGAGGGGGAGCAGTGGGTGGCGCATTGTGGTGCTCGGATTTCTTGGTGCTCTGATTCCTTTGTGGGAGGTAGGAGAAAAAGATAAACAGAAAAGGGGGCGGAAGCGAAACGAGTGGACGGGAGGGCTCGCAGCGAGGCGATAAGGTGCGTGGTGGGGCCGCTCGGAGGGATGCGTGGCAATTGCTCCGTGCGGAGGAGGCGAGTGGCGGATCCCCCGGATGACTAGTAGGCTTTTCCATAAAATGCAATTGAAAACAAGAAAAAGAAACATAAAGGAGAGAGTCCAATTGGACGTATCATACCTACAAATCCCGCATGAGAAAAAGGACTCCCGGGTCACCCCGCACGATGGGAGCTCCCGAGGACCTAGGATCCGATCTAGAAGACCGTCGCCTGATCCCCCCACCCACCAGCCAAGACATGGTTGTGGAGACGGTAGTGCAGGGATGGCCTAGCCATATTCCGTTCATGCTGGAGGTGCGCTTCCTTGTCCATGCAAGTGGAGGTTTGGCAGTGGGGCAGCGGCGCTCGTGGCGCGACGGATTGAGTTGTGGATGTGGCTGAAATTAGAGGAGTAGCAATGATGATTGGAGCCTACAGCGTTGAGGAACTTGCTTGGAGTTTCTGGATTTGTAGCAACGGTATGTAAGCGGGGGCGATAGCACATGTGAAGTTCATGGTCTTACCTTTTAGGGTAAATTTGATTTTATTTTTGTTTCCTTAGTATTAATGATTTATGTATTATGTTTATTCAAAAAATGCCCCCATGATTTAAATTTTGGTTCCTCTTGCACTCCTGATTTTTTTTTCATATTCTCAAAAAACTTGTTCCAAATATTTGTTTCATTTAGTCTGAAATTGTTTTTCTAATTTTAGTCCTAAGTTGTTCCGTAGTCTTCTGTTCCCCCTTAATAGTCCAGATTTGTTTCATGTGAACTTGTCCCAACTAGAGTCATGATTATGTTCTACGGGTACTAATTTTTGTTCCACTTAGTGCATAATTGTGTTCTGCTAGATGCCATTTTTTTTTCTTGATCTGTTACATATTTTTTGTTCAGACTAAAATATTGTTCTTATATCTCTTCCACTACTCTAAAAATTATTGTTCGATGTTTTGTTCCTTCTTTATCTTTTGTTGTTGTGTGCATCCGTCATGCCTTTGGGGCATTGTGTTGTTACAGATGCTATGCTGGGTGTAATTGTTACCTTCACGATATTAATATATAGTATTTACCGGGAAAAAAGTTGTGTACTTCTATCTATCATTGGGTTGGACTTAGTAAAGACAATGGAGAGCGCGCGGGTGGATGACAGTCAACTTGGAAATCCCAGTAGTCAATTGCCCAAATGGCCCGCTTACACTTCTCGTCGGATACTTTTTTTTAAAACATCCACACTTTATTTAAATAGGCTTTTCCTTTTGTATTGATAAAGGATTAGCAAACATTGAAGGCCAGGGCCAAAAAATAAAGGGCCATTGAGAGACAGAAATAATTAAGAGATAATATTCACTAGATGTGTAGCTCCCGCCAGAATCCAACTTTTGCTCATGTTCTTTATCTTCCTTAAAAGGGTCGATGGCATTGAAAATATGTTACAAATCCTGGCATTCATCTCCTTCCATAACTTCCAAGTAACCGAGGAGATAGCCGACTTTAAATCTTTGATATGAGCAGTCGGCGTTCTAGCCAAGGCATGCCAATATTGTAGAACCATGGACCTACCCGAGCCAATATCATGCATGCGAGTTCGCCAAAAGATCCAAGATGCTGCCGCCTACCAAATGCGTCTGGAATACCGACATTCGAAAAGGATGTAACGGGCTGGCTAGCACCAACAGAGCTGACATCATGGATTAGGAGTCCAATCCCGAATGCAAGGCGGTCTGAAGTCCCTAACCTATTCTAAACTGCCAGCAAGGTGAAGAAGCAACATTTAGGCGGGGACCAAACTTTCCAGACAATTTTGAAAGGAGAAAGTAGTGGATTACGCAAACTTGTTTGTTTCTTTCCTTATTTTGGGTGAATATTGGTCACGTCATCGATCCATGTCCCGGTTCCTCCACCAACAACAGTTTAGCACACGAAAAAGTGCTTCTTCCACATCAGATAATATTTTCTTCCCTATATTTTATTTATTTTACTTATTTATTTTGTATCCCGTTTTTATTTCTTTTTTCGTCAGTTTACTTTTCAATAATGGTTCTGTTTTTAAGTGATGCTTCTTTTTTCTCATAATATTTTTCCAATCGGTTTGAAAATTTTGTTTTCATGTAGCGCGTTCATTCTTTATGGCTATATTTTGTTCCACATATAATTTTTCTTTGTTACACCTATGTTGGACATTTGTTTCTCTTGATCTAGTATTGTGCTCTTCTAATAGTAGTGATTTTCTTCTCATGTTTTTAAAATTTTCCATGTTTGGACTAAATATATTTTTCCCTCGTACCTGTGATTTTTTCGCATGATCTAAAATTGGTCTAACCTTTTGGTTCACTTAATCTAATTGTTTCCCTCTATAGTCAGATTTCTTTTGAGGTTGCTAAAATTTTGTTCCACCATGTCCATTTTTCTTCCTCGTGTAGTCATGATTTCAATATGTTGGTTCAAATAATATATTCCACTTGGGCTAGTCATATTCACTCGTGATTCGGTTTGGATATGCTAAATTTGATTTTATTTAAAGTCGGTATGTGTTGCGATGGCAAAACTTTTTGAGGACAAATGCACATAAAACTCACAATGGAAAAAATGCTCTCTCAACTGTGCATAAAGTTAGAAGACGGAGACTCAACATAAAAGTAAAAGAAAGTCCCTTCGCAGAGGGAAGCATGGATCACTCATGTGCCAGAGCTTTTATTTTTTTTAATAGAGGTATTAAAAGTTTGACACACCTCCCATCCATCTTACACAAACCATGGCTAACCGAATCCTCGGGTGCCTGCCAAAAATCACATACCATGGAGGAGTATCTATATTTTGGGAGATGTATGCAAATGTCAACGAATGGTAAACATAAAATACAATACGTCACAAGCCAACTAGATTTCAGAAGAGCGACTCACATATGAAGGACGCAACTGGTGTAGAAGGTCACCCCTGTTTCTTTTTTGTTTACACAATTATGGTTTGACTGATAAATCAGGGGCAAAATAGTGAAGAGATTTTGTGTGTATTAATTTGGGGGTGGGCACCCCGCTGCCAGCTTTTCTATAAATTGTATAAGAGGATAAAGCCACTAGTCCAGGGTGTGAAATCCAATCAACAAGTGAGATAAATATTCTCTATTTTCGTCCTGAGGAGCAAAAACAGGAACACAAAGCAGGAATAATTTTGAAGGTTTTAAAGGTAACACATGAACAATTTACTTGGAGTGGCAGTTAAATACCACATGTAGGTAGGTATGGTGGACACAATGGGAAAACTTTGGTTTTAGGGAGTTGGACGCACGAGTAGAATTCCATACTCAGTACAGGTGGAGGCTAGCAAAAGACTTGGGAGCGACAAATCAAGAGAGCATAATAGCCATAATCATGCATAGAGACATAAACATAATTAATCAAAGCATAAGTGGTACCACAAGGTCAAAAAGTAAATGATCATAGAGGCTATTAGTGACTGGTTCATAGTCATAAACATGGTGTGAGCATGCGCCAAGTCAACCAAATAAAACATTCAAATGAGAATACCACAAATTTATGCTTCAATATGACAAGAACAACTTATGATTCTTTCAATGGCACATTAAACACTCTCAGCTATTTGAGGCTAATCATGATACTCAATAACCACAAGTCTTTAAAACTAAAATAATATCTAGCATAATATGAAAAAGTTCTAGCCATAGTCTATACAAGCTTCTACTTGCACCGTTAAAAAATCTACTTCAAGCAGCAGTTTCTTTTCCCAACAAGCACGATACAAAATATGTTTTAACAAAAATTATCTACATGCTACAGCAAGCAAACATGAGAGTACTCACATAACACGACTAAAACTAACAGCTCTAAACAAGAGATTCAATAAAACAAGAGCTGAACAGGAATTTTTGCAGTAACTAGAAGAAAAACTAAAAATACTAGCATAGCAAGTATTCAAATGAAAAAGCGGAGCGTGTCTCTCTCCCAAACAAGGATTCTAGGTCCAATGATATTATTGAATCAAGGAAAACAAAGGAAAACAAAAGGAAACAAAAAAAAACAGACGCTCCAAGAAAACTTCATATGATGTGACCGAATAAAAATATAGCCTCACGAGAAGTGACCTGATAGATAGTTGATGAAGAAGGGGATGCCTTGGGCATCCCCAAGATTAGATGCTTGAGTCTTACAAAAATATTCTTCGATAAACCACGGGGGTGATACGTCAAAAACGTATCTCCTTTTCCGAACACTTTTCTTATTGTTTTCCTCTAAACTTGTGTGTTCTGAATACAACTAACACGGACTAACGCTGTTTTCAGCGGAATTACCTTGGTATCTTGTTTTTGTGCAGAAAAATCAACTTTCGGGAAATTGCCCATAAAAGACCCCATTGATGTTTTCACTCCGGAAGACCCCGGGAGCCAGAAGGGCGCCGGGAGAAGAGCCACAGGGTGGCCACACCCCCTGGCGCCTCCCCTAGGCCGCGCCAGCCTATGGTGTGGGACACCCAAAGCCCCCCTCAGACTCCCCTTTCGACTAAAATGCGAGGGGGTTCATCATATTCCACAGAAACACAAGAGAGCGCCACCGCCATCCCAATTCTTGATTCGGGGATCAGAAACTCCGTTCTGGCACCCTGCCTCTCCATCGACCATCCATGTTTCCCCCATCCATGTGTGAGTAATTCACTCGCTGTAGGTTGAAGGGGATGGTAGGGATTGGACGAGATCGTTCTAAAGGGGTCGTTGCACAGAAAACAAAAAAATTCCTACGCGAGAGACACCCGAAAGGCCGAGATCTAATCTAGCAGATGAAGTGCAACAGGCAAAGAGAGAGTCTTAAGAAGAACATACCCTCGAAGAAACAAAGCGTTACGAGATCAAATCTCGTTGTTGGCGTAGTCGTACTCACACCGATCCCGAGAGAGTGAAGATGTGCACCGCAATCCGGCGGTGCCTCCGTGATCGGTCACACGTACGATTGATGACGACCTCCGTTCCCTCGATCCAGCGGGGCGCGGAAGTAGAGGATCCCTCGGAACTCAAGTAGCACGACGGCGTGGTGGCTGTGAAGAATCCCATGGTCAGGGCTTCGCCAAGCCGGAGACCATGGAATGGAGTACACTACAAGAAATATGCTATAATGTGACTCTCAATATTGGTCACCGAATGGTCACGTACGATCAAATGTGACCTTTCTGTGACCAAAACCAGTTGGTCAGGTTACGGGCGTCGCAATTGAACCAATGTGACCTTCTATAGCAAAAATAGAAGGTCGTGGACACTGTGACCAATTGTTTTGGTCGCTCGTACTCTCGTCAAGCCACATCAGATCCAACGTGGCAAATCTGACGTGGCATAGAATCAGCCCAGTCCATTTTAGCCTTCTATATGGGCCTAGCCCAATAATTTCAGCCCATTTACGTTTTTTTTTTTTGCTTGATTCCTGGTAGATGGAGCGATTCAATGTTGTTATTCCTGGGCTTTGGCCCTTTAACATCTATTTAACTTTCAAATTTGGGCTTTTTTCAATCCATTTCTTTTATACATTCGGCCTTCTAGTTCTTTTTTTTTCTGGAATCAACAGTTTGGGTCAAATGTTGATTGGGCCATAACGAATTCTTTTTTACACTCGACCTTTCCGTGTTTATGAAATCAACAAAGTCAAAATTAATTGGGCCTTTACATCACAACTGCTACAAACACAGTACACGTTCCCAGTTTCCAAATATATTTAAAAATAATACATGCACGTAGCATTACACTGCAGCAATGAAAATTCTACAGTAACACTGCAGGTACAGCTCACAAAACTGGAGGTACTAACTGATCGAATACAGCTCACAAAACACAGCTTCACAGCCACAAAACTGGAGCTTGACAGACACAAAACTGGAGGTACTAACTGAATCGAATAGAGCTCACTAAACTGGAACTAAACAGTCACTGCAGGTACTAACTGAATCGAAACAACAAAGCTCGGTGCCATAGCTGAAACATCCGCAATACACAGCCGTCCTGCAAATTGAAAACATAACAAGGTTAGATACATAGCAGGAAGCAAATTACAAAAGACACATGTAGCTGACAAAAGGAGAAACAATTGACAACGAAAAGACAATAACAAAGCTGGAGTTCATATCAAGTAAGCAAGCATTGCACACAAAGACAATATAAACAGCTTCCGAGATGGTGTAAACTAATTCAGTTCATGATGTCTCGGTTTCCGAACATGGCAGCACCAACTAGTGCTCAGATTCCTCGAAATAATCCAGGATTCTAAAGTAACAACTAGCAGAAATAATTAGTGCTTAGATTCAAGGAATAGAACACAAAACATTCGAAAATTGAATAAACCAGTATTTTCCATATTATGTCTTTATTGGATCTAGATATACACCACATGGACATGCTACAGCCAAGTACATGCTACAGCCAAGTACATCTACTAACATCTTGTAGTGTACTACCATGTGACATTGCCATACATGTCAAATCTATTTCTACAAATAGATTTGATGCGGTGTTTTTCTAATACAGAACACATGAAGTCAACCTATATGTACAAGCAAGCAAATGAAATGAGCTATCATAGTAAAACACTACGATTACAACAGGTTTGCTCCATTACAGCACACTACAGCAGAGGGAAAGCGAGGAACTTACACAGTTGCTGGGCGGCGCTGCACGAGCGTTGGGGGAGACAGGAACCCGTCGATGTAGTCTGAAGTATCCGCCACCTGCGTACACGGCTAGCGCCCTAGTCGACCCGTCCTCGGCGTTCCCGAGAGTATCTTGTGCTACTGCATCACCAACGCCCTGAAGAACCAGCATATATGGTATAAGCATGTAATAATTGAATCGTCTTAAATAAGGATGCACATCAGTGGTCTCAACCCCAAGTTGTGCAAAAGTGCAAGAGACTCTAAAATCTCACAAGAATGAGTCATCCATATGAATGGTGTACAAGCTGCATATAACACACAGGAGTACCATGACAGGTAAAGCCACAGAGCACATCACACACTTTCAATGGTAACATAACACAGGAGTGTCACGACAGAATAATGACTCTATGCTTAAGTGATATGTGCCTCTCTAGAGCATAATGCTAGTGACCCCTGTATTAAAGCAGTATCAGCATGTAGTCATTCATATAGGCATTCATATAGGCATTGTGCAAGAGATTCTAAACCCTCACAAGAATTAGTCATTCATATAGGCATTCATGACAGGTAAACCCCCACAGCACCTCACACAAACTCCGTGATAATGAGCAGAGATTTGCATGTCTAGAGTCTAGTTCGCTGAAATTTGTTGAATCAGGCAGTCAGCCTATAGAGCATCACAACTGTTCTGCTTCGCCCACAGCAACGGACCATGATATCCTAAAATAATCACTAATTACAGAGGCTGTAAGAACTGGATACTGGTCTCAGTGGCTTCTGACTGTCTAACAATTGGCGGAGGAGCAGGTCCAATAATAGAACAAAGAGGAAGTTAGGGTCGCCTTTCATACCTGTAGATCTCAGTGGCTGAGCCGATGTACAGGTGAATCGATGTAGTAGTTGCTTCTGGTCTGCTTGCCACTGTCCAAGACCACGACGATGACGCTCGATGGTGGAATACCACAAGATCGATCTTGACATGTCGTCCTCCCTTTGTGCGTCGTCGTTGGCGTGCAGCAGGAGGTGTGGTAGGCCGTTCTTGATCTCGTCGTCATGGTCTGCAAGGGAAGGAGACGGAGTAGGAGCATGAGAGGGATGAAATGGAGGTGTGGGGGCAAGAGGATCTGATGGTTGCAGATGAGGTCGACGGCGACGGAGTTGATCTCCTCGCGCGTAGAGCCCTCCCACTAGCTCGGATGCGGTCACGCGACCTCACACGCGCGCCACGAACCGGCCACTCGACGGGGCACCGCGCATCGAAGGACGCACGCGCACGCCATCGAACAAGCCAGCATCGACGAGGTGAACGCTGGGTGGCGGCGCCTCTCTCGGCGGCGGCTTCGTCGATCTGAATCGTGAGAGGGAGAGAGATCAGAGGGGGTCGACGGGGTGGGTGGGTAGGGCTAGGCGCGGTAGAGGGGAACTTCGAGGACGAAGAACTCCGGGCGGCTTGGTTGCGGAACTACGGCGGCGCAATCGGGATGGGATCTGACGGGAGAGAGACGAGACGAGAGGAGAGGATCTGGAGATGAGTTAGGTTTAGGGTTAGAGAATGGGAGGGGGGCGGCGGCTACGCGCGGGTTTATCCTGTACGCACGCGCTCCCGTCCGTCGGATCAGAATCGGACGGGTACGGTTCTTCAGCCCATGTACTTTGGGCCGTGGGAGATGGGCTTAGCTGGGCCGCTGCTGGCTTGCCTCGCCTGTTGGTTTTTTTATTAGTTTGTAGAAAATAGATACAAATATTTTAAATAGTTTGAGGCACCAAATACAGTTCAAATTTTATGAAAATTTAGGATCGATGAAATTTCCATATTTATGCATGTAATTAATACATCATAATTTTAAATTTTTATTTTTCGTTGAATAAAAAAACATTTTCCATTTTCGGAGTGTCGAAAACGGGGTTTTTTGTGAAGCATGTACCAAAAATATGTAGCAAAATTGTACCACAAAAAATTATAGAGTTACTAGTCCATATTTTATCTACATAAACTTAAATTACTTCCTCTAAAAATATTTCAATCTACCTCTTTTGAAAAAGACAATTTTCTGTCGATTCAGCTGAAACCGGGCCAAATTTGAACTATAGGTGCCTTGTAGTTTTCTCTTTATTTTTTGCAAAAATCATTTTTAGGTACCCAAGTACCTATTTCAACATAGATACACCAAGAGTTCATCAAGATTCAACCCCTAGGTACGAACGGTCATGTCCCCCGTTTTAACCGTTTTCCGAAACCGGCTTAGAAAATTCCAAAAAATTCAAAAAAGCTCGAAACGATGCAAGATCTTCGCGTGGTGTTGTTATATATGTCCTAGTATCCACCAAAAATAATAAACTTGGAATACGACAATTTGGTGGGAAATGTGTTCACATAAATGAGCTATCTCGTACGAAGATTCATGGCTTTCGGGCGAAATGACGGATGTTTTGGCCACATCAATGGAATAGTTTGTTTAAATGTGACCATATTCCACACAAAGGTGCATATTGGAACAACTAACAATGTTCACGAAGAAAGTTTTATTTTTCATTGAATAAAAATACCATTTTCCATCCCCGGAGTGTCAAAACTGGCTTGTTTTGTGAAGCACATACACAAAATATGTTGCAAAAATGTACAAAGTAAAATTCTAAATATATTATGTCATGTTTTATCTACAAATAACAAATTTACTGCCTCTCAATAGCTCAAAATACACCTCATTTGAAAAAGACAAATTTCCGCCGATTTAGCTGAATCCGGGCCAAATTTGAACTACAGGTGCCTCGTAGTTTTCTCTTTAATTTTTGAAAAAATCATTTTTAGGTACCCAAGTACCTATTTCAACATAGATACAACAAGAGTTCATCAATATTCAACCCCTAGGTACGAACGGTCATGTCCCCCGTTTTGACCGTTTTCCGAAACCGGCTTAGAAAATTCCAGAAAATTCAAAAAAGCTCGAAACGATGCAAGATCTTTGCGTGGTGTTGTTATATATGTCCTAGTATCCACCAAAAATAATAAACTTGGAATATGATAATTTGGTGGGGAATGTGTTCACAGAAATGAGCTATCTCGTACGAAGATTCATGGCTTTCGGGTGAAATGACGGATGTTTTGGCCACATCAATGGCATAGTTTGTTTAAATGTGACCATATTCCACACAAAGATGCATATTGGAACAACTAACAATGTTCACGAAGAAAGTTTTATTTTTCGTTGAATAAAAATACCATTTTCCATCCCCGGAGTGTCAAAACTGGCTTGTTTTGTGAAGCACATACACAAAATATGTTGCAAAAATGTACAAAGTAAAATTCTAAATATATTATGTCATGTTTTATCTACAAATAACAAACTTACTGCCTCTCAATAGCTCAAAATACACCTCCTTCGAAAAAAACAAATTTCCGCCGATTCAGCTGAAACCGGGCCAAATTTGAACTACAGGTGCCTCGTAGTTTTCTCTTTAATTTTTGAAAAAATCATTTTTAGGTACCCAAGTACCTATTTCAACATAGATACAACAAGAGTTCATCAATATTCAACCCCTAGGTACGAACCGTCATGTCCCCCGTTTTGACCGTTTTCCGAAACCGGCTTAGAAAATTCCAGAAAATTCAAAAAAGCTCGAAACGATGCAAGATCTTCGCGTGGTGTTGTTATATATGTCCTAGTATCCACCAAAAATAATAAACTTGGAATACGATAATTTGGTGGGGAATGTGTTCACAGAAATGAGCTATCTCGTACGAAGATTCATGGCTTTCGGGCGAAATGACGGATGTTTTGGCCACATCAATGGCATAGTTTGTTTAAATGTGACCATATTCCACACAAAGATGCATATTGGAACAACTAACAATGTTCACGAAGAAAGTTTTATTTTTCGTTGAATAAAAATACCATTTTCCATCCCCGGAGTGTCAAAACTGGCTTGTTTTGTGAAGCACATACACAAAATATGTTGCAAAAATATACAAAGTAAAATTCTAAATATATTATGTCATGTTTTATCTACAAATAACAAACTTACTGCCTCTCAATAGCTCAAAATACACCTCCTTCGAAAAAGACAAATTTCCGCCGATTCAGCTGAAACCGGGCCAAATTTGAACTACAGGTGCCTCGTAGTTTTCTCTTTAATTTTTGAAAAAATCATTTTTAGGTACCCAAGTACCTATTTCAACATAGATACAACAAGAGTTCATCAAGATTCAACCCCTAGGTACGAACGGTCATGTCCCCCGTTTTGACCGTTTTCCGAAACCGGCTTAGAAAATTCCAGAAAATTCAAAAAAGCTCGAAACGATGCAAGATCTTCGCGTGGTGTTGTTATATATGTCCTAGTATCCACCAAAAATAATAAACTTGGAATACGATAATTTGGTGGGAAATGTGTTCACAGAAATGAGCTATCTCGTACGAAGATTCATGGCTTTCGGGCGAAATGACGGATGTTTTGGCCACATCAATGGCATAGTTTGTTTAAATGTGACCATATTCCACACAAAGATGCATATTGGAACAAATAACAATGTTCACGAAGAAAGTTTTATTTTTCGTTGAATAAAAATACTATTTTCCATCCCCGGAGTGTCAAAACTGGCTTGTTTTGTGAAGCACATACACAAAATATGTTGCAAAAATGTACAAAGTAAAATTCTAAATATATTATGTCATGTTTTATCTACAAATAACAAACTTACTGCCTCTCAATAGCTCAAAATACACCTCCTTCGAAAAAGACAAATTTCCGCCGATTCAGCTGAAACCGGGCCAAATTTGAACTACAGGTGCCTCGTAGTTTTCTCTTTATTTTTTGCAAAAATCATTTTTAGGTACCCAAGTACCTATTTCAACATAGATACACCAAGAGTTCATCAAGATTCAACCCCTAGGTACGAAATGTCATGTCCCCCGTTTTAACCGTATTTCGAAACTTACATGTGGATTCAAGAACAATCTTGTCATAATTTGAAAATTCAAATTTTAAAAGTAAGTTTTAATTTAATCATTTGAAAACAATTACTAATAGTCTATAATGACAGAGGACATTTTTATAAACTTTTCAAAATTTATTTGGTTAAAATTGGAGTTCAAAATCACAAGTTATAAACAAAAGTAGAAAAGAATAAAATGAAGAAAAAAAAACTGGCCAAGGCGACCGGCCAGCCCAGTACAGAAGCCAAACGGCCCATCGTACTAACCAAACCAGACGGCACCTACGGGCCATTGGCTTAGTGGGCTGAAGAGAAAAATGGGCTGAGTTCCTGTTTAAAAATAGCCATGCGGGTAGATGGACACCAATCCGTCTTGGCTCCTTTGGTTACCAGCCCTTGCGGAAGTGCAGCACGTACCAGGTTCGAGTGCCGGCGGGGGCACTTTTTGCGAATTATTTCTCTTGCGTTCCTGTGCCATGTTTGGTAGGTCCCGCATGTCAGGTCGCCCTGTGAGTAAAGTCAAAAAAAAAGTGAGTGCGACGTGTCATCGGCACATATTTGACACATCATCCTCTGAGTAAAGTAAAAAAAAAACGAGCCCCACATGTAACATGAAAAAAAAAAACGAGCCCCACATGTAACATGACACGTAAACGCATATTTGACACATAGGCGCAACTCAGGTATACACGTAGGCAGATATTTGACACATAGGCGTAAATCAGGGACCGTGACCAATTTAATTGGTCTCAGTCAGTCCAGAATAGAGAAGCAAACCCCTGTTATTCGTATTATGACCAACTCATGTACAGCTTTAGACCCTCTTGAACAATTGGCTCGAGATATGTGACCAATTTTTTCACGGTCACCGATAGAAGGTCACTAGTTGACATATTTCTTGTAGTGGTAGCGGGTGGAGAGGAAGTGAGGTGGGCAAGTGTGTGTGAGAGAGGGATCTCATGCCCTCTATTTATAGGAGAGGGGAGGCAGCCCAAGGGGGTGCGGCCAGCCCATGGAGGTGCCCCCACCTCTTCCCTCATCATGTGAGTGGACACTCCACTCACATCCACTCATCCTTCCTTTATTTCCCACTTAGAAAATCCAAGAGTTTTTCTTTAATAAATAAATAAAACATTTTTATTTCTTTATTTCAGAATTTGTTAATTCTATTAACAAACATTTGCATATAGAACCTCGAATCATTTTTTAATTCTATTAACAATCATTCGACGAAAAACCCCTTGAACTATTTCAATTTTCCCCAAAACAATTTCGGTGTTGCTCAAAACATTCTTCGTTATTCCGTATCCACTCAAATGCGTCATCGAACTTTAAGTGTGTCACCCTACGTTTCGCAAATAAGATAGACATGATCGAGACTCCTCTCCGATCAATAATCAACAGCGGGATCTGGAGATCCGTGATGACTCCTATATATTCAACGATGACTCTAGTGATTGTGTGAAACATCAACGTCGTGAACTATTCCCTTTGTCTCGCGATATTGTACTTGCCCGAGATTCGATCTTTGGTATCAACCATACCTTGTTCAATCTCGTTACCTGACAAGTACTCTTTTCTCGTTTCCATGATATGACATCCTTGTGATCATATCACGTGCTTGCTAGCAGTGTCGATGTGATATCACCTAGAGGGCCCAGAGTATATCTCTCCGTCATTTGGATGGACAAAACCCACTCTTGATCCATGATCCTAAACTAATACTTTCCGAATACCTAACGACACCTTTATAGTCACCCTGTTACAGTGTGACGTTTGATGACATCAGAGCACCCTTCCGGTATCAGTGATTGACATGACTCATGGTCTAAGGAATAAGTTACTTCGTATGTTTGATATAACAATGTAAACATAATGACTTGATCGCATTGCTATATTCACTTTGGGTATATGTTCATCACATCATTCTTATAATGACACGACCCCGTTATTAACAACATCCAATGTTCATGATCAGGAAACCTTGATCATATATTAATCAACGAGCTAGTTAAAAGAGAGGCTTTACTAGGAACTATTGTTTGTTTATTAAACACACATGTATCAACGTTTACGGTTAATATAATTCTAGCATGAGAAATAAACATTTATCATAAACAAGGAATAAGATAATAACCACTTTATTATTGCCTCTCGGGCATATTACCTTCACGTTCATGTAATAATGCCATGATTGTTAGGGCATAGTGCCTAGTATCTTCTATTAGTGCTATTGACATTGTTGCAACTTGTTATACTTAATGTTTGCCACTTTGGGACCGAGTGACATGATCTCAGATCTGAACATGTTATTGAATCATGATGATAATTATTGTTTCTTGATCATACCTGCAAGTTGTTTACACATATCATTGTCCGGAAGCCGAGGCCCCGAAGTGATAGAAATTGGGACAACCAAAGGGTATGGATGTGATGTGAGGATCACATGTGTTCACGGAGTGTTAATGCTTTGCTCTGGTGTTCTATTAAAAGGAACACCTTAATTACCAGTACTTCCCTTGAGGCCCCGCTGAAAACAGGATGGTAGGACAGAAGATGTTGTGCAAGTTCTCATTGCGAGCACGTACGACTATTTACGGAACACATGCCTATGGTTACTTAGTGCTTGGATGCTTTATCTTATTTATCTGCCATGCCCATGACTTGATCATTATATGAACTATCTTATCCATGCAGCACCCATTCATCTGTCCCTATGCCTACAATATTTAATCCTGTTGTTTACTTCAATCACTATTGCTGCTGTTTTCATACTACTGTTGTTATTATTTCACTACTACTGCTACTATAAAACTGTTACTACTGATAAACCACTGCGAACTAGTCAACTTTCAGGTGCAAGTGAATTGACAACTCACTTGTTAAGGCTCACAAATATTCTTTGGTTCCCCTTGTGTCGAATCAATAAATTTGGGTTTTACTTCCCTCGAAGACTGTTGCGATCCACTATACTTGTGGGTCATCAAGACTATTTTCTGGCGCCGTTGCCGGGGAGCATAGCTTTATTTGCGAGCTCACCGGAGAGTACTATTATCTACTGCCAATCATTCATCATGGGTAAGACTCGTGATGGAAGAGTTCCTATATTACCATCCACTACAAGAAGAGGTACAACTCTGAACACCTCTGTTGCTCTTGATTCACCGTCTGTTATGAGAAGTTGCTTACACCACCACATGCTACACATGCTACTTCTGCTGAAGCTGAAAATACTTCTGATACTTTTGATGATGCTTTTAATGTGCTTGACGAGAGTGGTTCTCTCGGTCCTTTCTTAGATGCCACTATTGCTAAAGCTAAAAGTATTGCAAACACTTAAACTCCTGATAAAAATCCGGTTACTCCTGGTTTTTCACCTGAGTTTAGAGAAAACCCTAGTGATGATTTTGATGATTCCTATATTGAACTTAGTGATAATCTTATTGATAAAATACAATCTATGAATGATGAAGATGTTGTTATACGTCTTATTAAAAGTCGTGTTGTTAAATATAAATCATCTCCTGATGCTAAGTTTTCCACTTCTCCTGTTAATATTAGGGATAAGGATTATGATTTCTCTCTTGATTTATCTTATATATCTATTTTTGAGAAAGAACCTTTTTGTGGTACTGAAAATGAAAGTGCTATGAAACATATGAATGAGCTCTCCTCTTTGAGTAGTTTATTCTATGATGATCTTAAGAAACGTGTGTAAGGTCCGCCCCAGAACCACTGTTTAAGGACACCTCCGATATGCATACATTCACGATCCCATATCACACCAGTCGTGAACAACATATCAAGTTGGTACACATATACAATACCCATTACACTATTGCATAAACACTTACAAAGGGGACATGGTCACATGAACAAGTCTACACAACTGCCACGCAGGGCAAACACTCAACACACACAACGGAAGACTAACACACACAAACGTAGTAGAGCCCAAGTCACGCCTTAACCTACAGGCTGCTGACCTGGAGACAATCCTAGTTTGCAAGGCCATCAGCTTCGTACTCCTCTTCGTAGATCTCCATCTGAGGCTCCTTCTCATAGTCTGGAAAGTAAATACCAGGGACGAAACCAATATGAGTACAGTTGAATGTACTCAGCAAGACATCCATCATGTAGCTTACCCGAAATGTAAGGATGCTTATAGAGTGGAGTAGGTAGGCTATACAAAGGGTTCACTAACAATGATATATGTAAGACATATCATAGTTGATTAAAAAAATCTCTATATCTTTGTTGAAGAAGATACTTCAAAAGAAAATAATATAGTTTTTCTTTCTCTTGTAGATATCACATGTACAAGAGGCACTACTAGGAAAAAGCTTACCCGTGACGCACCAATAGTCTTATCCGTGACGCACCAGGGCGCGTCACGGCTATCACGCCGCGCCTATTGGTTTAGCCGTGACGCACCGAGCTGGTGCGTCGCGCCTATTAATACCCGTGACGCACTGTGGCGGTGCGCCGCGGCTATATCTAGGCACGTCACGCCTAACTGAGGAGGTGCGCCACGGCTAGGAATATTGGTGCGTCACGGCTAAGTAATGCCTCCACGGCTAAGTTACTGGGTGCGCCACGGGTATGAACTTTCGCGCGTCACGCCTATCCTCCATGGTGCGTCACAGGTATCCTTTTTGGTGCGTCACGGCTATACTGTGCTGTATTTTTTTGAAATACGCAGTACTGTATTTATACAGGTATATACACAGCTCAAATACAGAAGAATATCAGTAAACAGAATGTATCAAAACAGTTCTCTGACGAACAAATGATATATCATATACTGCTTAGAATTCCGAATAGCTACATCAAACAGGTTATTATGAATACAACAAAGTGTTTATCAGAGTCAAATTGATACAAGTGACCTACATCATACGGTTAATCATCGGGACCGATTACATCGATCGATGATGCTTCATCATCCTGACAAGTGACCTATCTAGTTGCCGATAACCTAATCATCTAACTAGGAACCATAGCATGACGAACGAGGCGACGGCGACAAGAGCGGCTGCGATGGTCTTCATCCACTTGTTGTTGTTCTTCTTCTTCTTTTGTTCCTCCTCGAGATGGATGAACCACCTAGCTTACGCCGCCACTCTTGTGTTGTAGGATTTGTAGGCATTCCCTTTGAACTTGTTCACCTGCTCGAAGCAGTCTTCCCAGTGATCGTAGACTCCTGGAACCCTGCCTCTAAACAACACGTAGCACCTCGGCATCTGTAATGACAAGAAACAAAAACAAAAACAATAGTTTTGAACATGTCTGCAATAGTAGTATTTATTGAAGAGATCGAACGAACATCACAAGTAGGACCGCAATAATAAAATGCAAGATAATCAAGCATTGACATAATTGAGCATCAGTTATAGAATGGACGATTCATAACCGTAACGATGTGTGCCTCATATTTAGGGTGGACACATACAAGCGGCCGAAGTGGTGCAGCTGCGCCAAGTGGGATGCACAAGATCCTAACTTTGTGAAAATCACAAGGCGCAGCTGACCACCTGGGCCATCTGAGTGTGAACCAACTCTTTTAATCATCGGCATTTACTTATTCAAAAGATCGAACGACCATCACAAGTAGGACCGCAATAATAAAATGCAAGATAATCAAGCATTGACATAATTGAGCATCAGTTACAGAATGGACGATTCATAACCGTAACGATGTGTGCCTCATATTTAGGGTGGACACATACAAGCGGCCGTAGGCGGTGCCGCTGCGCCAAGTGGGATGCACAAGATCCTAACTTTGTGAAAATCACAAGGCGCAACGGACCGCCTAGGCCATCTGAGTGTGAACCAACTCTTTTAATCATCGGCATTTACTTATTCAAAAGATCGAACGACCATCACAAGTAAGACCGTAATAATGAAAAGAAAGATAATTAAGCATTGACATAATAAAGCATCTGTTACACGATGGACGATTCATAACCCTAACGATTGAGTTCGACTAATTTCGGAAAATGTAGCAAGCCTTACAATAGTTCTCACTCCTTCTGACTCATCCTCCCAGGGATTACAACGGGACAGCCCTCCTGAGTGATGAAGGGCCTGTCGTCACAGGCAGTTGCTAGGTAGGTATCTATGTCGCGGTTCGGCATGTTGAACCGGCAGTAAAATGTCCCACTCTTGTTCACCACTTCATGAACGATTTTCGTGGCAAAGCACTTCTGGATATCATATATCTCTTCTCTAACCTTGTCACCGCCGACCATCGACAAGCGGGAGGCCCATTGTTGGACTTGACTAGGCAGGGTAAGGAACTGTTGATCCCGTACATACGCCCGCATATGATGGAGGACATAGTAGGTGTCTCGGTTACTGCCCGCCGGCTGCTTGACGCACGCGAAAGTCGTCGTGTGGGTGAACACCCGAGCGCCGTGAACGACCTTCTCCCTAGTGATTTTGCCCCCCCTTGCGTGGTAGCCGGTGAGAGCATTATCCAAAACTTTCTTCACGTTGGAGTAGTCTTTCTTCACCGCACTCCCTGAGTCGAGATACGTGGCATGCGAATGACTGATGCAAATGCAGATGAGTGTGCATTGTGTATATCTGCGCGGAACAATCCAAACAAAGTGTTGGAAAGGAGCGATGAAAATCTAAAGAAAATCACTTTCGATTCGGCTAATAATATTGACTTACCCGGAAAAGTAAGGCACGAGGATGTAATCCTTGGTCTGGTTCGCCAGCATGAAGTCCCAGAGATATGTCGACGCGACTACCTGGTTCCCAACGCCGCACAACACGTCGTGGAGCATGTAGAAGGGGTCCGCTATCGCGATGCCCGGTGTATTATCCCTGATGACTTGCACCGCCAGACTGATTGAGTATAGGCGGATCATGGAGTAGTGCAGCGGATTGCTATGGAACATATCGAAGATGTCCGAAAACCGCAGTACTATCCTATCCGCGCCGGTTGACTCGACGAAGCCCAAGTCCTTTGGCACCATGGCAATGAAAACCGGGTATGATGGATCCTTGGATTCAAGAAGGCGCGATTCAAGAAAAAGAATGTTGTCATGCAAACTCCGCATATCCCCACTTGCGGCCTTGAGCTTGCTCTGGCTAAGCATAGGCTGACCAATCACATGCATCTTCGTATGCTTAGATGTAGGTGGGCCGTCCTGAACACGGAGCGGCACCTTAGCAGGCTGGCTCGCGGACTTTGCGGCCTTGGATCTAGGTCCTCTTTTCCGCGGCTTCGGCGCTTTCGGAATGATCTCCTTCTCAATCTCCTCATTAGCCGCCTTACGGATTGTGCTAGGGCTGAAAATAACTCCACCCTTCGCACTTTTCTGAGTCTCGGTGCAGGGGCCGACTTCTGGAGGCGTGTCTTCCTGAGAACCGAAGAGACGCTTGCAATTGGATTTATCCGCAGGAGGAGCCTCACCACGAGCCTCCGTGCTATGGTAGGGTTCTTCTGGAGGAGGAGCAACGTAATCTCCGCCATCAAAGTCATCAGCGATGAAATCCATGGCATCAAGATCAACGTCATTCTCCTGGTCTTGTGCCATCTCCATGTCACGGGTAGGCGACGGCGCGGCGACGGTCTTGCCATGGCTCCGCTTCGGAGCTTCTAGAGGGGTTGTCTTCGAGGTGGTGCCTCGCGCCGGTAGTTCTAGAGGCGATGTCTGCGGGGTGGCGCGGGTGGCGCCCCTCTTCCCCAGGCGAATCTGGCTCTTCGGCCATTCCATGTTCCAAGGTATGCACTGGAGCAGCGTCAGGGTATCGGGGTCATCTTCTTCTTGGTAGGGTTGAATGGGAGGCAACAAGTCGTCGTAGCCCGCCAGGACCCGAAGCAATCGAACTCTATATACGTCTTCGCGCATCGGCCTGTTGTGGAACCTGCGGGTTGACGGTTGAACGATCATACCCACAGCAATATCCTTCAACACGCCGTCCACTGTGTGTAAGAGAGTGCATGGAACGTCGTCGTTCTGCGGAAAACATACAGGGCGTCAGAGATGCCAGAATAAGGCAAAGGAAGATCGACGCTCCAACGCTTAACTATTTACCTGGCTGGCGAGGGCGTCGAGCTCCTCTAGTGGCGAGGTGCCAACGACGACGGCGGGCGTGCTACTGTTGACTGGCGAGGGAGAACCGGCGGCGGGCGTGCAACCGATGGCCAGGCGGCGGTTGTTCGTTGGTGCACGCTCTTCATTCGGCGGAGGACCGCCCACTGTGGGCGTGCAACGGATGGTCAGGCGGGTAGAGGCGGGCGGAGTCACTATCGGCGCCGTGGTGTAGGCGGGCGGAGTCACAAGTGGGTCCGCCATCGTGGCGTTGGCCGGCGAGACTCTGGACAAGTCTCTTGAGTTTGCTGCCCTGCACGCTAGGCACCGGGCACGGCCCCACTCGACCTCCTTCATTCCATCGAGTAACCACATCGTAGATGGTAGGCAAAACGCTGCCCATTTGTTCTGCCAAAGTTGTTTTGACAATATTAGGAATATCGGCAACTTTGGCCTTGAGGTCTGCAATCTCGCGATCGCGGGCTTCGTCACGTTGGATATCTTCGATGGTCCTCTTTCTATTCCTTCTCGCCTCCCTGGGCTCCTTGAAGTACTCTCTGAGCTTCGTCGTCGTGCCCAGGCCACAAACTCGGCCACCTGAGGGCCTTTTGTGCTTTTCCTTCCCCTGCGTCACGTTCACCGCCCTATTTAAACTGTCGTCCCACGGGCCGTGCAGCCTCGGCATGGATGACGAGGTTCGACCACTTTCGATTTCTAAGTTCTGCACAATTAGCGTGAACCGTTTAGAATTCCACCAGTACACTATAATGCAATCGACTAGATCGTCGAGAGCAAACTAACTAGGGTGGTGTATTTACTTACCAAGTTGTCATACAACGTCTTCACCTTCTCATCATCGGTAGTATACTCATTAGCTACCGGGTCATATGTAAACCGGGCCCTGATGAAGTTTTTCGTCCGCGGCGAGTACTTTGCGAGAGGGTCAGGGATGCCCTGTTCTGCATGTTTGGCGTCCTCCTTCTCCCAATTGGGAATCGCCGCTCTGTAACCGCCGCATCCCAGTTTGTGGGAACCAATGTTCAACTTCCGCATCCTCTGCCCCCAATCAGCGTTAGCCTTGGCGACTTCGCTCTGGCAAAGTACCTTGAAGTCCCGGAGTTCAGCTTCGGTGATTCTCGGCTCACTCGCTAAAACATCCTGCAGGCTATTTTCGGGGTCCAAGACCTTAACCTTCACCCGGTGTTTCCAGTTGGCCAAGGCGGTGTTCATCTTACCAATGGCGCAGTGGTTGACTATATTCCCCGCCAGATTGTCGTTATTGTACTTAAACGGCTCGTCTGGCGGATGCGGGTACAAGTATCATCCGTGCAGCTTTCTAAAGAGAAGAACCTGATAATGTTCATTCTCTTTTTTTCTTAGATCATCGGTTAAGATCCTGACAGTGTCCCGGACAATGCAACCAATCTGGTTGCCGAATCCTTTGACCACCGCCTCGGGCGCGATTGGATACCCAAAGCTATCAATTTCCGTGATCTCTTCACGGTAGGTGCGGAGAGTGTTACTTTTCCGTTTTCTCGTTGCCGTCCTCTTCTTCTTGGCTTAGCTACCATCATCTGTCTGACCGCCGGCATCAGTGGTGTCATTTCCGCCGGCGGCGCCACTAGTGGTATCACCGGCGCCACTAGTCGTGGCGTCATCCTCCTTGCCACCGCTAGTGTCCGCGTCAGCCCAGGCATCCGCCGTCGGGTCGTATTGCTCATCTTCTTCGTCGGTGATTTGCCAGAACGGCTTAGAACCGCCGGCCTCGTCGTCGTGTGCCATGTTCTAAAGGGGGAAATTATTGGTTAGTCTAAAGGAAACAAAAAATCGACATACTACTCGATCACGGGAAAACGGCTAAGTCCTAAATTCACGGGAAAATTTCGGCATGACCTTTGCTAATTTTCTAACAATAGAGTGCCCGATTCTCGCCGAAACGGAAATTAATCAACATTTCGGCGAAAATGGGCAACTCATTTGAATTCCCTGCAAAGTTTTAAACGGCTCGATGGCCGGACAGATTACCAAATGTGGTACCAACACCAAAAGTGGTACCAGCACCAGCACCAGCACCAACACAACACAACACAAGCACCAACACAAGAAAACATCAGCAGAACACCTTCAAACACTTCCAGGGTTTGTTATCCAGAAGCCAGGAGAAGCTTGCAAGGATCTGCACAATGAACATAAAGCATGTGTTGATGCTGACAGGCATCTAGTGCATCCACAGCGCAGAACTGAACACGAGCCGTTCAGATACAGGTTCAGTACTATCAGTTTGGTACCTGCAGATAGCTCCATCTCCATGACAGGTTTTAATTCAGATTACAGGACCGTTACTAGTTCGAATGGTCGATTTCATGGGATTTCGGTTAGGAGGAATTGTACCGGTCGATTTCAATTTCACCTAAATCTAGCTCCAAATTGCTGCTAGTACTAACAACTCTGATGTGGCCTTACGCGGATTTTGGTTAGGAGGAATTGTACCACCAGTATCAGTTTGTTTAGCTGCAACCACCTGGTTGGCTGTATGCCGATAGTTTCAGCACATTTTCATGGACAGATTTAATTCAACTAGAAACCTATCTATCTAGCATACTGTATAAGTGCTATGATAGCGTGGTGACCCATCGATCAGTTTTGAGTGAAACTACCTGGTGGTATGTGCTTCAAATTTTCGACATACTAGTACAGTTTTAGCTACAGGTTCAGATACATCCAAGTGACGTCTGACGCCGGTAGCCGTCAGTTTTAGCTGAAATCGGAAGAAATTTGAAGCGCAAGCTAGAACTAAAAGTTTTGGAAGTTGGTTTGTTTGAGCTAAGTGGAATATATACTACTAGTACAAGTTACCATGGCATATTCCTCTTCCTCCTCACTTTTTCCCCCCATTTAATTCAGAATTATTTCTATTCTCGAGCTTGGTACAAATAAACATAGTCCACTCTACTGAATAGAAGATACTTCAAATCTCACTAACTTTAAGCATTGGAACTGAAACATCAATCACACATGATTCTGTTGGAATCAAATCTACCGAAAACAAAATAAAAGTTCTTCCATTTCGTTGTTCACGCAGGTACAATGCACACTGTTGAACAGCTAGCCCACACCTAGGGCCAGTGCACACGAAAAGCTTCATGTTTCTTCCATTTCGTTGTTCACGCAGGTACAAGAACAGGAACAAGAACAAGAACAGGGCAAGAACAAGAACAGTGCAAGCAGCTGAATAAGAACATGGCGGGAGGGGAGGAGGAGGGGTCTTACCTAGGGCTCGCTGTAGTCGTTCACGCAGCTGCACACGGCGTCGTGGAAGGGGAAGAAGCCGTCGGCCTTGGCGGTCATGCAGCTGCACACGGCGTCGTGGAAGACGGAGGCCTTGGCGCTCCTGTAGGTGGATGGCGGCGCGGCTCCTCGTCCTCCGGTGGCTAGGGCAGCGGTGGGCGTGCGGTGGCTAGGGCGGGAGGGCAGCGGTGGCGGACGGGAGGGGACGGTGGCTAGGGCAGCGGTGGTGGACGGGAGGGGACGGTGGCGGCGATCGATGGAGACAGAGGGGGAGCTAGACGGGAGGGGACGGTGGCTAGGGCTAGGGCGCTGGGCGGCGGTGGCTAGGCCGTGCGGAGGCGACGGTGGTTCTCTTTCCAGATCGCGAGATTGGATCGAGGAAGAAGCAGAGGGGAACGGTCCCGTAAGTGTATAGAAGAGGATAGCGGTGACGCACCGAGGGGAGGTGCGTCGCGCCTAAAGTACCCGTGGCGCACCAACTAACCGCTCGTCGCGCCTAAGCTATACCTGACGAACCGACGAAAAGTGCGTCGCGCGTAAGCTAACTGTGGCACACAAGACGTAGGTGCGCCACGCCTACCTGCAGTATCTAGATAAAAGACCTGCGCGTGGGTAGGTATCAACAACTCATACTTACCCCAGTGGCTAGTGCCCTTCCTGCCTAGCCTCCCACAAGGGTTCGACTACTGTCCACCCCCAAATTTATTTTATTTTTATTTCTTACAAAATGATTCAAAATAAATCAATATATAAATAAATATATACATAGCAAATTATAGTAGATCAACACAGATGTAAATATAATGAAATTTGCAAAATCGTTATAAATGCAAAAAATCTCAAATAAAGTGTTGATTAATTTAGAAGTCATAAAATCTCAAATATTCTTATTACATCATCTTAATTTTGTCGAATTCATGCACACACACGGCAACATAATGATTCTTGTAGCTCTAGCTAGCGTTTTACAATTTTCTTTCCCTTCTTTATCGCGGTTGAGTAATTCAGTCCCGGAACACCGTGACTTCTTCGGTGGAATGGGCGACCCGTAGGTAGCGTTGTCCTGCTTCTTCTTGTTGTGTATTTCGTTCCATCGTCATTGTCATCTTGCATTTTCGGGTCGCCGTACTGGTCAAAGTCTTGCTCGTTGGCTACTCCATCCATTCCGATGATGTTTCTTTTGCCTCTCCGCACGACAACACGGCTAGGCCTTGTCGGGTCAGTAATGAAGAAGCATTGGTCCACTTTGTTAGCCAAGACCCATGGCTCATTTTTTGCGGTGACATTCGTGCCGGATTTGGCTTCAGGTATCACCATGGTGGTGAAATATTGTCCTTCTTTCCTGACGCTCTTTGCCCATGTGACACGGAACATTGGCACCTTCTCTCCGCAGTAGTCGAGTTCCCATATCTCGTCGATCCTACCATAGTATCTTTCCTTGACGTCACCTGTTAATGATTCCATCGTTACCCCCGAGTTCTGGTATTCGCAGTTCCGGTCCTTATTGGCCGTGTAGAATGTGTAACCATTGATATCGTATGCCTGATATGTCATGAGGTTATGTGCGGGGCCTTGTGACAATGTGAGTATGAGTTTTTCTTCTTCAGAATAAGGCGTCTCCGGTTGATCGGTCATAATCTTCTCCCTGAACCACTGTGTGAAATGGATGTTGTGCTCTCTGATTATTTCTGCTTCGGTCCTATGTTGTCCCCGGTCACTGTAATACTTCGCGATTAGCAATTTGTGCTTTTCCAACCAAGGATCGACCACTGTTAGATGTTGTAGCGCGACTAGGTTTGCTCTGTCAAAGTCGTTGCGTCGGCCCTGAAAGTCGACATTCATTTCGCGCTGGCCCTCGCGGTGTCCCCATCCACCGAGCCTGCCAAAGTGCCTGTTTACGGGCAGACCAGGGTTCTCATCTTTGTCTAGAAAATTCATGCAGAAAGAGATGCACTCCTCTGTCAGAAAGCCCTTGGCAATGCTTGCGTCTGGACGGGCCCTGTTGCGGATGTATCCTTTGATGGAACCATTCATCCTTTCGAACGCCATCATGGAGTGTAAAAACGGCGGCCCGAGCTGGATGATATCATCCACGACATGGACAAGGAGATGCACCATAATGTCGAAGAATGCTGGCGGGAAGTATATCTCAAGCTCGCATAGTATCACCACGATCTCTTCCTGTAGCCTTGCGAGTTTTTTCACGCCAATCGACTTTCGAGAGATGACGTCAAAAAAGTTGCAGAGTCCAAACAGCGTTTCGCGGACGTGCTCGTCCATTATGCCTCGAATTGCAACTGGAAGTATCTGCGTCATCATCACGTGACAGTCGTGAGACTTCATTCCGCTGAACTTCTGCTTTGGTACGTCTAGGTATCTGCTTATCTTCCCCGCATAACCGTAAGGAAATTTGACTCCAAGGAGGCACTTGAAGAATTGGTCGATCTCCTTCTCGCATAGCGTGAAGCATGAAGGGGGACAGTAATATTCCGTCTTCTTGGCCTTTTTGCCCTTGAGGCGACCTTCCGTCCCATCTAACATATCGTCATCGTCATCGTCATCATCATCCGGTTTTCCTCCGTGGAGCTCGCCCCTGATATTCAAAAATCTCAAGTCGTTCCTTGCTTTCGGCCCATCTTTGGTCCTCTCCGGCATGTTGAGCAGGATGCCAAGCAGACTCTCGCACACGTTTTTCGTGATATGCATGAGGTCAAGGAAGTGGGGTGTGCGGAGAATCTTCCAGTACCCCAGGTCCCAGAGAACAGACCTTGTTTTCCATACACCCTCCAACGGCGCCGGCGCCTTTCGCTTCTTTCCCGGCGCAGGGCACTCTTTCCAGTTCTTCAACAGCTCGTCGATTTCCTCGCCGCTCCTTTGACGTGGGGCTCTTCGCATCTCAACTTCATTGTTGAACAGATCTTTGCGTTTTCTCCACGGGTCATCCTTGTGAAGCCACCTTCGATGCCCCAAGAACACGGTTTTCGAAGACCCGGGGTTTCTCTCTAGCTGGAGATACGTAGTGTCATCCATGCACCTAACGCATGCACAGAATCCGTGCGTCACCTGCCCCGCGACATATCCGTAACCGAGGTAGTCATGCACCGTCGTGATGAGCGCGGCTCTCATTGGGAAAAACGTTTCTCCATAGGCGTCCCACGTATTGGCTGACTCGTCCCATAACGTGGCTAGCTCCTCTTCCAACAACTGGCCATACAGATTGATGTCGTTACCTGGTTGTTTCGGCCCTTGAATAAGCATACTCATCTGTATGTACTTCCTCTTCGAGCACAACCAGGGGGGTAGGTTGTATATACATACAAACACGGGCCAGGTGCTATGGGTGCTGCTCTGGTTGCCAAAAGGATTTAATCCATCCGTACTCATGCACAACCTGATGTTCCTTGGATCGTCGCCGAATTCGGGGTATTCGATGTCTAGCGCCTTCCACTGGCTAGCATCTGAGGGGTGTGTCAGCATCGTGTCATCATTCTCCGGATCGGTTCCATCATGCTCTTCTGGCTTCTTCCTTTCCGAGTGCCATCGCATGAGCTTCGCCTGTGTGGGGTCTGCGAAATACCGCTGCAGACGGGAAGTTATCGGAAAGTACCACACCACTTTTCGAGGAGAGGCCTTCTTCCCTGTCTTGTATCGAGTTGCGTCGCACACCGGGCATATGGTTCTCTCCGCGTCCGCGCCCCGATAGATGATGCAGTCATTAATGCAAGCATGGTATTTCACGTGAGGTAAATCCATAGGGCACACGACTTTTTTCGCCTCCTCGATGCTCGTTGGACACTTGTTCCCCGTGGGAAGACGGGCGTGCCAGAATGCCATGTTCTCATCGTAGCTCGCATCGGTCCATCGGTGTTTTGTCTTCATCTCGAGGGTCCTTAACGTTACGTTCAGACGGGTATCCTCGCTCACGCATCCTTCATACAATGGAGTAACGACGTCTATCTCCAGTTGCGACAACTTCGATTTCTCTCTAGCAACAGCTCTGGTGTTGCTAGTCTCCTTGAGAAGCAGAGCTTGGACATGAGGGTCCCGCACCCAGTCCGACGACGATGTCACGACATCTTCATCATGATGTCCTTCGTCTTGATTATGATCATGTCCGACATCTTCATCACGATTTCCTTCGTCTTGATTATGATCATGTCCTTCATCTTGATCATTATGTCCTTCATCATGTCCGGGCGACTCTTCATCTTCATCACTTGTCGGGTAAAGAGTGTAGCCATCCATAAAACCACGACGGATAAGGTGCGACTCCAAGTCACCAGAATCGTATCTGATCAAGTGTTTCAGTTTGCATCTTCGACAAGGACATCTTATCTCCGTCATGCTATTTCGAAACATTTCGTCCGTCGCATGTTTCATAAATCTAGCCACGGTGCCTGTGCTTATATCCATGGTTGCCTACATAGTAAAAAAAGATCAAATGAAAAATTAATTAGAATCAAATTACGTAATATATGGATGATACATGCATGGTCGTCGACGGAAAAATTCGGCATGACCTATGCTAAAAATAGGACATTCTCGGAGTGCGTGGTCGCCGAAATGGAAATGAATCAACATTTTGGCAACACATGTCAACTCATTTTTAAGACATCCACAAATTTCATCAAAAATACGCAACACAATTTCGCATATGTATATATGCAACCATATGAATCTTTTGTGACGACGCACGGCGCCGATACCGAGCGAGATCGATCTATGAGAGATCTAGCGAGATCAACACACATACATACAACACATATACATATCCCTCCAACAACTCACCAACTATAGATCTTGCCGACACGAGACCGAGAGAGTACGTTTGTATGTGGCTATAGGAAGTGAAAAGATGGAAGGGAAAGTGGTAATAAAGTGAGAGATGGGGGTGGAGACAAATGTTTACTAGATTTCCCACACATATATATCAAATAAAATAGGTTAAATAAGTTTTAAATGGTGGGAAAATGGGGGAAATGGGGTGGTGAGGAGGTGGGGGGCGACCAGATCTAAAATGGGGTGGAGATATGGGGGGATGGGAGGTGGGGGGTGGTCCCAAGCACTTAAATTCGTCCCAGGTATACCCGTGACGCACCTTTTTCGCCGTGCGTCACGGCTATGTTGGTTACCCGCGGCGCACCTTCCAGTGGTGCGTCACGGTTATAGATGCCACCCGTGGAAAAGATAGCCGTGACGCACCACTGGAGGGTGCGCCGCGGGTACCCAACATAGCCGTGACGCACCGCGGTCTGGGTGCGTCGCGGGTATGCCTCGGAGGCTCGCCCCCCCGGCCCCACACATACGGGCGACGCGCCTTTCATTTGGTGCGCCGCGGGTATGCCTTTAGGCGCGACGCGTGAAAGCATGGTGCGCCGCGGGTAATAGGCGTGACGTGCCAAATTAGAAGTGAGTCACGGGTATCATCACTCCTATAGCCATTTTCCTAGTAGTGAGGTTTTATAAACTCATTTTGTAAAAGAAGGTTTTCTCTTTGCAAAACTTCATGTAAAACAACTTCTGGCTTTTCATCAAAGGTACCTCCACGGTACAAGATTTCCTCCATTCAGAACTTCACAAGTCCAATTCCTTTTGTAAACCTCCTTTTTTGAAAACATTGACACAATGCTAGCTACATGGCCATTCAACTGTCCATATCCGAGGAGGCGGCTATTCAGAATAGTGTGACTCTGCACAGGTGTACACAATCCACCAGATCTAGTACATCCGCCGTGAACAACCACGGACTGTAACAACAGTATGTAAACATCAGATAACTGATCCTAACCATCCACTATGTTCAAGCTAGAATATGTCTATCTCTTCAGTTGAGTGTAATCTCCCCGGCACCAGGTCCCACCTTGCCTAGACAGAAGACTCAACTGCTGCGACCGGGGGTAACTTAATCCCTCACTTGGTATGCCCCGTATGTTCCACCTAGCGACAATCGGTTCGAGGGCTCGACGACCCTGATAGAAATTTGAGATAGAACACACACTAACAAGAACAAACTTCAATTTAAGCCTTGTGCCCATTTTGGGGTAAAGTGGCAGTACGGTAAAGGTTGTCCGGCGAAGACTAGGTTATGTGTCATTTTTTGTAAAACATCATTTTCTAAAAAAAAAATGACCACTTCAACAAGTCTCCGGTGGATACGGCTTCGCCGTTCCACCGGGTTTTTCCATAAAGCCTTTGTTTTGCAAAAACATAGTTTTAGGGTGTCCATTGAGTGACTAATACTTTTGATGGTAATGAATACCATATGGTGGCTATGGGCTTGGTAACACCAACTATCAACTAATGGCATAGTAATAGTATAGTAGTAGTAGTCACTCAAAAATAGTTTTTTGGAAATCAAAGTTTTGTAAAACTTTTCAGAAGTAAAACATGCATGATAGATAATGATAAGTGTAGTAATAGCAAGCATCAAGATGGCTTGCCATAAATCTCTTAATGTCCCTGGCCTTGAAGTAGTTTGAACTTGACGCACAGCTCCAGAACTGCTTCTTCTTCTTCTTCTTCGTTTTCTAACGTCGTAAAAGAATAAAAGACACACACTCAGAACTAAAGACCAAACAACTAAACTAAACAACACATACAGCAAGCAAACTTATACTAGCGCAATCACTCAAACATTATCGAGAAAACTATCTCACAAACTCTCACGGTCCAAAACTGTCGTCAAACAACTATATGGTTGAGAAACCATATCCGACTTCTTAGATACCATATATGGAGTGGGTGTATCACTCTCATAACAAGTTACATAAGAAGCTAAAAATATAGCTTGTGGGCACAAAGGTGAGACTACTAAAATAATAACAATCAATCAAAGCAATACCCATGATTGTGGCATTAACAACACACAAGCAATCATCACCAACAAGTTCATGATTAAACTAATTTATGGATAACAAGATACTACTAAGCACAACAAATAACATAAGTACAATACTCATGCTAAGGCAATCATTCAGACAATTTCCAAACAGCAAGCAAAACACGCCACAAATGAATAAGCTAGTTATAGACTAAGCTTCTGTCTACTCAAAGTTATGGAATCCATCAATCATGAAAATAATAAAACACACCAGTAGATAAAATCAATGGTAACAAGTCATAAAATATAATCTAAAAAACAATCATCACAAGGGGTAATACTCCTAACAAAAACATAAAAACAGGACTGCACTAATAGCATACTAGTATGGAAAATTTTACACAAGCATGCTATAAGAAATACTTGTATTCTACAACTATAGCAACATGAAACTAAATAAGTCATGGCATAATAACAGAAGTAATTACATCCTAAACATGCTAGAATAAATCATACACTCATAAAATAAAATACAATAATACTAGAGCAAAGCCATAATTTCTAGTGGTGACACTAGTCCAACACTAGAGAAGCAAACAATGCTACAAGGATGCTTAACTCTAAAAAATCAAGTCATGAATATGAATACCTACTAACAGCACATACACATTACCTATGCTAGTAATAATAAACACTAAAATAATTCTATGAAAACATCTACTAAGCAAGCATAACCAATTATAATAATACATGCTCTTCTACTCACAAAATAACAAGCAAATCAAATATAAGCTACACAACCAGTAGCTATGAAATCAACAAAAGATTAACTAAAAACTTTCAAAAATCCAAACACTCAATAAAAATCATTCACCAATAATCTATCAATCATAAGGAATTATTCTATTAGCAAACAATTAAATTTAAGCACACAATAGTTAAGCATTTCTTAACATGATACCCCTAAGGAATATTGTGCTACAAATGAATCACACATAAACATACTAGTATTTACAAAGTAGAAATAAACTTTTCACTTGCATAAGTGAAACAAACAATCTATTTTCCATGGTGGAAAATAATTATCAATCATATAGTAATACATGTTATTTTCACACAAATGTAGGGTTGGGGATTTTCATCATCAACCAAGATGCAACGGAACCAGTGGGTTATGGGCCAACTAATACCAAGGCAAAAGAGGTACAAAGCCTCTGGTTACTCATGACAAAATTTTCATAACAAAATAAACAATACTAGACTATCCATGCCAGTGAAAACAAGTCTAGTGAGAACAAATAACAAATCTTAAACATGCTTTGCTATAAAAATAACATGCAAGCTAACAGAGATATAACATCAAAATAACAGTACCAAAATGGTACTGGACTCATAGCAAACATAGCACAAACTTAGTCAATCAAGCACACAAAGATTTGGTGCACACATTAATCAAAATAATAAAACTAGGAAATAAAAAAATGCTATTCCTACTATCATTTGGCTTTCCAAACATGCACACACTTTCTAAGGTAGACATATTGCAAGAAAACAACCTAATAACAAGTGATAACAACTCTATACATGCTAGGAAATAGGATTCAAACAATCACACACTTTCATTCAAACAAATACACAAATATTAATGAAAACAGAAAAGTGTCGTTTCTAGATATGCTCACCAAATTAATATAGGGCTCCAAAAATTATTCCAAGCTAGGATTAGATAGATCTAGTCAGTAGCAAACTCATCCCATCGGATTCACCTCAAAATCATTTTTAAACTCACTCTAAAAATCCTAGAAAAGTCTACTGGCCTTTTACCAAAATGGATGGCATTTCCATTTGGTAACTCACCTTGATGTGAGGCAAAGTCCTATGGACAGATCTGCTCACTAGCTATCCAAAACAATTTAGTTTGACCATTTTAGTTACAGATCCAAAAAGTTATGTTCAAAACAACCTCACAGATACTCTGTGGCAAAACAGACAATGTGAGAAAACTATAAGCCAAAACTTAGATCTACAAATTTTATGTGGTTGAGAAAACATAACAATAGTGCCTTGATTTTTGGTAGATTTTAATTTGCATTTAGGTATTTTTCACAAGCCTAAAGCAAACGAGCAAGTTTCTGCCAAAACTAAAAAGGAAAAAGAAACAGACGGCGGACTGGCATCCAGTGGGCGCGGCCCAGCTAAGCGGCCGAGCGGCCCAACACAGGCCAGGCCAGTGCGTGCGGCATGGAAACACGGTCGTTCAAGCGTGGCCGTAGATCTCACGATCTACGGTCCGCGGCTTTTCTTCCTCCTCTCACTCCCTCTCTCTCTCATCCGACACGGCGGGGAAAACGGTAGTGGCGCGGCTCACCATGGGAGGGCTCGAGGAGGGGCGGCGCGTGCTTGGGGGAGATGCAGGGGCCACAGGGCGTCGAGGGGCGCGAAGATCGGGCGTGGGCCTGGCTCCAGGCGGCGACGCGCGGCCGGTGCCGGTGGCGGCGTCCACGGACGGCGGCGGCGTCTCCTGCGGGCAGAGGCTAAGGGAACGTGTCAGGGAGGTTCGTGAGGGTGTGGTGAGTCGATCCAGGGCAGTGGAGGGTAAAGGGAAGGGCTAGATCGAGGGGTACCACTTCGAGGTCGAGCACGGTCACCGGCGGCGACTCTCGGCTCGAGCAAGCTCCAAGGGCCAGTGCAGGGCTTCTCTTCGACTTTGGGGAGTGGTGTGAGTGTGAGGGAGTGCAGTGGCGCAGGGGATGGGGCTGGGGTGACTTGTACCCATGGAGAAAAGGGCAGGGGCAAAAATATGGCTCGGGTTTATGTAATGCAAAGGCATGAGGGTGCTCTAGGGTGGTTTTGGTCTTTCTCCTTCATGCTCTGGTTGCCAAAGGCATAGACAACGAAAGGGCAAGTCAAGAGATGGCGTTTGGGAGCAATGGGAGGCAAGTCAAAAGGTCAAATGGTCAAAGCATGGGCTCACATACCTTGCCACATCATCACTCTCTCTCTCTCTCTCTCTCTCTCATGTTTCCTTCATCCTCAAGGCTTCTAGAAACAAGACCACACATCCTGGCTCGAGTCAATAGGTTAGTCAACACACTAGACCAGGTTACATTCCAAAATTTGCAAAGAAACACAAAGAAAACAACTATCCAAAAGTGTATCCCACATTGTTCAAAAAATTCAGAAAATTCAGTCTAGACTTAGAGAAATTTTTTAAGTGTTGGAAACAGATGAAATGATCAAAAAGTTGGGTTTGTTTTAAAGGGTCAAATATTTTCCAAAATTTGTTTTCAAAGTGGGAACTATTTAACCATGTTATAAAATTTCAGAAAAATCTTTTGAAAACAAATTTGAAATAGTTTAAGGCCATGAAAACAATATGGAAAAAGGTGTACCTTATGTTTTTCTCTGTTTTTCAAAAATGCCTTTTCTGCCTTATTTTTATACCACCAAAACAACAATCAAAAGATATTTTTTATTAATCCAAATATAAAACCAAGCTCATGTATTTGTAGTACATATACCAAGGTTCAAATAAAAGTCAAGAAAACATAAAATAACATTTTATAGCCTAGTGAAAACAAGGGTAGAAAACAGGTACTTGGCTATATTTTCAGGGATTATTTTCTGTAGAAAACTTAAAATAAAACTTCCATAAATCATTTTGAAATTTTGTTTTCTTGGATCCAACAAAGATAAAAGTTTATATTAAGACAAAAACATGAATCCAAGTCTTGGAATAAAAACCACTCACACAACATCAAGGAAAATATCAGGAAAAATAGTAGAATTGTTTTCAGGAAAATTTCATATTGGTTTTATCAAGAAACAAAATTTGTGTTGCAAATATGATTAAGATCATAAACACATGTTATTCTAAACAATCATGTTGTTATAAAAAAATGTTGGCCCTAATTTTTGTCTTCTTGAACAAAGTACAAGAATCCAAAATCTAGGGTTTGACAGACCTTTCCCCCTTAAAAGAATCTCGTCCCAAGATTCGCAGGCAAGCGAGAAGAGGGTGTGGTCAAAACAACAATGTTAGATAATTTGTTTACAAAAACATGTGTTGGTGGTTGGTAACACTAAAAACATGTGCTTCCCTCCTTTGATTAACCTTACCAAAATCCACCGGCAATTTAGTCCTTTTTCAAAGGTCTGGGTGCCATAAGCTAAACCTCGAACTTATTGTTCCTCAAAACCATAATGTCAATCCAGAGTTTATCCTTCCGACAAAAATATGCTTGTTTCCAATCTCATAATCATTATACCACTATTTCTCCTTTGGGGCATAAACTCTCTCATCACTATATAGATCAATCAATCGGATATCCACCAATCTTTATTAAGCAGGAGCTTCCCGTTGCTCATTCTCTAACAATCCAGGAAAATCCACTATATTCCTCTTAACCTAATATACTCCTAGAAATCAAGTTCAAATCATTTGTGTCCCTCAAAGGTATTTCATCAAGATCATATTGCTAAGGATAAACCATCAAATTCAACAATCATATACCAACTCTATACTACTCCTATAAATTCTCCAACTCCTATCTCACGATTAAATGTTAAATCATTTCCCCAAACAATCTCAATAGAGCGTGACAAGCTCTGAGAATATATCACCAAGAATAATCATCTACTAAATCCAAGTCATATTGATTTTTCCTAAAATCCAAAAATCATCTTTTTATATCCACAAATCCATTCCTATCAAATCCAATATTCCTCCAATCCATCTTTATTCAAAATCATATATCAATTCCAATCCAACATAATATTTTTACTACCATCAATCTTTCCACTAAAATCCAGTATAAGAATCACCTAGGCAAAACATGATCATCATCATTCCAATATCACAAATTCTCTCACATGCTACTTCTAATCAATCCAATCTTCTTATATATCTAGAACTTCCTAAAATCCAATAGTTTCCACCAATCCTTCTAAACCTAAAATCATTCCTTAAAAAACTACAAATTCTAGTTACAGATAACTTCCAAGTTCTTGGGGCCCACAGCTGGTTATCCCCGGTGTATATATACTATAATTCATCTCAACTAAAATCATATGATCCCCGATCTTTCCTTCCTAAGCTAAACCTCAAATGTGTCTCCACAAGCTCACGTTCTAAAATCTGTTTCCTCCAAAACATATATGAGAGATCTTATTTCCTAGTAACAATCATAGCTCATTAATCCAATATTTTTTCCAACCTTTCATCTTTCCTTCAAAAAGCTATAGTACATCCTAAGGCACCTTTTTCTTTGGTTTTGGAAAAGTTGGTTAGAAATTTTCAAACTAGTGTTAGATGTTAAGATACCAACTCTGTAAGGTATTAAACTAAAATTAGATGAAGTTACGTTAGTATAGTTCATTCTAAAGATACTGGTTCTAGTCCGACGTGATACTTCTAGTGTTCCGTTACGTCGGATTCCTTAGGTTACGAAGACAAAAAAAACTATGGGTTCACAGGTTTGGTTTGAGAACGTACCATTGGCTACGGCATGAGTCGCATGTGCTTTTGCAACATCATCTTGGTCTCGAGGTCCACTCATCAGATTCTTGCGTTTCTTCTGGGCTGGACCTTGGTTTCCTTGGTTTTTCATCAGGATGAACTAGAACATGGTTATTCTTGGAACAATCACGCGTCACTAGGCTTGACATTCACACGCTTCCTTGAATATTGTGGCATCGCAGGTAAGGTACTGCGAGTCACACCATAACTAGGTTCTCCTGGCGTCACTATCTTCCGTTTGCGGCTCTCTCCAACAAGTAGGTGCTGGTACTCTCTCATAAGTACATCATTATTCTCAACATTGACAGTGCCAAGCTGAGTCAAATACTGTGGGGCAACAAGGGTGACATAGGGCGAGAGAAGAGCAAAAAGGTAGTTTTTGTTTGGAAAAGCTTGTGAAACAAACCGACTCATATCAGAGATGAGAACGGTAGGTATCACCACAACAAACAAGCATCTAAGAATCAATCACAATCACAAACAAAGACTAGCACACACATGAGACATAGTCTCAACAAGCATAATACAAACCTAGGTTTCACAAAGCAAAAGCATAAGGCTTACAACACATCTAGCACACACATAGCTCTTAGTAGCGTTCACATAACACAAACAAACAAGCGTCTGGGTGGAAGTAACACATCTCCTAATATTCTGCGGCAATCCTAAGTGCTCGAGGAAGCGCGTAGCTGTTCCTCCAACTCTTCAACCCTAGCTTGGCTGGTTGCAAGCTGGTATTGAAGGCTCTCACTTGTGCACGATGCTGGGAGTAAGTGTACTTCATGGTTTTCTTCAGTACCTTGAGACGATGCTCGGTAGCAGAAGAAACTCTCAAGTCTTTCTCTAGCTGGAAGATCTCTCTTCCACGAACATCGAACTCTCCTCTGCTTATCAACGGAAAACTGAGTGTCGTACAGCTGTCCCTCCAAGTGCTGGAAGTAACGAGCAAACACAAAGTCTTCGGCGACATCTATGGGCTTGTTAAGTGATCTCTGGGGTCGATGGTGCTTTGCAAAGTAGCACGAATGGTACAAACCACCAATCTGGACAGTTCTCGTCCATTATGGTGAATCTGGCCCCCGTCAACTCAGGTACTGGGCGACCGATAAGACGAGTCATCTTGATCAAATCCTCCTCAAAGCGGTGGTAGCAAGGTGCATGCGTACCTAACCGGAAGGACTCGGTGAAGACAACTGCCATCTATACCAAATGTTTAGGTATAGTTTAAGTTGGTAACAGTGTGCGAAGTTTTAAGATGTTCAAAGGTAACTTAGTATAAGTAGAGTTTTTTTCTCAAAAACACAGAGGGGATAAAATATAGAATATTTTGGTAAATAGTCATCTTAGTGACCTGGTTCTATTAACTTTTATTGTCAGAGTACTAGCTAACGTCCATGCTAACTAAGGTCTCTTAAGGTCAGGATAGCTCTGATACCAACTATGTAAGGTCCGCCCCAGAACCAATGTTCAAGGACACCTCCGATATGCATACATTCACGATCCCAGATCACACCAGTCGTGAACAACATATCAAGTTGGTACACAGATACAATCTCCATTACACTATTGCATAAACACTTACAAAGGGGACATGGTCACATGACCAAGTCTACACAACTACCACGTAGGGCAAACACACGACACACACAGCGGAAAACTAACACACACAAACGTAGTAGAGCTGTAAGGTCCGCCCTAGAACCACTGTTCAAGGACACCTTCGATATGCATACATTCACGATCCCAGGAAAATTCAGTCGTGAACAACATATCCAGTTGGTACACAGATACAATATCCATTACACGGTTACGCAAACACTTACAAAGAGACATGGTCACCTGACCAAGTCCACACAACTGCCACGCAGGGCAAACACACAACACACACAGCGGAAGACTAAACACACAAACGTGGTAGAGCCCAAGTCACGCCTTAACCTACAGGCTGCTGACTGGGAGACGATCCTAGCTCGCAAGTCCATCAGCGCAGTACTTCTCCTTGTTGATCTCCTCCTGAGATTCCTTCTCGATGTCTGGAAAGTAAATACCAGGGACGAAACCAATATGGGTACATTTGAATGTACTCAGCAAGACATCCATCATGTAACTTACCAAATGCAAGTAAGCTTATATGGTGTAATAGGTAGGCTATAAATAGGGTTCACTATCAATGATATATGAAAAAAATATCATAGTTGATTTTTAAAATCTCTGCATCTTCGTTGAAGAAGATACTTCAAAAGAAAATAATATAGTTTTATTTCTCTTGTAGATATCACATGTACAAGAGGTTTTGTAAAGCTTTGTTAAAAGAATATTTTCTCTTTGCAAAACTTCTTGGAATCAGTTTCCAGAATTCTTGCTTAGAGGAGAAAGGTTTTGTTTTTAAAACCTTTTGGTTTGCAAATCAACTTCTGGCTTTCCATCATCGGTACCTTCACGGTACAAGATTTCCTTCCTTTCCGAACTTCCCGAGTTCAACACCTTTTTGAAAACATCCTTTTTGAAAACATTGACACAATGCTAGCTACATGGCCATTCAACTGTCCATATCGGAGGACGCGGCTTCTTCGAAAAAGTTGTACTCTGCAGAGGTGTACACATCCACCAGATACAGTACACCTGCCGTGAACAACCACGGACTGTAACAACAATATGTAGAACATCAGATAACTGATCCTAACCTTCCACTATGTTCAAGCTAGAATATGTATATCTCTTCAGTTGAGTATAATCTCCCCGGCTCCCTACCTAGAGAGGAGACTCAACTGTTGCGACCGGAGGGAAAATTAATCCCACACTTTTGATGTCACGTATATGCCACCTAGCGACATTCGGTTCGAGGGCTCGACGACCCTTATAGCAATTTGAGATAGAACACACACTAAAAAGAACAAACTTCCAGTTAAGCCCCATGACCATGTTGGGTTAGGGTGGAAGTACGGTAAAGGTTGTCCGGGGAAGACTAGGTTATGTGTCATTTTTGAAAACACGTTTTCCCCAAAAATGACCACTTCCACATTCCTCCGGAGAATAAGGATCCGCCTTTTCTCCGGGTTTTCCATAAAGCCTTTGTTTTGTAAAAACACAATTTTAAGGTGTCCACATAGGGAATAATATATGTGATAGTAATAAATACCATATGGTGGCTATGGTCTTGCTAACACCAAGTATTAACTAATGGCATGGTATATATAATAGTAGTAGTACTCACTCAAAAAATAGTTTTTGGAAATCAAAGTTTTTGTAAAACTTTTCAGAAGTAAAACATGAATGATAGATAATGATAAGTGTATTATAACAGCAAGCATCAGGATGGCTTGCCTTAAATATCTTGGTGTCCCTGGCCTTGAGATAGCTTGATCTTGACACACAGCTCTACGACTCCATCTTCTTCTTCTTCTTCGTTTTTCTAACGCCGTAAAATAATAGAAGACACACACTCAGATCCAGAAGGACAATCAAGTAATCAAAACAACACCTACAGAAAGGTAACTCATACTAATGCAATCACTCAAAAAGTTATCGAGCGAACTATCTCACAAACTCTCAGAGTACAAGACTATCGTCGGGAAACATATGGTTGAAAAACCATATTCCACGCCCCAATATCAGAGGTTGAGTGGGTGTACCACTATCATACCAAGATATTAAGGAAGCTAAAAATATAGCTTGTGGTAACAAGGGTGAGGCTACTAAGGTGTTCATAAACAAACAATGTAATATCAACCATCAAAGCAACACCCATGGCAGTGGGTATTAACAACAACAGAAGCAATAAATCCAAACAAATTTACCACTAGCCTTAAGCACATACAACTAGGTACTACTAAATATAATGATAACACTAGCACCAAACTTATGCTAAGGTAAAGACCCATACAATTTCCAAACGGCAAAACAAACAAAACACAGATGAACTATCTAGTTATTTAATAAGCTAAAGTCTACAAAAAAGCTAAGGAATCACTCAACAATGAAAGTAACCAAACAAACCAGTGGCTCAATAAATTGTAACAAGTCAATAAAACACACTCTCAAACAGAATAACAACAAGGTACATTACTCTTAGCAAAATATCATAATGACAGGAGTCAACTATTAGCATACTAGTACGGGAAATTTACACAAGCATGCCCTAAGGAAAAATTGCATTCCACAACCTATTAACACACAGCAACTACAATATATATGCCATAATAACAGAAAGTAAAACATTCTTAACATGCTAGGGATCATAATACACTCCTAAAAATAAAAAGACAATAATAATGGAGCAAACTCAACATCTAGTGGGACACTAATGCAACACTAGAGGAGTAATCAATACTATAGGCATGAGCTTTTCCTAAACCAAGATAGATGAATAAAAACACCTAATAACAGTACATATACCTTACACATGCTAGTAATCAAATACACTTAAAGTAATGCTATGAAAACAACTACTCATACTAGTGAAAACAATATAGCTAAATGAAACAATCAATGCTACACCTGCTCTCCTATGAAATAATGTGCAAGCTAACAGAGGTGATACCATCACCACATCAGTACCAAAATGGTACTGGACCCAACACAACCATCACAAAAAACTAGGTAATAATCATAGCAATACTAGTTCACAAAATCTATTTCAGAAAATATACTAGAAAACTATAAGAGACTAATTATATTAGTAATGAAATAAAACAACTTAATAACAGTGTCCAATACATCTACTCATGCTTGGAAACAAGTTTCTAACAAACAATCATTCATTCACAAACAAACACACAATATTTAAAATAAACAGAAAGTTGTTGTCTCTAGAAATGCACACCAAAAATAATCCAGAGCTTTAAATATTATTCCAAGCTAGTATTACATAGATCTAATCACACACAAGCTCATCCAATTGGATTCACATCAAAAATCATTTTTAAACTCTCTCTAAAAATCTTAGAAATGGCTACTGGTTTTTTACCCAATTGGATGGCATTTCCAAATGGTAGCTCACCTTGATGCAAGGTCAAGTCTTAATTATATATCTATCCAAGGGCTACTAAATTTTTTTTGGTTTGGAAGATTTGTCCACTTAAAACTCAAGTTATGATTAAAATGGTGAAACATAGTGCTTCTGCCATTTTTATTAGTTCTCTTAAAATATAGCACAAAATACATTTCTTCAAGTTGGAGGTGGTTAAGAATTAGTAGATCCATCTCTGTGATGTTTGGTTTGGCAAATTTTTCTCATTTACGTTTTCATTACGAATTAAAGTAACATGCTGAAAAAGATCTACATGAAAAAAAAATAAACAAGCAACCTGCAGGATCAACGGGTCAGATCCAGAGGGAGATGGCCGCGCGGGGCGAGGCCGGCCCGCTAGACGAGCGCGCGCGCCGAATCGGTACGCCGCCGTCTGATGCGAGATCTGCGGCGGAGATTAGACGAGGCTGGGGTTCAAACGGATCCACCAGATGCGGATCCGAGGGCCACGAAGCGTCCACGTCGTCATGCACCGACGGCGACATGATGACGCGGCGGAGTCCTCCCTTGCCGCCGTGGGGGGAGCTAGGGATCGCCGTCGGGGCCTCCCGTGGTTCCCTGGAAGCGAGAGGATCACCAGGAGGTCCACGGAGACGAGGCGGAGCCGGTGCCCCCGCTGGTTCACGATGGAAAGGGGCGGAGCGGGATGGTCGTCGGGGACCCGCTGTGGAGGAGCGTGGCCGCGGTCGCCGGCGTTCCCGCGAAGGACGTAAGAGTCATATAGGGGGGCATGAGTGCGAGAGATGAGAGGGGAGGCTGGGAGAACAACCGTAGAGAGCGGAGGGCCACCATACCTCCCGTGCGACGGCGAGGTGGCCGGCGGGCTGCGGCGTTCGATTCCTGCAGTGGGTGGAGAAACAGAGGGGTTTCTCGACGCAGGGGCTAGATTAGGGTGTAGGGGAGGTGGCTTGGCAGGCTAGCACAGAAGGGGAAGGCTCGGTGAGATCTGGCCGCAGAGCACGGGCCACACGACGTCCATGGCGGTCACCGTGGCATGGGCGAGCAGGCTCGAGGAGACGAGGGCCGAGGGGACCTTGTCCAGGGGTTTGCGGTGGTGAGGAGGTGATGGAGCCAGAAGGGCTCGGGCAGAGGAGGTCCAGGGAGGTGGGGGAGTGGGTGCTCTCCCTCAGTACCCGAGGGCGTTTGATAAGAAGTAGAGAGGGAGGAGAGGGACCAGGGAGTGGGGAAATGGCTCTTCGAGCTAGTGGAGGTTAACTCTTCTAGAAGGTGGGGTCCATGGAGGCAGCAAGGGATGGGGGAGGGCTGTGGCATGTCAGCCCATGCCATTTCTTAGAGTCTAAGCCATGTGGTGGTGATGTGGAAAGGGATGGACATGCCATTTCGTCCAGGAAGTCAAGGGGGTGGGCTCCAGGTGACTAGGCAGCTAGGGGATCCAAAGTGAGTGAAAAGGAAGGAAAAATAACATCTAATGATCTCTTTTGAAAATTGAGCAGAAAGTGTTTGTGCTGGTTTTCTTCAAAATCTTGAACAGAACACATGCATGAAAATAAGTCTATGAGGTAGGAAATGAAATTTGGAGTAGGGTAGTGGTGGTCTCCCACTTTTCTTAAATTGTTTTCTTTGAAAACTTTCAATTTTCCAAAAACTTCTGTTACTGTTTTCAAATGTTTTCTCCAAAATTTTGTATAGAATATATGTTTGAAAAAATGTTTAATGGATAGAGAATCAAAAATTGAGTCTAGGGGTGGTGGTCCCCAAATTTTCTGAAAATATCCGCTTCACAAAATTTTGAAAATTCAAAAAGTGCTGAAACTGTTTATGGATGTTTTCTTCAAAACTTTGAAAATGACCAGCAAATGTTTTTGGATAACTAGGTCACATATGACCCTAGGAATGTTGGGGCATTTTCCCAAGAATTTTAGAAATAATTTTATTAACAAAAACATTAAAAGTCCATTTCTGGCCTTTTGGAAAATAGAATTTAATAAATAGGAAAATGTTTATAAACCAAGTATTTTTTAGTTGGGGTGGAAGGGTATATAATATAGGTATCAAAAGTGATTTTTAATAAACAACTCCTTTGAAAAATATTTTAGATACACAGTGTGGAAAGATGTTAACAGGAATTTATTTAATAGGCCAAAAATCCTATGAGAGGAATAATCACATGGTCAAGGGAATCAAAATGGATGAAATGAATATGATGTAAAAATCATGAAGATGACAAGGGAATATTGAGTTAGCTCAAAAAGGATAGGAGTGATTTTTAGGAAGGCTTATCAAAAGCATCATGATAACAGAGACATGATTCTATTTGTTGGGAAGACCTCAAGAGGGCTTTGGAAGAAAATGAATGGGTTTAATATTCCAATACAAACATAAGGATGGGCTCATAGATAGATACCATTATATCCATGATGATATACTGGTCAAAGATCAGGATTCCTCCTCATGGCAGGAGGCCAAACTAGAGAAGTTAAAGAGAACGTAAGATGAGATATAAATAGGATATAACATGCTACTAATGTAAGGGATTGTCATTTTAGATCTCAATCAATTAAAACAACTCACAACTATCCACAACAGTTATAAATACCTTGAGGCAAGGAAAAAAGATAAGGCCACCTCATAAGTAGATAATAACAAGACTTAACAAGTTCACTCAAGCAAGGGAGTTCTGCAATTTAAATTCTTGGAGTTTTCCCTCAAGTGTTTTAAAGAAAGTTAGTGGTCAAGCCAAACCACTTAAGGAGGATTTTTATAAAAGAGGTTCACCTCAATTCTTGTTATTTATGTAGCCATTTTGTTTTGGTTGGTTCCAACACCAACACTCAAGATCAAACAAGGCAGACAGGGGTGAAACAAGATTAATTGTTAAGCATTTTAAAAAGTTTTTGTTGGCCCTAATTTTTGACTCTCCAACAACTACATTTTGTTGGTTTCCAAAAAATGGGGTGTGACAGATCTCCCCCCCTTAAAATGAATCTCGTCCCCGAGATTTGTAAGGGAAGCAAGAGAGTGGGTTTTCTCAACACACAGCCACACAAAACAGTCAGGAGCTAAAATTTTCTTTACCCAAGAAAAATAAAACAATCTTTCATAGAAAGGGTCAGCAGGCCAACTTGATCCATAAAAGTTGTTTTTCTCTGGTACTCCAAAATAAAATTCCACTTTATTGTTTATAGAAAAATTCTGGCCACCCATAAGTGGTCACAGAGGCCTAGTTTTGCAGGGTAAAGGCTATAAACAACTAGTGGTCTTTCCATGATTTGAAAGAAAAATCTAGGAGCTAGGTTCACCCAGATTTTTCTTGAGCGTTCAGCTGACGTGTGGGACTGGGCCCACTTGGCAGTCGATGCCCTTCTCTCTTCTTCCTCTCCTTCTTGCCTTTCCTTCTCATCTGGTGCGTACACCAACGGCATCAGGGTGTCCCGCCCATAGTGAGTCCATGGTGGGCTGACACCTTGCTTTGGGACTGCTGTGAGTGTGACATGTTGATGCTTTGGCCACTTGGGAAGAGATGTGTTGGTGGTTTCGCGCCATTTGCAAACACTGCTGCTGGATTCTTCGGCTTTTCCCGCGTAGTGCTTTATGAAGGAGAGGGCTCTGCTCTCGCTGCTATAAGAAGGGTAGCCGAGGTTCTTTAAATCACACCACACGATGACTTATTCAAGGAGTATGTCACCCTGCTGGAGCGAGAAAATCCCTTGGAGAACCTCTTCATCGTGCTAATCTTCAGCTGCTGCCTGGTGGGAGGGGTCACAGTGATCCTGGTGTTCATGATCTGCGCTTTCTGGTGCATCCATGACTGGTGGTATGGTACCAGGAACAAGACCGTGGTGGAAGAAGGACGAGCGGTGGCGCCGGTGGTCGCACCAGTGGAGACTCACGCTGGTGGCCCTAGGCCTGGAGGACTGGAGGGGCTTCGTCATCGACTGACACGGGGTTCTGCATCAGGTGAGGCTGGTTCACCTTCAGACTAGGCTCCACTAGTGAGAGCTAGGCAATGTTAGGGTCTACACCAGAGTAGGTGTAGTGGTCTGTGTTGGAAAACAGACTTGTATCTTCTTTTTTTGAAACTTTTATCTGTTGGGTGTAATGTTATTTCTTGAACAATGTATCCCTTTGAAATTCCTGAGAGATTTGTAGTTCTTCAAGATCATTCTTCTGCTTGTGGGGTTTTGTGTCAAAGCAATGTGCAGAGTGTAATCACACCAGGGCAGGCATGGAAGGGTTTTATTTCCCGTAGGATTTTTCTTTTGGGAAGATTAATTAGAGATAGCTCAAAACATCCTAGGTTTGCTTTGGACAACAAAGCGATGTGGTTGTACTAGTTTTGTTAAGATGATGAAACACTGGTATGAAAAGTTTGAAAAGGAAAGTTTTTCACACTGATAAGCAGAGAAGGGAAAACTACTCTTCCCTGAACAGGGCAAGGAAAATCATCACAAACAATTCCTAACAATCAGCAGTTAAAAGCAAGCCAAACATGTACTTCAAACACAAGCAGACGTCTAAAAAAACGCGGAGGAAAAAGGGTAGCTCAGGTGAAATAACTGAGCAAAAACCTATGCATCCTAGGGGTCTGAGTCAACCAGGGTTGTTTGATAGTTTCTTGCCACTTATTCTGATCTCGAAGATTTTCTTCACCTTGTTCAAGTTGGAGAGAGACTTGATTGGTAAGATCACTTCAGTGTAAGAGGTTGTGGCAGATCTTCATTCTTTGCATCGAAATCACCTGGGTGATGAGGTTTTCTAGAAGGATGAACTTTGGCTTCTTCAGGTTGCTAATTACTAAGGTCTTCTTGGGAATCGTCAAGTAGTTAATTTTTGAAAGTTGACAAAAGAAAAACCTTTTGGAAAACCTTTACATAAAAAACCAAAGTGTGTACTATTTTGTTTTCAAAAAGTTGTCTGAAAAAGTTTGAGCCATAACTTTTGTTTGAAACAGAGGTTATAAATCTTGTTTGAAATAGTTTGTTTGCAAAAGAGGCTATAAATTTTGTTTTCAAAAAGATTTGAGCCAGGAAAACAAAGGAGAAAAAGGACATGTGTACTATTTTCTTTGGTTCCCAACTCTCGGGTTTGTAAATTTGGCAATAATTTTGGGAGTAAGGGAGAGTAGGAGCTATGCATAGGATTTTCTTTGGATAAAACCGGTTAGGTAGCAATATAGTTTTTACCAAAATATTTTTATCTCCTAACTGACATTCATGCTAACTAAGGTCTCCTAAAGTCAGGATAGCTCTGATACCAACTCTGTAAGGTCCGCCCCAGAACCACTGTTCAAGGACACCTTCGATATGCATACATTCACGATCCCAGGAAAATTCAGTCGTGAACAACATATCAAGTTGGTACACAGATACAATATCCATTACACGGTTACGCAAACACTTACAAAGAGACATGGTCACCTGACCAAGTACACACAACTGCCACACAGGGCAAACACACAACACACACAGTGGAAGACTAAACACACAAACGTGGTAGAGCCCAAGTCACGCCTTAACCTACATGCTGCTGACTCGGAGACGATCCTAGCTCGCAAGTCCATCAGCGCAGTACTTCTCCTTGTTGATCTCCTCCTGAGATTCCCTCGATGTCTGGCAAGTAAATACCAGGGACGAAACCAACATGAGTACATTTGAATGTACTCAGCAAGATATCCATCATGTAACTTACCAAATGCAAGTAAGCTTATATGGTGTAATAGGGAGGCTATAAATAGGGTTCACTATCAATAATATATGAAAGATATATCATAGTTGATTTTTCAAATCTCTGCATCTTCATTGAAGAAGATACTTCAAAAGAAAATAATATAGTTTTCTTTCTCTTGTAGATATCACATGTACAAGAGGTTTTGTAAAGATTTGTTAAAATAATATTTTCTCTTTGCATAAATTCTTGGAATCAGTTTCCAGAATTCTTGCTTAGAGGAGAAAGGTTTTGTTTTCAAAACCTTTTGGTTTGCAAAACAACTTCTGGTTTTCCATCATCGGTACCTTCACGGTACAAGATTTCCTTCCTTTCCGAACTTCCCGAGTTCAACACCTTTTTGAAAACATCCTTTTTGAAAACATTGACACAATGCTAGCTACATGGCCATTCAACTGTCCATATCCGAGGACGCGGCTTCTTCGAAAAAATTGTACTCTGCAGAGGTGTACGCATCCACCAGATATAGTACACCTGCCGTGAACAACCACCGACTGTAACAACAGTATGTAGAACATCAGATAACTGATCCTAACCTTCCACTATGTTCAAGCTAGAATATGTATATCTCTTCAGTTGAGTATAATCTCCCCGGCTCCCTGCCTAGCAGGAGACTCAACTGCTGCGACCGGAGGGAAAATTAATCCCACACTTTTGATGTCCCGTATATGCCACCTAGAGACATTCGGTTCGAGGGCTCGACGACCCTTATAGCAATTTGAGATAGAACACACACTAACAAGAACAAAATTCCAGTTAAGCCCCGTGCCCATGTTGGGGTAGGGTGGCAGTACGGTAAAGGTTGTCCGGCGAAGACTAGGTTATGTGTCATTTTTGAAAACACGTTTTTCCCAAAAATGACCACTTCCACATTCCTCCGGAGAATAAGGATCCTCCTTTTCTCCGGGTTTTCCATAAAGTCTTTGTTTTGTAAAAACACAATTTTAAGGTGTCCACTTAGGGACTAATATATGTGATGGTAATAAATACCATATGGTGGCTATGGGCTTGGTAACATCAAGTATTAACTAATGGCATAGTATATATAATAGAAGTAGTATTCACTCAAAAAATAGTTTTTGGAAATCAAATTTTTTGTAAAACTTTTCAGAAGTAAAATATGCATGATAGATAATGATAAGTGTATTATAACAACAAGCATCAGGATGGCTTGCCTTAATTCTCTTGGTGTCCCTGGCCTTGAGATAGCTTGATCTTGACACACAGCTCTACGACTCCATCTTTTTCTTCTTCGTTTTTCTAACGCCGTAAAATAATAAAAGACACACACTCAGATCCAGAAGGACAATCAAGTAATCAAAACAACACCTACAACAAGGTAAATCATACTAATGCAATCACTCAAAAAGTTATCGAGCGAACTATCTCACAAACTCTTAGAGTACAAGACTATCGTCAGGAAACATATGGTTGAAAAACCATATTCCACACCCCAATATCAGAGGTTGAGTGGATTTACCACTATCATACCAAGATATTCAAGAAGCTAAAAATATAGCTTGTGGTAAAAAGGGTGAGGCTACTAAGATGTTCATAAACAAACAATGTAATATCAACCATCAAAGCAACACCCATGGCAGTGGGTATTAACAACAACACAAGCAATAAATCCAAACAAGTTTACCACTAGCCTTAAGCACATACAACATGGTACTACTAAATATAATGATAACACTAGCACCAAATGTATGCTAAGGTAAGCACCCATACAATTTCCAAACGGCAAAACAAACAAAACACAGATGAACTATCTAGTTATTTAATAAGCTAAAGTCTACACCAAAGGTAAGGAATCACTCAACAATGAAAGTAACCAAACAAACCAGTGGCTCAATAAATTGTAACAAGTCAATAAAACACACTCTAAAACAGAATCACAACAAGGTACATTACTCTTAGCAAAATATCATAATGACAGGAGTCAACTATTAGCATACTAGTATGTGAAATTTACACAAGCATGCCCTAAGGAAAAATTGCATTCCACAACCTAGTAACACACAACAAATACAATATATATGCCATAATAAAAGAAAGGAAAACATTCTAAACATGCTAGGGATCATCATACACTCCTAAAAATAAAAGGACAATAATAATGGAGCAAACTCAACATCTAGTGGGACACTAATGCAACACTAGAGGAGTAATCAATACTATAAGCATGAGCTTTTTCTAAACCAAGATACATGAATAAAAACACCTAATAACAATACATATACCTTACACATGCTAGTAATCAAATACACTTAAAGTAATGCTATGAAAACAACTACTCATACTAGTGAAAACAATATAGCTAAATAAAACAATCAATGCTACACCTGCTCTCCTATGAAATAATGTGCAAGCTAACAGAGGTGATACCATCACCACATCAGTACCAAAATGGTACTGGACCCAACACAACCATCACAAAAAACTAGGTAATAATTATAGCAAAATCTATTTCACAAAATATACTAGAAAACTATAAGAGACTAATTCTATTTTTATTTGCTTTCCAAACAAGAACAAACTTCCTAACATATTAGTAATGAAATAAAAAAACTTAATAACAGTGTCCAATACATCTACTCATGCTTGGAAACATGTTTCTAACAAACAATCATTCATTTACAAACAAACACACAATATTTAAAATAAACAGAAAGCTGCTGTTTCTAGAAATGCACACCAAAAATAATCCAGAGCTCTAATAATTATCCCAAGCTAGTATTACATAGATCTAATCACACACAAGCTCATCCAATTGGATTCACATCAAAAATCATTTTTAAACTCTCTCTAAAAATCTTAGAAATGGCTACTGGTTTGTACCCAATTGGATGGCATTTCCAAATGGTAGCTCACCTTGATGCAAGGTCAAGTATCACTTATATAACTATCCAAGGGATACTCAAAAGAATTTTGTTTGCAATATTTGTCCACTTAAAACTCAAGTTATGATTAAAATGGTGAAACATAGTGCTTCTGCCATTTTTATTAGTTCTCTTAAAATATAGCACAAAATACATTTCTTCAAGTTGGAGGTGGTTAATAATTAGTAGATCCATCTCTGTGATTTTTGGTTTGGCAAATTTTTCTCGTTTACATTTTCATTTCGAATTAAAGTAACATGCTGAAAAAGATCTGCAGGAAAAAAAAAACAAGCAACCTATAGGGTCAACGGGTCAGATCTGGAGGGAGATGGGCCGCGCGGGGCGAGGCCGGCCCGCTAGACGAGCTTGCGCTCTGAATCGGTATGCCGCCGTCTGATGCGAGATCTGCGGCGGAGATTAGACGGGGCTGGGGTTCAAACGGATCCACCGGATGCGGATCCGAGGGCCACGAAGCGTCCACGTCGTCACGCGCCGGCGGCAACATGAATACGCGGCGGAGTCCGCCCTTGCCGCCGTGGGGGGAGCTAGGGTTTGCTGTCGGGGCCTCCCGTGGTTCCCTGGAAACGAGAGGAGCACCAGGAGGTCCACGGAGACGAGGCGGAGCGGGATGGTCGTCGGGGACCCGCTGTGGAGGAGCGTGGCCGCAGTCGCCGGCGTTCCTGCGGAGGACGTAAGAGGCATATAGGGGGGGCATGAGTGCGAGAGACGAGAGGGGAGGCTAGGAGAACAACCCTAGAGAGCAGAGGGCCACCATAGCTCCCGTGCGACGGCGAGGTGGCCGGCGGGCTGCGACGTTTGATTCCGACAGTGGGTGGAGAAACGGAGGGGTTCTCGACGCAGGGGCTCGATTAGGGTGTAGGGGAGGTGGCTTGGCAGGCTGGCACATAAGGGGAAGGCTCGGTGAGATCTGGCCGCAGAGCACGGCCACACGGCGTCCATGGCGGTCACCGTGGCGTGGGCGAGCAGGCTCGAGGAGATGAGGGCCGAGGGGACCTTGTCCAGGGGGTTTGCGGTGGTGAGGAGGTGATGGAGCCAGAAGGGCTCGGGCAGAGGAGGTCTAGGAAGGTGGGGGGAGTGGGTGCTCTCCCTCAGTACCCGAGGGTGTTTGATAAGATGTAGAGAGGGAGGAGAGGGACCAGGGAGTGGGGAAACGGCTCTTCGAACTAGTGGAGGTCAACTCTTCTAGAAGGTGGGGTCCATGGGGGCAGCAAGGGATGGGGGAGGGCTGTGGCATGTCAGCCCATGCCATTTCTTAGAGTCTAAGCCATGTGGTGGTGATGTGGAAAGGGATGGGCATGCCATTTCGTCTAGGAAGTCAAGGGGGCGGGCTCCAGGTGACTAGGCAGCTAGGGGATCTAAAGTGAGTGAAAAGGAAGGAAAAATAACATCTAATGATCTCTTTTGAAAATTGAGCAGAAAATTTTTGTGTTGGATTTCTTCAAAATCTTGAACAGAACACATGCATGAAAATAAGTCTATGAGGTAGGAAATGAAATTTGGAGTAGGGTAGTGGTGGTCTCCCACTTTTCTTAAATTGTTTTCTTTGACAACTTTCAATTTTCCAAAAACTATTGTTTCTGTTTTTAAATGTTTTCTCCAAAATTTTGTATAGAAGATATGTTTGAAACCATGTTTAATGGATAGAGAATAAAAAATTGAGTCTAGGGGTGGTGGTCCCCAAATTTTCTGAAAATATTCGTTTCACAAAATTTTGAAAACTCAAAAAGTGTTGAAACTGTTTTTGGATGTTTTCTTCAAAAATTTGAAAATGACCAGCAATTTTTTTGGGATAACTAGTTCACATATGACCCTAGGAATGTTGGGGAATTTTCCCAAGAATTTTAGAAATACTTTTATTAACAAGAACATTAAAAGTCCATTTCTGGCCTTTTGGAAAATAGCATTTAATAAATAGGAAAATGTTTATAAACCAAGTATTTTTGAGTTGGGGTCGAAGGGTATATAATATAGGTATCAAAAGTGATTTTTAATAAACAACTCCTTTGAAAAATATTTGAGATACCAAGTGTGGAATGATGTTAACGGGAATTTATTTAATAGGCCAAAAATCCTATGAGAGGAATAATCACATGGTCAAGGGAATCAAAATGGATCACATGAATATTATGTAAAAATCATGAAGATGACAAGGGAAGATTGAGTTAGCTCAAAAATGATAGGAGTGATTTTTAGGAAGGCTTATCAAAAGCATCATGATAACAGGGACATGATTCTATTTGTTGGGAAGACCTCAAGAGGGCTTTGGAAGAAAATGAATGGGTTTAATATTCCAATACAAACATAAGGATATGTCTCATAGATAGGTACCATTATATCCATGATGATATACTGGTCAAAGATCGGGATTCCTCCTCATGGCAGGAGGCCAAACTAGAGAAGTTAAAGAGAACATAAGATGAGATATAAATAGGATATAACATGCTACTAATGTAAGGGATTGTCATTTTAGATATCAATCAATTAAAACAACTCACAACTATCCACAACAGTTATAAACACCTTGAGGCAAGGAAAAAAGATAAGGCCACCTCATAAGTAGATAATAACTAGACTTAACAGGTTCACTCAAGCAAGGGAGTTCTGCAATTTAAATTCTTGGAGTTTTCCCTCAAGTGTTTTAAAGAAAGTTAGTGTTCAAGACAAACCACTTAAGGAGGATTTTTATAAAAGAGGTTCACCTCAATTCTTGTTATTTATGTAACCATTTTGTTTTGGTTGGTTCCAACACCAACACTCAAGATCAAACAAGGCAGACAGAGGTGAAACAAGATTAATTGTTAAGCATTTTAAAAAGTTTTTCTTGGCCCTAATTTTTGACTCTCCAACAACTGCATTTTGTTGGTTTCCAAAAAGTGGCGTGTGACAAGAGCCCAAGTCACGCGTTAACCTATAGGCTGCTGACCGGGAGACGATCCTAGTTCGCAAGGCCATCAGCTCCGTACTCCTCTTCTTAGATCTCCATCTGAGGTTCCTTCTCACAGTCTGGCAAGTGAATACCAGGGACGAAACCAATATGAGTACATTTGAATGGACTTAGCAAGACATCCATCATGTAGCTGACCCAAAATGCAAGGATGCTTATATAGTGGAGTAGGTAGGCTATACACAGGGTTCACTAACAATGATATATGTAAGACATATCATAGTTGATTTTGAAAATCTCTATATCTTTGTTGAATAAGATACTTCAAAAGAAAATAATATAGTTTTTCTTTCTCTTGTAGATATCACATGTACAAGAGGTTTTATAAACTCATTTTGTAAAAAAAGTTTTTCTCTTTGCAAAACTTCTTGTAAAACAACTTCTGGCTTTTCATCAAAGGTACCTCCACGGTACAGATTTCCTTCGTTTTTGAAAACATTGACACAATACTAGCTACATGGCCATTCAACTGTCCATATCCGAGGATGCAGCTATTCAGAATAGTTTGACTCTGCAGAGGTGTACACAATCAACAGATCCAGTACATCCACCGTGAACAACCACGGACTGTAACAACAGTATGTAAACATCAGATAACTGATCCTAGCCATTCACTATGTTCAAGCTAGAATATGTCTATCTCTTTAGTTGAGTGTAATCTCCCCGGTACCAGGTCCCAGGTTGCCTAGACAGGAGACTCAACTGCTGTGACCGGGGGGATAACTTAATCCCTTACTTTGTATGCCATGTATCTTCCACCTAGCGACAATCGGTCGAGGGCTCGACGACCCTTATAGCAATTTGAGATAGAACACACACTAACAAGAACAAACTTCAATTTAAGCCCCGTGCCCATGTTGGGGTAAAGTGGCAGTACGGTAAAGGTTGTCCGGCGAAGACTAGGTTATGTGTCATTTTTGTAAAACACCATTTTCTCAAAAATGACCACTTCAACAAGCCTCCGGTGGATACGGCTTCGCCTTTCCACCGGGTTTTTCCATAAAGCCTTTGTTTTGCAAAAACATAGTTTTAGGGTGTCCACTTAGGTACTAATACTTGTGATGGTAATGAATACGATATGGTGGCTATGGGCTTGGTAACACCAAGTAACAACTAATGGCATAGTAATAGTATCGTAGTAGTAGTAGTAGTAGTAGTCAATCAAAAATAGTTTTTCTGGAAATCAATGTTTTGCAAAGCTTTTCAGAAGTAAAACATGCATGATAGATAATGATAAGTGTAGTAATAGCAAGCATGAGGACGGCTTGCCTTAAATCTCTTAATGTCTCTGGCCTTGAAGTAGTTTGAACTTGACGCACAGCTCCACAACTGCTTCTTCTTCTTCTTCTTCTTCTTCGTTTTCTAACGTCGTAAAAGAATAAAAGACACACACTCAGAACTAAAGTACAAACAACTAAACTAAACAACACATACAGCAAGCAAACTTATACTAGCGCAATCACTCAAACATTATCGAGAAAACTATCTCACAAACTCTCACGGTCCAAAACTGTCGTCAAACAACTATATGGTTGAGAAACCATATCCCACTTCTTACATACCATATATGGAGTGGGTGTATCACTCTCATAACAAGTTACATAAGAATCTAAAAATATAGCTTGTGGGCACAAAGGTGAGACTACTAAAATAATATCAATCAATCAAAGCAATACCCATGACTGTGGGCATTAACAACACACAACCAATCATCACCAACAAGTTCATGATTAAACTAATGCATGGATAACAAGATACTACTAAGCACAACCATAACACTAGCAGAACAAATAACATAAGTACAATACTCATGCTAAGGCAATCATTCAGACAATTTCCAAACATCAAGCAAACACACCACAAATGAATAAGCTAGTTATAGACTAAGCTTCTGTCTACTCAAAGTTATGGAATCCATCAATCATGAAAATAATCAAACACACCAGTAGCTAAAATCAATGGTAACAAGTCATAAAATATAATCAAAAACACAATCATCACAAGGGGTAATACTCCTAACAAAAATATAAAAACAGGACTGCACTAATAGTATACTAGTATGCAAAATTTTACACAAGCATACTATAAGAAATACTTGTATTCTACAACTATAGCAACATGAAACTAAATAAGTCATGGCATAATAACAGAAGTAATTACATCCTAAACATGCTAGAATAAATCATACACTCATAAAATAAAAGACAATAATACTAGAGCAAAGCCATAATTTCTAGTGGTGACACTAGTCCAACAATAGAGAAGCAAACAATGCTACAAGGATGCTTAACTCTAAACAATCAAGTCATGATTTTTTTTGACAACGTCAAGTCATGAATATGAATACCTACTAACAGCACATACACATTACACATTCTAGTAAGCATAAACCCTAAAATAGTTCTATGAAAACATCTACTAAGCAAGCATAACCAATTCTAATAATACATGCTCTTCTACTCACTAAATAACAACAAAATAAAATATAAGCTACACAACCAGTAGGTATGCAATCAACAAAATATTAACTAAACACTTTCAAAAATCCAAACACTCAATAAAAATTATTCACCTATAATCTATCAATCACAAGGAATTATTCTATTAGCAAACAATTAAATTTAAGCAAACAATAGTGAAGCATTTCTTAACATCATACCCCTAAGGAATATTATGCTACAAATGAATCACATCCAAACATAATAGTATTTACAAAGAAGAAATAAACTTTTCACTTGCATAAGTGAAACAAACAATCTATTTTCCATGGTGGAAAATAATTATCAATCATATAGTAATACATGTTATTTTCACACAAATGTAGGGTTGGGGATTTTCATCCTCAACCAAGATGCAATGGAACCAGTTGGTTATGGCCCACTAATACCAAGGAAAAAGAGGTACAAAGCCTCTGGTTACTCATGACAAAATTTTCATAAAAAAAATAAACAATACTAGACTATCCATGCTAGTGAAAACAAGTCTAGTGAGAACAAATAACAAATCTTACACATGCTTTGCTATAAAACTAACATGCAAACTAACAGAGATAATAACATCATAATAACAGTACCAAAATGGTACTAGACTCATAGCAAACATAGCACAAACTTAGTCAATCAAGCACACACAAATTTGGTGCACACATTAATCAAAATAATAAAACTAGGAAATAACAAAATGATATTCCTTCTATCATTTGGCTTTACAAACATGCACACACTTTCTAAGGTAGACATATTGCAAGCAAACAACCTAATAGAAAGTGATAACAACTCTATACATGCTAGGAAACAAGATTCGAACAATCACACACATCAATTCAAACAAATACACAAATATTAATGAAAACAGAAAAGTGTTGTTCCTAGATCTGCTCACCAAAATTAATATAGGGCTCCAAAAATTAATCCAAGCTATGATTAGATAGATCTAGTCAGTAGCAAACTCATCCAATTGGATTCACCTGAAAAATAATTTTGAAACTCACTCTAAAAATCCTAGAAATGGCTACTGGCCTTTTACCAAAAGGGATGGCCTTTCCATTTGGTAACTCACCTTGATGTGAGGCCAAGTCCTATGGATAGATCTGCTCACTAGCTATCCAAAAAAAATTAGTTTGACCATTTTAGTTTCACATCCAAAAAGTTATGTCAAAAAAACCTCACAGACACTCTATGGAAAAACAGACAATGTGAGAAAACTATAAGCCAAAACTTAGATCTACAAATTTTAGGTGGTTGAGAAAACATAACACTAGTGCCTTGATTTTTGGTAGATTTTAATTTGCACTTTAGGTATTTTTCACAAACCTAAAGAAAACGAGCAAGTTTCTGCCAAGACTAAAAAGGAAAAAGAAACAGACTGCGGGCTGGCATCCAGTGGGCGCGGCCCAGCTAAGCGGCCGAGCGGCCCAACGCAGGCCAGGCCAGCGCACACGGCGCTGCAACACGGCCGTTCAAGCGTGGCCATAGATCTCGCGATCTACGGTCCGCGGCTTTTCTTCCTCCTCTCATTCCCTCTCTCTCTCATCCGACACGACGGGGAAAACGGTAGGGGCGCGGCTCACCGTGGGAGGGCTCGGGGAGAGGCGGCGCGTGTTTGGGGGTGATGCAGGGGCAATGGGGCGTCGAGGGGCGCGAAGATCGGGTGCGGGCGTGGCTCCAGGCGGCGACGCGCGGCCGGTGCCCGTGGCGGCGTCCACGGACGGCGACGGCGTCTCCTGCGGGCAGAGGCCAAGGGAACGTGTCAGGGAGGTTCGTGACGGTGTGGTGAGTCAATCCAGGGCAGTGGAGGGGAAAGGGAAGGGCTAGATCGACGGGTACCACTTCGAGGTCGAGCACGGTCACCGGCGGCGACTATCGGCTCGAGCAAGCTCCAAGGGCCAGGGTAGGCCTTCACTTCGACTTTGGGGAGTGGTGTGAGTGTGAGGGAGTGCAGTGGCGCAGGGGATGGGGATGGGGTGACTTGTACCCGTGGAGAGAAGGGCAGGGGCAAAAATATGGCTCGGGTTCATGTCATGCAAAGGCATGAGGGCGCTCTATGGTGGTTTTGGTCTTTCTCCTTTATGCTCTCTCTGATGTTTCCTTCATCCTCAAGGCTTCTAGAAACAAGACCACACATATGGCTCGAGTCAATAGGTTAGTCAACACACTAGACCAGGTTACATTCCAAAATATGCAAAGAAACACAAAGAAAACAACTATCCAAAAGTGTATCCCACTTTGTTCAAAAAATTCAGAAAATTCAGTCTAGACTTAGAGAAAATTTCTAAGTGTTGGAAAAGATGAAATGATCAAAAATTGGGTTTGTTTTCAAGGGTCAAATGTTTTCCAAAATTTGTTTTCAAAGTGGGAACTTGTTAACCATGTTATAAACTTTCAGAAACATCTTTTAAAAAAAAAAATTTGAAATAGTTTAAGGCCATGAAAACAATATGGAAAAAGGTGTACTTTCTGTTTTTCTCTGTTTTCAAAAATGCCTTTTCTGCCTTATTTTTATACAACCAAAACAACAAGCAAAATATAACTTTTATTAATCCAAAAATAATACTTAGCTCTTGTATTTGTAGTACATATACCAAGGTTCAAATAAAAGTCAAGAAAACATAAAATAACATTTTATAGCCTAGTGAAAATAAGGGTAGAAAACAGGTACTTTGCTATATTTTCTGGGATTGTTTTCTATAGAAAACTTAAAAGAAAACTTCCATAAATCATTTTGAAATTTTGTTTTCTTGGATCCAACAAAGATAAAAGTTTATCTTAAGATAGAAACATGAATAATTTAAGTCTTGGAATAAAAACCACTCACACAACATCAGGGAAAATATCAAGAAAAATAATAGAATTGTTTTCAGGAAAATTTCATATTGGTTTTATCAAGAAACATAACTTGTGTTGCAAATATTATTAAGATCATACACATGTTAGTCCAAACAATCATGTTGTTATAAAAAAAATTGTTGGCCCTAATTTTTGTCTTCTTGAACATAGTACAAGAATCCAAAAACTGGGGTGTGACAACGTAGCTACTTTTTTACTAAAATATTCCCTTTCTCATTAAAAGATGAAGCTAAAACTTGGTTTAATAATTTGTCTCCGGGATCTATTGATAGTCCTATTGGTTTGTTTAATGCTTAATTTCAGAATTATTTTCCTGCTAGTGCTCAACATGCTGCTTTACAAAATATATTTAATTAAAAGCAATTGGAAGAAAAGAAATTGCATGTATCTTGGGCAAGGTTATGTTATTTCGTTAAGGCTACACCTGGGCATAAGCTAGAAGATAATAAACTTCTTGATATATTCTATAATGAAATAACTTTTGAATCTAGGACATACCTGGATAGTTGTGCTGGTTGTGTTTTCAGGCAAAGAACTCAAGAAGAAGCTGAGGAATTAATGGCTAAAATAAGCCAAAATCATGATGATTGGACTATATATGGTTGAGCCTGAGCCGACCCCTACTCTAGTACCAACACCAACACCAACACCAACACCCAAGAAGAGGGGAATGATTGAATTAAATGATGAAGTGATGAGAGAAGCCAAGAAATCTCTTAGAGAGAGGGGTATTAAATCTCAAGATGTGAAGAATCTTCCACCTATAGAAGAATTATGTAAGCCAATCCCTCACTCATCACCCATTGAGGTACACTCTCTCCAATATTTTGATAGTATAGATATTCCCTATAGTAAACCTCCTGATCAATGTTTAGACGAATTTTATAATTATGTTATTAAGCAAGATAATTTTAATATGAGAGTGTTAAATCACCTAATGGAAAACTCTAGAGCTATTAATGATTTGCATGGTATTATAGTAAGAACTTCTAATGATGGTAAAATGCTCGTTAAACATTTTCAAATGGTTCAAACTCAAATTGATCAACTTGCTAAAGTGCAAAAAGATTTGCTAGTTAATGCTTCTAAAGAATAACATGCTTATGAAATAAGAACTAGAAGTGGTATTGCTACACAAGATCCTTTATATCACTACAAGAAATGTGTTGATACATGACGTTCTCGCAATGACGGTGAATGATATCGTCATAAAGTTATGACAATTCTGTGCCAAATCGTCGTTAGCAGTTAGAGGGGATCAAAACACCGAATTTTCACGACGATTTGGTTAAGAAATTCCTAATTTTATAAAATGATATCGTCATGAACTAGCATTCCCTTATTTCTAACCATTCACGACGAATTTAAATGGTCATGACATAGCCCAATATGGATATGTTGATATGACTAGACGGACACATCATCAACTTTGCCTAGGTGTCATGTCTATTGGATGGCCACATAATCAATTTCCAAATGCATGTCATCTCCAGCTACTATCATTGACATGTGGGACCCATCCTCTAGCTATCATTGGCATGTGGGACCCGTCCAGCTAGACACACCTACCTGACATGTGGGACCCATCCTCTAGCTATCATTGACATGTGGGACCCGTCCAGCTAGACACACCTAGCTGACATGTGGGACCCGTCCAGCCATGTAATCTAACAGCACACAACGACCTGTCATGTGGGACCCGCAAGCAACATGTACTTTGCCAACACAGCGACCTGGCATGTGGGACAGGAAACACAACCTTACATGGGGGACCCGACAACACTCAATGGTCAAAATTCGAGACTGAAGTCGCAAAAATACCGTGAGCGGGATTCGAACCCGCGACCTCACCATCTCCACCACTCAGCCTACCACTAGGCCAAACATTACTTGTTGAATAATACTCGCACCGCAGCTATTTGACTCGTCCGCAAGTGAAATTGGGCCACCAAACATGAGCGCAAGAACTTGGGCCACGCTCTACATCCATCGCCGCGTGGGCTCAAATTCGGCCTATCAAGCAAGCGCTGGCATGGGCTCTAACAGGGATGGCTCGATTTTTTTTCGTTTTTTCTGTTTTCCTTTTCTATAATTTGATTTTTCCCTTCAAATTAACCTAAATCAATTTAAAAAAAATAAAAAATAACTTATAGTAATTATGGACTATTTGCAACCAATTTTCTAAAAATATACAATCATATCCATGAGCATATATTTTTTGAGACTTTAGTGGAGTTTGAATTACGCTTTGGAGTCAAAACGGGGGACATGAACGTTCCTAGATAAGTGTTGAATATCGCAAAAAAAATGTACATCTCTGAAGAAATAGGTAATTTTGTATCTAAAAATGATTTTTACAAAAAATCATGAGCAAACTACGAGGCACCTGTAGTTCAAATTTGGCCTGGTTTCAGCTGAATCGGCAGAAATTTGTCTTTTTCAAAAGAGGTGTATTTAAAACTATTGAGAGGTAGAAATTTTGTTATCTGAACATGAAATGTGGTATAATAATCTTATAAATTTATTTCTTATAATTTTGCAACATATATTTGGTATATGCTTCACAAAAACAAAACCGTTTTTACCACTCCGAAAATGGAAAATGGTATTTTTATTCAGTGAAAAATAAAAGTTTATTCGTAAACATTGTTAGTTTTTCTATTATGCATGTTTGTGTAGAATATGGGAACATTTCAACAAACTATCCCATGGATGTGGCCATAACACTCGTCATTTGGCCCGAAACCCAAAAATCTTCGGAGGAGATAGCTCATTTATGTGAACACCTTTTCAACCAAATTGTCGTATTGCAAGTTTATTATTTTTGGTGGATACTAGGACATATATAATGACACCACGCGAAGGCGTTGCGTCATTTCGATTTTTTTTTATTTTCTGGAATTTTCAAAGATGGTTTTAGGAAAAAGTCAAGACGGCGGGAATGACCGTTCGTAGCTAGAGGTTGACTATTGAGAAAATATTGGTATATCTCTATTGAAATAGGTTGTTGTGTACCTAAAATGATTTTAAAAAAAAATCAAGAGAAAACTACGAGGCACTTGTTGTTCAAATTTGGCCCGGTTTCAGCTGAATCGGCACAAATTTGTCTTTTTCGAAAGAGGTGTATTTAAAACTATTGAGAGGTAGAAAATATTGTTATCGGAACATTAAATGTGGTACAATATCCTTATAAATTTATTTAGTACAATTTTGCATCATATATTTGGTAGATGCTTCACAAAAAAAAACAGTTTTTACCACTCCGAAAATGGAAAATGGTATTTGTATTCAGTGAAATATAAAAGTTTCTTTGTAAACATTGTTAGTTGTTCTATTATGCATTTTTGTGTAGAATATGGGCATATTTCAACAAACTATCCCATGGATGTGGCCATAACACTCGTCAGTTGGCCCGAAACCCAAGAATCTTCGGAGCAGATAGCTCATATATATGAACACCTTTTCAACCAAATTTTCGTATTGAAAGTTTATTATTTTTGGTGGATACAAGGACATATATAATGACACCACGCGAAGGCGTTGCATCATTTTGATTTTTTTTGAATTTTCTGGAATTTTCTAAGCCGGTTTTAGGAAAAAGTCAAGACGGCGGGCATAACCGTTCGTAGCTAGAGGTTGAATATTGAGAAAATATTGGTATATCTATATTGAAATAGGTTGCTGTGTACCTAAAAATGATTTTTTACAAAAAAAGCATGAGCAAACTACGAGGCACATGTAGTTTAAATTTGGCCCGGTTTCAGTTGAATCGACAAAAATTTGTCTTTTTCAAAAGAGGTGTATTTAAAACTATTGAGAGGTATAAATTTTGTTAATGAACATTAAATGTGGTACGATAGCCTTATAAATTTATTTAGTACAATTTTGTAACATATATTTGGTAGATGCTTCACAAAAAAAACCGTTTTTACCACTCCAAAAATGGAAAATGGTATTTTTATTCAGTGAAAAATAATAGTTTCTTCGTAAACATTGTTAGTTGTTCTATTATGCATGTTTGTGTAGAATATGGGCACATTTGAACAAACTATCCCATGGATGTGGCCATAACACTCGTCATTTGGCCCGAAACCCAAGAATCTTCGGAGGAGATAGCTCATTTATGTGAAAACCTTTTCAACCAAATTGTCGTATTGCAAGTTTATTATTTTTGGTGGATAATAGGACATATATAATGACACCACGCGAAGGCCTTGCGTCATTTCGATTTTTTTTTTAATTTTCTGGAATTTTCTAAGTCGGTTTTAGGAAAAAGTCAAGACGGCGGGCATGACCGTTCGTAGCTAGAGGTTGAATATTGAGAAAATATTGGTATATCTCTATTGAAATAGGTAGTTGTGTACCTAAAAATTATTTTTACAAAAAATCATGAGCAAACTACGAGGCAGCTGTAGTTCAAATTTGACCCGGTTTCAGCTGAATCGGCAGAAATTTGTCTTTTTCAAAAGAGGTGAATTTAAAACTATTGAGAGGTAGAAATTTTGTTATCTGAACATTAAATGTGGTACAATCGCCTTATAAATTTATTTAGTACAATTTTGCAATATATATTTGGTAGATGCCTCACAAAAAAAACCCGTTTTTACCACTTCGAAAATGGAAAATGGTATTTTTATTCAGTGAAAAATAAAAGTTTCTTCGTAAACATTGTTAGTTTTTCTATTATGCATGTTTGTGTAGAATATGGGAACATTTGAACAAACTATCCCATGGATGTGGCCATAACACTCGTCATTTGGCCCGAAACCCAAAAATCTTCGAAGGAGATAGCTCATTTAAGTGAACACCTTTTCAACCCAATTGTCGTATTGTAAGTTTATTATTTTTGGTGGATACTAGGACATATATAATGACACCACGAGAAGGCCTTGCATCATTTCGAAATTTTTTTGTATTTTCTGGAAATTTCTAAGCCGGTTTTAGGAAAAAGTCAAGACGGCGGGCATTACCTTTCGTAGCTAAAGGATGAATATTGTAAAACTCTTAGTGTATCTCTAAAGAAATAGGTACTTGTGTATCTAAAAATGATTTTAAAAAAAATTCATGAGCAAACTATGAGACACCTGTAGTTCAAAATTGGCCCGGTTTTGTAGCATCCCAACTTTTAATAAAGATGGAATAACTGTGTTATTGTGCTAGTCCCTGGATCAATTGCTAGCACCACAGTACAAAATGAAATATCATGCAAATGCATCAAATTCTATTACATCGCATGATCCAGTCTTTACAAAATAGGATTACAACTTGCATAGTCTTAGAAGACTAGCACAAAACAAAGAAATACATCGGAAAACATAGAACAATATTGAGCCCATCTTCTTCATGTGCCACAGGCAAAACATGTTGGCGATAGTCTCGAGATCCTAAACGAAATCCTCACTCGTCTTCAGAAACATCTGCAATATGGAATATGCAGCCACAAGGGAGTCAATACAATTTAATGTATTGGCAAGTAACCCTATGGTGGATATAAATGGCAAGACTAATACTACATGCTTATTTGGCTGAGTGGAGTTTAGGCTAAGTTTGCATAAAGCCAGTTTTGTCCTATCTTTTTTGTAAAACAATCTTTTCTTTTCAAAGGGGTGGCAGCATTGGATTAAGATCCAAGCACCACAATACTGTTCACTTGGTCAAATTTTACTTATTGAAATTGGTGATGAGATTCTTCCGTCATTCCTTGTCCAGCTGCTCATAGTTGTCCATAACCAGGGACACGGCTAAGATCTTAGTTTGTTGACTCTGCAGAGGTTGTGCACTTTCACCCTTTGTCTTCCATTAGCCCAAACATCCTATACACCCGGAGTGCATCATGGAAAGGAGAGAATTGAGACGAGATCTTTCAGAAGAAGAAGTCCAAACCCACCGGCAAGACCGTTCCACCTATAATTTTGCTACATCTGCTAGTCAAGCCTGGGCTGAACTCTCACAACTTAGTTGATCAAGACAGAGCCCATATGTCAAAAGGCTGCACGGAAAGCTACTAAACTTAGAAGGACATAGTAATCTCTTTGTTCCTGGGTGGCCATCCTCAAGTGACAACCTCAAGTGGAATAACCCTTAGACAAGGGCCCTGAGGAAACACTCAACATAATCCAGTCTTACCACTTCCACCCAGGTGGTTCATTCATTAGTTATACTTAGGATTTTTCCTCAACATCTAGTAAAACAATTTGTAACATTGCATAGCATCTACTAAGTTCTAAGGCTATCAAAATAACAAGGGTAAAATAGATGGCTACACACTACTAGGATAATAGCATAGCATAATATAACTTAGTAAAATTTCCTATCATGCATACTACTCAAAATCAACTAATGCATATAGAAAATAATGGGTAGTTGATGGTGTGTTACTTGCCTTGTTGAAGTTGGTGAAGAATTCACATTCTCTTCACAAAAGATCGTTTCTCTCCGTAAAATCTATTCATTTAAAACACAATAACAAAATAAACAATCATTCTACCAAACAACATACAAGTGTAGAAAACATACAGAGAAACTAACATATCAAAAAGGGGTTTAACCAAGTTAACTAGGACAAGGTCAAGATTTGAGTTCAATAATTGTTAAGGAAACTCCAAGGTTTTACTTGGGATGGACTAGGTTGAGTTTGATGTGATCTAACTTTATTATAAACATACTTGTCGAGGAAGTTCCAAGAGTTCACTAAGAATAAACATATTACTTCTTCAACTAAAGTAATGCATGCAAACACTTGGTCATATTCACCTTCAAAAATATTTGAGTGATTATGTTAGTATTTTCCATTGTGGTTAGGGTAGGTCTACTAACTTCATCATCAAAGGGAAAATATTACTAAGTCTTGGGTTTTCCATTTGGGTCAAAGGTTGGACAAAAATAACTTGTTACTCTTCAACTTGGGTGGATTGCTTCTAGTCCTCATGTGATTGCCTTCTTGAAGATCATCATCATGCCATCTAAGTTGCTTCCTTCCTTGGTGTGGTGCTCCTCTTGGGCTTGATAGTCTTCATGGTTTTCACTTCACTAATTGGTTTGGGTATGGGATGGGCACAAATACCACTAAGTCAATTTGAAAAGAAAGAAATGGAAGGGATAGGAACAGAGAGGAAAATGTCTTCTCCTTGATTTTCTTCATACTCCTATACTTCATTGAGTTTCTTCTTGTTGCTGTGGATTCTATGTCCTTCCTTCAATTTCTTCAATGATATTCCTCATAGCTCTTCATGTTGCCACCAAGTTGATATTGAAGTTTCATTCTTGTGCTTGAGTCTTGATCTCCATTTTGCTGACTTGGTCAATTCTTGAAGCAAGAATGGGGGAGTGGAGAAGATAGAAAACTAAAGTTCACTACTTGGTACTATATGTGATTGACACATTCTAAGGACTTGGCTTGGCTCCAAATAGACATAACATCAAGGAATAACAGTTGAAAACAAATTCTAAGACATGGTGAAAATGGATGTATCTTTGTTGGGTTTTTGGTCAAAACACATGGACATGGTCCGGTGTCCAAAATGGTTGGGAATAATGTCTATGGTTCAATGTTACCAAATGGAGCAATTTTGCAAAAGGAACTATATCAAAAATATTTATAGAAATTAATCTATGTCAAAAATAATCAAATAGACAACTTAATTCTAAATTCAATTTTAATTTGTTCAAATATTATTTTGGGACAGAGGATATGAAAGTACACATCCTAAGTTTTCCAAATATATTTTATTTACAATTTTTGGATTTGCAGAATTTGAATTATGCCAAATTTCATCAAACAAGCATATTTGAATTTTAGATATCAATCAATTAAAACAACTCACAACTATCCACAACAGTTATAAACACCTTGAGGCAAGGAAAAAAGATAAGGCCACCTCATAAGTAGATAATAACTAGACTTAACAGGTTCACTCAAGCAAGGGAGTTCTGCAATTTAAATTCTTGGAGTTTTCCCTCAAGTGTTTTAAAGAAAGTTAGTGTTCAAGACAAACCACTTAAGGAGGATTTTTATAAAAGAGGTTCACCTCAATTCTTGTTATTTATGTAACCATTTTGTTTTGGTTGGTTCCAACACCAACACTCAAGATCAAACAAGGCAGACAGAGGTGAAACAAGATTAATTGTTAAGCATTTTAAAAAGTTTTTCTTGGCCCTAATTTTTGACTCTCCAACAACTGCATTTTGTTGGTTTCCAAAAAGTGGCGTGTGACAAGAGCCCAAGTCACGCGTTAACCTATAGGCTGCTGACCGGGAGACGATCCTAGTTCGCAAGGCCATCAGCTCCGTACTCCTCTTCTTAGATCTCCATCTGAGGTTCCTTCTCACAGTCTGGCAAGTGAATACCAGGGACGAAACCAATATGAGTACATTTGAATGGACTTAGCAAGACATCCATCATGTAGCTGACCCAAAATGCAAGGATGCTTATATAGTGGAGTAGGTAGGCTATACACAGGGTTCACTAACAATGATATATGTAAGACATATCATAGTTGATTTTGAAAATCTCTATATCTTTGTTGAATAAGATACTTCAAAAGAAAATAATATAGTTTTTCTTTCTCTTGTAGATATCACATGTACAAGAGGTTTTATAAACTCATTTTGTAAAAAAAGTTTTTCTCTTTGCAAAACTTCTTGTAAAACAACTTCTGGCTTTTCATCAAAGGTACCTCCACGGTACAGATTTCCTTCGTTTTTGAAAACATTGACACAATACTAGCTACATGGCCATTCAACTGTCCATATCTGAGGATGCAGCTATTCAGAATAGTTTGACTCTGCAGGGTGTACACAATCAACAGATCCAGTACATCCACCGTGAACAACCACGGACTGTAACAACAGTATGTAAACATCAGATAACTGATCCTAGCCATTCACTATGTTCAAGCTAGAATATGTCTATCTCTTTAGTTGAGTGTAATCTCCCCGGTACCAGGTCCCAGGTTGCCTAGACAGGAGACTCAACTGTTGTGACCGGGGGGATAACTTAATCCCTTACTTTGTATGCCATGTATCTTCCACCTAGCGACAATCGGTCGAGGGCTCGACGACCCTTATAGCAATTTGAGATAGAACACACACTAACAAGAACAAACTTCAATTTAAGCCCCGTGCCCATGTTGGGGTAAAGTGGCAGTACGGTAAAGGTTGTCCGGCGAAGACTAGGTTATGTGTCATTTTTGTAAAACACCATTTTCTCAAAAATGACCACTTCAACAAGCCTCCGGTGGATACGGCTTCGCCTTTCCACCGGGTTTTTCCATAAAGCCTTTGTTTTGCAAAAACATAGTTTTAGGGTGTCCACTTAGGTACTAATACTTGTGATGGTAATGAATACGATATGGTGGCTATGGGCTTGGTAACACCAAGTAACAACTAATGGCATAGTAATAGTATCGTAGTAGTAGTAGTAGTAGTCAATCAAAAATAGTTTTTCTGGAAATCAATGTTTTGCAAAGCTTTTCAGAAGTAAAACATGCATGATAGATAATGATAAGTGTAGTAATAGCAAGCATGAGGACGGCCTGCCTTAAATCTCTTAATGTCTCTGGCCTTGAAGTAGTTTGAACTTGACGCACAGCTCCACAACTGCTTCTTCTTCTTCTTCTTCTTCGTTTTCTAACGTCGTAAAAGAATAAAAGACACACACTCAGAACTAAAGTACAAACAACTAAACTAAACAACACATACAGCAAGCAAACTTATACTAGCGCAATCACTCAAACATTATCGAGAAAACTATCTCACAAACTCTCACGGTCCAAAACTGTCGTCAAACAACTATATGGTTGAGAAACCATATCCCACTTCTTACATACCATATATGGAGTGGGTGTATCACTCTCATAACAAGTTACATAAGAATCTAAAAATATAGCTTGTGGGCACAAAGGTGAGACTACTAAAATAATATCAATCAATCAAAGCAATACCCATGACTGTGGGCATTAACAACACACAACCAATCATCACCAACAAGTTCATGATTAAACTAATGCATGGATAACAAGATACTACTAAGCACAACCATAACACTAGCAGAACAAATAACATAAGTACAATACTCATGCTAAGGCAATCATTCAGACAATTTCCAAACATCAAGCAAACACACCACAAATGAATAAGCTAGTTATAGACTAAGCTTTTGTCTACTCAAAGTTATGGAATCCATCAATCATGAAAATAATCAAACACACCAGTAGCTAAAATCAATGGTAACAAGTCATAAAATATAATCAAAAACACAATCATCACAAGGGGTAATACTCCTAACAAAAATATAAAAACAGGACTGCACTAATAGTATACTAGTATGCAAAATTTTACACAAGCATACTATAAGAAATACTTGTATTCTACAACTATAGCAACATGAAACTAAATAAGTCATGGCATAATAACAGAAGTAATTACATCCTAAACATGCTAGAATAAATCATACACTCATAAAATAAAAGACAATAATACTAGAGCAAAGCCATAATTTCTAGTGGTGACACTAGTCCAACAATAGAGAAGCAAACAATGCTACAAGGATGCTTAACTCTAAACAATCAAGTCATGATTTTTTTTGACAACGTCAAGTCATGAATATGAATACCTACTAACAGCACATACACATTACACATTCTAGTAAGCATAAACCCTAAAATAGTTCTATGAAAACATCTACTAAGCAAGCATAACCAATTCTAATAATACATGCTCTTCTACTCACTAAATAACAACAAAATAAAATATAAGCTACACAACCAGTAGGTATGCAATCAACAAAATATTAACTAAACACTTTCAAAAATCCAAACACTCAATAAAAATTATTCACCTATAATCTATCAATCACAAGGAATTATTCTATTAGCAAACAATTAAATTTAAGCAAACAATAGTGAAGCCTTTCTTAACATCATACCCCTAAGGAATATTATGCTACAAATGAATCACATCCAAACATAATAGTATTTACAAAGAAGAAATAAACTTTTCACTTGCATAAGTGAAACAAACAATCTATTTTCCATGGTGGAAAATAATTATCAATCATATAGTAATACATGTTATTTTCACACAAATGTAGGGTTGGGGATTTTCATCCTCAACCAAGATGCAATGGAACCAGTTGGTTATGGCCCACTAATACCAAGGAAAAAGAGGTACAAAGCCTCTGGTTACTCATGACAAAATTTTCATAAAAAAAATAAACAATACTAGACTATCCATGCTAGTGAAAACAAGTCTAGTGAGAACAAATAACAAATCTTACACATGCTTTGCTATAAAACTAACATGCAAACTAACAGAGATAATAACATCATAATAACAGTACCAAAATGGTACTAGACTCATAGCAAACATAGCACAAACTTAGTCAATCAAGCACACACAAATCTGGTGCACACATTAATCAAAATAATAAAACTAGGAAATAACAAAATGATATTCCTTCTATCATTTGGCTTTACAAACATGCACACACTTTCTAAGGTAGACATATTGCAAGCAAACAACCTAATAGAAAGTGATAACAACTCTATACATGCTAGGAAACAAGATTCGAACAATCACACACATCAATTCAAACAAATACACAAATATTAATGAAAACAGAAAAGTGTTGTTCCTAGATCTGCTCACCAAAATTAATATAGGGCTCCAAAAATTAATCCAAGCTATGATTAGATAGATCTAGTCAGTAGCAAACTCATCCAATTGGATTCACCTGAAAAATAATTTTGAAACTCACTCTAAAAATCCTAGAAATGGCTACTGGCCTTTTACCAAAAGGGATGGCCTTTCCATTTGGTAACTCACCTTGATGTGAGGCCAAGTCCTATGGATAGATCTGCTCACTAGCTATCCAAAAAAAATTAGTTTGACCATTTTAGTTTCACATCCAAAAAGTTATGTCAAAAAAACCTCACAGACACTCTATGGAAAAACAGACAATGTGAGAAAACTATAAGCCAAAACTTAGATCTACAAATTTTAGGTGGTTGAGAAAACATAACACTAGTGCCTTGATTTTTGGTAGATTTTAATTTGCACTTTAGGTATTTTTCACAAACCTAAAGAAAACGAGCAAGTTTCTGCCAAGACTAAAAAGGAAAAAGAAACAGACTGCGGGCTGGCATCCAGTGGGCGCGGCCCAGCTAAGCGGCCGAGCGGCCCAACGCAGGCCAGGCCAGCGCACACGGCGCTGCAACACGGCCGTTCAAGCGTGGCCATAGATCTCGCGATCTACGGTCCGCGGCTTTTCTTCCTCCTCTCATTCCCTCTCTCTCTCATCCGACACGACGGGGAAAACGGTAGGGGCGCGGCTCACCGTGGGAGGGCTCGGGGAGAGGCGGCGCGTGTTTGGGGGTGATGCAGGGGCAATGGGGCGTCGAGGGGCGCGAAGATCGGGTGCGGGCGTGGCTCCAGGCGGCGACGCGCGGCCGGTGCCCGTGGCGGCGTCCACGGACGGCGACGGCGTCTCCTGCGGGCAGAGGCCAAGGGAACGTGTCAGGGAGGTTCGTGACGGTGTGGTGAGTCAATCCAGGGCAGTGGAGGGGAAAGGGAAGGGCTAGATCGACGGGTACCACTTCGAGGTCGAGCACGGTCACCGGCGGCGACTATCGGCTCGAGCAAGCTCCAAGGGCCAGGGTAGGCCTTCACTTCGACTTTGGGGAGTGGTGTGAGTGTGAGGGAGTGCAGTGGCGCAGGGGATGGGGATGGGGTGACTTGTACCCGTGGAGAGAAGGGCAGGGGCAAAAATATGGCTCGGGTTCATGTCATGCAAAGGCATGAGGGCGCTCTATGGTGGTTTTGGTCTTTCTCCTTTATGCTCTCTCTGATGTTTCCTTCATCCTCAAGGCTTCTAGAAACAAGACCACACATATGGCTCGAGTCAATAGGTTAGTCAACACACTAGACCAGGTTACATTCCAAAATATGCAAAGAAACACAAAGAAAACAACTATCCAAAAGTGTATCCCACTTTGTTCAAAAAATTCAGAAAATTCAGTCTAGACTTAGAGAAAATTTCTAAGTGTTGGAAACAGATGAAATGATCAAAAATTGGGTTTGTTTTCAAGGGTCAAATGTTTTCCAAAATTTGTTTTCAAAGTGGGAACTTGTTAACCATGTTATAAACTTTCAGAAACATCTTTTTAAAAAAAAAAATTGAAATAGTTTAAGGCCATGAAAACAATATGGAAAAAGGTGTACTTTCTGTTTTTCTCTGTTTTCAAAAATGCCTTTTCTGCCTTATTTTTATACAACCAAAACAACAAGCAAAATATAACTTTTATTAATCCAAAAATAATACTTAGCTCTTGTATTTGTAGTACATATACCAAGGTTCAAATAAAAGTCAAGAAAACATAAAATAACATTTTATAGCCTAGTGAAAATAAGGGTAGAAAACAGGTACTTTGCTATATTTTCTGGGATTGTTTTCTATAGAAAACTTAAAAGAAAACTTCCATAAATCATTTTGAAATTTTGTTTTCTTGGATCCAACAAAGATAAAAGTTTATCTTAAGATAGAAACATGAATAATTTAAGTCTTGGAATAAAAACCACTCACACAACATCAGGGAAAATATCAAGAAAAATAATAGAATTGTTTTCAGGAAAATTTCATATTGGTTTTATCAAGAAACATAACTTGTGTTGCAAATATTATTAAGATCATACACATGTTAGTCCAAACAATCATGTTGTTATAAAAAAAATTGTTGGCCCTAATTTTTGTCTTCTTGAACATAGTACAAGAATCCAAAAACTGGGGTGTGACAACGTAGCTACTTTTTTACTAAAATATTCCCTTTCTCATTAAAAGATGAAGCTAAAACTTGGTTTAATAATTTGTCTCCGGGATCTATTGATAGTCCTATTGGTTTGTTTAATGCTTAATTTCAGAATTATTTTCCTGCTAGTGCTCAACATGCTGCTTTACAAAATATATTTAATTAAAAGCAATTGGAAGAAAAGAAATTGCATGTATCTTGGGCAAGGTTATGTTATTTCGTTAAGGCTACACCTGGGCATAAGCTAGAAGATAATAAACTTCTTGATATATTCTATAATGAAATAACTTTTGAATCTAGGACATACCTGGATAGTTGTGCTGGTTGTGTTTTCAGGCAAAGAACTCAAGAAGAAGCTGAGGAATTAATGGCTAAAATAAGCCAAAATCATGATGATTGGACTATATATGGTTGAGCCTGAGCCGACCCCTACTCTAGTACCAACACCAACACCAACACCAACACCCAAGAAGAGGGGAATGATTGAATTAAATGATGAAGTGATGAGAGAAGCCAAGAAATCTCTTAGAGAGAGGGGTATTAAATCTCAAGATGTGAAGAATCTTCCACCTATAGAAGAATTATGTAAGCCAATCCCTCACTCATCACCCATTGAGGTACACTCTCTCCAATATTTTGATAGTATAGATATTCCCTATAGTAAACCTCCTGATCAATGTTTAGACGAATTTTATAATTATGTTATTAAGCAAGATAATTTTAATATGAGAGTGTTAAATCACCTAATGGAAAACTCTAGAGCTATTAATGATTTGCATGGTATTATAGTAAGAACCTCTAATGATGGTAAAATGCTCGTTAAACATTTTCAAATGGTTCAAACTCAAATTGATCAACTTGCTAAAGTGCAAAAAGATTTGCTAGTTAATGCTTCTAAAGAATAACATGCTTATGAAATAAGAACTAGAAGTGGTATTGCTACACAAGATCCTTTATATCACTACAAGAAATGTGTTGATACATGACGTTCTCGCAATGACGGTGAATGATATCGTCATAAAGTTATGACAATTCTGTGCCAAATCGTCGTTAGCAGTTAGAGGGGATCAAAACACCGAATTTTCACGACGATTTGGTTAAGAAACTTCCTAATTTTATAAAATGATATCGTCATGAACTAGCATTCCCTTATTTCTAACCATTCACGACGAATTTAAATGGTCATGACATAGCCCAATATGGATATGTTGATATGACTAGACGGACACATCATCAACTTTGCCTAGGTGTCATGTCTATTGGATGGCCACATAATCAATTTCCAAATGCATGTCATCTCCAGCTACTATCATTGACATGTGGGACCCATCCTCTAGCTATCATTGGCATGTGGGACCCGTCCAGCTAGACACACCTACCTGACATGTGGGACCCATCCTCTAGCTATCATTGACATGTGGGACCCGTCCAGCTAGACACACCTAGCTGACATGTGGGACCCGTCCAGCCATGTAATCTAACAGCACACAACGACCTGTCATGTGGGACCCGCAAGCAACATGTACTTTGCCAACACAGCGACCTGGCATGTGGGACAGGAAACACAACCTTACATGGGGGACCCGACAACACTCAATGGTCAAAATTCGAGACTGAAGTCGCAAAAATACCGTGAGCGGGATTCGAACCCGCGACCTCACCATCTCCACCACTCAGCCTACCACTAGGCCAAACATTACTTGTTGAATAATACTCGCACCGCAGCTATTTGACTCGTCCGCAAGTGAAATTGGGCCACCAAACATGAGCGCAAGAACTTGGGCCACGCTCTACATCCATCGCCGCGTGGGCTCAAATTCGGCCTATCAAGCAAGCGCTGGCATGGGCTCTAACAGGGATGGCTCGATTTTTTTTCGTTTTTTCTGTTTTCCTTTTCTATAATTTGATTTTTCCCTTCAAATTAACCTAAATCAATTTAAAAAAATAAAAAATAACTTATAGTAATTATGGACTATTTGCAACCAATTTTCTAAAAATATACAATCATATCCATGAGCATATATTTTTTGACACTTTAGTGGAGTTTGAATTACGCTTTGGAGTCAAAACGGGGGACATGAACGTTCCTAGATAAGTGTTGAATATCGCAAAAAAAATGTACATCTCTGAAGAAATAGGTAATTTTGTATCTAAAAATGATTTTTACAAAAAATCATGAGCAAACTACGAGGCACCTGTAGTTCAAATTTGGCCTGGTTTCAGCTGAATCGGCAGAAATTTGTCTTTTTCAAAAGAGGTGTATTTAAAACTATTGAGAGGTAGAAATTTTGTTATCTGAACATGAAATGTGGTATAATAATCTTATAAATTTATTTCGTATAATTTTGCAACATATATTTGGTATATGCTTCACAAAAACAAAACCGTTTTTACCACTCCGAAAATGGAAAATGGTATTTTTATTCAGTGAAAAATAAAAGTTTATTCGTAAACATTGTTAGTTTTTCTATTATGCATGTTTGTGTAGAATATGGGAACATTTCAACAAACTATCCCATGGATGTGGCCATAACACTCGTCATTTGGCCCGAAACCCAAAAATCTTCGGAGGAGATAGCTCATTTATGTGAACACCTTTTCAACCAAATTGTCGTATTGCAAGTTTATTATTTTTGGTGGATACTAGGACATATATAATGACACCACACGAAGGCGTTGCGTCATTTCGATTTTTTTTTATTTTCTGGAATTTTCAAAGATGGTTTTAGGAAAAAGTCAAGACGACGGGAATGACCGTTCGTAGCTAGAGGTTGACTATTGAGAAAATATTGGTATATCTCTATTGAAATAGGTTGTTGTGTACCTAAAATGATTTTTAAAAAAAATCAAGAGAAAACTACGAGGCACTTGTTGTTCAAATTTGGCCCGGTTTCAGCTGAATCGGCACAAATTTGTCTTTTTCGAAAGAGGTGTATTTAAAACTATTGAGAGGTAGAAAATATTGTTATCGGAACATTAAATGTGGTACAATATCCTTATAAATTTATTTAGTACAATTTTGCATCATATATTTGGTAGATGCTTCACAAAAAAAAACAGTTTTTACCACTCCGAAAATGGAAAATGGTATTTGTATTCAGTGAAATATAAAAGTTTCTTTGTAAACATTGTTAGTTGTTCTATTATGCATTTTTGTGTAGAATATGGGCATATTTCAACAAACTATCCCATGGATGTGGCCATAACACTCGTCAGTTGGCCCGAAACCCAAGAATCTTCGGAGCAGATAGCTCATATATATGAACACCTTTTCAACCAAATTTTCGTATTGAAAGTTTATTATTTTTGGTGGATACAAGGACATATATAATGACACCACGCGAAGGCGTTGCATCATTTTGATTTTTTTTGAATTTTCTGGAATTTTCTAAGCCGGTTTTAGGAAAAAGTCAAGACGGCGGGCATAACCGTTCGTAGCTAGAGGTTGAATATTGAGAAAATATTGGTATATCTATATTGAAATAGGTTGCTGTGTACCTAAAAATGATTTTTTACAAAAAAAGCATGAGCAAACTACGAGGCACATGTAGTTTAAATTTGGCCCGGTTTCAGTTGAATCGACAAAAAATTGTCTTTTTCAAAAGAGGTGTATTTAAAACTATTGAGAGGTATAAATTTTGTTAATGAACATTAAATGTGGTACAATAGCCTTATAAATTTATTTAGTACAATTTTGTTACATATATTTGGTAGATGCTTCACAAAAAAAACCGTTTTTACCACTCCAAAAATGGAAAATGGTATTTTTATTCAGTGAAAAATAATAGTTTCTTCGTAAACATTGTTAGTTGTTCTATTATGCATGTTTGTGTAGAATATGGGCACATTTGAACAAACTATCCCATGGATGTGGCCATAACACTCGTCATTTGGCCCGAAACCCAAGAATCTTCGGAGGAGATAGCTCATTTATGTGAAAACCTTTTCAACCAAATTGTCGTATTGCAAGTTTATTATTTTTGGTGGATAATAGGACATATATAATGACACCACGCGAAGGCCTTGCGTCATTTCGATTTTTTTTTAATTTTCTGGAATTTTCTAAGTCGGTTTTAGGAAAAAGTCAAGACGGCGGGCATGACCGTTCGTAGCTAGAGGTTGAATATTGAGAAAATATTGGTATATCTCTATTGAAATAGGTAGTTGTGTACCTAAAAATTATTTTTACAAAAAATCATGAGCAAACTACGAGGCAGCTGTAGTTCAAATTTGACCCGGTTTCAGCTGAATCGGCAGAAATTTGTCTTTTTCAAAAGAGGTGAATTTAAAACTATTGAGAGGTAGAAATTTTGTTATCTGAACATTAAATGTGGTACAATCGCCTTATAAATTTATTTAGTACAATTTTGCAATATATATTTGGTAGATGCCTCACAAAAAAAACCCGTTTTTACCACTTCGAAAATGGAAAATGGTATTTTTATTCAGTGAAAAATAAAAGTTTCTTCGTAAACATTGTTAGTTTTTCTATTATGCATGTTTGTGTAGAATATGGGAACATTTGAACAAACTATCCCATGGATGTGGCCATAACACTCGTCATTTGGCCCGAAACCCAAAAATCTTCGAAGGAGATAGCTCATTTAAGTGAACACCTTTTCAACCCAATTGTCGTATTGTAAGTTTATTATTTTTGGTGGATACTAGGACATATATAATGACACCACAAGAAGGCCTTGCATCATTTCGAAATTTTTTTGTATTTTCTGGAAATTTCTAAGCCGGTTTTAGGAAAAAGTCAAGACGGCGGGCATTACCTTTCGTAGCTAAAGGATGAATATTGTAAAACTCTTAGTGTATCTCTAAAGAAATAGGTACTTGTGTATCTAAAAATGATTTTAAAAAAAATTCATGAGCAAACTATGAGACACCTGTAGTTCAAAATTGGCCCGGTTTTGTAGCATCCCAACTTTTAATAAAGATGGAATAACTGTGTTATTGTGCTAGTCCCTGGATCAATTGCTAGCACCACAGTACAAAATGAAATATCATGCAAATGCATCAAATTCTATTACATCGCATGATCCAGTCTTTACAAAATAGGATTACAACTTGCATAGTCTTAGAAGACTAGCACAAAACAAAGAAATACATCGGAAAACATAGAACAATATTGAGCCCATCTTCTTCATGTGCCACAGGCAAAACATGTTGGCGATAGTCTCGAGATCCTAAACGAAATCCTCACTCGTCTTCAGAAACATCTGCAATATGGAATATGCAGCCACAAGGGAGTCAATACAATTTAATGTATTGGCAAGTAACCCTATGGTGGATATAAATGGCAAGACTAATACTACATGCTTATTTGGCTGAGTGGAGTTTAGGCTAAGTTTGCATAAAGCCAGTTTTGTCCTATCTTTTTTGTAAAACAATCTTTTCTTTTCAAAGGGGTGGCAGCATTGGATTAAGATCCAAGCACCACAATACTGTTCACTTGGTCAAATTTTACTTATTGAAATTGGTGATGAGATTCTTCCGTCATTCCTTGTCCAGCTGCTCATAGTTGTCCATAACCGGGGACACGGCTAAGATCTTAGTTTGTTGACTCTGCAGAGGTTGTGCACTTTCACCCTTTGTCTTCCATTAGCCCAAACATCCTATACACCCGGAGTGCATCATGGAAAGGAGAGAATTGAGACGAGATCTTTCAGAAGAAGAAGTCCAAACCCACCGGCAAGACCGTTCCACCTATAATTTTGCTACATCTGCTAGTCAAGCCTGGGCTGAACTCTCACAACTTAGTTGATCAAGACAGAGCCCATATGTCAAAAGGCTGCACGGAAAGCTACTAAACTTAGAAGGACATAGTAATCTCTTTGTTCCTGGGTGGCCATCCTCAAGTGACAACCTCAAGTGGAATAACCCTTAGACAAGGGCCCTGAGGAAACACTCAACATAATCCAGTCTTACCACTTCCACCCAGGTGGTTCATTCATTAGTTATACTTAGGATTTTTCCTCAACATCTAGTAAAACAATTTGTAACATTGCATAGCATCTACTAAGTTCTAAGGCTATCAAAATAACAAGGGTAAAATAGATGGCTACACACTACTAGGATAATAGCATAGCATACTATAACTTAGTAAAATTTCCTATCATGCATACTACTCAAAATCAACTAATGCATATAGAAAATAATGGGTAGTTGATGGTGTGTTACTTGCCTTGTTGAAGTTGGTGAAGAATTCACATTCTCTTCACAAAAGATCGTTTCTCTCCGTAAAATCTATTCATTTAAAACACAATAACAAAATAAACAATCATTCTACCAAACAACATACAAGTGTAGAAAACATACAGAGAAACTAACATATCAAAAAGGGGTTTAACCAAGTTAACTAGGACAAGGTCAAGATTTGAGTTCAATAATTGTTAAGGAAACTCCAAGGTTTTACTTGGGATGGACTAGGTTGAGTTTGATGTGATCTAACTTTATTATAAACATACTTGTCGAGGAAGTTCCAAGAGTTCACTAAGAATAAACATATTACTTCTTCAACTAAAGTAATACATGCAAACACTTGGTCATATTCACCTTCAAAAATATTTGAGTGATTATGTTAGTATTTTCCATTGTGGTTAGGGTAGGTCTACTAACTTCATCATCAAAGGGAAAATATTACTAAGTCTTGGGTTTTCCATTTGGGTCAAAGGTTGGACAAAAATAACTTGTTACTCTTCAACTTGGGTGGATTGCTTCTAGTCCTCATGTGATTGCCTTCTTGAAGATCATCATCATGCCATCTAAGTTGCTTCCTTCCTTGGTGTGGTGCTCCTCTTGGGCTTGATAGTCTTCATGGTTTTCACTTCACTAATTGGTTTGGGTATGGGATGGGCACAAATACCACTAAGTCAATTTGAAAAGAAAGAAATGGAAGGGATAGGAACAGAGAGGAAAATGTCTTCTCCTTGATTTTCTTCATACTCCTATACTTCATTGAGTTTCTTCTTGTTGCTGTGGATTCTATGTCCTTCCTTCAATTTCTTCAATGATATTCCTCATAGCTCTTCATGTTGCCACCAAGTTGATATTGAAGTTTCATTCTTGTGCTTGAGTCTTGATCTCCATTTTGCTGACTTGGTCAATTCTTGAAGCAAGAATGGGGGAGTGGAGAAGATAGAAAACTAAAGTTCACTACTTGGTACTATATGTGATTGACACATTCTAAGGACTTGGCTTGGCTCCAAATAGACATAACATCAAGGAATAACAGTTGAAAACAAATTCTAAGACATGGTGAAAATGGATGTATCTTTGTTGGGTTTTTGGTCAAAACACATGGACATGGTCCGGTGTCCAAAATGGTTGGGAATAATGTCTATGGTTCAATGTTACCAAATGGAGCAATTTTGCAAAAGGAACTATATCAAAAATATTTATAGAAATTAATCTATGTCAAAAATAATCAAATAGACAACTTAATTCTAAATTCAATTTTAATTTGTTCAAATATTATTTTGGGACAGAGGATATGAAAGTACACATCCTAAGTTTTCCAAATATATTTTATTTACAATTTTTGGATTTGCAGAATTTGAATTATGCCAAATTTCATCAAACAAGCATATTTGAATTTGAACAGTTTTAAGTTTGTCAAAGTTAAATTTGGCCAGTGTCAAAAGTTTCTAGATGTCAATGGATTTTCAAAAAGTCCAAGATTGCTAAATTTGGCTAAGTGGTTGAAAAGATATGATGATTTGAAGTTGCAGGGGCTTTTCTGCAAAATCTGCCAATTAAATTCTATTCGGAAAATAAAACAGAAAACTAAGTGGATAAGGTTGGCTACGTGGCTGGATCTGATTGGGCTGAGTTGCTGACTCGGCTGCTGGCCAGGCACGGTGACGTGGCTGCTGACTGGGTTAAGTGAATCGACCCGGGACGTTGGATCTCGATCTAACGGGGGCTTACCCCTTCGGGTCCAATATAATCAGGGCCGTTCAAAAGGGATCAGACGGCACATGATCAGGGGAGCTCACCTCACCGGAGGGGGTGCCAGAAATGGAGGCGACGGTGGCCGGTGGCGCAGGAGCTCGACGGCGGTGGCCACAACGAGGACGATGGTGACCTCAGGGAGGCTTGAAGATGACCGCAGCGTGGCGCGATGTAGACCGAGGATGGCGTAGCTCCGGTGGTCGTCGGGGACAGCGATGCCGTGGTCCCCCGGCTCGTTGGAGAGTGCTACGGTTCTAAGTAGGGTACGACGAAGAGGATGAGCACAGAGGAGGCGCCTGTATCTTCGAGGAGGGATGGCCCGAGGCGGACGGAGATGTGCAAACGCCGGCGACCTTCGGTTGTTGATGCCCCGATTGAAACAGCTGCGAGGAGAAATAAAAGAAGGCATGAGGAGGGGCGCGGTGGAAAGGAGAACCTAATGGGCTAGGTCTTGGCCACGGGGAACTACTCACCTCGCCGGAAACGACGAAATACTCCGGCGGCCTTGACGAACTCCGGCGAAGGATTGTGGGCTCTTGGCTGAGGTATCACGGAAGGTGTTAAGGGGGAATTGGAGAGGGGAGTGCGGGCTATAAGGGGCTGGGTTTATTGCATCAATTTGGGTATTTAATCGGACGCAATTAGAGAGGTTAAAAATCGGGAAGAAACGGTAGCCTACGTTTCTATGGGAGGTTGATGACGATGACGTCATCATGACGTCATCGGCCCTTTTTTTTTCTTTTTTTTTCCTGTTTTTAATATCTTTAGTTTTAATAATCCAATTGACCTCAAATTAATTTCTAAAAATTTGTAAAAATAATATCTTTCTGTTTAGAACATTGTTATAAACATTTGAACACATTTCACTTTTCATATTTTTGAAAATATAATTAATTACTAATAGTGCTTAATGTATATTTTTAAATTTGAAAAATAATAAAAAGGGGTTTTGATTAAATAAAATTTCATAGACATTAAACATGTCAAATACTATTTTTGAAAGTCATTTCACCTCACTTTCATATTTTATAAATATAACATTTCATTGGTTTACTAATAGTAACTTAATTCTATTTTTAGAATAGAAAATTAAATAAAAATAAAAGTGGCTTAATAAAATTTGGAAAAATCCCACAAGTCATAATATTGTTTTCAAAACCCTCTTTTATGTTATTATCAAGCAATGCATTTTATTTTCACACCTTTATGTTTAAAACTTGGAATAACAACTAAAGGTTATTATTAATAATTTTATTCTCATCAAATACTTTTAAGGCCTAGAACTTTCTTAAGGGTTATAAATCTTTGATTTTTGATGCCATAAAATATCTTCAGATTAATATTGGAGTTGTAAACATTTTTGGTAAAGGTTTGTTAATAAAAAGATATTCCCTTTATATAATAATAAATTTATTTTTGAAAAAGGTTTTAGAGTTTAAGGAACAAGGCATAATTGGAATGGTAAAGTCATTTTCATTGAATTATGTATTATTCCCTTTTGTTTCTTGCTTTTCATTTGGTTCTTGGTGACTTGTATAACATGAAAACAAAAAGTTTCAAATTTTTATGATTTTTGAGTTTTCCAAAAACCAGGGATGTTACAGACTACCACCCTTAAAAGAAATCTCGTCCCGAGATTTGGGAAGGTTAGAAAGAAAGATAGGTCTGGGTGATTGGTTTCCTGAACAACTAGGGGCTACCACCCTTAAAAGAAACTTTTGTGGGTAGTATAATTTCATTAGATTGGAGTGTAGATGGATTCTAGATTAGCTTGAGTAGAAATTTCCTTCATGGTAGAGCTACAAACCAACATTGGTATGTTGAACTACCTTTGACACTGAGGGGTCACTCTTTGGGTCAAACAAAATTCCTTGGGTCACTCTCAACTTGGTCTTTTTGATGTCCTTGGAAATCTTCCATCTTCTTGTTGTCATCCTTGAAGGCAAGCACCATGCTATTTCTAAAGAAACTCTCATGGTAGGCAAAATATTCCATTGCTTGATAGCTCCAAGGTTGGGTTGATTCCTCACCGAAAATAGTACGTTTTCAGCAACACTAACATAGAGTCATTATTGTATTATACCATTCTATGGTTCAGGTTTAACATCGTTGTCTCTCTAATAGGTATGTCACTCAGATTTACCATTCCTCGTAACAAAAGTGAATAATGTGAGTATTCATCATGGGGGCCAATCCATGTTGCACTCAATCATTACCTTGCATTTCGATTGGTGAATCTTGTTTAATAACACTAGATCACCTCACTTGTCTAACAGAAAGTTTCCATTCTGTAAGACAAACTTGAGCAAAACTATCATTTCTCAACTAGTGGGTTGCGTAAAACTATGTAACACAAACTGGATAATTGTGTTTCTTCATTATTTCTTCTCTTGGTGTAGTTGGCTCTGAAATCTTCATAGCTCATGCAACTTGGGGTTCACTTGTCTTTCTTCACTCGTTGATTTGCTTGCTGCTCCTTATGATGTAGTTGGCATTGACCATGGATGTGATTGTTCCTTCACACAAAAGAACCTTGAAAATAGTGACATTCCTCAATTGTATGGCTTATGTCTCTATAGAGAACTAGTCATGACATTCTTGGGTGAAATGTTTGTGATTGCACTTTATATGGTATCCCAATATGGTTGGTAAATGGGTATGGGTTTTTGTTTGGCTTAGCATGAATGAATAGAGATTAGAAAGAGAGCTAAAGGAGGTTCCTACTCAAACACAACAGATCAAGGAAACTCATCTTGCACAAACACATAACAAATATATATCAATACATTCACCACACCAAACAACATGGTTTTTAGAAAACACTAATATTGTCATACCATACTCATTGGAATGATCAATACTCTAACACGTTAACGTTGTTCTAACAAAGTAACTAGAGTGGTGGTCTCATCTATATCTTCTTGAGTTTCTTCAAAAATCTTCTCTCAATGTCTTGGGGTATTCTTGATTGTTGTGAAGTATTGGTGTATCTCCAAGTTCTCTTCAATTGTCTTAAGTGTAGGTCTTCATGTGGTGAGAATACTTCTTGGACTTCTTGGTATGGTCATCGACATTCATGTATTGATGGTATTAAAGTGGTAGGTCATCTAGAAAATTTTGAAGGTGAATAATAGATGAGAGGATATGAGAAAGATTAAGATGATTGTTTTGTTTCTAGAAAATTTGAACATAGTAAATTTTCAAACCTAGGGTGATCAGTGGGTTATTAACAACTTGTTGTAAATTGGATATTCACTATAGTGAGAGATACTGGCACCCGCTAGCCAATCAGGGAACGGTCTCGTGTCCGTGGACACGTAAAGTTGTCCGGGCCGCTTCATCTCACTATGCCGCTAGGATCCAAAAGTACTCAAAGGAGTCAATAAATTTGATCAAAAAGGGTTTTCCAAACCTAAGGGTCTCGAATCCTACAGGCAACATAGTGCTCTCATACCATTTTGTAGCATCCCAACTTTTAATAAAGATGGAATACCTGTGTTATTGTGCTAGTCCCTGGATCAATTGCTAGCACCACAGTACAAAATGAAATATCATGCAAATGCATCAAATTCTATTATATCACATGATCCAGTCTTTACAAAATAGGATTACAACTTGCATAGTCTTAGAAGACTAGCAGAAAACAAAGGAATACAGCGGAAAACATAGAACAACATTGAGCCCATCTTCTTCATGTGCCACAGGCAAAACATGTTGGCGATAGTCTCGAGATCCTAAATGAAATCCTCACTCGTCTTCAGAAACATCTGCAATATGGAATATGCAGCCACAAGGGAGTCAATACAATTTAATGTATTGGCAAGTAACACTATGGTGGATATAAATGGCAAGACTAATACTACATGCTTATTTGGCTGAGTGGAGTTTAGGCTAAGTTTGCATAAAGCCAGTTTTGTCCTATCTCTTTTGTAAAACAAACTTTTCTTTTCAAAGGGGTGGCAGCATTGGATTAAGATCCAAGCACCACAATACTGTTCACTTGGTCAAATTTTACTTATTGAAATTGGTGATGAGATTCTTCCGTGATTCCTTGTCCAGCTGCTCATAGTTGTCCATAACCGGGGACACGGCTAAGATCTTAGTTTGTTGACTCTGCAGAGGTTGTGCACTTTCACCCTTTGTCTTCAATTAGCCCAAACATCCTATACACCCGGAGTGCATCATGGAAAGGAGAGAATTGAGACGAGATCTTTCAGAAGAAGAAGTCCAAACCCACCGGCAAGACCGTTCCACCTATAGTTTTGCTACATCTGCTAGTCAAGCCTGGGCTGAACTCTCACAACTTAGTTGATCAAGACAGAGCCCATATGTCAAAAGGCTGCACGGAAAGCTACTAAACTTAGAAGGACATAGTAATCTCTTTGTTCCTGGGTGGCCATCCTCAAGTGACAACCTCAAGTGGAATAACCCTTAGACAAGGGCCCTGAGGAAACACTCAACATAATCCAGTCTTACCACTTCCACCTAGGTGGTTCATTCATTAGTTATACTTAGGATTTTTCCCCAACATCTAGTAAAACAATTTGTAACATTGCATAGCATCTACTAAGTTCTAAGGCTATCAAAATAACAAGGGTAAAATAGATGGCTACACACTACTAGGATAATAGCATAGCATAATATAACTTAGTAAAATTTCCTATCATGCATATTACTCAAAATCAACTAATGCATATAGAAAATAATGGGTAGTTGATGGTGTGTTACTTGCCTTGTTGAAGTTGGTGAAGAATTCACACTCTCTTCACAAAAGATCGTTGCTCTCCGTAAAATCTATTCATTTAAAACACAATAACAAAATAAACAATCATTCTACCAAACAACATACAAGTGTAGAAAACATACAGAGAAACTAACCTACCAAAAAGGGGCTTAACCAAGTTGACTAGGACAAGGTCAAGATTTGAGTTCAATAATTGTTAAGGAAACTCCAAGGTTTTACTTGGGATGGACTAGGTTGAGTTTGATGTGATCTAACTTTATTATAAACATACTTGTCGAGGAAGTTCCAAGAGTTCACTAAGAATAAACATATTACTTCTTCAACTAAAGTAATACATGCAAACACTTGGTCATATTCACCTTCAAAAATATTTGAGTGATTATGTTAGTATTTTCCATTGTGGTTAGGGTAGGTCTACTAACTTCATCATCAAAGGGAAAATATTACTAAGTCTTGGGTTTTCCATTTGGGTCAAAGGTTGGACAAAAATAACTTGTTACTCTTCAACTTGGGTGGATTGCTTCTAGTCCTCATGTGATTGCCTTCTTGAAGATCATCATCATGCCATCTAAGTTGCTTCCTTCCTTGGTGTGGTGCTTCTCTTGGTCTTGATAGTCTTCATGGTTTTCACTTCACTAATTGGTTTGGGTATGGGATGGGCACAAATACCACTAAGTCAATTTGAAAAGAAAGAAATGGAAGGGATAGGAAGAGAGAGGAAAATGTCTTCTCCTTGATTTTCTTCATACTCCTGTACTTCATTGAGTTTCTTCTTGTTGCTGTGGAGTCTATGTCCTTCCTTCAATTTCTTCAATGATATTCCTCATAGCTCTTCATGTTGCCACCAAGTTGATATTGAAGTTTCATTCTTGTGCTTGAGTCTTGATCTCCATTTTGCTGACTTGGTGAATTCTTGAAGCAAGAATGGGGGAGTGGAGAAGATAGAAAACTAAAGTTCACTACTTGGTACTATATGTGATTGACACATTCTAAGCACTTGGCTTGGCTCCAAATAGACATAACATCAAGGAATAACAGTTGAAAACAAATTCTAAGACATGGTGAAAATGGATGTATCTTTGTTGGGTTTTTGGTAAAAACACATGTTCATAGTCCAAGGGTGTCCAAAATGGTTGGGCATAATGTCTATGGTTCAATGTTACCAAATGGAGCAATTTTGCAAAAGGAGCTATATCAAAAATATTTATAGAAATTAATCTATGTCAAAAATACTCAAATAGACAACTTAATTCTAAATTCAATTTTAATTTGTTCAAATATTATTTTTGGACAGAGGATATGAAATTACACATCCTAAGGTCTCCAAATATATTTTATTTACAATCTTTGGATTTGTAGAATTTGAATTATGCCAAATTTCATCAAACAGGCATATTTGAATTTGAACAGTTTTAAGTTTGTCAAATTTAAATTTGGCCAGTGCCAAAAGTTTCTAGATGTCAAGGGCTTTTCAAAAAGTCCAAGATTGCTAAATTTGGCTAAGTGGTTGAAAAGATATGATGATTTGAAGTTGCAGGGGCTTTTCTACAAAATCTGCCAATTAAATTCTATTCGGAAAATAAAACAGAAAACTAAGTGGATAAGGTTGGCTACGTGGCTGGATCTGATTGGGATGAGTTGCTGACTCGGCTGCTGACCAGGCACGGTGACGTGGCTGCTGACTGGGTTAAGTGAATCGATCTGTGACGTTGGATCTCGATCTAACGGGGGCTTACCCCTTCGGGTCCAATATAATCAGGGCCATTCAAAAGAGATCAGACGGCACAGGATCAGGGAAGCTCACCTCACCGGAGGGGGTGCCGGAAATGGAGGCGATGGTGGCCGGCGGCGCAGGAGCTCGACGGCGGTGGCACTCGAGCAGTCTTCTGGGGCTGGAGAGGGCATGGAAGGGCGCGTCTCGCCACAGCGAGGACGATGGTGACCTCACGGAGGCTTGAAGATGACCGCAGCGTGGCGCGATGTAGACCGAGGACGGCGTAGCTCCGGTGGTCGTTGGGGACAGCGATGCCGTGGTCCCCAGGCTCGTTGGAGAGTGCTACGGTGCTAAGTAGGGTACGGCGAAGAGGATGAGCACAGAGGAGGCGCCTGTATCTTCGAGGAGGGATGGCCCGAGGCGGACGGAGATGTGCAAACGCCGGCGACCTTCGGTTGTTGATGCCCCGATCGAAACAGCTGCGAGGAGAAATAAAAGAAGGCATGAGGAGGGGCGCGGTGGAAATGAGAACCTAATGGGCTAGGTCTTGGCCACGGGGAACTACTCACCTCGCCGGAAACGACGAAATACTCCGGCGGCCTTCACGAACTCCGACGAAGGATTGTGGGCTCTTGGCTGAGGTATCACGGAAGGTATTAAGGGGGAATTGGAGAGGGGAGTGCGGGCTATAAGGGGCTTGGTTTATTGCATCAATTGGGGTCTTTAATCGGACACAATTAGAGAGGTTAAAAATCGGGAAGAAACGGTAGCCTACGTTTCTATGGGAGGTTGATGACGATGACGTCATCATGACGTCATCGGCCCTTTTTCTTTTTCTTTTTATTTCCTGTTTTTAATATCTTTAGTTTTAATAATCCAATTGACCTCAAATTAATTTCTAAAAATTTGTAAAAATAATATCTTTCTGTTTAGAACATTGTTATAAACATTTGAACACATTTCACTTTTCATATTTTTGAAAATATAATTAATTACTAATAGTGCTTAATGTATATTTTTAAATTAGAAAAAAAATAAAAAGAGGTTTTGATTAAATAAAATTTCAGAGACATTAAACATGTCAAATACTATTTTTTCAAGTCATTTGACCTCACTTTCATATTTTATAAATATAACATTTCATTGGTTTAATAATAGTAACTTAATTCTATTTTTAGAATTGAAAATTAAATAAAAATAAAAGTGGCTTAATAAAATTTGGAAAAATCCCACAAGTCATAATATTGTTTTCAAAACCCTCTTTTATGTTATTATCAAGCAATGCATTTTATTTTCACACCTTTATGTTTAAAACTTGGAATAACAACTAAAGGTTATTATTAATAATTTTATTCTTATCAAATACTTTTAAGGCCTAGAACTTTATTAAGGGTTATAAATCTTTGATTTTTGATGCCATAAAATATATTCAGATTAATATTAGAGTTGTAAACATTTTTGGTAAAGGTTTGTTAATAAAAAGATATTCCCTTTATATAATAATAAATTTATTTTTGAAAAAAGTTTTAGAGTTTAAGGAACAAGGCATAATTGGATTGGTAAACTCATTTTCATTGAATTATGTATTATTCCCTTTTGTTTCTTGCTTCTCATTTGGTTCTTGGTGACTTGTATAACATGAAAACAAAAAGTTTCAAATTTTTGTGATTTTTGAGTTTTCCAAAAATCAGGGATGTTAAAAGAGGTGTATTAAAAGCTATTGAGAGGTAGGAATTTTGTTATTTGAACATGAAATATGGTATAATAACTTTATAATTTCATTTGGTGCAATTTTGTAACATATTTTTGGTAGGTGCTTCACAAAAAACCCATTTTTAGCACCCCGAAAATGGAAAATGATATTTTTATTCAATTAAAAATAAAAGTTTCTTCGTCAACGTTCTTTGTTGTTCCATTATGCATGTTTGTATAGAATATGGGCACATTTCAACAAACTATGCCATGCATGTGGCCATAACACCCGTCGTTTGGCCCGAAACCCAAGAATCTTCGGAGGAGATAACTCATTTCTGTGAACACTTTCTCGAGATAATTGCCATGTTCCAAATTTATTATTCTTGATGCATACCACGTCACATATAATGACATATTGCGAAGGTTATCCAGTGTTTAATTATATGTCTTTAAGTTTTGTCTATCAACATAGAGAAAATAAAATAGTTTATATGATATCACTGAAAGCCGTTTATTTAAACCCTAGCTATGGTAAGAAGCACGCTACCGTTGTGACCGCTCGTGGCTAGAGTTTGAATCATGTAGATATCTTGGTGCATGTCTAATAAAATGACTACTTATGAATTTAAAAGCTTTTTTTTTGAAAAATGGCCGAATAGTTAGAAAGATCTAAAATGTATTCTTTTTGCTGACCGTCTATAAAATATGGTATACTTTGAGATAAAATGGAGGTTTTTGTTTTGTAAAATGAATTTATGGAAGCATATAGTGGCACAATTTGTGTTGTTTATACACCTTAGAAATTTTGTTAAGAAGAGATTGGGCCGAGCTGCAGTCACTAAGAAAAGAAATTTGTTAGCAGATTTTTTCGCGCCTATATTTTGGCATCCCGCGGTCGCACGGTCGCACCCTTATTCCCCCGCTCCCCCCGAGTCCCGAACTAACCCTAGCCTATACGGCCCATCTCTCCACTTCTTTCCCCTCCACCGCCGCCGCTCTCCGGATCCAAATCACCGCACTCGCCCCCATCTTTTCATCTTGAGCGCCCGAGCCGCCCCAAGCGCTCCCTCTCATCCGGCTTCCATCCAAGCGCGCTCACCAACACGAAGCGGGCGTCGGGATCATAGGGCTCGCGGTCGAGATGGACGTCCATGGCGCCGGCAAGTCTTCCTCGTCGTACACGTCCTCCTCCTGGCGGCCCGAGTTGGCAGCCTTCTCGCCTGCATCTGCGCGAGATAGAAGTAACCCATGCTATTCTTCCCCGGCTCCAGCCTATATGGATCTCTCTTTCTCTTCTACCCATCCCTCTCAGCTTTTCTCCCTAACTATTAATCTCTACAGCTACCGACGGACGCGAAGATGGAGCACCGCCGGTTCACGAAGGGCAGATCTCAGATCTGGCAGCCCCGGGCCTTCAACGCCAGATCCAGCGAGCCCCTGCTCTGCCTCGCGCAGGCCCTCCTCGCGGCTGCTCGCTCACTGCCATGGCCTCCACCCATAACTTTGCTTCTATCACCGCCTTCCGGTTCGTCCTCCTTCCTCCTCCTACTCAACGTTTTTTCCTCTTGAGGTTTAGCCCATGGTGCCTGTCCTTCTTGGTTTCAGTCCCCATACTAGTTCAGTCCTTGGTTTCCCCATAATAATTCAGAAGTATCCTCCGAAACTACTTCCATATCGCAGTAGACAAAATTTTGTTAGTCTGAGATGTTGTTGTGTAAGTACCAATTAAGAATATGTTGAGCTCCTGCTGTTCTGAGCTTATATCGCCAGTAAAAACGTAGTGTAGTTGGCTTGTATTTTTGATTGCTGGATAGCTGAGTTGGTACTGTATTTAACACCATTAACTCATGTAAAAATTCCCTGCACTGCAAATGACTACCTGTTACACCTCAAACCAGAGATACTTTTGTTTTCGTGATCAAACTTCAGATAGGAATACTTCAGTGGAGTTAAAACTGATGAGTGTAGTTGAACTGCTGCTAGTCTATGTCTATGTTACAAACCATAAGACCAACCACAACAGTAAGACAAAGGCCAAGGTGCCAGCAAAGATGCGAGGGCCAACATTGTCATGGTTGCGTAGCACGGTATGTTGTTGGCTACACAAAAGGAAAATCAGCAACGACTGTTCTTAGTCTTTCTTCAACACCATCGATTCTTGGTCTTTTTTCTGTTCATTGGAGAAGTAAGTAGAAAAGTATGTCTGAACCCTAAATACTACATCAGATTTCATAAATGAAAAACACAATGTTTGGAGGATAATAGTCTAGCCAACTAATTAAGTTTGTTTATACATCGATTTTGGGACTTGAGCCTTGTGGAGCATACGTAGCCTTACAATAATTCCTTGCTTGCAGTTTAATAAGCTCGCCAGGCTGAATGCACTTAAGAAGGAACAGAGCCAGTGTGCATTGGCGATATATGTGCTCTGACTGTTTGGCTCGGTGATGTTCACCAGCAGCCATGGGGACAGTGTTGAGACTTGCCTCATCAGGTATGCGATGGACATTGCCTACTCAAAGATAGAGGACATAAAAGTAATTAGTTGTGATTCTGTGGTACTTGCTGGTTTCGACCGTGCAAACTGTGATTCCTGTATGCCGAAAGGAAAACAATCTAATTATGTGTATATAGCTCCTATGATCTCTAACCCGTGATGAATACTTGCTTGTTTATCTTATATCATCACTGTGCCAGTGCGTTTTGTGTCCATACCTAGTAGTGCATCACAAGTCTCCATATCTTGCATCATTTGATTATTTCCAGCTACTTAATAGTACAAGTGAAATCTAGGTTGAATGTGTTTGCAGCAGCACAAGTTATGTCTAGTCTTGAATGTCTAAGTAGCTTAGTAGTATAATAACTTGGGCATGTATGGCAGATGTGGACACATCCGTTTCTAGTCGACTAAAATTTGCTACGTGCAAAGCCAGTAGGATATGGATTTGACCAGGATTTTATGTTTTTTTCTCCTGATGCATACGACATGGATGTAGTATGCTATGCCATGCGTAACATGAGAGTACTTCTTTTACCACACATGCGGACTTCTTGTATGTATTATTATTTAGATAGTTCATTTTGTCCAAACACGAGTGGCTAGTGCAAAGATTCATATCTTCCCTAGAAGAATTAATTTGTTTCTTCTTCTATTTATAACTTCAGTGATGAATAAACAACTTTGTAACATTGTTGTATGTTTTTTTATCTAGCATTGTATTCATTTGTCCTTTCAGTAGTTACATGGCTTGACGTGTATATATTTTTTTAAATAGGAACTCCATGCATAAAAATCTGACTAGCTAGGATGGCTAGGATGATATGAGGCCGCGTCGGCATGACAGCATTGTGCAAGAGCTCGTGGATGCTGGATGAGGACCTCATCCTGGCCGGCTACATCTCGCAGCATGGGGAAGGCTATTTGGACAACCTTGTGGGCTTGTCTGGTAAGACTCTTGATCATGAACAATTGATACTATTAGCATTTCTAAGATATCGTTGGGAGCTAAATGCATTGGTACCACCTGTATATTTTGTGTAAACTGAGCAGCTTTAGTTTTGGCCAATTTGTACATATAGTCTATGATATGATACTCATTGTCCTGGACTTTACTAATCTATAGATACAGTAGCTACTAGCAAATAGTCCTCTCTATCTTTGTGATTGTTTATCAATGAAGCCTTACCGCCGTCTTTCTTTTGGATTCAGGACCTCGAGGAGAAATGCACACCAAACTTTCCCATTTTGGTGATTTTGCCAAGTCTATTTCTGTAAGGTTGCTGGGAAGATGGAACTTGGCCATTTTAGTGAAATTAGTACTTGTTGAACTATGATGTTGAATGTATTGTTCAAATGTTGAATTGTGAACTGTCATGGGATTTGACTGTAAATTTGCTGGGTATTCATATTCCTGAATATTTGTTTGAAATGAATATATATATCTATGGGCTGTATTCAAATTTCTTTGTGCACTGGATGAAAAAAATGGACCGAAAGTTAATGGACCAAAAAATGCCACGGCCTGGCCCAATCAATGCATTAAATCTGATGGTAAATAAAAACTAAAAAGGGCTGAATACACTACTGGACCAAAAATTATATGGCTTGGCCCAATTTCTTCCATTAGAAACACTCCAGAAAAAATGTATCACGTAATGGCCAAGGCCCATCAATGAAAATTCCTAAATCACATAATGGCCAAGGCCCATCAAGGAAAAAGCCTAAGGCTAAGGTCAAAAATGGACCAGCAAAGACCAAATATTATTGGGCCAGACCCATGAAGATCACCAAAATGGACCGGGCTTATTTTGATCCACGACAATTTCATTTCGTCACGATTTTGCCATGTAGGACTGGCCACGTCGGAGCTGATGTGGCCTGGCCAGACTGCGCGTGACGATTTTAGATCGTCATAATTTTACGACGTTCCAATATCGTCGTGGATGTCCATGACGATTTCTAAAAATTCGTCGTTATGGATCATTACTGACGCTCGGTTTTCAACGATTTGTTTTTCGTCATAGGATTGTCATGGATGATATATGATGACGATTTGGTGACGAAAATAGAGCGTCATGTATCAACATATTTGTTGTAGTGTATCCTGATGGACATCCTAAAAGAATTGAACAAGATTCTCAGCAAACTAATGATGATGTTATTTATACTAAGAAGAAAAAGAAGAAGAAACATAAAACTGCTGTAGAATCCTCTGAACGTGCTAAAGATCCTAATAGTATATCTGTCTCTTATGCTGAAACTAAAAGTGGTAATGAAAAGAATGATGCTTCGGATAAAGAAGAACCTGTAGCTGAACCTGAAAAGCAAACTAAAACTGCAAAGTACACTAAGGAAGATTTCATTGCTAATAAACATGGTAATGAGAGAGAACCTTGGGTACAAAAACCAATTCCTTAACCTAATAAGAAACACAAATCAAAACAAGAAGAACACTATAACAAGTTTTGTGAATGGATGAAACCTTTGTTCTTGCAAATTGCTTTAACTGATGCTATTAAATTGCCTCCTTATGCAAAATATATGAAAGATATTGTCTCTAACAAAAGGAAGATTCCCAATGAGAAAATTTCCACCATGCTTGCTAATTACTCTTTTAATGGCAAGGTTCCTAAGAAGCTTGGAGATCCTGGTATACCAACTATTCCCTGTTCTATTAAAAATAATTATGTTAGAACTGCTTTGTGTGATTTAGGAGCTGGAGTTAGTGTCATGCCTTTTACTCTCTATAAAAGACTCCTCCTAGAAAAGTTTATACCAACTGAGATATATTTGCAAATGGCTGATAAATCTACTATTATTCCTATGGGTATATGTGAGGATGTTCCTGTTCAAGTTGCTAATAATTGTATGATATTAACTGACTTTGTTGTGTTGGAAATGCCTGAAGAGGATAATATGTCTATTATTCTTGGAAGACTTTTTCTTAATACTACAGGGACTGTTATTGATTGCAAAAAAGGAAAAGTTACTTTTAATGTGAATGATAAAGAGCACACTATTTATTTTCCCAAGAAGATTGATAGAAAGTATGGTCTAAATTCAATTGAAAATATTGAGACCATCAAGATTGGAGAATTTTATTGTCCCATTCCAGCACCACCAAAGTAATATGAAATTATTATGATTGGGACTATGCCTATCAAGATTGAGGTAATATAATTATTTAGTGAGAAACAAAGTTTTGTTTCATATATAATTATTTTGGTAGCAAGACTTGATCACCCTTGTTAGCAAAATGATTTTGAATGAAGAGGACAATGTTTTCACCTTCCCCATTATAATTTCACCATGTTTACTTCTGTTATCACATTATTACTTGCGTACAATCATGTTTTCCACCATCCTTATGCATGTTTTCCTCATGTTTTCACTCTGATTTCTGAGGTTATGCATGTTTTCACCATCCATACTTTTGCTTTCACCACTACCACCTTTCTTTTATTTGGATATTATTCCATTGGAGTTTCATAGAACCTATGTAGTGCTGGTTTTGGTTTTGTTTTCCAACTTTTCACTTTTGTTTTCCTGGTTTTTATTAATTATTAAAATTCTGGAAATACCTGAAAAATAAAGTTTCTCGAAAATTTTCAGAAAAATTATAGTAAATTTTTATGTCAAAAATGAGGCAGAAAGCCACCTGGGAGGCTCTAGGGGAACCCACCAGTCAGGCACACCATAGGGTGGCGCGGCCAGCCCCTGGTGGCGCCAGCACATGGTGTGGGCCCCCTGGCCCTCCACTTACTCTCTCCACTGCCAAAGTCTCCTCTCTCACCTCACAAGCTTAAAACATTTCCTGGAACTCGTGTTCTTGCTGTTCTCCCTCTGGATTTTTGATCTTCTTCTTCAGCCCATCATTTGTGCTGATATTTGGTGTGTTTGATCTCCAGTATGCGACTCCTCCGATGATCCAACTAGAATTTTGTTTAGTGAAGTATTTCTTGAGTATTTTGCCACAGTAGGTGACAGCTTATGTGAGTTTTCATGCTTGATTTGAGTAGAAATAATGTATTTTTGATGTATGTTTAGCTCTCATATAAGTCCCTATGGTAGTCTCTACCTTATAGTTGCTTGAAATTAATTTTTGTGATGATTGTTGAATTTTTCTAGAGATGGAGCACAATGCTTATCAACTAAACCAACATGAGTTGGAGTTGCATGAGTTCATGCTCGTGCACCACGAAGAGAGGGTGTTTCCATCGATTTATCCGTCTCGGGAATTTATGCAGGTTATACAAATTCTGCAGGATTTCAACACCCTTGTGCAGAATGCAAGCTTGAACCATTTCATTGAGGATGAACCCATCCAATATGTGAAACTAACTATGTCTGTGGTGCAGGATTTTCGTTTCAAGTGGTCCTCAACTAACCCAATGGTCTACTATAAAATTTATAATAAAGCTGTGAGCCTGCCTTTTAGTGTTTTTTTGTGGGCAGCTATTAAAGTACCCGAGTGGGGGTCTTGTGAGAAAATAAGTGGGCAGCCCAAACCACTGCTGGATTTATATGGAGAGACTTGCCAAGGCAGAAGCTTCACAGGGGAGTGTGGTAAAATTCGAGAAATCCAACTCCCTAGCATTTGATACTTTGCCTACTTTATTTCTAAATGTGTGTTAGCTAGAAAAACTAGCAAGCTATATGTTTATGATTTGGCGTTTATTGCAGCTTCCTTGAGCCATGATAGGTCTTATAACTTTGGCTCTTTGATTGCTTACCGTCTCGCACATAACCGTGAGAAGGGCGGAGTTTGTGGAGGTCTTATCGCCTCACGCTTGCTAGCTTTGCATGGTTTGGAACCACACCATCTAGACGTGCAGTTTCCTATAGAGAGGCTTAATCTTGTTTCCATGGTTAAACATAAGTTTCCTTCTACCCATGCTCACTTGCACAACTTATCCTTTGAAATAACTTTCTCCAAACAATCTAGGTGGAGAGTTACTAAAACTGTTAGGGAAGTACTTTTGCCTGCACACCCTTTGTTTGAACTTAATGGCAGGCAAGGATCGGAGCTTTCTGAGAGAGAGCTGCACACAAACCTTGAGCATCACCCCCAGCAAGGGGAGGACGTCGGAGAGGGGGACGATGGTGATTTCGTCTAGCCCTATGACGCCACGGGGATTCATATCAGCACCCCGGCTATGACTATGCACCCGCTGCATCATCTTATTCTTATGCGCCCGAGTACGACCACGCGAGGGATGACCCACCACAGTGGGGATACTTCACGCGCCACGATTTATCTCCACTTAGGCCAAAAGCCTAAGCTTGGGGAGAGGTATACCGACATCACACTCATTTATATATCATGTTTCTGTCGGTTCTTTGTATATCCATGTTTTCTTTTCTTTCACTTCTTTTCGTTTCTTTCGCTTGTTTTCGTTTCTTTCTCTTCTATTGTTTTTATTGTTTCATTTTCGCTTTCCAAAACACAAAAAGACCAAAAAGATTTCTGTTGTTTCTCTCTATTTGTTTCTTTAGTTGGTTTGCTTTATCTTTAAGTTGCAGTTTAATATTCAAAAACCCAAAAATATTTTCTTTTGTTTGTTGCTTGCTTTCTTTTGTTCTAGTTTCATTTCGAAAACCCAAAAACGTTTGGCTTTGTTTGCTTGCTCTCTTTTTGTTCGTGCTTTAATTGAAAAACCCAAAAATATTTGTTGTTCTTCTTTGGTTTTGTAAAGTTTGCTGCAGAGTTCAACAGTCATCCGTGATTCCATTGGAGCTTGGTTTTCATTATATATTATTCGAGCCACAAGTGAAGAGAAATAGTGACGATCTACGACAATTCAAGTGTGGTGAGAGGCTGGTATGAACTCTATTTGCTTTCATTTTTCGTACATATATCCATCTATGTGATTATGCTTAGTTTGTTCGTATAAGATATATGTGACTTAATGGCTGCTTAATAGTTCATGCTCTCTGATGTTTTGTTCCAATTTATTAATAGTAAATGACCTATCGCATAAATATGTGTTCGCACTGTTCTATTCATACAAGGGTATGACATTGTGGTAGCCTCCTCTGACTATTTCATTTGAATCGACTTGGAACATGCTCACGCATGCTAAGACTGAAACAAAAAATCAATAAGCCTCGATAATTTATTTTGCCTCAGAGTCCTAGTATCAATATTATGCCTCAGTTAATTTTACTTTGTCGCAAACATGATTATGATAGTTGTTGCTCTCTTGATTGTCGCTCCTTGTTTATTGCTAGCCTTCACCTTTACTGAGTATGAGCTCTACTCGTGCATCCAAATCCCTGAAAACCAAAGTTTGCCAAATGTGTCCACCATACCTACCTATATATGGTATTTAACCGCCACTCCAAAGTAAATTGCCCATGTGCTACCTTTAAAACCTTCTAAAAATTACTCCTGTTTTGTGCCACTGTTTTAGCTCATGAGGACATAAATAGAGAATCTTTATCTCACTCGTTGATTGGATTTCACACCCTGGACTAGTGGCTTCATCCGCTTATCCAAATGATAGAAGAGCTGGCAGCGGGGTGCCCAGCCCCAAATTAATACACACAAATTATCTTCACTCTTTTTTCTCCTGATTTATCAGTCAAAGCATAATTGTGTAAACAAAAGAGAAAGAGGGATGACCTTCTACTTAGATGCGTCCTTCACATGGGAGCCGCTCTTGTGAATCCAGTTGGCTTGTGATGTACTGTATTGTTTGTTTACCATTCATTGACATAAGCATACACCTCTCTCAAAATGTTTTCAATACCTATGTTTAATAAAATAAAAAGCTCTAACACATGAGTGATCCATGCTTCCCTCTGCGAAGGGCCTTTCTTTTACTTTTATGTTGAGTATCCGCCTTATTCTTCGAGCACTTTATTGAGAGCATAATTAGCTTCTTAGTGTGATGTGTTTGTCCCAAATTACGGTTGATTGTGGTACAACTTTGATACTTGTATCTTTGATATCTTTACTTCTAGTCTTCCCTTGAACTTCAGAGGTGCCCTGGCATTTATGTTTTGCCCAACACTTAAGGGCAAGCGAGATACCACTTTATCAGATCTTATTATGAATACTACAATCTTGCAAATAATTATGCTTCATGTTTATTATTATTATTATGTTGTTATCTCTTCATGGTTTGCATAGCTATTAAGTGTCAATTTCTTGCATGTATCTTATCATGAGCATAATTAACTATTTTATCATATAGTGAGTATGTTTACATCATATGAAACAAATGTGTTCGTAAAAGTCTTTTATAGCACTCAGTTGTCACTGAATTTCTTGAGGACAAGCAATAAGCTAAGCTTGGGGGGAGTTGATACATCGAAAATGTATCTTTTTTCCGAACACTTTTCTTATTGTTTTCATCTAAACTTGTGTATTTTGAATACAACTAGCACGGACTAATGATGTTTTCAGCAGAATTACTTTGGTATCTTGTTTTTGTGCAGAAAAATCAAATTTTGGGAAATTGCCAAGAAAAGTCCCCATTGATGTATTCACTCCGAAAGACCCCGGGAGCCAGAACGGGGCCAGGAGAAGAGCCACAGGGTGGCCACACCCCCTGGCTCCCCCCAGGCTGCGCCAGCCTATGGTGTGGGCCACCCAGAGCCCCCCTCGGACTCCCCTTTCGACTACACATAGCCTTCAACCCTAAAACGCGAGGGGGTTCGTCATATTCCACAGAAACACAACAGAGCACCGCCGCCATCCCGAACCTCGATTCGGGGATCAGAAACTCCATTCTGGCACCCTACCGGGACGGGTAATTGGAGGAAATCATTGCCACCATCATCACCAATGCCTCTCCATCGACCATCCATGTTTCCCCCATCCATGTGTGAGTAATTCCCCGGCTGTAGGATGAAGGGGATAGTAGGGATTGGATGAGATCGTTCATGTAGTAATGTCGTGATTGTTAGGGCGTATCTTCTATTAGTGCTATTGACATTGTTGCAACTTGTTATGCTTAATGCTTGCCACTTTGGGCCCGAGTGCCATGATCTCAGATCTGAACATGTTATTAAATCATGATGATAATTATTGTTTCTTGATCATACCTGCAAGTTGTTTACACATATCATTGTCCGGAACCCGAGGCCCCGAAGTGACAGAATTTGGGACAACCAAAGGGGATGGCTGTGATGTGAGGATCACATGTGTTCATGGAGTGTTAATGCTTTGCTCTGGTGTTCTATTAAAAGGAACACCTTAATTACCAGTAGTTCCCTTGAGGCCCCACTCAAAACGGGCTGGTAGGACAGAAGATATTGTGCAAGTTCTCATTGCTAGCACGTACGACTATTTACGGAACACGTGCCTATGGTTACTTAGTGCTTGGATGCTTTATCTTATTTATCTGCAATGCCCATGACTTGATCATTATATGAACTATCTTATCCATGCAACGCCCGTTCATCTATCCCAATGCCTACAGAATTTAATCCCGTTGTTTACTTCAATCACTATTGCTGCTGTTTTCATACTACTGTTGTTATTATTTCACTGTAGTTGCTACTATAAAATTGTTACTACTTATAAACCACTGCGAACTAGTCAACTTTAAGGTGCAAGTGAATTGACAACTCACTTGTTAAGGCTCACAAATATTATTTGGCTCCCCTTATGTCGAATCAATAAATTTGGGTTTAACTTCTCTCGAAGACTGTTGCGATCCTCTATAGTTGTGAGCCATCAGGGGGCATCCCCAAGTTTTGACCCTGCACTCTTCTTGATAACATATATCACCTCTTCTCTCAACACTTGAAAACTTCCTTCACACCATACTCAAACAGTAATTCGCATTAGAGGGTTAGTGCAACAAATAAAAATCCATGGGTTTTGTATGGCACAAGTTCTATTGATACTTTTAACCATTATCTACAGCCTCAGATGTTTCATGACGCAAAGAAATCCACTCGACATCACAAAAGAGCCAATGCAAGAAAAATGGCAGAATCTGTCAAAACCAAAATAGTCTGTAAAGAAGAATTTTTCGAGGCACTTAAGTTTCTCAAATTGAAAAACCTAGGAGAAGGAAAAAGTTTTCGACTTAGTCGATAAATAAGCACAAAAAAATTTCAGGCCATTCTGATCTTCCAGATTTGTCACAGTTGTTTTACGGTGGACAGCAGAATTCTCTTTTCTGCGCAGAAATCTGAAAACCAACTCCAACTCTCGTCAGAAACTTTACTTAGCACTACTAAAACATGAAAAAAAAGATGCAAAGGAGTTTCTACAGAAGTATACAAACCCTTGACTCAAAGAAAACAGAGAAAAACAAAGCAAAAATAAAACCATGGGTTATCTCCCAAGAAGTGCTTTTCTTTAACGCATTTTAGCTAGGCCCAGAAAAATGGAATCAAGTATTTTCAAGTGAAGAAGCATCCAGATTGTACTTTGTTCGAATAATGGAATAAAAAGGCAACTTCATTCTCTTTGTATGGAAGTGTTCCATACCTTTCTTGAGTGGGAACTGAAATTTAATATTCCCCTCTTTCACATCAATAATAGCATCAACAGTTCTAAGAAAAGGTCTTCCCAAAACTATTGGACAAGAAGCATTGCATTCAATATTCAAGACAAAAAAATCAAGGGGGACAATATTATTATTAACTATGATAAGAACATCATCAACTCTTCCCAAAGTTTTCTTTCTAATATTATCAATAAGACGAATATCCCAATAACAAGGTTCCAATGGTCGTAAATCAAGAATATCATAAAGTTTCTTGGACATAGTAGAGATACTAGCAACAAGATCACATAGAGAATTACAATAAAAATCATTCACTTTCATTTTAATAATAGGTTCCCAACCATCATCTAGCTTCCTAGGGATAGAGTCTTCACATGTTAATTCATCCTCTCTAATTTTCATGAGAGCAGTTGTAATATGTTTTGTGAAAGCCATATTCATAGCACTAGCATTAGGACAACCAGCAAGATTTTGTAAGAAATTAATCACTTCAGTTATGTTGCAATCATCAAAGTTAAGATCATTTTTATCAAAGGTAATAGGACTATTGTCTCCCATGTTTCTAAAATTTTAGCACTTTCATTAGGAACATTTAGCAGTTTTAGGCAATTTTGCATTTTTAATAGCAGAAGTGGGAGTGTTTCCAACACCAATTACTTTACCATTGATATTAGAAGGTTTTCTAGAATGAGAAGATTCTATTTTACTAGTGGTGGTAATGGTGCAAACATTAGCTATATTATTCTTTCTAGCTATTTCATCTTCTTTTCCCCATCTAGCATGCAACTCAGCTAACATTCTAACATTATCATCAATTCGAATTTGGATGGCATTTAAAGTTTTACTTCATTAACATCATGAGGCATAAACTTTAGTTTCAGAAAATAAACATCAAGAGAAAGGCTATCAACTTTAGAAGCAAGAACATCAATTTTGCCAAAATTTTCCTCAACCGATTTATTGAAAGCAGTTTGTGTACTAATAAAATTCTTAAGCATGTTCTCAAGATCAGAGGGTACACTTTTGTTGCTGTTATAGGAGTTACCATAAGAATTACCATAGGCATTGCTATTATTAGGAGGATATGGCCTATAATTGTTGCTACCGAAATTATTTCTATAAGCATTGTTGTTTAAATTATTATTTTTAATGAAGTTTACATCAACATGCTCTTCTTGAGCCACCAAAGAGGCTAACACTCATAGACATAATAGGATCAATAGGATCATGGCCATTAACAAGCATAGACATAATAGCATCAAGTCTATCACTCAAAGAGAAGGTTTCTTCAACAGAATTTACCTTCATACCAGTTGTAGCTCTCTCAGTATGCCATTTAGATAATTTACCATCATATTATCAAGAAGCTTTGTTGCTGCCCCCAAGGTAATGGACATAAAGGTTGCTCCAGCAGATGAATCGAGAAGGTTTCTTGAAGAAAAATTCAGTCCTACACACAAGGTTTGGATGATCATCGAAGTAGTCAGTCCATGAGTGGGACAATTCTTCACTAAAGATTTCATTCTTTCCCAAGCTTTAGCAACATGCTCATTATCAAGTTGCTTAAAATTCATAATGCTGCTTCTTAAAGAAATAATCTTAGCAGGAGGATAATATTTTACAATGAAAGCATCTTTACACATAGTCCAAGAATCAATACTATTTCTAGGCAAAGATAGCAACCATTCTTTAGCTCTTCTGCTTAAAGAGAAAGGAAACAATTTCAGTTTAATAATATCTCCATCTACATCTTTATATTTTTGCATCTCACATAGTTCAACAAAATTATTAAGATAGCAGCAACATCATCAGTACTAACACCAGAAAATTGCTCTCTCATAACAAGGTTTAACAAGACAGGCTTAATCTCATAAAAATCAGCAGTTGGAGCAATAAGTGTGCTAATCAAATCATTGTTGTTGGTGCTAGTAAAGTCATACAACTTAGTGTTCTCAGGAGTAGTCATTTTAACAAGATTAAAAACAGGAATAAAACTATAGCTAGAATGAGAACTAATTTTTTGTGTGTTTTTGATAAAGAGAAGAAAACAAGACAACATAAAATAAAACAAGCAAAACTAAAACAAAGTAAAGAGATTGGAAGTGAGAGACTCCCCTTGTAGAAATTCTCTTCCTCCCCGACAACAGCGCCAGAAAATATGCTTGATGCGTGTGAACACACGTTCGTTGGGAGACCCTAAGTGCAGCAGCAAGTTTTCCCTCAGAAAGAAACCAAAGTTGAATCGACTAGTAGGAGGAAGGAGTAACTTCAGAAGGTGAAGCAGCTGAGATGGAAGGGTGCACTACCGGTTCAGAAGTAACATGGAACCTACACAACACAATCAAATCACTTTGCCCCCAACGAAGTAGTGAGGTTGTCAATCTCCCCGGTTTTCGTGAACACAAAGAGGTTAAACGTATGGTATGGAAAACAGTAGGAGAACAGTATGAAAGCAGTAGTAACAGTATGAAAGCAGTATGAGAGCACTATGAAAGCAGTAGTAACAGTATGAAAGCAGTATGAGAGCACTATGAAAGCAGTAGGTGATTTATCAGTATGAGGAAAAAGGATAAATAACATGTGTGATGAACAAATTACAACTAGGCAATTGACAGAGATGAAGGCTGCACCGTAGTGCATATGCAAGACATAAAGATTACTATGTGATTTATGCGGGCATTATAACAAGATACATAGACCGTTATCCAACTACATCTATGACTAATAATCCACCATCCGAATATCATCTGAACAAACGTTGGGTATTAAGTTGCAAGCAACAGATAATTGCAGTAAGCAAAGTGTGTAATGTAAACAATAACATCATCCATAGACAAAGCATTGTTGTTTTCTCCCTAATGGCAACAGCACATCCTCCATCTGTCACGTTTCTGTCACTCGAGCACAGATGCAAAGGAGGCATGAACCCACAATTGAGCATAAATACTCCCTCTTGGAGTTACTAACATCTATTTGGCTAGAGCATCTACTAATAACGGAGAGCATGCAATATCATAAATAACATATGCATGAATATAACATGATAGATTGATAATCAAAAGACATAGAATTCAACATTCAGAAGATCTCAGCAAACACAACATGTTGCATTACATAAAGATGATCTTGATCATGTTAGGAAACTCACAAGATCAAAACATGAGGTACAAAGTGGAGAGAACAACCATCTAGCTAATGATATGGACCCGTAGTCCAGGGACGAACTACTCACGCATCACTTAGAGGAGGGCATGGTGGTGTAGACCCCTCCGGTGATAAATTTCCCTCCCGACAGGGTGCCGGGGAGAGCTCCAGAACCCTCCCGATCTCGGGATGAAGATGACGGCGTCCTCGGTGTTTTTCAAGGAAAAGTGGGATCTCTTTAGGGTTTACACCTCGGGGGGAATAAATAGGCGAAAGGGAAGAGGTGGTGGAGGCCTAGGGCCCCACACCACCCCCTGGCGCGGCCAAGGGGGGACCGCGCCACCCTAGGGTGTGGCCCCCCTGAGGCCCCCCTCGGGGTCTCTTCGGACTCCGTGGAATCTCTGGGATTTATAAGACTTACAGGCTTCGAATTTTCCAATTCCGAGAATATTTCTAGAACAACTTTTCTGAAACTAAAAACAACAGAAAACACGGAACTAGCTCTGTGGCATCTTGTCAATAGGTTAGTCCGAAAAATCGATAAAAATGACATAGAGTGTATAGAAAACATGTGGGTAATAACATGAAAAAAAACATGGAACATCATAAATTAGGGATACGTTTACGACGTATCAAGCTTTACAAAATATTTTTTGTTCTTAGCACACAATCGAAAGGCCTAGTTTTTGAGAAAAAACTACAAGTATTTTACAAGCTTCTTATGAAAAACATCATGGAGGTAATGATCCCCTACCCTTTTCTACCTTGGAACCTTTACAAGTATTTGAGGTCTTGTTTGGAAACAAACCCCTTTGATAAAACTTACAAGTGGGGGATATGTCACCCCTATGCTTTATCTATTTTTTATTCTCTTACAAAATGACAATCTTTGGTTTGAAAACATCTTGTCATGATATGGTATAATCATCACCTCATAAACACAATCTTTGGTTTGAAAACATCTTTTCATGATCTTGTTTGATCATCACCTCATAAACACATTTTGGAAATGGTTTGGGAACAATATTGGTCTAGTGGACTTTATTGTCTTCTTATGATTTGTTAAATGTATGATTCTTTCCTATGAATGTCTTGACGTGCTTACACTTGTTTGTTAGTGAGTATCTTTGAACCTTACTAAGTTAATACTTCAAATAACATGACTTGGCATCAGGATCTGATTCAAAACCCTATCTCGAGCCCATCTTCTATTCTATTTAAATACGCCAACTTTGGAATCTTGCCATGTGACAAGTCCTATGACCTATACACCTTCTTGGGTCTTATATATTTAATCTATTATTTCTATCCAGGATTTTAAATTGGATTTTAAGCCCTCTACCATCTCCATGCAAGATCCTTTTGATGCCTTCTCAAATCAGTGAAAAATCTTCTAGCAATCTTTCCAAAGTCATTTCAATTTTCCCTCGGGCTCAACCCAATTTCCATTTCTCATCATCTTGACTTCTTTCTCACGTATATTTGAGCGATTTATTTTCCCTTGGCCATTTAATTATTTTCTTTTCCCATAACGTTTTAAGGCTTATTAAATAACCCTCTATTTTCATCATTTTCTTATGGAATATAAATTATTTCTAAAATAGTTAGTATTTAAAAATCACTTTTGTCATCAATATTATGTACCCTCTCCTCCTAATTCAAAAGTATTCATTTTGGAAACATTTTCTTATTTATTTGCAATTACTTTAAAAGACCAGAAATTGAATTTAAAATATTTAGTGAATAAAAGTATTTCCACAAAATTTGGGAAAAATCCACAACATGCCTATAGTAATTTATGACATATTTATCCAAAATAATTTGCTAGTATTGTTCAAATTTGTTTGAAAAAATAACTTTCAAAAACAATTTTGACATGCCTTTTTATCACAATTAATTTTAGGTGTTAGTTTTATTTTACAATATAATATTTTCATATCATCATTCTATGTTATCCCTATAGCACAAAAAATTAGTATCTAACCCTACTTTGAACCATAAACCCTTTTTGCATTCATGTTTAGTTGACAAGTTGTTAACATCTCTTTAAAACGGTTTATTTCTTCACTTCTGACAAGCATAGTTAGTTTCCCAAATCATTTTTAATAATTCTACAAAATTATTCATTGTACTCTATGAAGCATACACTTCAAATCCATACCCCCCCCATTCAAATCGTGGAAGCTATTTAGTTCTCCAACTCATTGTGTTTTGTGGGAATTTTTTCCAAGTCTAAGATTCTGAATTTTGTAGAAACTGAACCCAAAATGGACGATTCAAATTTATTTGGAATTTTGTTGAAAACCCACCAAACCTTGTTCCACTGGGTCTACCCACCTACCCCACTAGGAATAGTGCCATTTTTCTGAAAATCCAAGAGTCCCTATCCGGAAAAATCCTATCGCTCTATGTCGCCCCTGCGGCGGTCAGGGCAATCTCGCACGCAGCTCTCTCATGGTCCACTTTGCGCCCTTCCTGCCCCGCCGCCGTAGGCATGAGCCGCCGAGCTTGGCTCAAGCGGTGCCGGCGGCGGCTGTCCTCTATCCGTGCTCGGGGTCCTCGCGGGGAGGCCTTCCTACGGTGACAGTGCACTTCTTTTGCATGCTCTTGTTTTCTACATATAGAGTTTTTGTTCATCACAAATGAAAAACTAATTATTCGATGAAGGGTATCTTGATTTTTCTTGTTTATGAAATTGTAACACTAGCACGATAGATCATTATAGGTCGTTTAGTGAGTCTGTGGTGGTAACATCGAATAGATGTGGAGAACAAAAAAAATATGCATTGGAGGGTAGAAATATAGGGGTATATATACTTTTTATGAATACATTGAAAACATGAAGGAATATATATACTTTTAATGAATATGATGTCTTACTAAAGCTTTTATGGAAGTACATTTCAAGCAAAGAACAATTGGTTTTTTAAGAACTACTATGAAATATCTATTCGATATACATGACTTTCACATGTTTACATGTGCAACGAGAAAAGAAGTGAAAGGACTGTGGCAACGCACGAGAACTCTACTAGTGGAGGTAATGACCAACGGCAGAGATTATCTCCAGGGTGAAAACCAAAGATCTTCGATCAAGAAATGACATGCTGGTGCAGAAGGAGGTCGCCCTTAGAGAAATTAGACATCAGTTGTTGTCTTGGTGATGGTTGTGTTGCTGATGCAAAGATTGGAACTATGTAGCGAGACTTTTCCTTTTTAGCCTCTTCTTTATTTTTTTGGTTGTATGTATCCTTCATGCCATTAGGGCATTGTGTTTTTACAGAGGTTGGGTGTAATTGGTATCTTCGCGATATTAATACATAGTATTCATCAAAAAAAGAGATGTGTACTTCTATCTATTATTGGTTTGGACCTAGTAAACAGAACGGAGCGCGCACAGCTGGATGACAGTAAACCCGGAAATCGAAGTAGTCGATTTCCCAAATGGCCCAACTACACTTCTCGTCGGGTACTTTTTGTAAAGACTATCCACACTTTCTTTAAATAGGATTTGCCTTTTCTATTGATAAAGGAGAAGAAAATATATGGAAGGCCAGAGCCAAAATAAAAAAAGGGCCATCGAGATCGAAATAATTAAGAGAATCTCCGCTAGATGTGTAGCTCACGCGAGAATCTAGCTTTTACTCATATTCTTTGTCTTCCTTAATTAAAAGGGTCGATGGCATTAAAAAAATGTTAAAAATCCAGCCATTCATCTCCTTCCATAACTTCCAAGTAACCAACGCGATGGAAAACTTTACACCTTTGAGATGAGCAGTTGGCGTTCTAGCCAAGGCATGCCAATATTGTAGAACCATGGGCCTAACCGAGCCAAGATCATGCATGCGAGTTCGCTAGGAGAGCCAAGATGCTGACGTCTGCCAAATGGGTCAGGAATACAGACATTCGAAAAGGATGTAATAGGCCGTTTCTGACTGGCGCCTGCAGAGCTGACATCATGGCTTAGGAGTCCAACCACGAATGCAAGGCGGTTTGAAGTCCCTGGTCCATTCAAAACTGCTAGCACGGCGAAGAAGCGGTATTTAGGAAGGAACCAAACTTTCCGGATAATTTTCAAAGGAGAAAGTAGTGGATTGCGCAAACTTGTTTGTTTGTTTCCTTGTTTTGGGTGAATATTGGGCACGTCATTGATCCATGTCCCCGCTCCTCCACCACCAACAGTTTAGCACATGGAAAAGTGCTTCTTCCACATCCAGATAATATTTCCTTCCCTATATTTTATTTATTTTACCTATTTATTTTTTATCCCTTTTTTATTTCGTCTTCCTTAGTTTATTTCTCAATAATGGTTCTATTTTTAAGTGATGCTTCTTTTTTCTCATAATATTTTTTCCAATCAGATTTAAAATTTTGTATTCATGTAGCGTGTTTGTTTTCATGGCACTCTTTTGTTCCACGTAAAATTTTGCTTTGTTACACCTATGTTCAATATATTTTATCTAATATTGTGGTCATCTAATAGTAGTGATTTTCTTATCATATTTTTAAAATTTTCCATGTTTGGACTAAATATATTTTTCCCTCATACCCGTGATTAGTTTTCGCATGATCTAAAATTGGTCTAACCTTTTGGTTCACTTTATCTAATTGTTTCCCTATATAGTTAGATTTGTTTGGAGGTTGCTAAAGTTTTGTTCCACCTTGTCCATTTTTCTTCCTCGTGTAGTCATGATTTCAGTATGTTGGTTCAAAGAATATATTCCACTTGGGCTAGTCCTATTCACTCGTGATTTGGTTTGGATATGTTAATTTTGATTTTATTTAAAGTTGTTATGTGTTGTGATGGCACTAAAGTTTTTTTCACTTAGTCAAAATTTGATTATATGTTTATTCCCTTAGTATTAATGATTTATGTATTATGTTTATTCAAAAAATGCCCCCATGATTTAAATTTGGGTTCCTCTTGCACTCCTGATTTTTTCCACGTTCTCAAAAAACATGTTCCAAATATTTGTTTCACTTAGTCTGAAATTGTTTTTCTAATTTTAGTCGTAAGTTTTTCTGTAGTCTTCTGTTCCCCCTTAATAGGCCAGATTTGTTTCATGTGGACTTGTTCCAACTACAGTCATGATTTTTTTCTACGGGTACTAATTTTTGTTCAACTTAGTGCAGAAGTTTTTTCTGCTAGATACCATTTTTTTCTTGATGTGTTACATCTTTTTTTTGTTCAGAATGAAATATTGTTCTTATATCTCTCCTGATCTCTTCCACTACTCGAAATATTATTGTTCGATGTTTTGTTCCTTCTATTTCCTTGTACACTCCATATTTGTTCCATCGTGTCTAAATATTTTATTCCTATATAAGTTGTGTTTTTTCATGTGAGGTAAAATTTTGTTTATCTTGCACTAATTTTTATCCCTTTTTAGTCAATATCTTCTATTTTTTTAATAATTGCATACTCTTGCATGCCCCTTCAGTTAGCCAAACCGTCTATGGGTCATTGTAACACCCCCAATTTTTGGGAGCTGGGAATAACGCGGTTGTTTGAGAGCCAAAAATTTGGGCCAACAAAAACTTTTTCAAATGCTTCACTAATGCTTGTGTTTCACTTCCCATTGCTCTGTTTGGACTTGTTCGGTTTGTTGTTTGTGTTGTTAACACCTAATAGTAACCTAAATCTCAAAAAAAAACACCTAATAGTAACTTTGTTAACACGACAAAGTTAAACTCTTCACCTTGTTGTCATGTCTTGACCAGATAAATCACACCTTGTCTCTACCATCTTATTTTGGCCAGAGCTTTACCCAATATTTTTTCTTCCTAGCACACAATCGAAAGGCCTAGTTTTTGAGAAAAAAAACTACAAGTATTTTACAAGATTCTTATGAAAAACATCATGGAGGTAATGATCCCCTACCCTTTTCAACCTTTATACCTTTATAAGTATTTGAGGTCTTGTTTGGAAACAAACCCCTTTGAGAAAACTTACATGTGGGGGATATGTCACCCCTATGCTTTATCTATTTTTTATTCTCTTATAAAATGACAATCTTTGGTTTGAAAACATCTTGTCATGATCTGGTTTGATCATCACCTCACAAACACAATCTTTGATTTGAAAACATCTTGTCATGATTTGGTTTGATCATCACCTCACAAACAAATTTTGGAAATAGTTTGGGAACACTATTGGTCGAGTGGACTTTATTGTCTTGTTATGATTTGTTAAATGTATGATTCTTTCCTATGAATGTCTTGGAGTGCTTACACTTGTTTGTTAGTGAGTATCTTTGAACCTTAGTAATTTAAGACTTCAAATAACATCTTTGTGTTTTTTCATGTGAGGATCTTATTTAAAACTCTATCTCGAGCACATCTTCTATTCAGTTTAAATACGCCAACTTTGCAATCTTGCCATGTGACAAGTCCTATGATATATACACCTTCTTGGATCTTATATATTTCATCTATTATTTCTATCCAAGATTTTAAATTGGATTTTAAGCCCTCTACCATCTCCATGCAAGATCATTTTGATGCCTTCTCAAATCAGTGGCCATGTCTTTTTATCGTGAGAAAAATCTTTTAGCAATCTTTCCAAAGTCATTTCAATTTTCCCTCGGGCTCAACCAAATTTCCTTTTCTCATCATCTTGACTTCTTTCTCACATATATTTGAGCGATTGATTTTCCCTTGGCCATTTAATTATTTTCTTTTCCCATAACGTTCTCAGGCTTATTAAATAACCCTCTATTTTCATCATTTTCTTATGTAATATAAAATATTTCTAAAATAGTTAGTATTTAAATATCACTTTTGTCATCAATATTATGTACCCTCTCCTCCCAATTCAAAAGTATTCATTTTGGAAACATTTTCTTATTTATTTGCAATTATTTTAAAAGACCAGAAATTGAATTTGAAATATTTAGTGAATATAAGTATCTCCACAAAATTTGGGAAAAATTCACAACATTCCTATAGTAATTTATGACAAATTTATCCAAAATTATTTGCTAGTATTGTTTAAAATTTGTTTGAATAAATAACTTTCAGAAACAGTTTTGACATGCATTTTTATCCCATTTAATTTTAGGTGTTAATTTTATTTTACAATATAATATTTTCGTATCATCATTCTATGTTATCCCTATAGCAGAAAAAATTAGTATCTAACCCTAGTTTGAACCATAAACCCTTTTCGCATGCATGTTTAGTTGGCAAGTTGTTAACATCTCTTTAAAACGGTTTATTCCTTCACTTTTGACACACATAATTAATTTGCAAAATCATTTTTAATAATTCTACAAAAATGTTCATTGTACTCTACGAAGCATACACTTCAATCCCATACCCCGCATTCAAATCGTGGAAGCTATTTAACTCTCCATCTCATTGTGCTTTGTGGGAATTTTTTCCAAGTCTAAGCTTCTGAATTTTGTAGAAACTGAATCCCAAAACGGGCCAGTCAAAATTTGTTGGAATTTTGTTGAAAAGACCTCCAAACCTTGTTCCACTGAGTCTACCAACTTACCCCACTAGGAATAGTGCCATTTTTCTGAAAATCCAAGAGTCCCTATCCAAAAAAATCCCTATCGCTCTGTGTTGCCCCTGTGGCGGTCAGGGCAATCTCGCAGGCCCCTCTCTCTCGATCCCCTATGCGCCCTTCCTGCCCCGCCTTCGTTGGCGTGAGCCGCCAAGCTTTGCTCGGGCGGTGCCGGCGGCGGCTGCCCTCTATCCGTGCTCGGGGGGCCTCGCGGGGCGACCTTCCTACGGTGACGGTGCACTTGTTTTGCGTGCTCTTGTTTTCTACATATAGAGTTTTTGTTAATCACAAATGAAAAACTAATTATTCGATGAATGGTATCTTGATTTTTCTTGTTTATGAAATTGTAACACTGGCACAATAGATCGTTATAGGTTGTTTAGTGAGTCTGTGGTGGTAACGTTGAATAGATGCGGAGAAGAAAAATATGCTTTGGAGGGGAGAAATATAGGGGTATATATACTTTTATGAATACATTGAAACATGTAGGCATATATATACTTTTTATGAATATGATGTCTTACTATAGCTTTTATGGAAGTACATTTAAAGCAAAGAACAATTGGTTTTTCGAGAACTACTATGCAATATCTATTCGATATACATGACTTTCACATGTTTACATGTGCAACGAGAAAAGAAGTGAAAGGACCATGGCAACGCACGGGAACTCTACTAGTGGAGGTAATGACCAACGGCAGGGATTATCTCAGGGTGAAAACCCAAGATCTTCGATCGAGAAATGACATGCTGGTGCAGAAGGAGGTCGACTTTGGAGAAATTAGACATCAGGTGTTGTCTTGGTGGTGGTTGTGTTGCTGCTGCAAGGATTGGAACTATGTAGCGAGACTTTTCCTTTTTAGACTCTTCTTTATTTTTTGGTTGTGGGTATCCGTCATCCATTTGGGCATTGTGTTTTTACAGAGGCTGGGTGTAATTGGTATCTTCGCGATATTAATACATAGTATTTATCAAAAAAAGAGATGTGTACTTCTATATATTATTGGTTTGGACCTAGTAAACAGAACGGAGCGCGCACAGGTGGATGATAGTCAACCCGGAAATCGGAGTAGTCGATTGCCCAAATGGCCCAACTACACTTATCGTCGCGTACTTTTTGTAAAGACTGTCCACACTTTCTTTAAATAGGCTTTACCTTTCTATTGATAAAGGAGAAGAAAATATATGGAAGGCCAGAGCCAAAATAAAAAAAAGGGCCATCGAGATCGAAATAATTGAGAATGTCCGCTAGATGTGTAGCTCCCGCGAGAATCCAGCTTTTGCTCATGTTCTTTGTCTTCCTTAATTATAAGGGTCGATGGCATTAAAAATTTGTTAAAAATCCTGGCATTCATCTCCTTCCATAACTTCCAACTAACCAACGCGATGGCGGACTTTACACCTTTGAGATGAGCAGTTGGTGTTCTAGCCAAGGCGCGCCAATATTGTAGAACCATGGGCCTACCCGAGCCAAGACCATGCATGCGAGTTCGCTAGGAGAGCCAAGCGGCTGACGTCTGCCAAATGCGTCTGGAATACCGACATTTGAAAGGATGTAACGGGCCGTTTCTGGCTGGCGCCTAGAGAGCTGACATCATGGATTAGGAGTCCAACCGCGAACGCAAGGCGGTCTGAAGCCCCAACCTATTCAAAACTGCCAGCAACGCAAAGAAGCGGCATTTATGCGGGGACCAAACTTTTCGGACATTTTTCAAAGGAGAAAGTAGTGGATTGCGCAAACTTTTTTGTTTGTTTCCTTGTTTTGGGTGAATATTGGGCACGTCATCGATCCATGTCCCGGCTCCTCCACCAACAACAGTTTAGCACACGGAAAAGTGCTTCTTTCATATCCAGATAATATTTCCTTCCCTATATTTTATTTATTTTACCTATTTATTTATTTATCCCATTTTTATTTCGTTTTCCTTAATTTAGTTTTCAATAGTGGTTCTATTTTTAAGTGATGCTTCTTTTTTCTCATAATATTTTTTCCAATCGGATTTAAAAATTTGTTTTCATGTAGCGTGTTCGTTTTTATGGAACTACTTTTGTTCCACGTATAGTTTTGCTTTGTTACACCTATGTTCAATATTTTTTATCTAATATTGTGCTCATCTAATAGTGGTGATTTTCTTCTCATGTGTTTAAACTTTTCATGTTTGGACTAAATATATTTTCCCTCATAACTGTGATTCTTTTCATATGATCTAGAATTGGTCTAACCTTTTGGTTCACTTAGTCTAATTGTTTCGCTTCTATAGTTTTATTTGTTTGAAGTTTGCTAAAGATTTGTTCCACCTTGTCCATTTTTCTTCCTCGTGTAGTCATGATTTCAATATGTTGGTTCAAAGAATTTATTCCACTTGGGCTAGTCCTATTCACTCGTGATTTGGTTTGGATATGCTAAATTTGTTTTTAGTTGAAGTCGGTATGTGTTAGGATGGCGCTAAAGTTTTGTTTCACTTAGCAAAATTTTATTGTTCTTCTTGTAGTTGTGACTTTTTGTAGAGGCATGCAATAATTTGTTCCATGAGTGCTAAGTTTAGTTCCACTCAATCTAATATTTGTGTTCCCTTAGTATTAATGATTTGTGTCTTATGTTTATTGAAAAAATGCCCCCATGATTTAAATTTTGGTTCCGCTTTGCACTCGTGGTTTTTTTCCACAATCTCTATAAACATGTTCCAAAATTGTTTCACTTAGTCTGAAATTATTGTTCTAATTGTAGTCGTAAGTTGTTTCGCAGTCCTCTGTTCTCCCTTAGTAGTCCAGATTTGTTTCATGTGGATTTGTCCCAACTAGAGTCGTGATTATGTTCTCCGGGTACTAATTTTTGTTCCACTTAGTGCATTAGTATGTTCTTCTAGAGACCAACTTTTGTTTCTTGATGTGTTACAACTTTCTTTCGCTTAGCCTTAAATATTGTTCTTATTTCTCTCATAATCTCTTCCACGACTCTAAAATTAATGATCGATGTTATTTTTACCTTGTACACTACATATTGGTCCATCATGTCTAAATTTTTTATTCCTATATAAGTCGTTTGTGTTTTTCATGTGAACTAAACTTTTGTTTATCTTGGACAGATTTTTAGTCCATTTTTGTCATCATTTTTTGTTTTTTATAATTATGTAACCTTGCATGCATCGTCAGTTAGCCAAGCCGGTCTATGGGTCATGCTAGCAGGTCCATTCTTTTTTTTCATGCCTAGCTCACCGCTGAACCGTCCTACTACACAATAAACAGTACAGAGCACTCCATGGTTGACCGGAACCTACAACCACAACCCGATAAATAGTTGTTTGTTGCATATCCCTTTCGGGTCTCACATTGTAAAGTCCATGATATCTATTGTATGAGAAACAGACACCCTCAAAGCTCCAGATACAATACAAGCGTATGTCAGGTGTAGTGTCGGTCTCGCACACAGAGTGCACATAAGGTTGGCTTCAGGACAATAATCATCACACAATGCCAAGAGCATGAACAAGTACACACGAGGAGGTAACAATTACAATATCGATGCTCTCATCAACATGAGTTCTAACCGTACTATTATATCTACGCATAGATCGGCTCTAATACCACTCAAGGGGTTTTGTAGCAGAAAACAAAAAATTCCTAAGAACGATAACCAAAATTAGCTACAATCTATTACTGTGCAGACATAGAGTAACGGAGAAGGAACGATGATCATACCCTTGAAGACGTAAAGCGGGGATTACCCTCCCGCATAAGGGTTGGTCATGAAGACGGCAGAGCCGACCTCAAGGTCGAGTGGTCGTACCGCGACTAGTGTCCCAAATGTTGCACCTCGTGGGATTAAATACACACGGTGTAGACGACGACTCATGGTCTCCGATCCAGCAGAGGTTGCGGAAGTACAGAGATGGACCGAAGACTAATAGCACGGCGGTGTGCTTATAGTAGTTAATTCCCAACTCCTAGCACGTCTCCAAAGAGAACCACGTTTAGAGAAGAGAGAAGAGAGAGAATTGGATTGATGGGGAAAATGGGAGGGGTGCCTCCCTTTATATATGGGGAGGAGGGGAGCCAACCTCTACTAAACGGACACTTGTCTCACCACAGGACACTTGTCTCACCACAGGACAGCTAAGCAAGCACCGTCAACTATCTCTTCCTATTTAACACACCCAACTCGATCAGTATCACAACACTATAGTAGAAGGCAATCAACAAAAGGCCTAAAGCCTAATTGCCCTTTTGTAGCCATAGTATGCAGAACGGCGCCGGCGCTCCCATCGGGGCAGCTGCGGCGGCCACGGAGACCCCGGCGACAAGCGTGGTGCGGGAGCAGGACCGTCTGATACCGATCGCGAACGTGATCCGGGTCATGCGTCGCGTGCTCCCTCCCCACGCCAAGATCTCGGACGACGCCAAGGAGGTGATCCAGGAGTGCGTGTCGGAGTTCATCAGCTTCGTGACCGGCGAGGCGAACGAGAGGTGCCACGCGGAGCACCGCAAGACCGTGACCGCCGAGGACGTGGTCTGGGCCATGAACCACCTCGGCTTCGACGACTACGTCGCTCCACTCACCGCCTTCCTCCAGCGCATGCGGACCGGCGGCGGTGCTGCTGCATGCGACGGGCGCGCCGGCATGGCGAGGGCGCCGTCCCGTCAGCCTCGTGCGGCCGGGAGTGGCGTGCAGGTACAGGTTTATCAGCCCATGTACACTGCCCCGGCTCCGGTGCATGGTTACTCTGTGGCCATGCCATCGCCACTGCAGGCCGCCGTCTCGCCGTGCGTAGGCGGCTGCCCGGGCCGCCAGTGCGACGCGGTTGGTCGGGATGGAGCGTATGGCGCGGGTAGCAGCGGCCGTGGAGGCTGTGGCGACGAGGAAAGCTCGTCGAACTCGAACGGCGTCCTCCATGCAGGCCCGCAGTAGCAGAATTGAGCAACCCGCAATCTGTGCTTACTTGCCAGCCATGCTTTTCTTACAGTAATCGCTGCAGCTAGCAGTTTCAGTTTCAATACAACAGAATAATCGATTCCACCAATCTCTCTCTTTTAATCTACACTTTCATCCCATTTTACTCGCGTTCCATGGATCATAACTCGTACGTCTTCTTGACCGGCGGGCAGGCGCGGCGCATGCTCCGATCGGTGTGCAGAGCTTTGCAAATTAATGTTGGAGCTGTGTAAGACGTCAGATTTACAGGTCATACTCTCTCACTCTGTACGCGAACGTACGTACTGCTCTTACGTATGTGTGTGTCCGTTACCAAAGTTGGCCTTCAATGTACTGATTTGGAGCTACGTACGTAGAGACGTACTTCCCTGGCTTTGACCGGCGATGCAATGTTGGCATGTGTTACGCGTGCAGCCGGTGACGGAACTGCTGTGACGCTCACGGGGCACCGATGGGCGCGCGGACAGCGGTACGTCTTGGCGCAAAGGTGGCTCGCCGCCGCGCGCGGTAAAGTGTTGGTGTCGATCCGCGGCTTCTACCCGAGAAAAGGGACTCGCCCCCACAGGAGGAGAGCGGCTCCAGAGGACCCACGATCCGATCTAGAAGCCGACACCCGGATCCACACACCCCCCCCCCCCCCCCCTCCGCACCGGCCCAAAACATAGTTGTGAAGACGACAGTGCAGGGATGGCGTAGCCGTATTCCGTTCGTGCGGAAGGTTCGGTTCCTTGACCACGCAAGTGGAGGTCTGGCAGCGGGACGGCGGCGCTCACGCCTGCACGACGTTAGTGGAACGCCGGAGGGAGGTGTGGATGGGGCTGACATTAGAGGACTAGTAATGCTGATTGGAGACTACATCGTTGAGGAACCTGCTTGGAGTTTTGGGATTTGTAGCAATGGTATGTAAGTGGAGGTGATAGCACATGTGAAGTTCATGGTCTTACCTTTCAGGGTAAAAATCCAAGATCTGGCCTTAATTGGTTTTGTCTGAAGTTCATGATCTTGTTGCATGCATTATTTTCTAGAGCAGGGATTATCTCCGGGGTGAAAATCCAAGATCCACGATCGAGAAATGACATGCTGGTGCAGAAGGAGGCGTTGCCTTTGGAGAAATTGAACATCAGATGTTGTCTTGGTGGTGGTTGTGTTGCTGCTGCAAGGATTGAAACTATGTAGCGGGATTTTTCTTTTCTAGCCTCTTTATACTTTTGGCTGTGTGTATCCATCATGCCATTAGGGCATTATGTTTTTACAGAGGCTGGGTGTAATTGGTATCTTTGCGATATTAATACCATTGGATGTAATTGGTATCTTTGTGATCTTAATACATAGTATTTATCCAAAAAAAGATGTGTACTTCTATATATTGTTGGTTTAGACCTAGTTAACACAACGGAGCGCACATGGCTAGATGACAGTCAACCCGGAAATCGGAGCAGTCGATTGCCCAAATGGCCCACCTACACTTTTCGCGGGTACTTTTTTAAAAGACTATCCACACTTTCTTTAAATAGGCTTTGCCTTTTCTATTGATAAAGAAGAAACAAATATGAAGGCCAGAGTCAAAATATAAAAGGGCCATCGAGATCGAAATAATTAAGAGATAATCTTCGGTAGATGTGTAGCTCCCCCGAGAATCCAGCTTTTGCTCATGTTCTTTATCTTCCTTAAAAGGGTAGATGGCATTAAAAAATTGTTAAAACTCCTAGCATTCATCTCCTTCCATAACTTCCAAGTAACCAACACAATGGCGGACTTTACACCTTTGAGATGAGCAGTTGGCTTTCTTGCCAAGACATGCCAATATTGTAGAACCATGGACCTACCCGAGCCAATATCATGCATGCTAGTTCGCTAGGAGAGTCAAGATGCTGACGCCTGCCAAATGCGTCTCGAATACCGACATTCGAAAAGGATGTAACGAGCCGTTTCTGGCTGGCGCCTAGAGAGCTGACATCATGGATTAGGAGTCCAACCGCGAATAAAAGGCGGTCTGAAGTCCCCAACCTATTCAAAACTACCAGCAAGGCGAAGAAGCGGCATTTAGTCGGGGACAAAACTTTCCGGACAATTTTCAAAGGAGAAAGTAGTGGATTGCGCAAACTTTTTTGTTTGTTACCTTGTTTTGGGTGAATATTGGGCACGTCATAGATCCATGTCCGGTCTCCTTCACCAACAACAGTTTAGCACACAGAAAAGTGCTTCTTCCACATCCAGATAATATTTACTTCCCTATATTCTATTTATTTTACCTATTTATTTTTATCCCATTTTTATCTCGTTTTCCTTAATTTACTTTTCAATATTTTTCTATTTTTAAGTGATGCTTCTATTTTCTCATGATATTTTTTCCAGTCAGATTTTAAAAAAGAAATTCATGTAGCGCGTTCGTTTTTATGGCAGTACTTTTGTTCCATGTATAATTTTTCTTTGTTACACCTATGTTGAATATTTTTTATCTAATAGTAGTGATTTCGTTCTCATGTTTTTAAACTTTTCCATGTTTGGACTAAATATATTTTCCCTCATACCCGTGATTTTTTTCCGTATGATCTTTGGTCTAACCTTTTGGTTCACTTAGTCTAAGTTTTTCCCTTCTATAGTCGGATTTTTTTGGATTTTGCTAAAGTTTTGTTCCACCTTTTCCATTTTTCTTCCTCGTGTAGTCATGATTTCAATATGTTGGTTCAAAGAATTTATTCCGCTTGGGCTAGTCTTATTCACTGGTGATTTTGTTTGGATATGCTAAAAAAAAAATTAGTTGAAGTTTGTATGTGTTGGGATGGCGCTAAAGTTTTGTTTCACTTAGCACAATTTTATTGTTCTTCTTATAGTTGTGAATTTTTGCATAGGCGTGCAATAATTTGTTCCATGAGTGCTAAGTTTAGTTCTACTCAATCAAATATTTGTGTTCCCTTAGTATTAATGATTTGTGTCTTTTTTTTATTCAAAAAATGCCCCCATGATTTAAATTTTCGTTCCTCTTGCACTCGGGATTTTTTTCCACAATCTCAAAAAACATGTTCCAAATATTTGTTTCACTTAGTCTAGAATTATTGTTCTAATTGTAGTCGTAAGTTGTTTCGTAGTCTTCTGTTCCCCCTTAATAGTCCAGGTTTGTTTCATTTGGAGTTTTCCTAACTAGAGTCGTGATTATGTTCTCCGAGTACTAATTTTTGTTCCACTTAGTGCAGAAGTATGTTCTGCTATATACAAACTTTTTTTCTTGATGTCTTACAACTTTGTTTCGCTTAGACTTAAATATTGTTCTTATTTCTCTCATGATCTCTTCCACGACACTAAAATTATCGCTCAATGTTTTGTTCCTTCTACTGATGTTATTTTTTCCTTGTACACTCCACATTTGGTCCATCATGTCTAAAGTTTTTATTCCTATATAAGTCTTGTGTGTTTTTCATGTGAACTAAACTTTTGTTTATCTTGGACAAATTTTTAGTCCCTTTTTTGTCATTATTTTTTTTTTTATAATTACGTACCCTTGCATGCACCGTCAGTTAGCCAAGCCGGTCTATAGCTCATGCTAGCAGTTTCATTATTTTTTTTCATGCCTAGCTGATGGTGCATATCGTGCACTCGTTGGGAGACCCCAAGAGGAGGGTGTGATGAGCACAGCAGTAGGAGTTTTCCCCTTAGTTAAGAACCAAGCTTATCAATCAGTAGGAGAAAGAGGATCTTCAGAACGTTGATGCCACTGACGGTGGTGCTGGCGCTTCACCGGTGTTAGCAACAACGTGGAACCTACACACAACACAACCAAAATACTTTGCCCCAATGGTACAGTGAGGTTGTCAATCTCACCGGTCTTGCTGAAAACAAAGATTAAACTTATAGTGGGGAAAACAGTGTTTGCTTGCAGTAAGTAAAGAAAGCAGGAAATTGTTGTGGTTTGTTTAACAGTGTGGAAAATGGACCGGGGTTCATAGGTTCACTAGTGGTGTCTCTCCATAAAAATAACATGTTGGGTTAAGAAATTATAGCTGGGCAATTTACAAATAAAGGTTGCACCGCAGTGCACATTATAACATCATGACTACTATGATATTTAGTGCGGGCATTACAACAAAATACATAGGCCGAAATCGATCTGCATCTATGACTAATAATCCACCCCCAGGTTATCATCCGAACCTCCTTAGGTATTAAGTTGCAAGCAACAGATAACTACATTAAACAATGTGTGTAATGTAAGCAATGATTATACACGCGGGCACTCTCACCGCTGTTTTCTCCCTAGTGGCAACAACACATCCTCCCACGTCATGTTTTTGTCACTCGAGCACAGGCGAAAAGGAGGCATGAACCCACTATCTAGCATAAATACTCCCTCTTGGAGTCACTAGCAACTACTTGGCCAGAGAAACCACTAGCAACGGAAAGCATGCAAGATCACAAATAACATATGCAATAAAGACTATAATCAATTTGGCATAAATTCAATATTCATCGGATCCCAGCAAACACAGCATATAGAATTACATAAGATCAATCTCGATCATGATAGGCAGCTCACGAGATCTAAACATGGAGGCATATGAGGAGGAGACAACCATCTAGCTACTGCTATGGACCCGTAGTCCAGGGATGAACTACTCACGCATCACTCCGGAGGCAGGCATGGTGATGTAGAAGCCTCCGGTGATGATTTCCTCTCCGGCAAGGTGCCGGGAGACAGCTCCAGATACCTCCTGATCTAGGGTTGATGACGACGGCGGCTGCGAAACTTTTTAGGGATATTTGATCAGGTGCCTAGGGTTTTCCATCGGGGGGGGGGAATAAATAGGAGAAAGGCTAGAGGCGGTAAAGGCCAGGGGATCCCACACCTATATCTGGCGCGGCCAGGGGGCGCGCCACCCTATGGTGTGGCCTCCGTTGCCCGTCTTCGACTCCTCTTCCGTGTTCTGGAGGGTTCTGGGGAAAATAGGCACTTCGGGCTTTATGGGGTTCAATTCTGAGAATGTTTCTAGAACAGCTTTTCTGAAACAAAAAACAGCAGAAAACAAGGAACTGGCACTTGGCATCTTGTTAATAGGTTAGTCGCGGAAAACGTATAAAAATGCTATAAATAAGGGAGAAAACATGTAGCAATTGGCATAATATGATCATGGAGCATCAGAAATTAGGGATACGTTTATGACGTATCAGGCATCCCCAAGCTTAGATCCTACTCGTCCTCGAGTAGGTAAATGATAAAACAATAATTTCTGAGATGACATGCTGATGGCTAGGTTGAGACTCCAAGTGCAGAGTGTGTAGCTAGTGGCAAGCCTTCTTCCCCACGAGGGTGACTCGAGGGTTTATATCGAACTCTTGGGGAGCCAGTATTTCAGCAGTTGTCTTCCAAGATTCCTCCAGGATCCTGCAAACAAGTAGAGAATTTTGCGCCCTCAACCTCACCAAGTGGTTGTCAAGCACAAGGTGTGAGACTTCTAAATTGCAATGCAAAACTGAAAGTAAATGTGCAATAATTAAATCTACTACTAAATGCAAATAAGAAAATAAATATGCAATGCATTGTTTTTGTATTTTTGTGATGCAAGTGGTGATGGAGATAATGTAAATTCGAATTGGAGATGCAAGTAAAGTAAAGTGCAAGTAAAGTAAATTGCAGAAAAGTAACTAGAGTGTTTTCTTATATTTAAAATAGGACCGGGGTTCATGGTTTCACACTTGCATTCTCTGAAATAAAGTGGTAGACGGTGGACATAAAGAATTACATGTGAGATTACAATAACATGTTTAACATTGAGTACTTTCATATGGGCATCACGTCCTAGCATAGAGATCTCTACGGTCATATTGATCCCTCTTATACTCCACCAAGATGCGAAATAAATCATAACACCTCGATAATTAAGGAAAAACCAGAGTATAGCTTTAAGCAATGTGAGATGAAGTTGAAGTAAGAACTTGCTAGATCTAGTCATGGAGATTGATTAGTGTCACTTCAAATCCCCGGTAACAAGGTACTCCTTTTTATCCCTAGTGAGGTAACTAAGAAAGGTTTAACAAAACCTAAGTGGATCGCTGAACTTCTGTCACTTTCACAGCAATAGCCACCCCCCGTTACTCCAACTAATGCACCCATCACCCCACACACGCTCTCAAGAACTAGATTGATCAAAGCTAGCAAATAAGAACGGGGTACATCAGATACATCTACTCAAATAACTCAAGAGAAACAATTGCAATCTCAGATTCAATAACTCATAGAAAAGATCCACCACATAGGAATTACAACGATGCCTGTAATCATGTGAGGCAGCTCATACGGATCTAATTAGTGAAGCACATAGAGAGAGAGAGAGATACAAGTGCTACTTCCACAAACCCATAGCCTTGGGGTGGACTACTCCCTCTTCATGGAGATGTCGAAGGAGATGACGTTGGAGGGGTAGGAGATCACACCGGCGGCGCCCCGCCGGAGTTTTCCCCCCTCCAATCTGGAACTTCTGGTCTCTGGTTCGGTGTTTCGGTGTTTCGGCGGCGCTCGTCTCCGTAAGGGTACGGGGGACCCTTTTATAGTCGGTTTTAGGTCAAGACGGAGTCGGTAAGTCGAAGATGGAAGGAATTGGGGCCACAGGGGCCAAAAGGGGGCCTCTCACGCGGCCAAGGAATCTGGCCGCGTGGAGGGTCCTCTTTTGGTCCTCCTTGCCCAATTCTCGTGGATCCTTCGCCCGCAAGTCTTCTCCTTCCAAGAAAATGACCCCCGCAGATTTTCAGGTGATTTCGCGGAAGTTTGCCACCTGAAACGTCAAAAATATAGAAAACTGGGTTTCTGACAGGCATGGTTAATTCCATACAAGTTGGGGGACTTTGTAATTTAACCCCAAAATACTATAAAACATTGAATTATACCCTTATATGATGCAATATGTAATAGAAAACCATGTGAAAATATGCAAAATTCATCTATGCATTTTACATGCATCAACATCCCCAAGCTTAACCCATGCTCGTCCTCGAGTATGAAGGTGATAAAACTAAGATGGGTTTTGCATATTGAAACAATCATGGGATATCAAGGAGGATTATTCATGCTACATATAATCAAATGATTAATACTAGAAATGAGTAGCAATATACAATTCATGTTGTAAGAAATATCAAATATGCAAGCAAAGATGCTTCATGAAAGTTCACAAAGTTTATAATGAAATAAAAGCGCTATGGACCAAATGCATACACAAAATGAAAAATAAAATCCTATATTGGTCAAAGAATATCATAATGGAGAATAGAAAATATGGTGGACACTTTGGAGAAAATTGAGTAGAGGTAAAACATGATCAAGTCTTATTTAGCCTCTAAATTATTCAACTAAAATTACTAATTGAAATGTGGTATCCATTGATCTAGGACTCTCATTGCCCCTTTATCACTAGCATCTTAAATTGTGAGTATTGAAGTAATGAGAATGACAAGGTGGGTGAAAGCCTCATGCCCTGTGAGTGTGAAAACCTACTCCGTGATTACTCAACTTAATATTCCTAATAAGCTTTATAAAATCATAATAAGTATTAATGACATCATAGATAACCGCAAAGAGGTACCTCTTGCCCCATGACATGGAAACAAGCCCATGTTACAATGACAAGATGAACAAATGGAGTAGACTCATCATCCTTTTTATTTTCATTCACTATTATGCATAGCTTCTTATTTTATTATAGGATGTGTTGTAGAGTCACTCAAGCTGTAAGTAAATTTCCACCATGATAAAGCATGGCTTGGGTTAGCGGCCCAATGCGTTTCTCTAGTCATATAGATACTTACTCATCAAAACTTACTATTCCTCTATTTCATTTCGGCATGGCAGGAGTCCAAAAATAAAAGAACATGATATCAACCAAATGTAAATTTTTTTGTGCAATGTTGAAAGCTTTCCGGTGATACACGTTTATAGCTAGCTCCCAACCACACACTTTTCAAACACAAAACTTGTGGCTCCCATTATTGGATCATGTTTATTAGATGCATAAAAAGTAAAGCGTGCCTTCAAAAGTTCGTGAGAGTCCTATCGCAAGTTCAACCCATGACAATTAATAAAGTGAATATATTAATTTAGAACATAAATAACACAATAACATGGGGAACATACTCGGAATAGAAATGAAGCTAATGGGAAGATATTGTGGACTCACTGGAAATACTTGGCTAAGGAGTGTTGGAAACAAATTTTTACTTGTTGGAATTTTTAAATTTTTGGGCTAGCAAGAGGGAGATAGCTGACCAGCTACTATGCATGCATATGTCCATAGAACTACTAATTTCATGACAAACTAAATAAACCAGCAATTAACATCAAGGACATGAATAAGAGATAGCTCAAGACAGCATTATTGCAAATTTCTACACATAAAAAGCCTATAAATCATGCAAACATATTTAGCTCTTCAAATCAACCATGGCATCCCTATTCCAAGTCATAATACTAGTATCCAATACATTCCAACTCCAAACTCCAGTAGCTCAATCTCATATAAAATGATGGTGGTGGTCTTATCAAAACAAAAATAAAAAATAAAAACTAGACGCTTCAAGTCTCTACGATAAATGCTTTGCTTAGAAAAACAGAAAGTAGACGTGTGCTAACCAAAAGAGTGTAGCTCCAGTGGGATGTTCATCACATCCACAAGCTTATGGCTTTCACCATTCTTGGATGTCTTGAGGCGCAGCTCCTCTATTCCCTGTGAAAAAAACTTCACAAAACATGTTTCTCCCATTCTTTTTCTGTGGGGTGAGATTAGCAAGGACAAACAAATCACATGCTTGTTGTGCAAAATTCCAAATCAAATGCTCCAGTAGATAGAAAATAATGTTCATTATGTTGTATGTTCACTCTCTTGCTTGAAAGAATCATGGAAATTCGATTCCCAAGCCCAAAGAGTGCATAAAACAAAAGAAGGCAGAATCTGTCCAGAAAAGCAACAGCAGCAAAATGAACGTTTTTCCCTAAGCTAGACTCGTCAAAAAATTAAGCCAATTTTTGTGCTTACAGAGGACGAAAAGTTGCAGAACATACTAAAAAATTAGCTCAATCCGACATACCAATAAAAAACATAAGATCATAAGGTGAGCAGACTTGTGCTGAAACAGAAATTTCATGCACTAGGATAGCAACTTATAAGTCCAAATGGGTTTGACTTGACTCTTTATTGAAAACTCCAGAATTAAAACAAAAAAAACTAATCTCTTGAGACAGCAAGAGGACACTAGGAAAATCCAAACAAAAACAACCGGGTTGCCTCCCGTAAAGCGCTTTCTTTATAGCCATATAGCTAGGCTTTACTTACTTGATAATCAAGAGGGATAAAGCTCATGAGGGAGCTTGTTCTTTAGCATGCCCCTCTTCCTTGGGAAGTGCTCCATGCTTTTCTTGTGAGGGAACTGAAACTTGACATTCCCTTCCTTGGAGTCTATGATTGCACCTGTAGTACGAAGAAAAGGTCTACCCAAAATAATAGGACTAGGGGATTTATCCCCCATGTCCATAATAATGAAATCAACGGGTACGAAAGTCATGTGCAATTCAATCATAACATATTTTACTTGTCCTACAACATGTTTAGTAGAGTTATCAGCAAGGACAAATTCACTTGAGCACTTTTCTAAATTTTCTAGTTCTAGCAATTCATATAATTCTTTAGAGAGTACAGATACACTAGAACCTAGATCTAACATAGCATGGTGAATTTCTTTTCCAATTGAAACTAGCACCTTGGGGATCCATGCATCCCCAAGCTTAGGAGGTATCATGGCCTCATTCTTGTACCTAGCGATTTTTTCTTGCAAAACATGATTAGCAATATAAGATCCAAAGCTAGGTTGATTAACATTTATAGTGGGATCACTAGCAAATTTTTGTAGAGTAGCAATAAGTTCTTGCAAGCTACTTTTTTCTAAATCAAGCAATGGATCCTTAATTTCAGTAAGCATCATAATTTCCTCTACTTTACTCTCTAGTTAGCTAGCATGCTTGATTCATGAGGACTAATTTCATCTTTGCTAGCAAGATAAGACATATATGGAAGTAAATATTCAGGGTACTTCACTATTTCATCCAAAGTTTCTTCTAAGCTAGTAGGGACATGCTCACTTGTATTCTCAGCAATGTGATCAATATTTTCAATAATAGGAGCATCAATAGTAATAGAATTCATTCCTACACTAGGTTGTGCTTGTGGCTTTCCTGCTGACATGCTTAATAGAGTTGCTTGATTATCAGCTAATTTTGACAATGCTTTATCCAAATTCGAAGATTGAAGTTGCAATCCTTTAATATCACTACTAATGGATGCAATAGACTTATTTAACTCATGTATCATAGCATTGTGACTAGAAACTTGTTCCATAAGCAATTTATTAGATTCAGAAATTTCACTAGAAGGCTTCCACTTATTTTCATTAGCATTAGGATATGGAACAAAAGGTTTATTTGGCACATAAGGAGGTTTACTATAAGAATTGTAAGCATTACCAAAACCATTGCTACCATAATTCCTAACAAAATTAACATCCACGCTTTCAGAATTACTACCAACTAGCTCCTGCAAAGGCAGATTCTCCATATTTTGTTTATTAATAAAGGCAAGAATAGTGTCCATTTTAGAAGACAAATCATTGGTTTCTTCAATTGAGTTTATTTTCTTAGTGGGATTGGGTGCTCTTTCAGTATTCCATTGACTATAATTTTGCAATATGCTTTCTAATATGCTCTTAGCCTCTCCTACAGTTTTACTCATAAAGGCACCTCCAGCAGGAGAATCAAGTATATTTCTAGACATGTAGTTTAGACCATTATAAAAAGAGTGTAGTATGGTCCATTCATTTAATCCATGTGATGGGCATGTTCTAAGCATTAATTTAATTCTATCCCATGCCATGGCTACATGTTCATTATCATTTTGCCTAAATGAGAGGATATTATTCCTATTTTGCAAAATTTTAACGGGGGGATAATATTTCTTAATGAAAGCTGCTTTTAAATCATCCCAAGACTTTATACTAGCTGTAGGTAGTGAAAGTAACCATTCTTTAGCCTTTCCTCTATGTGAAAAAGGAAATAATTTCAGTTTTAAAACACTACTTTCCACATTTTTAAATTTTTGCATATCACATATTTCCATGAAATCATGAAGATGCATAGAGGCATCCTCCATAGCACTACCACCAAATTGCTCTCTAGTAATTAAATTCAATAAACTAGGACTTACTTCATAGCTTTCAGCTTGTATTTCAGGTGTAGTAATTGGCCTAGCAATGAATTTGTCATTGGGTGTATTTGTGTAGTCACTTAATTTAGTTATATCACCCATTTTAACAGTTTTTATGTAATTTTTAATTTTGTATGCAAAACAAAAGTAAAGTAACTAGGCAAATTCGAAATACTAAAATAAACTAGATAACTAAATGCAAAACTAAAATGCAAACTAAAATGCAAACTAAAATAAAATATGCAAGACAAAAAAAAACAAGAACAAAAACAAAAACAAGACAAGAAACAAAACAATCTACTTGAAAGAAGGTGGAGATAGAAAGGACGGTACGCACGTAGGTGCAACCCCCCCAAGCTTAGGTGTTTGCACACCTTGTTGGTGATGAAGACTTCTTGTGAGCTCCCTTGGACAACTCCTTCACCTATGGCTCCCCGGCAACGGCGCTAGAAAAACGCTTGATGGCTAGGTTGAGACTCCAAGTGCAGAGTGTGTAGCTATTGGCAAGCCTTCTTCCCCATGAGGGTGACTCGAGGGTTTATATCGAACTCTTGGGGAGCCAGTATTTCAGCAGTTGTCTTCCAAGCTTCCTCCAGGATCCTGCAAACAAGTAGAGAATTTTGTGCCCTCAACCTCACCAAGTGGTTGTGAAGCACAATGTGTGATACTTCTAAATTGAAATGCAAAACTGAAAGTAAATGTGCAATAATTAAATCTACTACTAAATGCAAATGAGAAAATAAATATGCAATGGATTGTTTTTGTATTTTTGTGATGCAAGGGGTGATGGAGATAATGCAAATTCGAATTGGAGATGCAAGTAAAGTAAAGTGCAAGTAAAGTAATTGCAGCAAAGTAACTAGAGTATTTTCTTATATTTAAAATAGGACCGGGGTTCATGGTTTCACACTTGCATTCTCTCAAATAAAGTGGTAGACGGTGGACATAAAGAATTACATGTGAGATTACAATAACATGTTTAACATTGAGTACTTTCATATGGGCATCACGTCCTAGCATAGAGATCTCTACGGTCATATTGATCCCTCTTATACTCCACCAAGATGCGAAATAAATCATAACACCTCGATAATTACGGAAAAACCAGAGTATAGCTTTAAGCAATGTAACATGAAGTTGAAGTAAGAACTTGCTAGATCTAGTCATGGAGATTGATTAGTGTCACTTCAAATCCCCGGTAACAAGGTACTCCTTTTTATCCCTAGTGAGGTAACTAAGAAAGGTTTAACAAAACCTAAGTGGATCGCTGAACTTCTGTCACTTTCACAGCACTAGCCACCCCCCGTTACTCCAACTAATGCACCCATCACCCCACACACGCTCTCAAGAACTAGATTGATCAAAGCTAGCAAATAAGAACGGGGTACATAAGATACATCTACTCAAATAACTCAAGAGAAACAATTGCAATCTCAGATTCAATAACTCATAGAAAAGATCCACCACATAGGAATTACAACGGTGCCCGTAATCATGTGAGGCAGCTCATACGGATCTAATTAGTGAAGCACATAGAGAGAGAGATACAAGTGCTACTTCCACAAACCCATAGCCCTGGGGTGGACTACTCCCTCTTCATGGAGATGTCGATGGAGATGACGTTGGAGGGGTAGGAGATCACACCAGCGGCGCCCTGCCGGAGTTTTCCCCCTCCAATCTGGAACTTCTGGTCTCTGTTTTGGTGTTTCGGTGTTTCGGCGGCGCTCCTTTCCGTAAGGGTACGGGGGACCCTTTTTATAGTCGGTTTTAGGTCAAGAAGGAGTCGGTAAGTCGAAGATGGAAGGAATTGGGGCCACAGGGGCCAAAAGGGGGCCTCTCACGCGGCCAAGGAATCTGGCTGCATGGAGGGTCCTCTTTTGGGCCTCCTTGCCCAATTCTCGTGGATCCTTCGCCCGCAAGTCTTCTCCTTCCAAGAAAATGACCCCCGCAGATTTTCAGGTGATTTCGCGGAAGTTTGCCCCCTGAAACGTCAAAAATATAGAAAACGGGGTTTCTGACAGGCAAGTTAATTCCATAAAAGTTGGGGGACTTTCTAATTTAACCCCAAAATACTATAAAACATTGAATTATACCCTTATATGATGCAATATGTAATAGAAAACCATGTGAAAATATGCAAAATGCATCTATGCATTTTACATGCATCACATGCTACTATCATAATCTTGATCATTAAAATGTAAAAGCATATGTGTGATGAGATCATAAAACTTCAAACACAAACATGATAAATAGAACTTTAATAATAAAGTATAGAAATCACTTTGCATCATGAAGAGTATCTTAAATAAAGGATCATGGATAATAATGCAAAGAAAGATAAACGTTTGTTTGAGGTATAGAGAAATCATGGCAAAGTGGTATTTCGCTAGTCCTTAAGAGTGGGACAAAACATAAATGCCAGGACACTTTCAAAGTTCAAGAGGAAGACTAGAACACATAATTAAAGAACAAATACTATCACATCATGAAGTAATTATTGATGTTTATGGGACAAATGCACATAAAACTCAGAATGACAAAAATGCTCTCTCAATTGTGCATAAAGTTAGAACATGGGGACTCAACATAAAAGTAAAAGAAATCCCCTTCGCAGAGGGGAGCAGGGATCACTCATGTGCTAGAGCTTTTTATTTTATTAAACAGAGGTATTAAAAGTTTGACATTGTGGAGGAATGTCTATTTTTTAGGATAGGTGTATGCTAATGTCAACGAATGGTAAACAGACAATACAGTACGTCACAATGCAACTGGATTCACAAGAGCGGCTCCCAGGGTGGAGGACGCAACTGGTGTAGAAGGTCATCCCTCTTTCTCTATTGTTTACACAATTATGCTTTGACTGATAAATCAGGGGCAAAAATAGTGAAGAGAATTTGTTTGTATTAATTTGGGGCTGGGCACCCCGCTGCCAGCTCTTCTATCATTTGGATAAGCGGATGAAGCCACTAGTCCAGGGTGTGAAATCCAATCAACAAGTGATATAAAGATTCTCTATTGACATCCTCCTGAGCAAAAACAAGAACACAAAGCAGGAGTAATTTTGAAGGTTTTAAAGGTAACACATGAGCATTTTACTTGGAGTGGCAGTTAAATACCACATGTAGGTAGGTATGGTTTACACAATGGGAAAACTTTGGTTTAAGGAGCTTGGATGCACTAGTAGAATTCCATACTCAGTATAGGTGGAGGCTAGCAAAAGACTCGGAGCGACAAATCAAGAGAGAATAAGAGCCATAATCATGCATAGCGACATAAGCATCATTAATTAAAGCATAAGAGGTATCACAAGTTCAAAAACTAAGTGGTCATGGAGGCTTTTCGTGACTGGTTTGTAGTCATAAACATGGTGTGAGCATGCGCCAAGTCAACAAATAAAACATTCGAAAGAGAATACCATATACTGATGCTTTACTATGACAAGAACAACTCATGAATCTTTGAAGACATATTAAACGCTCTCAGCTATTTAAGGCTATTCATGCTAATCAGTAACCACAAGGCTTTTAAACTAAAATAACATTTATCATGGCATGAAAAAGTTCTAGCAACAGTCTATACAAGCTTCTACTAGCACTGTTATAAATTCTACATGAAGCAGCAGTTTTCTTTTCCCAACAAGCACCATACAAGATATGTTTTAACAAAAATACTATTTATGATACAGCAAGAAAACATGAGAGTACTCATGTAATACTACTAAAACTAATAGCTCTGATAAGAGATGCATGCAAAACAGGAGCTAAATAAATGTAGCAGCCAAACTGAGACTAAGAATACAGAGCATGTCACTCTCCAATAAAAGAATGCTGGGGTCGAACCAAGCTTATTATGAGAATAAAAACAAACTGAAAAAAAAGACGCTCCAAGTAAAGCACATAAGGTGTGACCGAATAAAAATATAGTTTCACTAGAAGTGACTTGATAATTTGTTGATGAAGAAGGGGTTGCCTTGGGCATCCCCAAGTTTAGACGCTTGAGTCTTCTTGGAATTTACTGGGATGTACCACCGGGGCATCCCCAAACTTAGGATTTTCACTCTTCTTGATCACATCATATCATCCTCTTCTCTTGACTCTTGAAAACTTCCTTCACATCAAAATTCTCAGAATCTTCATTAGCAACGTTAGTGCAATCGAAATAATAAACTCACATGGTTCAGTTTCAACACAAGAATAGCACTCAAAAACACATTATATACTGTCACAACTTCTTTTAAAACTCTAGTCTCAAAAGAACACCAAAAGAAATAGATTAAGATGCAAATGCAATAATTGGCAGAAATCTGTCAAAACAGAACAATAGGCAGAGATCGATTTTTTTTGAAAATCTTATGTTGCTCAAATCAAAAAGTGGTATACTAAGAAAAGTTGCGTATGTATCCCAAGATTAAGAACAAAAAGGCTCAGGTTATTTTGAATTTTCTATGATTTTATACGTAATTAACAGTGGACAGCAGAAATCTGTTTCCTGCGCAGAAATCCGAAATATAGTGTCGACTTTCCACTAGAGGCTTTACTTGGCTCAACGAAAACACAAAAGAAAAGATACAGCGTGGTTGCTAAGGAAATATAAAACATCCATGTGCAAATCACACCAAATAAAACAAAGTAAAACAGAATGAAAACATAGAAATAAAACGGGTTGTCTCCCGGTAGCGATTTTCTTTAACGCCTTTCAGCTAGGCCTAAAAGATCAACTCAAGTATTTTCAAGTGAAGAAGAATCAACATCATAACATGCCCTAATAATAGAGTCAAAATTTAGCTTCATCCTATTTCTAGGAAAGTGTTCCATACCTTTCTTGAGGGGAATTGATATTTAATACTCCCCTCTTTCATATCAAAAACAGCACCAACAGTTCTAAGAAAAGGTCTTCCCAAAATAATAGGACAAGAAGCATTTCATTCAATGTTCATAACAACAAAATCAACAGGAACAAGGTTATTGTTAACCATAATAAGAACATCATCAATTCTACCAAGAGGTTTCTTCTTAACATTATCAACAAGCTGAACATCCAAATAACAGTGTTCCAACGGTGGTAGATCAAGAATATCATAAAGCTTCTGAGGAATAACAGAGATACTAGCACCAAGATCACACAAAGCATTGAAATCAAAATAATTTAATTTTATCTTAATGATATGCTCCCATCCATCATCTAATTTCCTAGGGATAGATGTTTCAAGTTTTAACTTTTCCTCCCTAACTTTCATGAGAGCATTGGTAATATGTTTAGTAAAGGCCATATTCATGGCACTAGCATTCGGACTTCTAGAAAGCTTTTGTAGAAACATAATAACTTCAGAGACGTTGCAATCATCAAAATCAAAATTATTATCATCAAAAGTAATTGGTCCATTGTCTCCTACATCTCTAAAAATTTCAGCACTTTTACTAGAAGAAGTTTCAGCAATTTGTGGTAATTTAGCACGTTTCACCAAAGGAGTAGGGACTTTATTAACACCAACTACTTTAACATTGATAGTAGGAGGTTTACTAGCACTTGGAGCTTCAGTTTTACTAGTGGTTGTGATAGTACAAACCCTAGCAATATTAGTCTTTCTAGCCAATTCATCTTCTCTTTCCCACCTAGCATGTAATTCATCCATCAACCTAACAATATTATATATTTGAACTTGGATGGCATTCAAAGTTTTAATTTTTTTAACATCTTGTACAAAAACCTTTATTTTTAGAAAATCAACATCAATAGCAAGGCTATCTACTTTAGAGGCAAGAACATCTATTTTACCAAGCTTTTCCTCAACGGACTTATTAAAAGAAGTTTGAGTGCTAATAAATTCTCTAACCATGTTTTCAAGATCAGAGGTAGAGATTTTATTATTATTGTAGGAGTTGACATAAGAATTACCATAACCATTATTAGTAGGATAGGGCTTATAATTGTTTCCACCAAAATTATTTCTATAAGCATTGTTGTTAAAATTATGATTTCTAATAAAGTTCACATCAACATGCTCTTCTTGAGCAACCAACGAGGCTAAAGGAACATTATTTGGATCAACTTGAGCTTTACCATTAACAACCATAGACATAATAACATCAAGGCTTTCACTCAAATAGGGGGTTTCCTCAACAGAATTTACCTTCTTACCCTGTGGAGCTCTCTCAGTGTGCCACTATGAATAATTTATCATCATATCATAAAGAAGATTTGTTGCATTTCCTAAAGTGATGGATATAAAGGTACCTCCAGCAGCTGAATCCAATAGGTTCCTTGAGGAGAAATTCAGCCCTACATAAAAAGTTTGTATGATCATCCAAGTAGTCAGCCCATGAGTGGGACAATTCTTCACCATATTTTCATTCTTTCCCAAGCTTTAGCAACATGTTCATTATCAAATTGTTTAAAATTCATTATGTCACTTCTCAGGGTTATAATCTTAGCAGGAGGATAATATTTTCCAATGAAAGCATCTTTACACTTAGTCCATGAATCAATACTATTTCTAGGCAAAGATAGCAACCATTCTTTAGCTCTTCCTCTCAAAGAGAAAGGAAATAATTTCATATTAATAATATCTCCATCCACATATTTATATTTTTGCATCTCACATAGTTCAACAAAATTATTAAGGTGGGCAGCAACATCATCGGTACTAATACCAGAAAATTGCTCTTTCATCACAACATTTAATAAAGCAGGTTTAATCTCATAGAAAGCAGCAGTAGGAGCAGGTGGAGCAATAGGTGTGCGAATAAAATCATTGTTGTTTGTGCTAGTGAAGTCAGACAACTTAGTTTCTCAGAGGATCTCATTTTATCAGAATAATAGCAAGTAAATAAATAACAGCTATCAAGTAAACTAATTTTTTTGTGTTTTTAATATAGAAAATAAGAACAAGACAAAAAATAAAACAAGACAATAAACAAAATAAAGAGGTTGAGAGTGAGAGACTCCCTTTCTAGAAGACTTCCTTCTCCCCGGCAACGCCGCCAGAAAAATTCCTTGATGGTGCAGATCGTGCACTCGTTGGGAGACCCCAAGAGGAGGGTGGGATGAGCACAACGGTCGGAGTTTTCCCTTAGTTAAGAACCAAGGTTACCAATCCAGTAGGATAAAGAGGATCTTCGGAAGGTTTATGCCACTCACGGTGGTGCTAGCGCTTCACCGGAGTCAGCAACAACGTGGAACCTGCACACAACACAACCAAAATACTTTGCCCCAACGGTACAGTGAGGTTGTCAATCTCATCGGTCTTGCTGAAAACAAAGATTAAAAGTATAGTGTGGAAAACAGTGTATGCTTGCAGTAAGTAAAGAAAGCAGGAAATTGTTGTGGTTTGTTTAACAGTGTAGAAAATGGACCGGGGTTCATAGGTTCACTAGTGGTGTCTCTCCATAAAAATAACATGCTGGGTGAACAAATTACAGCTGGGAAATTTACAAATAAAGGTTGCACCGTAGTGTACATTATAATATGATGAGTACTATGATATTTAGTGCGGGCATTACAACAAAATACATAGACCGAAATCCATCTGCATCTATGAAAAATAATTCACCCTCAGGTTATCATCCGACCCCTCTTGGGTATTAAGTTGCAAGCAACAGATAACTGCATTAAACAATGTGTGTAATCTAAGCAATGATTATACATGCAGGGACTCTCACCGCTATTTTCTCCCTAGTGGCAACAACACATCCTCCTTGGCCACGTTTCTGTCACTCGAGCAAGGAGAAAAGGAGGCATGAACCCATTATCTAGCATAAATACTCCCTCTTGGAGTCACTAGCAACTACTTGGTGAGAGCAACCACTAGCAACGGAAATCATGCAAGATCACAAATAACATATGCAATAAAGACTATAATCAACTTGGCATAAGTTCAATATTCATCGGATCGCAGCAAACATATCATATATAATTACATAAGATCAATCTCGATCATGATAGGCAACTCACGAGATCTAAACATGGAGGCATATGAGGAGGAGACAACCATCTAGCTACTGCTATGGACCCGTAGTCCAGGGATGAACTACTCACGCATAACTCCAGAGGCAGGCATGGTGATGTAGAAGCCTCCAGTGATGATTTCCTCTCCGGGAGGGTGCCAGGTGATAGCTCCAGAACCCTCCTGATCTAGGGTTGATGACGACGGTGGCTGCGGAAGTTTTTCGGGATTTTTTATCAGGTGCCTAAGGTTATCCATCCGGGGGAATAAATAGGCGAAATGGCAGAGACGGTGGAGGCCAGGGGCCCCCACACCCATAGCTGGCGCGGCCAGGGAGGACCCGCGCCACCATATGGTGTGGCCCCCTGTTGCCCGTCTTCAACTCCTCTTTGGTGTTCTGGATGCTTCCGTGGAAAATAGGCACTTCGGGCTTTGTGGGGTCCCATTCAGAGAATGTTTCCAGAACAACTTTTCTGAAACCAAAAACAGCAGAAAACAGGGAACTGGCACTTGGCATCTTGTTAATAGGTTAGTCCTGGAAAACGTATCAAATGCTATAACTAAGGGAGAAAACATGTAGCAATTGGCATAATATGATCATGGAGCATCAGAAATTAGGGATACGTTTATGACATATCATGAGCTCATCGCTGAACCGGCCTACTACACAATAAACAGTACAGAGCACTCCGTGCTTGACCAGAACCTGCAACCACAACACCTATCAACTAGTTATTTGTTGCATATCGCTTTCGAGCCTCGCATTGTAAATGCCATGATATCTATTGTATGATAAACAGACACCCTCAAAGTTGCAGATGATACAATAGAAGCGTATGTCAGGTATAGTGTCGATCTTGCGCTCAGAGTGCACGTAAGGTTGAATTTGGGCCGCTAATCATCACACAATGCCAATATCATGAACAAGTACACACGAGGAGGTAACAACTACAATATCGATGCCCTCATCAACATGAGTTCTAATCGTACTACTATAATTACGTATCGATGGCTTTGATACCACTGAAGGGGTTTCGTAGCGGAAAACAAAAAAAAATCCTAACAACGTTAACCCAAAATTAGCTAGAGTCTATTACTATGCAGATATATAGTAACGGAGAAGGAACGGTGATCATACCCTTGAATACCTAAAGCGGGTATTACCCTCCCGCACAAGGGCTGGTCATGAAGACGGCGAAGCCGACCTCAAGTCGAGTGGTCATATCGCGACTAGTGCCCCAAGTGTTGCACCTCGTGGGATTACACACATACGGTGTAGACGGCGACTCCCGGTCTCCGACCCAGCAGAGGTTGCGGAAGTACACATATGGATCGAAGACTAATAGCATGGCGGTATGCTTATAGTAGTTAATTCCCATCTCGTAGCATAGCTCCAAACGGAACCATGTTCAGAGAAGAAAGAAAAGAGAGATAACGGGATTGTCGGGAAAAAGGTGAGGGGCGCCTCCCTTTATATATGGGGGAGAAGGGGAGCCAACCTCCTCGCCTCCCCCATGTGGGACTGAACCCACATTAGGGGCGGCCAAGAGAGGGACAGCCGCAGCCCCATGGGCCCCACAAGGCCCATGCGGCTGGCTCCCCTTTGGCCTCCCTCTTTTCCCTCATTTTTCCCTAATGGGCCTCTTTGCCCGGAAGGCCCATTAGTGCAATAAATGCATTTAAAAATAAAATAAAATTCTATTTAATTATTTATTACACTAATTAATAATAAATACACATTACTTTTTTACTTCGGGTCCCAGAACCCCTTCTGGCACTCTCTGACTACCATCATACATTTCTCCCTTATCCCGATACACCATCAGAACTCTCCGATCTCCATCGGATAAATATCAGAACATATCTTGTTCTCTTTATTATTCTCCTCGGAAATAAGATCACTCTTACACATTACCTACAGTTAAGTGTGACACCCTATGGTTCGGGATTACTCCATACATGGCCGAGACATCTCTCCAACCAATGACCAATAGCGCGATCTGGACATCTATAATGACCATGTGCATCCATCGATCTTTTGCGTTGCTTGAACCTTAAACATCAAGTCCCCATGACCCTTGCCTTAGTGATACTCTGTTTGTTCGAGACTTTATCGTCCGGTATCTCATATCCCGTCCAATCTCGTTACCGACATAATAAATTCTACTCGTTCATGTGTCGTTGCATATGAAAGAGCATTTCTTAATCCCTTGAGTTTTGAGTGTTTGTTAAAAACATAGATGATATCTCACCGTGTGCTGCCTGTTTAAGGTACATATATTACTAGCACGAAGTAGTGTCAAAGATTCGGTGAAGAAAAAAAGATCCAGGCATGTTTTCCTACAAACAAAGGTTTTTGTTGGCATCCGGATTCATTCCGGAATTTCCAGAATGATTCCGGATTTGCCGCAAAAACCTTTGTTAGGATCCGGACTCATTTCGAGTGATTCCGGGAGTCGTATTCTTTCTGTAGTCATTTCGGATTTGCCGCGAAAACCTCTGTTACAATCCGGAACTATTCCGGGTTGTCGGATTAATTCCGGAATCATAGCGTAATGACCGTGAAATCCTCTGTTAGCATCCGGAATGCCCCGGAATATTCCGCGGAGCCGGATTCATTCCAGATTACACGCGGGTTGCAGGAAAATGGCTATTTTTGATGTGGACCTATAAATATAATACACCTTCTTCTCCAAAGAAAAATCTCGTCCAGAATTCATTGCTCCATTTATTGAGCTCACCCACCAAGCTAGATCTTCCATTTCCTTCACCTAAACTTGTTGTAACTTGGAGGATTGAAGGAGAAGGCCCCGATCTACATCTTCACCAACCCGTTCTTCATTTCCCCCTCATTCACTTTAGGGAACCTTGTCTAGGGTTTCCTTGTGAAAAACCTAGACCTTATTGCTACTCTTGGTGATTCTTGGGAGCCCCCAATTTTTTTGTGGGTGTGTGCCCCAAGATTGTTGTAAGGGACTTGATTCCAGCCTCAAAGGGGATCAATAGTAGAAGGTGGACTAGGCCTTTGCGGAAGGGCTCTTCAGAGAATAGGGTGAGGCCTTTGTGACGTTGAGTAGGCCTTCATGGAGAAACTCAGACCCCTCTAATGAGACGTGCTCCCCTAACAAGGAGGAAATCGGGATTACATCCATGTCTCCACGTGCTTCCGTTATCAGTTATATCGTTACCTCTCCTTTACTTTGTGCTTCTATTTTGTTTGTTGTTGTTCTTGTCATATAGGTAAATTCATCTTAGTTGCATAATCTAGAGAATTTACCTTTGTGGCAAGCCTTGATTTGAAGAAAATTTAAAATTGGTCGTAGCACCTATTCACCCCCCCTCTCTCTAGGCGCCAATGATATCCGTTCAATTGGTATCAGAGCCTCGGCTCTTTTTTTGGCTTAACCGCCTAAGAGTTTTTGTTTGGATGATGACACGGTAGTCACCGATTCCGCGGCACAAGTCACTATGGATGATCTCAAGGATTTGAAAATTCCTTGACCTCATCCATGGATGTCAAAATTTTAAAGTTGCGAAATCTTTTGTTATAACTCATGAAAGACAAGGAACCGGAGACTTCCACTCCATCTCCTTCGGTATAAATACCGGGGGGGGGGTGCTAAAGATGGGGATAAGGATGGAGAAACTAAAAGTGATCCCCTAAGAACAACACTTCTAAGGGAACGGAGGAGAATGGCGAGTACCACCATTCGAAGTACGATACTCTCCCGATCCTCCTGTCCCACATCATCATATAATCCCTAGATGCGATTCTCCTAAAATTGATGCACATACTTTTGATAAATGTCAATACTATATGAAAACTCACTTGAACTCTTCTTGTCTTGAGCCTTGGAGTTCATTCACGATGGATATAAACCTCATGACCCCAAGAACTTGAAAAGAAGAGAAGCAGTAGATTGTCAACTCAACTACACCGCCTTGTCCATGATTCAGCAAACCCGTGGGTCCAAACCACATGTATCATCTTCAAAAATATTCCACCACCAAAGAAACATGGGATTCTCTTGTCGTCATGTTTGTGGGCAATGAAAGCATGAAGATGAATATGTATGATACCTTGAGCAATGAGGCCGAAGGATTCTATATGCATGATGGTGATAACCATGAAGACATGTGATGACCCATAATTATAGGGGTATATCGTAGTACTTTCAATAAATAAGAGCGTCAAACCCAACGAGGAGCTGAAGGTGTTGACAAGAAGTTTGGATAGAGGATTCACTGTAAACACCAGCAGACATGTTTTGGTGGTTTTTGATATAGTAGAGGAATAAAGTGCGAGTAAATAAAATACATAATTCCAGCAAGTGTCCCAATCTTTTCTACAGCAAAGGACAAGCCATTTGTTTTACTTATGATGACTAAACGTTCTTAAGGACACATGGGGATTTTGTCAAGTGCTTTTGCTTCATATAGTTGATTAATATTTATTGTTTTGATATGTGTTGTGTGGGTGAACCTATGCTAATGCATCGCCCTACTTGGACTAATACATACTTGTGATTATACCCCTTGCAAGCATCTTCAACTACAAGAAAGTAATTAAGATAAATCTAACCACAATCTTAAACTCCGGGATCCTACACTCCCTCGTGCATCGGTTTCCTAACCGGGGGTTTAGGTTTCTGTCACTCCGGCAACCCCACAATTAGTATCCAAACACAAAATGCATCCCTCTAGGCCCATAAAGGTGAAGTGTCATGTAGTCGACATTCACATGACACGACTAGAAGAATAGCACCACAACTTAAATATCAAACCATTACATATTACTTCAACATAATTCAACTACTAACATATTGACTTCTCCCATGTCCTCAAGAACTAAACGAACTACTCACAAGACATCATATGGATCATGATCAGAGGTGATATAATGATGAATAACAATCTGGTCATAAAGTGCAGACACTGATAAATCTCGTAATCATCAACTACAAACAAGTAATCCACACCGGGAGAGAGATATAGTGAAGAACAACGATATAGAACCAAAATTGTTACAGCGGGACGGAGGTGGACGGTGAGGGTGATGGTGCTGGTGCTGAGGACGATGACGATAATGATCTTTATGACGCTTGGAGCGATGACGGTGACGATGGCGATGATTTCCCCTCTCTCGGGAGGAATTTCCCAGGCAGATTTCTCCATGTCGGTGAGCTTTTCTCTCTCTGTTGTTTTCCGCCCCGAGGAGGCGGCGGAATATTTCCTCGATGGTGCTTTTTCGGGCTGACTTCTGGTCCCGGTGATTATCCTCCAATAATTATCTACAAGCAAAATAATGTAAAATAACATAAGTAGTGCATCATAATATGAAATATATTGATGAATAACAGTAAATTATGATATAAAATAGTCGGCTTATGGTCCTTATATTTAGGGGGTCATCAACTCAAAGGTTGGTGAAGAAATCATGGATCATTACCTGGTTGTTATGCCAAAGAAGTTCACTCCACTACAAGGAAAGCGGTCTATTGCAACGAAAATAGTCGTTGTAAAAAGTAGCCTATCGTCGCAATAGGTTTGTGTTGCATCGAAATCGGTTTCGTTGGGAGGCGTTGCGAAAACCTCCGTGGTAGAAGCCTGTCTCCGCGCAGTTAGATTCGTGGCTACAAAAGAAACCAGTTGCAACCATTTCCTAGGCCAATTGCCACGCATTTTTCCGTCGCGTCTCGCACCTAACGCAACGTACGTATTTCGTTGGTACACCTCTAGTGCAACAAATACCCAAACGTGGCGACTGACCAATGTGGCAACGGCGAGTGTTCCGTTGTTCTTGTTCTTTCGTTGCAAAAGTCGAGTTTATTTGCCACGTCCAATTGTGTGGCAAAAAACTATGGCAACAAACATTATACGCGTGGGAACAACGATTTGCCACACACAATCAATCGTGGTAAGATGATTTTGAAATAGTAATCGCAACGGCCTTAATATTAGTAGCCATAAGCAATCGAGACAATTTCAACTATTCGTGGCTCCATTCAATTTCTACAAATTTTAATTTCGTGGCGAGATGTAGTATTCGCAACATCCACATTTTATGTTGCTAGAAACAACTGCGACAATTACAACTTTTTGTGGCGCCATTGTATTTTGACAAATTTTATTTTCGTGGCGAGATGTACTATTCGCAACGTCCAAATTTTAGTAGCTAGAAACAACTGCGACAATTTCAACTATTCGTTGCGCCTTTCTATTTCTACAAATTTTAGTTTCGTGGCGAGAAGTATGGGAATTCTCTATTGCAACGAACATAGTTTGGTGGCGTGAATCAACTATCACAACAAAGTTAGTTTGGTGGAGAAAAAATATTGCGACGATGTCTCCCTCATGGTGGTGAGAGTCTATTTCAACAAAACACTTTGTTGTGGCGACTGAGGCTTCACGCAACACTACAATTATCGTGGTAAACTACCTATTGCCACGTTATAGAAAAAAAAATAAAAAAAAATGAGGAAACAAAAATACGGGCAGTGAATTAAAATGTTCAAAACGGTACGTAAAATATGTTTATTTACACAAAATAATAGTTCTCATAGCTATTTATAATATATACAAATGAAATTCTCGTACAACATGGATCAAATCAAGATCAAATCAAACTGAAATATCCAGTGCAGCTATTTTTTCCATCAGAAGTTTGATTGCCGTCCTGCAATCAATTGTAAAAAAAAAATTGTGAGTCTAGTCAGCAATAACACATGCTGAAACATAAGAACCAGCAGACTATAGTGTGTGGATGAAGCAAAAACAGTTGTTGTAACTCAACGAAGCCACAACCCATAGTGAAACATAAACTGCAGCAAGTATAGGGTGGGTGCAGCAACGCTATAGTGTGGGTGAAGCAAAAACAGAATGTACTAGTACCGAATTGTACAAGATTGTGACTTACAATTGCTTTAAACATTCGACTATTCTGTATCGTGCTGTGCGGAGGAAATATTTTCTTAGCAGGACTGTTGGTAAGTGATGGTTGCTGGTTCGACTTCTTAAACGTCTGCAAAAACAAAGTGCACTGTTAGCAACGCAAGTAAACAACTAAATCTTACTAGTTTGCAATTGTATGACTATCATCACCTGAGGTGTAGTCGTCTTCTGCTTTTCCATCTGTGCGGAGAGCTCTTTAAACTTTGCCTGGAACTGTGAGTTAAACTGTGCAACCAAGTTTTTTTCAAATTCTTGTCTTGAGTTTCTCTCCAACTCCATCAGTTGTTCCCTTTGAGCAAGCTCTTCCATTAATCTCTTCTCAAGATTTTCTCTCTCAGCCCGCTCTACATTAATCTTCTCTTCCATGCTTGCACGTTCATCTAGTAACTTCTGTTCTAAAGTAGTGACCTTCGTGGTGAGCTGGGAGTTTAATTTTTGGGTCTCTGCCGTAGCCCGAGCTTGCTCCTCAAACAGCAACTTAGACCGCTGAGAACTAGTTTGCACCTGGGCCATGTATCCGAACCCACAAGGCTGCGATGATTTGTAATCAACGATATCTTTATATGCTTTCTGGAAAATATTGATTCTTTGTTCAGCTGACACTGGAACACCAGTTTCCTTTGATCTGTTTTCAATCTCTTTACATGATGTGTCCTGATTACGAAAAAACTCTTAAATCAGATGAAGAAACATCCAAGATGGAGAACAGTAAATATGTTTAGAGTAGCTTCTAAGTCAGTGAACTCACGTAAACATCCTTGGACTCTGTTGTAGTCCATGTTTCATTCTTTGTGTGGGTCAGTTTCCAGAGAGCAACACAGTCTGGCTCTTCTCCAGTTTCCGAATCCCTCTGCAAGTAGTGCAACAATTAGATCCTATAAACATTAAAGCAAAGTGAACACCGACGCATGCATAGTGAGTAGGCCCATACATTCTCAAAACTGAGTTGAGAGTAGGATTTTGATCCTACTCTGTGTTTTGTCTTCATCTGCGTACGGTTTTCCTTGTTATTTTGGCTGAGTTGCTGCTCATTCAATTATAAAAAAAATCTTGTCAGACAATCCATTTCATGAAAGTACAAAATTCACAAACAGGTAGTATAGAAATAACCAGGAATTTCGGATCAGTGTTGAAGTACTCGATCAGCCATTCCCACTCTTCTTTTTGTAAATCTTCTGGTACAAATGCCCTTTTTTGCATCATCTGTTTTGTATGCCTTGTAAGTGCTGCTTAGGTTTCCTCGCCATCCTCTGTATCGCTCTTTTGCAAGTTTAAGAATTTTTCGGCTGTTTCTGCTGTATCTCGCATTTCATATATGTCCTGTAATGCGTAGAACAAACATATAGAGTTAGTTTAGTAGTAGTTCATTAATTATGGACGAAAAAAGCAGACAACACATGTGAGAAAGGTTGTACTCACCAACATATCTGCGATGATGAGTCGATGGATGTTAGGGTGAATGTCTGACCACCTCCTCACTCCAATAATTGGTAACCTTCTTTTCATTATGATTACCACGTCATCCTTGAATGAACGGTTTTTCATTCCTACTGGACCACTCAATGTTTCAGAGAAATCAACACCTAGATTTGCAGCTCCATTGGCATGACGCTTCTTGCTGGCTTTCAAACCTTTCACTACACCTCGCCCTTTCTTCTTCTGTATGTCATCACCTACATCCCAAAACACACACAAAGAAACAATTTATTTTCTAGTTGATTGTAAGAAATTAGGACACAGATGTAAAAAAAAATAGTACCGTCTTGTAGTTGTAGCTTCGGGCGATAGCGGCGAGCATGGGAAGGACAATCATCAAGGGAACACATGTCACTTTCAGACACATCAGTGTTAGGTTCAGTTCCTGTTTCAGGGTTAACATTTGTACTGAATCAGCAATCGTAGTTTTTATCCATTAAAACAAATCTTAGACAAAGCTTAAATGTCAAAAATAAATTACCACATGTATGTTTTCCCTGACTTTTTTAATATTCTAGTAAACTTTCAACCCTTGTCATGCAGACAGATCCTTTCTTTATTTCTGAAAATGTTAACAATAAATGGACAAAGCATTAGCATTGTGCAGAATTCAGAAAGCTGATTATGAATTAATGAACTTGTGTACCATTGCCAAAGGAGAAATCTGTATCTTCTGCTTCGTTTGAAGCTTGTTCCTCTTCGGTTGCATCCCTAACTGCATTTTCATCAAAATTGTGGATTAGGTAAGGAATGCATAAAATAGTTACGGGGGGAAATATTTATTAAAGTCTGTATTGAAGGGGTTGCGCGTTGGAGATTTGGCATGAAAGTATAACCTGTGATAGTGATCCGTCGCTTTTTTCCGGTGGATCCAGTTGCATCATCAAGCAGAGACTATATTGTTGCAATATCAACCGTGGCCTTCTCCTTAAACACACACAGGGAGATCTTCTTATCATTATAGTGCCTGCATATCAATGGCTCCAAATCACTACCATGTTCTATGGGAACAAGTTTTCCTTTGCCAGGGCCATTATTTAGCCTACAGTACAGGTAATCATGCGCGCCACTGAAGCCAACGTTTTCAATCAAATTGATGAATTCCATATAGCAGATGTCGTCCGGTTCCATGTCTGCTTCCACAACTTACTTGTTTTTTTCACCATCCTCATAGAAAAGGCTAACTTTCCAAATGGGTTCGGTCGTCTACAATTAGATAGAAGGAAAAAATGAGAACCCAAATAATCAGTGAGTTAGCAGATCTGAAATAAAAGAATAGTTACATGGCATTATTCACATACAAAACGAGTCTACCATCGTCAATACGATTTACAACATAACGGCAAACTAAAATCACACATGAAATTTAGATACACATATGATCGACTAGGTGTTCATACACGGATTAACGCTTCGACCAGAGGAAGAACAGAGAATAACAACCAATATCGAGACCATAGAAGAGACGCCGAGATCACGGAGATGGACGAGAAGCAGATTAGAAAGGAAAAAACCTGAGAGGTTTCGCGTTCCATGGAGTCCGATCGCGACGTCGACGTGTGGAGAGCTGTGAACGTGACGAGGGCGACGAGATCTAATCTGCAATGGCGAAACAGGTGGCCCGATTATGCAATGGCGAAACAGGAGGGGCATCGTGCACTTATGCATAGACTTTAGCGGGAAATTTAAAGTTACTGCTTTTCTTTTTTGGTGGGAACACAAAATTTCGCTACACTTGGCGATTTAGCGGGAGCTTTTAATTTTTTTTTGGTGGGACATCGTATTCGATCAACCACAACGCCTTGGCGAGAATATAGGCGCTAATTGAGCAGTTAAACAATGCATGCAATCGCCGGCTGCCTAGAAGGCATATTTTGCATTGAGTTTCAAGGCGTCGGGCTCTTAACTATTAAGGGAAAACTAATGAGATTTATTCCCTAGCGCTTACAACGTAGGATTGAAAACATGTGGAAGTCTCACATGAGTCATGTAATGTCAATGAACAATAATTTCATGTATCTAATTAGCTGCCGCCGCCTTGTTTATTTCTGCAAACATCAAATTGCCACTGAAAATATAAACAAGACAAGTAATCTTCATTGCAGATGAATGTTTGGGTGATCAATGCACTGAAGCACATCACTGATGGCAGTACGATAATTACATACATCCATATGTTCATGATCCGATGAGAATGTCCAGGTTGGCAGACTACGTACTACAACCAGGGCGACACCGCCCGCATCACAATCTTCACGTCCAAGTGGCGGTTACGGCTGCTCTTAAGTGTAATGAGAATAGCTTGCTTTTCATATAAATGCTTGCCTTCAAGGAATTCCCGCCATGCATTCCTGCCAAACATAATGTGGCCGTCCCTGTCCGTGTTGTATGGAACGGTGGTGAACGCCTCTGATGATCCGAGGCATAGCCCAGTATGGCCTGAAGACAGAATGCGAGCACTGTCCGCTATGGACTGAGGTAGTTTCTGGATTTCGAGCGTGTGGATGACATACAAAAAGAAGTAGGTCATAGTAAGGCACACGTTGTAAGCATAAATTGTGTTGAAAAACAGAAATAGCATTGGCACCATACGTACCATCTCATATCTGGCCACATTTTTCCACGTCAAACGAGTCACGTATGGCACTCCAATGTACTCATCTATTGTGGGTAGAAGCTCACGGGCATGGTCCTTCTCATTGTCATCAAGATCAGCTCTCTGGGAGAAGATAATGGAAGAGTCGAATGGGTCATCCTCATCCATGGACTGCTGATCCGTGGACTCCTCATCAGTCCCGGGATCTGGGTCAGTTTCATTGCTTGTAGTATCGACGTGGTCGTACAAGTAGTGCCTGCGGCACATGTCGAACTTGAACACCTTGACGGTGAGCAAGGCGTCGCCGTCGTAACTGAAGAGGAGGAAACTGCCGCGCTACAGGAAGTAATATTGGGCGAACTGGTCCCAGCCGCGCCCGAGGAAAATGCGGCCAGCTGCATCGAACAACACATCCATGTCCCAGTTCTTGCTACTCGGATCGTCCGCCTCACGCAGCTTAAGTTCACGTGGTTCACGGCCCTTCAGCAACTCCACAAACTTCTTAGGCAGCACCTGCAGCAATATGAAAGTTAAATAGATAGAAAAGAGTGCTTACTAGAAATAAGGTTACTCTTTGATGATGGATGAGTACTATAAAAAATGTAAACAAGTAGTACCGAGTAATCAGTTATATTAAATCTTAGTTGAGCAGTGAGGGTGTTTGCCACATTATTTAAAAAAGATGAACTTTCAGTGGGAGCTGAAATGTACCATATCGAGTGAACATATTCACGAAGAGCAATTGAGCTACTACAACCCATCTACTAGACCTTAATTTGATTCACAAATTTAACTAGCTACAGGCTCATAGCTCAGACACTATGTCAGACTAAATAACTGAGGTGGTGGTGTGGGTCGATGAAGCGTACCAGTTTGTCCGATGTAGCGTCTTGTACGAGGGAGTAGAACTCAAAGTCTGCCAACTCCATCTTAACAGATCCCTCTGTTCATCATATAATAGAAATGAAAATCAATTTCCGGCTACATATATAATCGAGAATTAACATTTTGGTGATACAGTCCACGTACTGAATGCCGCGTTGTATTGCAAGCGGCAACTGCTCAGGTCGAACATCTTTACTGTGATGACATTGCGGCCGTCGTAACTGCAGATCAGAATAAAGTCTCACTGCAGTTTGTAGGTCCGGGCGAAACACTCCCAGCCGCGCTTGAGGAACATGCGGCCAGTGCTGTCCAACCACACATCAATGTCCCACGTGGTGCTACGCCGATGGCCGACCTCAAGCAGCTTCAGTGCACGGGGTTTACGGTCCCCCAGCAAGTCTGCGAACTTCTTAGGCAGTGACTGCAGCAGAGGATAGAGCAATCCATGAACATCATTCTACCTATCTGACTGAAATGACAACTAAACTGATTACAATACCTGTTTTTCCGATGAAGCATCATCTACATAAGCGAGGAACTCACAGTCCATCGTATGCAAACCCTCCTGTTGATCGTACTAAAAACTCTGACTTCAGTTACATTTAGCAGACGTGCCAAAACAGCAGAGGTTAAGAAACATGAAGGTTCACTAGAAATTTAGGACTAAATGCAGTCTAGCAGCATCATGATTCAGAGACATTCATACAGGTGCAATTTAAATTTGACATGCATTCAAGAATTTCATGGAAGTACGGAACTTCAGAAAAGAAAATCTACTAGTATGTCAAGGAAATGGTGTGCTGACAATCAATTGTACTGCTTTAGGAAATTAATTGAAATAGCTACTGGTCCTAAAAAATGGCTCACATCTATTGTCCTGCTGAAGAGTAAAAATAGAAATTACTAAAAATAGCTAGTGAACCTAAAAAGGAGTAAAGTCAACTGTACTGCTGAATAGTAAAAAGGGAAATTACTAAAAATAGGTACTGGTCCTAGATATGCCAGTGTGAGTACCAGAGGTCTTACTTTCAACATCACTAATCACCTACCTAGAAAAAGGCACACGCAACAACAGCTACCAACATCAATTGGGCACCTGGAACTATCAAAATTAACATGAAGGTATAGTGCAACATCTCAATTAGATGCATGTAAGTACCATTTACTTTAGTAATAAACGTGTAACAGCCAAATCAATCATGAATGACATCGAACATAAATACGTGCTACCATCTATATCTAGCACAAGATTTGACATTTATTTCCTGTCTAGACAAGTATTACACTAGTTACCTTAAAGAAAATTAGTGTTTGAACTGAAATCGTTCTGCAATACATCCACAAGAGAAGAAGTTCTAACCTGAGTGCCGCCCGTGATGGATCAGTGGTGAATCGACACGCCGTGGGTCAATCTACAGCGCGATGAAGATACTGGCGACGACGGCGGTCGCGAGAATGCGGCAGCCCAGAGAGGGATGCTGATCGAGGGGATGCAAGGTCGAGAGATGGATGGCGGCGGCGGCGGCGGCGGCGGTGTCGGTGAACTGCGGAAAAGGGGGGTTTCTCGGAGCAAATAACTGTAGGTACACAAAGAGGAGGAGTGCGAACTTGACGTGACAATACGAGAGGAAGATGATACTTGGGCCCACCTGTAAGTCTGTTACCACAAAAGGTGGGTACATTTCCGCGGGGCAGTTGCAATTTTTATGGTTCCTATCTGAACTACCACCGAGTCGTCTCCCCTCCCCTCCTCTGCTTTCTCCACTGCCCTCTTGATCTTCGTCCCACTCCACGCCATGGAGCAGCCAGACAAATTTTGCACTACTTTTCGTAATTAATGGCTACCAGACCAATGGTGTGTTCAATTTTAGAAAATGTTGGTACAAAAGTATTCCATCCCCAATTATTTTGGTAAACAGCCGCATTGACCGCTTGTAATAACCGCGCCGCTTCCAACCCAATCCAAGTAAGTCACTCCACATGCAACACTGCACCTTGTTACCCCTGGCCATGAGTGGGAGATGCGTGATCTGGTTTATTGCCTTCGAACGCGGAAGGAACGGCCGAAAACGTGGATTTCCTTGGTCAACTTGTTGTTTCCCATGCCCAAAGTTGAAAACATGATGCATTCCAAGAACCTCACTTCATTTCAACAACATTGCACGTTTGGGATCTCAAAAAGCCGCTTCCATTCTCAAGTTGCCTACCAATCTTACGTCGTAGCCGTTTTCGGGCACTTTCGGTCGAGAATATAGTTTCCTTCCACCTAGGATGCTTGGAAAACTGTAGAGGTGAGAATGTAAGTCACACTTGGCCATGTGGGCCCACACAAAATACTTGAACCCCATTGCAGGACTTGTATGGTGTCGCCGTTGCGCTGGGTGGCCTCGAACCAGCGGACGTTAAACGGGACGATTCTCGCCGCTTCTCCAGCCTCGACACAATGGCATCCTTCCAACCCACTCCAAGTAAGTCACTCCACATGCAACACTGCACCTTGTTACCCCTGGCCATGAGTGTGAGATGCGTGATCTGGTTTATTGCCTTCGAACGCGGAAGGAACGGCCGAAAACGTGGATTTCCTTGGCCAACTTGTTGTTTCCCATGCCCAAAGTTGAAAACATGCACTAGTGGAAACAGGGCCTTTTGTCCCGGGTCGTAAGGGCCATTTGTCCCGGTTGCGCAACCGGGATGGGCTAGCCGGGACAAATGGCCCTCCCCATTGGTCCCGGTTGTGCCAGGACCCGGGATGGTAAGGCTGGCCCACGTGGCGACTCTGGGCCAGGGACCGCGAGGGAGTTCGTCCCGGTTCGTTTTAGGGACCGGGATGGATGCCTTCTTAAAAAAAGAATAAAGTCCGCCCATTTTCCCTGCCGCGGCAGGTTTTTTTTGTTCGTTTTTTTTCTCCTGCCTCGCAATCGCCAACCGGCCTCCCCTTCCCCAACCGCTCCAGGCCCACGTCTTTAATTAAGCCCACTGACACATTTTTTAGTCAAAAAGGCCCACTGGCCCGCGTCTTTTATTATGGACAGTCAACGGTTCGAAGGGCCCACTGGCCCGCGTCTGTTATTATGGCCAGTCAACAGGGGCCACTGGCCAGCGGCCTGGTGGCTGGTTCGCCTGGTCCCTTAAACTAAGACCGAAGCACGGTCAAAGGGCCGCTGTCCGCCTCGTCTTCCCGCCCCGCCTCGGCTTCCCGCGCCCCACTCCCCACGCGCCACGCCTCGGCTCCCCGCATTCATGGCCGCCCGCAACCGCCGCCACGTTCAGGCCGCCGGTTGGCATGCCAGCCCACCCCGGGTCCTTTTTAAAGGCCCCCCGCCGCCCGTACAACCCACCCACCGCGGACGCGTCCCTGGCAAAGCAACCCTAGCCGCCACCATGTCCCGCTGGTTCTCGAACTCCGGCAAGCGCCCAAGGAACGACGGCGGAGGCTCGTCGAGCGGCGCCGGCCGCATCCCGCCCCCGCCGGCGGAGGCCTTCGGCTACGGCCCTGGAGGTGTCCGCCTCGGCGGGGTGCCGCGCGTCCCCGCGCCACCACCGGCTGCACGCTCGCCGCCCCGCGCCGCGCCCCCGGGCAAGCGGTTCCGCCGGTACGTCCGGGTGGACGAGGCGGAGTGGCACTGGAACAATGCCACTCCGGTGTTCTACAACGACGTGCACCTCCCGGACGGCTGGCACCTGAATCCCCAGCGGATCCCAGTGCCGCCGGCCCCGACGGGCGCGGCGCTGCTCGAGGAGATCGAGCGCCGGCGCGAGCTCCTGCCGGCCCCCGTCCGCAGGGAGCGGATGTACGCGCGCGGCTCCCCCTACTGGGCCGCCTGGCTCGAGCAGGAGCACGAGCAGCGCCGCCGCTCCTTCATCCCCGCCCCCCTCGAGGCCAACATGGACGACTACCCCCCGCCAGCGCCCGGCCGGGAGAGGGAGCTATGGCTCCTCGTGGACGAGCCGGAGGACTTCTCCGGGGAGGAGGACCCCGAGCTCCGGGCCGCCATGGAGAAGGCCTGCGAGGCCTCCCGCCGCTCCCTCATCGACGACGAGATCAAGAGGTGGGAGCGTGTCGTGGCCGCCGCCGCCGCCGACGCCGCCGCCATGCCGCCGCCGCCGCCACCCCCTAATGAGCCTGCCATCCCCTGGTGGCAGGCGATGAACGCCGAGCTGGAGGCGTCCGAGGACATGCCGGAGCCGCAGCCGCTCCCACCAGGCCTGGAGTATGGCATGTCCTGGGCCTGGACCGGCGGCGTTTGGGCGCCGTGGTCGCCGGAGCAGGAGGAGGAGCTGCCCCCGCCGCCGCCGCTGCCGCAGGAGGTGCTGCCCCCGCCGCCGCCGTACGCTCCCCCGATGCCCCCGATGTCTCCAGCCCCGGCGAGCCCGGCCCAGCCGCCTGCCCACCTGTGGCAGCCACCCGCCTATGTAAGCCTCTCCGACGACGAGGACGACTAGATTGGCGCCGGCCGCCTGTGGCCGCGCCCCCGCCCCCCTATTCTATATAGACAACGCCCCTAGCTACCCCCCCAAGAAACGGCCGGCCGCCTGTGGCCGCGCCGCCGCCCCTTATGCAAGTACGGCCGGCCGCTTGTGGCCGCGCCGCCCCTATGTAAGCAAGGCCCCTGGCCTTATTTTAATAGAAGTTGTGTTCCCCTAATCTACTGTGTCCCTAGTCCATCCCCGCCGGCGGAACGCCGGCGGATCTGTCCACTCGTTCCCGTCGCCGGCAGGGCTTCGCCCAGCCATATCCACTCGTACCCGCCCCTGGGGTGTCCGCTCGGCCTGGAGAGAGGGCCGCGCTTTTTATACACTTGGGCCTTTAGTCCCGGCCCGTGCCACCAACCGGGACTAGAGCCCCTTTGGTCCCGGTTGGTACCACGGCCCGGGACCAAAAACAAATTTCGAATTTCGGTGGCACCCCTGCGCGCCCAAAAAATTTTAGCGCCAAAATTTGAAAAGTGTTAAGTTTGCACATTAACAACTTTTATATACTTCCAAATTTGACAAAAATTCCAACATGAAAAATGCTAGAATTTGCAAAACTAATTTAAATCCATTTTTCGTTTAACTAAATAATTATTCTAACTATTGAAACTATTAATTATTTTTTCATTTGTATATAATTTGAATATAAATTATGGAAGTTATGGATGTAGCCTCTTTCTTGAGCAGCTGCACAGAAGTGCTTAGAATCCACAAACTCCGGCTCTGTGTCATACAAATTTCTGGAAATTTCCACCCATACACTTTTTGGAGCTAGGGCCTCATTTTCATAGTAGAAGTAGGGTGGCTTGTTCATCCTCTAGAGTCGATGTCAGTCCTGGCTGCTTGTCCATCCTCTAGAGTCTGCTCTGCTCTGCTCTACTGCTCCTTGCGGCTCAGGTTGGTAACGGTCAATGTTTGCGTATGCTTTGTGAACTTATGGTTTGATTTGAGAATTTCAAAACTTTGATTTGATAATCTTTTGGCCGGAAGCACCTAGCAATATCTTTTAAACCTTGTTTCTCTCCATATGCTATTTGTACTTCTCATCGGCTCTAATGTTTCTCTACCTGATTCTACTTCTCCTCTGCCTAGTTTACAGATGTTTGCTCTTTTCTGTAGATGTTTCTACACTGTAAAATGGGCATGTCCTGCGAAACATGCAGACAAGGCGCTGAGCACCACTACTGGGACATCTTGGACGATCAAGGCAAAGGTTTTTTCAAGATTATGCAATTCTATCATTAGTGAGAGACTTCACGTCGGCAATCTCATTTAAAGTGCCAGTTTGTGTCTGATCCCACCAACCCCTCAGAATCCTCCTATTAACTTCACCTATCTCAACTGAAATCACTGTCTTCATGTGGATGCCAAGCCTGTGCAAAGCTATCTCTCCTCCTCCAATTCCGGAGAATAAGGACACCACATTAACACCATTGGGAAACATGTTCTTCAACACCGACAAGTGGCAACCCACAGTATCAATTTGGAATGAATTGCCTTCCGTGTACGCTATCATTAGTGAGAGACTTCACGTCGGAAATCTCAATTAAAGTGCCAGTTTGTGTCTGATCCCACCAACCCCTCAAAATCCTCCTATTAACTTCACCTATCTCAACTCAAATCACTGTCTTCATGTGGATGCCAAGCCTGTGCAAAGCTATCTCTCCTCCTCCAATACCGGAGAATAAGGACACCACATTAACACCATTGGGAAACATGTTCTTCAACACCAACAAGTGGCAACCCACAGTATCAATTTGGAATGAATTGCCTTCCGTGTACGCTATCATTAGTGAGAGACTTCACGTCGGGAATCTCAATTAAAGTGCCAGTTTGTGTCTGATCCCACCAACCCCTCAAAATCCTCCTATTAACTTCACCTATCTCAACTCAAATCACTGTCTTCATGTGGATGCCAAGCCTGTGCAAAGCTATCTCTCCTCCTCCAATACCGGAGAATAAGGACACCACATTAACACCATTGGGAAACATGTTCTTCAACACCGACAAGTGGCAACCCACAGTATCAATTTGGAATGAATTGCCTTCCGTGCACGCTATCATTAGTGAGAGACTTCACGTCGGCAATCTCAATTAAAGTGCCAGTTTGTGTCTGATCCCACCAACCCCTCAAAATCCTCCTATTAACTTCACCTATCTCAACTCAAATCACTGTCTTCATGTGTCTTCTCCTCCAATGCCTCAAATTAATATGGTGTGCCTGCAATGTGTGCGCGGAATATATCGCTTGTTCTATACCGTGTGTCAACAGATACTACATATTAAAAGTAGTTATAATCCTGCAATATCTGTCAGGATGTTATCCGTACTATCACTTCGAAATGTATTCGGACATGGGTCATAGTTGTCAGCTATTTACCGGTCAATACAAAATACTAATCAAACAGAACTATATGATCATGTATTCCACGCTTATTATTACACATCACCAACATACGGAGGAGAGAGAAACAGAAAAGTGGGATGGTGGAACAATAATGCTTGCCAGCTTTTCTTCGTGTCCCTTGCTTATGATCGCTTCGGCCGTAACCATGGAGCATCTTCATTATTTAACGGGATGGTGGGGTCAGATTTCACTGTGAAGGGTGGAATTTCAACAAACTTATTATAATCTTCTGACATGTCTGTCGTGTCCTCGATTCCCACGATGTTTCTTTTCCCTGAGAGAACTATGTGACGCTTCGGCTCATCGTATGATGAAATTGTTCCCTTATTTTTTCTTTTCTTTGGTCTGGAAGACATGTCCTTCACATAGAAGACCTGAGCCACATCATTGGCTAGAACGAATGGTTCGTCATTGTAACCAATACAGTTGAGATCCACTGTTGTCATTCCATAAAGCGGGTCTACCTTTACCCCTTCTCCATTCAGGTTGACCCATTTGCACTTGAACAAAGGGACCTTAAAAGAAGGTCCATAGTCAAGTTCCCATATCTCCTCTATGTAACCATAGTATGTGTCAGTTTTTCCATTCTCGTTTGTTGTATCAAAGCGGACACCACTGTTTTGGTTGGTGCTCTTCTTATCTTGGGAGCTCGTGTAAAATGTATTTCCATTTATCTCGTACCCTTGAAAACTCCCAATAGTCGAAGATGGTGACCCTGCCAACATGTATAGCTGATCTTCAACAGTGGTGTCATTTATAAGACGTGTTTGCAACCAACTTCCGAAAGTCTCCATGTGTTCGCGTTTAATCCATGAGTCATCCTTCCCCGGGTTTGCAGACCGTACAATATTCTTGTGTTCCTCGACATACGTAGCCATGAACAAAGAATTTTGTAGAACTGTGTAGTGTGCTTTGGTCAAAGAATGCCCGTCCCTAGGTATCATTGTTTTCTTTCCCAGCGTTCCTTTTCCCCTCAGTCTCCCCTCATGCCGCGATTCAGGAACACCAATTGTCTTAAGGTCAGGAATAAAGTCAACACAGAACCCAATGACCTCCTCTGTTCCATAGCCCTTCGAGATGCTTCCTTCTGGCCTAGCACGGTTATGAACATATTTCTTCAAGACTCCCATGAACCTCTCAAAGGGGAACATATTGTGTAGAAAGACCGGACCGAGAATATGAATCTCTTCACATAGGTGAACAAGGAGATGAGTCATAATGTTGAAGAAGGATGGTGGGAACACCAACTCAAAACTAACAAGACACTGGACCACATCCCTCTGTAATCTTGTCAGAATTTCTGGATCGATTACCTTCTGAGATATTGCGTTCATGAATGCACATAGCTTCACAATGGGTACTCGAACATTTTCCGGTAGAAGCCCCCTCAATGCAATCGGAAGCAATTGCGTCATAATCACGTGGCAGTCATGAGACTTCAGGTTTTGGAATTTTTTCTCTGCCATGTTTATTATCCCCTTTATATTCGACGAGAAGCCAGACGGAACCTTGATACTGTAAAGGACTTCAAAGAATATTTCCTTCTCTGCTTTAGTAAGAGCGTAGCTGCTTAAGGAATGGCGCCCTGTATCTGTGTGCTTGTTGCTTGGGTCTTTCATACGTTGCTGGTCCTCCCGTGCTTCAGGCGTATCTTTTGACTTCCCATACACGCCCAGGAAGCATAGCAGATTGACACATAGATTCTTTGTCACGTGCATCACGTCGATCGAAGACAGGACATCTAAAACTTTCCAATAGGGTAGCTCCCAAAATATAGATTTCTTCTTCCACATGGGTGCCCGCTTATTAGGGCCGTACGGAACTGGTTGGCTGCCAGCAGCCTTACCAAAGATTACTTCTAGGTCCTTGACCATATCGAATATATCATTACCACTACGGAGCTCAGGCTTCTTTCGGTTATCTGCCTCACCTCTGAAATGCTTCCCTCCTTTTTTCCTTAAGGGATGCTTGATCGGAAGAAATCTACGATGCCCCAGGTATACAACCTTTTTACATTTATCCAAAAAAACACTGTCAGTCTTATCTAAACAGTGTGTGCATGCATTGTATCCCTTGTTTGTATGACCGGAAATGTTACTAAGAGCTGGCCAATCATTGATGGTCACGAAAAGCAACGCCCGTAGGTCAAATGGCTTTTGTTCGTTCTCATCCCACACACGTACACCTGGTTTGCCCCACAGTTCTAAGAGTTCTTCCACTAATGGCCTTAGATACACATCAATGTCGTTGCCAGGTTGCCTCGGGCCTTGGATGAGAACTGGCATCATAATGAACTTGCGCTTCATGCACAACCAAGGAGGAAGGTTGTACATACATAGAGTTACAGGCCAAGTGCTATGACTGGAGCTCTGCTCCCCAAAAGGATTAAAGCCATCTGTACTTAGACCAAACCATAAGTTTCTCGCCTCTCCTGCAAAGTCTGGAAAGTCTCTCTCGATCTTTCTCCACTGCGATCCATCGGCGGGGTGCCTCAAGTTTCCATCTTTCTTACGGTCTTCTTTGTGCCATCGCAACAACCTAGCATGCTCTTTGTTTCTAAACAGACGTTTCAGCCGTGGTATTATAGGAGCATACCACATCACCTTAGCAGGAACCCTCTTACGGGGGGGCTCGCCGTCAACATCACCAGGATCATCTGCTCTGATCTTATACCGCAGTGCAGTGCATATCGGACATTCATCCAAATTCTCGTACTTCTCACCGCGGAAGAGAATGCAGTCATTAATGCATGCATGTATCTTCTGCACATCTAATCCTAGAGGGCAGAGAGCTTTCTTTGCTTCGTACGTACTCTCAGGCAATTCGTTATCCTTTGGAAGTTTTGGCTTCATTAGTTGAAGTAAAGTCTCAAATGCCTTGTCAGTCACACCGTTTTGTGCCTTCCATTTCAGCAACTCCAGTGTGGTACCGAGCTTTGTGCTACCATCTTCGCAATTTGGGTATAACAATTTTTTGTGATCCTGTAACATGTTGTCCAGTTTCAACCTCTCCAATCTATTTTCACAGTCTTCCCTTGCATCAGCAATAACTCGGCCAAGATCATCATCGGGCTCTTCTGATGCCTGTTCTTGATCACCTCCTTCTTCTGCATTCTCTTCCATTGCAGTATCATCGTATTCAGGGAACAAAGGATCTTCTTCTTCTTCTTCTTCATCGTCTTCCATCACAACCCCTCTTTCTCCATGCTTGGTCCAGCAATTATAGCTGGGCATGAAACCTCTCCGAAGTAGATGGCCGTGAAGGATTCTTTTGGAAGAATGTTCTCTGACGTTCCGACAATCAACACATGGGCAACACATGAAGCCATTATCTTTGTTCGCCTGAGCTACAGCAAGAAATGCATTCAGGCCTGCCATATACTCGGAGGTGCGTCGGTCACCGTACATCCATCGCTGCCGTGCATCCATCTGCATCATATAATTAAGTTTATCAAAATACATATTAATACAGAGATAACCACAGTACATCGACAAATAATACTTTTTTATGTATCAGTTACAGATGAAAAAGATAATTTGTTAACCTCGGTCGAAGAAACCATTTTCAGTGAGCTTGTGTGCGTCTCGGGAATTTCGTCGAACACCTCGTGTCCATAGTAAAAAAAAAACAGCAACACCACACTCTCTCACACCTCCAAGCAAAAAAAAAAGATGGAAGGAGGGGGGCTGGGGCAGTATATATAGGGGAAGGGGGCATTGGTCCCGGTTCGTGGACTGAACCGGGACAACAGGTCATGCGCGTGCCACGTGGCCTGTGGCTAGGCATTGGTCCCGGTCCGTGGCACGAGCCGGGACCGATATGCCCCCCACGAACCGGGACCAATGCGCCCAGGCGATTCCTGTTGCCCCGGGCGCACGAACCGGGACCAATGCAGGGCATTTGTCCCGGATTTGGTTGCAACCGGGAAAGCTGCCCCCCGGCCCCCTGGACGAGAGGGGTTGTTTCCACTAGTGATGATGCATTCCAAGAACATCACTTCATTTCAACAACATTGCACGTTCGGGATCTCAAAAAACCGCTTCCATTCTCAAGTTGTCTACCAATCTTACGTCGTAGCCGTTTTCGGGCACTTTCGGTCGAGAATATAGTTTCCTTCCACCTAGGATGCCTGGAAAACTGTAGAGGTGAGAATGGAAGTCACACTTGGCCATGTGGGCCCACACAAAATTCTTGAACCCCATTGCAGAACTTGTATGGTGCCGCCGTTGCGCTGGGTGGCCTCGAACCAGCGGACGTTAAACGGGACAATTCTCGCCGCTTCTCCAGCCTCGACACAATGGCATCCTTCCAACTCACTCCAAGTAACTCACTCCACATGCAACACTGCACCTTGTTACCCCTGGCCATGAGTGGGAGATGCGTGATCTGGTTTATTGCCTTCGAACGCGGAAGGAACGGCCGAAAACGTGGATTTCCTTGCACTACAAGAAATATGCTGATACATGACGCTCAATTTTCGTCACCAAATTTCATCCATGACGATCTTATGACGAAAAAAAAATCGTTGAAAACCGAGCGTCAGTAATGGTTCACCACGACGATTTTGTAGGAATCGTCATGGATATCCACGACGATACAGGAACGTCATTAATCTATGACGATCCAAAATCGTCGTGAGCAATCCGGTCAGGACAGCTCAGCGCCGACGTGGCCAATCCTACGTGGCAGAATAGTGACGAAATGAAATCGTCGTGGATCAAATTAGGCCCGGTCCATTTTGTTGGTCTACGTGGGCCTAGCCCAATAGCTTCGGCCTTTGCTGGTCCTTCTCTTAGTTGGGCCTAAGCCTTTTTTTCCTTTTTCTATGATTTTTCTTTTTATTTTCATTTAATCAAGTAATTTGGGATGTCGCCATTTAGGAGCCCATCTATTTTTGGGTCCAGTAGTGTATTTGGTGCTTTTTATTTTGGGCCAGAAAGTGGCCTTTTTTGGTCCATTAACTTCGGTAATGAGTCCATGTAGTTTTCAATCCATTCTTTCATGTATAGCACATACGAACTTGAATACAACCCATACATATATTTATTTTAAGCAAATATTCAGGGATATGAATAACCAGCCAATTACATTGAAATAGCAGCATTTGAATAATCATCATTACATTGACAGTTCAGAATTCAACATTTGAACAGTACATTCAACATCATAGTTCAGCAAGTGCTAGTTGACTAAAATGGCCGAGTTCCAATTTCCCAACAAGATTTACAGAAATAGACTTGCCCATTTTGGCAAACATTACAGAAATAGACTAGTTTCATCTGCACTTCTCCTCGGGCTCCTAAATCCAAAAGACAGATGGCAGTTAAACATTATAGATAAGACAATCACAAAGATAGAAAGCTATGTTTGCTAGTAGCTACTATATGTAGTAAAGTTCAGGAAAATGATTATCAGATGCTCTATATGTACAAAATATTTGCTAGTTGCTATTATATGCGCATAGTAGTATTTTCTAATAGCTACTATATGTACAGAGTATTTGCTGGTTAAACATCGCCAAGTGGGATCACAGGCCCAAAGCTGGATAACAAGTAACTAAGCAGTTGAAACTTGCTAACAGATTGCAATCACTAGTAAAACAGTTTCCCTCGGTCACAACTGGGAGTAGTAGGACTGGTTACTAAGAATATATCTGAATGGGAAGGCACACTAATCATGTACTTAAGTCGACAAACATATAAGTTATGAACTCTACCTTATGGCATGAAAATTCGAGAATGTTCAAACAAGATTCAGTTGCAGGTACAAATTGGAGAGCTAAATCACTACAGCAGTTATCCTAATCAGTGCACCAAAAATACAGTACCAATGCTAGTAGATGATAGTCAGAGAGTATTGTAGCTCTTCAAGTAATGGGGTCGAGCTCACCTCAGGGAACCCAATGTGTAGCAGTGTGGCCGACACCAGAGATAGAACCAGCCCAACAAGCCTTTGGAGGATCTTATGGGAACAACACACAACACACCAGACATCAGCGACAAATCCCCTTTGTTGTCCACGTATTTCGCAGCCCCAGTCCATGCAAATAAAAGAAAGATGTTCAGGTATCTTTCTTGAGAAACGAAACAGGCTAGATAAATAATAAAGAGTAGCATCAGGAAGCAGACAAAGCTATCTGGTATCTATCAATAAGTTATCCAGTTAGTTTGAGTAAAATAAATGAGCATTAGACCAAATGATTACTGCACTACATTCAGACGCTAACGAAAAATGCAATGAGAAAAGGATACGTAGATGTGGAGCTTACATCTACTACTTTGCTAAATAGACAAGCATCATGCAGAACATGATAAGTAACACAAATTCTTGAAAAAAGAAAAGACTTGCTCCAGCTAATATTGCTCCAGCTAAGATAATAACACACTAATAAGACAAAGAGATGGTGCTGCAACAAGAATATAAGCTGAGAAGAGATCTAGAATGGGTGACATTGGATTAGTTCATACATTACAAGATCTGGAATCGGTGACACCTGGTGTGTGAATTCAGACAGATTCCTAGTTGAGCTACAGCTCTAAAAGCTGGACAAAGAGGGCATCATCTAACAAACAGAATCTGAACAAAAAAAATGATATTGAAGAAAGACCGTCCTCAATCAATTGCATTTTTCAAGCATTGACATTGACACAAATAAAATAAGTTTGGATAGATTATCATGCATTAGTTTTAACAATATCGACATCAATTTAGAGATTGCCATCAAGGCTAAAAACCATATCACGGCTAAATGCACATCCATAGAATAATGACACTAACAGAGTAGTTCAGATAACCTACAAACATACAACAAATAAAAAAACTGACTGGGTATTAAGAATTGTGGTACATGGGCTTGCAGAAGGCCTTGCATTGACATCACCACTACTCAGACAAAGAAGAACATGCTTTATGACAGCAGTTAAGCATGTGTACCAGCTAAGACGGAAACATGCAACTCCTACAAATGCCAAAAGAAAACTGGCATGGAAGATATGACTCCGGAAGTACTAGGTACACACCCAGGAATTACACATAAATACAACTTGCTATTGCTATTGAACGATAGAGGATCTACTCAAGCAGCAATTGGACAAGTCACTTATCGCAACCAGTAAGCAAATGCTAAATAACAAATGGTAGTTGAGGGCAAATTCGTTACACAAGAAACAGGTTCTTCATACAAGAAGAAAACCAACGTAGCTAGTAATGGATTTCAACAGATGAAGTATCACAAGGAACCTATCACACAACAAGAATAGCCAGCTAGCACAATTGTATCTCAGTAGATTTGAACACAAATATAGAGGATTTGATGAAGGAGACAGGTGGGACGCACCCTTGTTGTGGATATGGTGGCTTCATGTAGATCCGCTACCTTGGCCTGGTCGAGCTGCATGCCGCCCTTGATGACCTCGCATCCACTTCTGGACACGACGGAGACCTTCATGCTCCTCATCTTCCCTCCGCCGCTCGGTGTCTTTTCCTGCTGGAAGCCGCCGTGTGGTCGCCGACCAGGAAAGGACATGATAGAGTCGTCGCCTTGCCTCTACAGATCTGGATGGTGCGCGTGCGGGTAGTCAGCTGCCAGGACGAATATCGATCCATCGGGCGTGGCGGTTGACGGGGGCTCCCAGCTGCTCCTGCCACGACGCCCAGCGCTGCAGCAACCTTGGCGGTCGTGGAGGGCCGTGGCTGCGCCATCTTCATCGTCGTAGAGGTCCGCGGCCTCGTCGTCGTTGTAGTGCGGGCCGCCGCACCTCCCTCCAGCATCGTCTCCGCCATGTGCTCGACCGCAGACGAAGGAGCAGAAGAGGAGAGGGAGGGATGCGCTAGGAGGAAGCGGAACCGCCCATCGCTGCAGATCTGGCGCGCCGGCCGTGGATCTCGTGCTCCCCGTCCTCTTGCAGGTTGACCGGTGACACATCGCCCTGCACGGTGCGCGCCTTGGGGCCATCCGCCGGCATCAGCAGCAAGGATCCGCTCGGAATCTCTGGAGCGTGACTGCGGCGACAGCCCACGCAGTCGCTTCTCGCCGCAAAGAGGACGGGAGACGGCGAGAGGGGTCACGTCGATGTGGGAGACGGAGGCGGGAGCCGGGAGGAGGATGGATCGAAGGGCTGGAGGTGGTGGTGCCGCCGCCATCGGTCACGAAGGAGCCGGGAAGGTGGGGATCGGGCTAGGGGCGGCGCAAGAAGGGAACCGAGGGGGTGGAGACTGGAAAGAGATGGAGAGGGTGCCTTAGGGTTTCGACTTTGGACGGGTTGAAAATTTTAACCTCAGCGCCCATTTCCGAAAATATTCCCGCCCCTCTTTTCTCACTTCAGGAACTTGCTCCACATAGAGTTGCTGCATATGGGACCTGGATCCTCATGGCCCCACCAAACAGTACCCAGTTAGGTGGTCTAATGGTAACATAACTACTTCTCATGATATCATATCTTTTAAAATAGTTCCTTTTCTCTACTGAATGGCCAAAAGTACAAGATATAAAGTTAATTAATAGTTTCGTTACCAAATACTCGGACGGAGGAAAGGTTGCGGCAGAAGTAGATCGACAGGGGAAAGGGAGGAGGTGCCATCGAAGGTCCGGGAACGGAAGAGGGGGTTCTTGATCTGGATAGGGGCTAGAATGTTCCCATATTCTACACAAGCATGCATAATGGAACAAAGAACAATGTTCACGAAGAAAGTTTTATTTTTCGTTGAATAAAAATACAATTTTTCATCTCTAGAGTGTCAAAACTGGGTTTTTTTGTGAAGCACATACACAAAATATGTTGCAAAATTATACAAAGTAAAATTCTAAATATATTATGTCATATTTGATCTATAAATAACAAACTTACTACCTCTCAATAGCTCAAAATACACCTCTTTCGAAAAAGACAAATTTCTGCCGATTCCGCTGAAACCGGGCCAAATTTGAACTACAGGTGCCTCATATGTATCTCATGATTTTTTGTAAAAATCATTTTTAGATACACAACTACCTATTTCAATAGAGATGTACCAAGAGTTCATCAATATTCAACCCCTAGCTACGAACGGTCATGCACCCCGTTCTGACCGTTTTCCGAAACCGGCTTTGAAAATTCCAGAAAATTCAAAAAAACTCGAAACGATGCAAGATCTTCGCGTGGTGTTGTTATATATGTCCTAGTATCCACCAAAAATAATAAACTTAGAATAAGACAATTTGGTGGAAAATGTGTTCACAAAAATGAGCTATCTCGTACGAAGATTCATGGCTTTCGGGCGAAATGACGGATGTTTTGGCCACATCCATGGCATAGTTTGTTGAAATGTGACCATATTCCACACAAAGATGCATATTGGTGCAACTAACAATGTTCACGAAGAAACTTTTATTTTTCATTGAATAAAAATACCATTTTCCATCTCCGGAGTGTCAAAACAGGGTTTTTTTGTGAAGCACATACACAAAATATGTTGCAAAATTATACAAAGTAAAATTCTAAATATATTATGTCATATTTGATCTATAAATAACAAACTTACTACCTCTCAATAGCTCAAAATACACCTCTTTCGAAAAAGACAAATTTCTGCCGATTCCGTTGAAACCGGGCCAAATTTGAACTACAGGTGCCTCATATGTATCTCATGATTTTTTTGTAAAAATCATTTTTAGATACACAACTACCTATTTCAATAGAGATGTACCAAGAGTTCATCAATATTCAACCCCTAGCTACGAACGGTCATGCACCCCGTTCTGGCCATTTTCCGAAACCGGCTTTGAAAATTGCAGAAAATTCAAAAAAACTCGAAACGATGCAAGATCTTCGCGTGGTGTTGTTATATATGTCCTAGTATCCACCAAAAATAATAAACTTAGAATAAGACAATTTGGTGGAAAATGTGTTCACAAAAATGAACTATCTCGTACGAAGATTTATGGCTTTCGGGCGAAATGGCGGATGTTTTGGCCACATCCATGGCATAGTTTGTTGAAATGTGACCATATTCCACAAAAAGATGCATATTGGTGCAACTAACAATGTTCACGAAGAAGGTTTTATTTTTCGTTGAATAAAAATACCATTTTCCATCTCCGGAGTGTCAAAACTGGGTTTTTTTGTGATGCACATACACAAAATATGTTGCAAAATTATACAAAGTAAAATTCTAAATATATTATGTCATATTTTATCTACAAATAACAAACTTACTACCTCTCAATAGCTCAAAATACACCTCTTTCGAAAAAGACAAATTTCTGCCGATTCCGCTGAAACCGGGCCAAATTTGAACTACAGGTGCCTCATATGTATCTCATAATTTTTTGTAAAAATCATTTTTAGATACACAACTACCTATTTCAATAGAGATGTACCAAGAGTTCATCAATATTCAACCCCTAGCTACGAACGGTCATGCACCCCGTTCTGACCGTTTTCCGAAACCGGCTTTGAAAATTCCAGAAAATTCAAAAAACCTCGAAACGATGCAAGATCTTCGCGTGGTGTTGTTATATATGTCCTAGTATCCACCAAAAATAATAAACTTCGAATAATACAATTTGGTGGAAAATGTGTTCACAAAAATGAGCTATCTCGTACGAAGATTCATGGCTTTCGGGCGAAATAACGGATGTTTTGGCCACATCCATGGCATAGTTTGTTGAAATGTGACCATATTCCACACAAAGATGCATATTGGTGCAACTAACAATGTTCACAAAGAAAGTTTTATTTTTTGTTGAATAAAAATACCATTTTCCATCTCCGGAGTGTCAAAACTGGGTTTTTTTGTGAAGCACATACACAAAATATGTTGCAAAATTATACAAAGTAAAATTCTAAATATATTATGTCATATTTTATCTACAAATAACAAACTTACTACCTCTCAATAGCTCAAAATACACCTCTTTCGAAAAAGACAAATTTCTGCCGATTCCGTTGAAACCGGGCCAAATTTGAACTACAGGTGCCTCATATGTATCTCATGATTTTTTGTAAAAATCATTTTTAGATACACAACTACCTATTTCAATAGAGATGTACCAAGAGTTCATCAATATTCAACCCCTAGCTATGAACGGTCATGCACCCCGTTCTGACCGTTTTCCGAAACCGGCTTTGAAAATTCCAGAAAACTCAAAAAAACTCGAAATGATGCAAGATCTTCGCGTGGTGTTGTTATATATGTCCTAGTATCCACCAAAAATAATAAACTTCAAATAATACAATTTGGTGGAAAATGTGTTCACAAAAATGAGCTATCTCGTACGAAGATTTATGGCTTTCGGGCGAAATGACGGATGTTTTGGCCACATCCATGGCATAGTTTGTTGAAATGTGACCATATTTCACACAAAGATGCATATTGGTGCAACTAACAATGTTCACGAAGAAACTTTTATTTTCATTGAATAAAAATACAATTTTCCATTTTCGGAGTGATAAAAACGTTTTTTTTCTGAAGCATCTACCAAATATATGTTGCAAACTTGTATAACGGAAAATTATAAAGTTATTATACCATATTTCATGTTCAAATAACAAAATTTCTACCTCTAAATAGGTTTAAAAATACCTCTTTTGAAAAAGACAAATTTCTGCCGATTCAGCTGAAACCGGGCCAAATTTGAACTACAGCTGCCTCATAGTTTGCTCATGATTTTTTGGAAAAATCATTTTTAGATACACAAGTATCTATTTCTTCAGAGATACACCAAGAGTTCATCAATATTCATCCCCTAGATACGAACGGTCATGTAGATGATTTTGACCTCGAAACCGTAATTCAAAATTCCATATAGTCTCTATTCAAAATCACACGGGAATGATTGTATTTTTGTTTTGTTCTAAAATGGTTCCAAATCTTCTAAAATTACTTTAAATAGTTCTGCAAACTTCTAAAAGTTGACTTGGGTCAATTTTGAGGTCAAATTCATTTTTTTACAAATGAAAACAGAAAAAAGGGGAAAAATCCGAGCCAGCCGATTTGGGCCTGTTTTTGCAGCACAGGTGATTCCTGGAAAGCTCATGGTCTGGTGGCCAAGCCCGCGCGGCGTTCTCATGGGCTGGTGGCCAAGCCCGCGCGGCGTTCTCATGGGCTGGTGGCCAAGCCTGCAGCACAGGCGATTCCTGTACCACCGAGGCCCAAGCCCGCGCGGCGTTCACTCTATATACGTTTAAAGCCCTATACTATCACAAGCAGTGAGCTGACCTGTTGGTTATGCGCTCGTCCGAGGGCAGCGGAGGTTGCGGGTTCGAGTCGCGCTCGCGCCACACTTTTTGCTGATTTCTCCCAAATATGCGTGGCTGGTTGGACAGGCCCCACATATTAAGTTCGGGACAGGTCACACACATATTAAGTTCGGGACGGGTCCTGTGACCTGGACACTCCTAGAAATGACACGTAAAAGCCTAAAATGACAAGTAGTCACGACACATAAGCCTAAAAATGACAAGTAGACACGACACGTAAGCTCAAAATGACAAGTAGACATGATAGAGAGGTCAAACTGATGATGTGGCCGCCCAATAGACACGATATATAGACTGAAATAAGCCTATAGACCAGCTAGTGCCGGTTATGACGATTTCATCATATGCGACCACGACGTTTTTGACTCAAATCGTCGTTATTTTATAGCGTTTGGCTCCTCGCAAAGGGCTTACGACGATCTTGTTTTAAATCGTCATAACTTTACGACGATCTTGTCCGTCGTCACTACGAGAACGTCATGTATCAACACATTTCTTGTAGTGTTGGCCAACTTGTTGTTTCCGATGCCCAAAGTTGAAAACATGATGCATTCCAAGAACCTCACTTCATCTCAAAAAGCCGCTTCCAATCTCAAGTTGCCTACCAATCTTACGCCGTAGCCGTTTTCGGGCACTTTCGGTCGATAATATAGTTTCCTTCCACCTAGGATGCCTAGAAAACTGTAGAGGTGAGAATGTAAGTCACACTTGGCCATGTGGGCCCACACAAAATGCTTGAACCCCATTGCGGTACTTGTATGGTGCCGCCGTTGCGCTGGGTGGCCTCGAACCAGCGGACGTTAAACGGGACGATTCTCGCCGCTTCTCCAGCCTCGACACAATGGCATCCTTCCAACCCACTCCAAGTAACTCACTCCACATGCAACACTGCACCTTGTTACCCCTGGCCATGAGTGGGAGATGCGTGATCTGGTTTATTGCCTTCGAACGCGGAAGGAACGGCCGAAAACGTGGATTTCCTTGGCCAACTTGTTGTTTCCCATGCCCAAAGTTGAAAACATGATGCATTCCAAGAACCTCACTTCATTTCAACAACATTGCACGTTTGGGATCTCAAAAAGCCGCTTCCATTCTCAAGTTGCCTACCAATCTTACGTCGTAGCCGTTTTCGGGCACTTTCGGTCGAGAATATAGTTGCCTTCCACCTAGGATGCCTGGAAAACTGTAGAGGTGAGAATGTAAATCACACTTGGCCATGTGGGCCCACACAAAATGCTTGAACCCCATTGCAGGACTTGTATGGTGCCGCCGTTGCGCTGGGTGGCCTCGAACCAGCGGACGTTAAACGGGATGATTCTCGCCGCTTCTCCAGCCTCGTCACAATGGCATCCTTCCAACCCACTCCAAGTAAGTAACACCACATGCAACACTGCACCTTGTTACCCCTGGCCATGAGTGGGAGATGCGTGATCTGGTTTATTGCTTTTGAACGCGGAAGGAACGGCCGAAAACGTGGATTTCCTTGGCCAACTTGTTGTTTCCCATGCCCAAAGTTGAAAACATGATGCATTCCAAGAACCTCACTTCATTTCAACAACATTGCACATTTGGGATCTCAAAAAACCGCTTCCATTCTCAAGTTGCCTACCAATCTTACGTCGTAGCCGTTTTCGGGCACTTTCGGTCGAGAATATAGTTTCCTTCCACCTAGGATGCCTGGAAAACTGTAGAGGTGAGAATGTAAGTCACACTTGGCCATGTGGGCCCACACAAAATGCTTGAACCCCATTGCAGGACTTGTATGGTGCCGCCGTTCGCTGGGTGGCCTCGAACCAGCGGACGTTAAACAGGACGAATCTCGCCGCTTCTCCAGCCTCGACAAAATGGCATCCTTCTAACTCACTCCAAGTAACTCACTCCACATGCCACACTTCACCTTGTTACCCCTGGCCATGAGTGGGAGATGCGTGATCTGGTTTATTGCCTTCGAACGCGGAAGGAACGGCCGAAAACGTGGATTTCCTTGGCCAACTTGTTGTTTCCCATGCCCAAAGTTGAAAACATGATGCATTCCAAGAACCTCACTTCATTTCAACAACATTGCACGTTTGGGATCTCAAAAAGCCGCTTCCAATGTCAAGTTGCCTACCAATCTTACGTCGTAGCCGTTTTCGGGCACTTTCGGTCGATAATATAGTTTCCTTCCATCTAGGATGCCTAGAAAACTGTAGAGGTGAGAATGTAAGTCACACTTGGCCATGTGGGCCCACACAAAATGCTTGAACCCCATTGCGGAACTTGTATGGTGCCGCCGTTGCGCTGGGTGGCCTCGAACCAGCGGACGTTAAACGGGACGATTCTCGCCGCTTCTCCAGCCTCGACACAATGGCATCCTTCCAACCCACTCCAAGTAACTCACTCCACATGCAACACTGCACCTTGTTACCCCTGGCCATGAGTGGGAGATGCGTGATCTGGTTTATTGCCTTCGAACGCGGAAGGAACGGCCGAAAACGTGGATTTCCTTGGCCAACTTGTTGTTTCCCATGCCCAAAGTTGAAAACATGATGCATTCCAAGAACCTCACTTTATTTCAACAACATTGCACGTTTGGGATCTCAAAAAGCCGCTTCCATTCTCAAGTTGCCTACCAATCTTACGTCGTAACCGTTTTCGGGCACTTTCGGTCGAGAATATAGTTTCCTTCCACCTAGGATGCCTGGAAAACTGTAGAGGTGAGAATGTAAGTCACACTTGGCCATGTGGGCCAACACAAAATGCTTGAACCCCATTGCAGGACTTGTATGGTGCCGCCGTTGCGCTGGGTGGCCTCGAACCAGCGGACGTTAAACGGGACGATTCTCGCCGCTTCTCCAGCCTCGACACAATGGCATCCTTCCAACCCACTCCAAGTAAGTCACTCCACATGCAACACTTCACCTTGTTACCCCTGGCCATGAGTGGGAGATGCGTGATCTGGTTTATTTCCTTCGAACGCGGAAGGAACGGCCGAAAACGTGGATTTCCTTGGCCAACTTGTTGTTTCCCATGCCCAAAGTTCAAAACATGATGCATTCCAAGAACCTCACTTCATTTCAACAACATTGCACTTTTGGGATCTCAAAAAGCCGCTTCCATTCTCAAGTTGCCTACCAATCTTACGTCGTAGCCGTTTTCGGGCACTTTCGGTCGAGAATATAGTTTCCTTCCACCTAGGATGCCTGGAAAACTGTAGAGGTGAGAATGTAAGTCACACTTGGCCATGTGGGCCCACACAAAATAATTGAACCCCATTGCATGACTTGTATGGTGCCGCCGTTGCGCTGGGTGGCCTCGAACCACCGGACGTTAAAGGGGATGATTCTCGCCATTTCTCCAGCCTCGACACAATGGCATCCTTCCAACCCACTCCAAGTAACTCACTCCACATGCAATACTGCACCTTGTTACCCCTGGCCATGAGTGGGAGATGCGTGATCTGGTTTATTGCCTTCGAACGCGGAAGGAACGGCTGAAAACGTGGATTTCCTTGGCCAACTTGTTGTTTCCGATGCCCAAAGTTTAAAACATGATGCATTCCAAGAACCTCACTTCATTTCAACAACATTGCACGTTTGGGATCTCAAAAAGCCGCTTTCATTCTCAAGTTGCCTACCAATCTTACGTCGTAGCCGTTTTCGGGCACTTTCGATCGAGAATATAGTGTCCTTCCATCTAGGATGCCTAGAAAACTGTAGATGTGAGAATGTAAGTCACACTTGGCCATGTGGGCCCACACAAACTGCTTGAAACCCATTGCGGGACTTGTATGGTGCCGCCGTTGCGCTGGGTGGCCTCGAACCAGCGGACGTTAAACGGGACGATTCTCGCCGCTTCTCCAGCCTCGACACAATGGCAGCCTTCCAACCCACTCCAAGTAACTCACTCCACATGCAACACTGCACCTTGTTACCCCTGGCCATGAGTGGGAGATGCGTGATCTGGTTTATTGCCTTCGAACGCGGAAGGAACGGCCGAAAACGTGGATTTCCTTGGCCAACTTGTTGTTTCCCATGCCCAAAGTTGAAAACATGATGCATTCCAAGAACCTCACTTCATTTCAACAACATTGCACGTTTGGGATCTCAAAAATCCGCTTCCATTCTTAAGTTGCCTACCAATCTTACGTCGTAGCCGTTTTCGGGCACTTTCGGTCGAGAATATAGTTGCCTTCCACCTAGGATGCCTGGAAAACTGTAGAGGTGAGAATGTAAATCACACTTGGCCATGTGGGCCCACACAAAATGCTTGAACCCCATTGCAGGACTTGTATGGTGCCGCCGTTGCGCTGGGTGGCCTCGAACCAGCGGACGTTAAACGGGATGATTCTCGCCGCTTCTCCAGCCTCGTCACAATGGCATCCTTCCAACCCACTCCAAGTAAGTAACACCACATGCAACACTGCACCTTGTTACCCCTGGCCATGAGTGGGAGATGCGTGATCTGGTTTATTGCCTTCGAACGCGGAAGGAACGGCCGAAAACGTGGATTTCCTTGGCCAACTTGTTGTTTCCCATGCCCAAAGTTGAAAACATGATGCATTCCAAGAACCTCACTTCATTTCAACAACATTGCACGTTTGGGATCTCAAAAAACCGCTTCCATTCTCAAGTTGTCTACCAATCTTACGTCGTAGCCGTTTTCGGGCACTTTCGGTCGAGAATATAGTTTCCTTCCACCTAGGATGCCTGGAAAACTGTAGAGGTGAGAATGTAAGTCACACTTGGCCATGTGGGCCCACACAAAATGCTTGAACCCCATTGCAGGACTTGTATGGTGCCGCCGTTCGCTGGGTGGCCTCGAACCAGCGGACGTTAAACGGGACGGTTCTCGCCGCTTCTCCAGCCTCGACACAATGGCATCCTTCTAACTCACTCCAAGTAACTCACTCCACATGCCACACTTCACCTTGTTACCCCTGGCCATGAGTGGGAGATGCGTGATCTGGTTTATTGCCTTCGAACGCGGAAGGAATGGCCGAAAACGTGGATTTCCTTGGCCAACTTGTTGTTTCCCATGCCCAAAGTTGAAAACATGATGCATTCCAAGAACCTCACTTCATTTCAACAACATTGCACGTTTGGGATCTCAAAAAGCCGCTTCCAATCTCAAGTTGCCTACCAATCTTACGTCGTAGCCGTTTTCGGGCACTTTCGGTCGATAATATAGGTTCCTTCCATCTAGGATGCCTAGAAAACTGTAGAGGTGAGAATGTAAGTCACACTTGGCCATGTGGGCCCACACAAAATGCTTGAACCCCATTGCGGGACTTGTATGGTGCCGCCGTTGCGCTGGGTGGCCTCGAACCAGCGGACGTTAAACGGGACGATTCTCGCCGCTTCTCCAGCCTCAACACAATGGCATCCTTCCAACCCACTCCAAGTAACTCACTCCACATGCAACACTGCACCTTGTTACCCCTGGCCATGAGTGGGAGATGCGTGATCTGGTTTATTGCCTTCGAACGCGGAAGGAACGGCCGAAAACGTGGATTTCCTTGGCCAACTTGTTGTTTCCCATGCCCAAAGTTGAAAACATGATGCATTCCAAGAACCTCACTTCATTTCAACAACATTGCACTTTTGGGATCTCAAAAAGCCGCTTCCATTCTCAAGTTGCCTACCAATCTTACGTCGTAGCCGTTTTCGGGCACTTTCGGTCGAGAATATAGTTTCCTTCCACCTAGGATGCCTGGAAAACTGTAGAGGTGAGAATGTAAGTCACACTTGGCCATGTGGGCCCACACAAAATGCTTGAACCCCATTGCAGGACTTGTATGGTGCCGCCGTTGCGCTGGGTGGCCTCGAACCAGCGGACGTTAAACGGGACGATTCGCGCCGCTTCTCCAGCCTCGACACAATGGCATCCTTCCAACCCACTCCAAGTAAGTCACTCCACATGCAACACTTCACCTTGTTACCCCTGGCCATGAGTGGGAGATGCGTGATCTGGTTTATTTCCTTCGAACGCGGAAGGAACGGCCGAAAACGTGGATTTCCTTGGCCAACTTGTTGTTTCCCATGCCCAAAGTTGAAAACATGATGCATTCCAAGAACCTCACTTCATTTCAACAACATTGCACTTTTGGGATCTCAAAAAGCCGCTTCCATTCTCAAGTTGCCTACCAATCTTACGTCGTAGCCGTTTTCGGGCACTTTCCGTCAAGAATATAGTTTCCTTCCACCTAGGATGCCTGGAAAACTGTAGAGGTGAGAATGTAAGTCACACTTGGCCATGTGGGCCCACACAAAATAATTGAACCCCATTGCATGACTTGTATGGTGCCGCCGTTGCGCTGGGTGGCCTCGAACCACCGGACTTTAAACGGGACGATTCTCGCCATTTCTCCAGCCTCGACACAATGGCATCCTTCCAACCCACTCCAAGTAACTCACTCCACATGCAATACTGCACCTTGTTACCCCTGGCCATGAGTGGGAGATGCGTGATCTGGTTTATTGCCTTCGAACGCGGAAGGAACGGCTGAAAACGTGGATTTCCTTGGCCAACTTGTTGTTTCCGATGCCCAAAGTTGAAAACATGATGCATTCCAAGAACCTCACTTCATTTCAACAACATTGCACGTTTGGGATCTCAAAAAGCCGCTTTCATTCTCAAGTTGCCTACCAATCTTACGTCGTAGCCGTTTTCGGGCACTTTCGATCGAGAATATAGTTTCCTTCCATCTAGGATGCCTAGAAAACTGTAGATGTGAGAATGTAAGTCACACTTGGCCATGTGGGCCCACACAAAATGCTTGAACCCCATTGCGGGACTTGTATGGTGCCGCCGTTGCGCTGGGTGGCCTCGAACCAGCGGACTTTAAACGGGACGATTCTCGCCGCTTCTCCAGCCTCGACACAATGGCATTCTTCCAACCCACTCCAAGTAACTCACTCCACATGCAACACTGCACCTTGTTACCCCTGGCCATGAGTGGGAGATGCGTGATCTGGTTTATTGCCTTCGAACGCGGAAGGAATGGCCGAAAACGTGGATTTCCTTGGCCAACTTGTTGTTTCCCATGCCCAAAGTTGAAAACATGATGCATTCCAAGAACCTCACTTTATTTCAACAACATTTCACGTTTGGGATCTCAAAAAGCCGCTTCCATTCTCAAGTTGGCTACCAATCTTACGTCGTTGCCGTTTTCGGGAACTTTCGGTCGAGAATATAGTTTCCTTCCACCTAGGATGCCTGGAAAACTGTAGAGGTGAGAATGTAAGTCACACTTGGCCATGTGGGCCCACACAAAATGCTTGAACCCCATTGCAGGACTTGTATGGTGCTCCGTTGCGCTGGGTGGCCTCGAACCAGCGGACGTTAAACGGGACGATTCTCGCCGCTTCTCCAGCCTCGACACAATGGCATCCTTCCAACCCACTCCAAGTAAGTCACTCCACATGCAACACTTCGCCTTGTTACCCCTGGCCATGAGTGGGAGATGCGTGATCTGGTTTATTTCCTTCGAACGCGGAAGGAACGGCCGAAAACGTGGATTTCCTTGGCCAACTTGTTGTTTCCCATGCCCAAAGTTGAAAACATGATGCATTCCAAGAACCTCACTTCATTTCAACAACATTGCACGTTTGGGATCTCAAAAAGCCGCTTTCATTCTCAAGTTGCCTACCAATCTTACGTCGTAGCCGTTTTCCGGCACTTTCGGTCGAGAATATAGTTTCCTTCCACCTAGGATGCCTGGAAAACTATAGAGGTGAGAATGTAAGTCACACTTGGCCATGTGGGCCCACACAAAATGCTTGAACCCCATTGCAGGACTTGTATGGTGCCGCCGTTGCGCTGGGTGGCATCGAACCACCGGAAGTTAAACGGGACGATTCTCGCCGCTTCTCCAGCCTCGACACAATGGCATCCTTCCAACCCACTCCAAGTAACTCACTCCACATGCAACACTGCACCTTTTACCCCTGGCCATGAGTGGGAGATGCGTGATCTGGTTTATTGCCTTCGAACGCGGAAGGAACGGCCGAAAACGTGGATTTCCTTGGCCAACTTGTTGTTTCCCATGCCCAAAGTTGAAAACATGATGCATTCCAAGAACCTCACTTCATTTCAATAACATTGCACGTTTGGGATCTCAAAAAGCCGCTTCCAATCTCAAGTTGCCTACCAATCTTACGTCGTAGCCGTTTTCGGGCACTTTCGGTCGATAATATAGTTTCCTTCCATCTAGGATGCCTAGAAAACTGTAGAGGTGAGAATGTAAGTCACACTTGGCCATGTGGGCCCACACAAAATGCTTGAACCCCATTGCGGGACTTGTATGGTGCCGCCGTTGCGCTGGGTGGCCTCGAACCAGCGGACGTTAAACGGGACGATTCTCGCCGCTTCTCCAGCCTCGACACAATGGCATCCTTCCAACCCACTCCAAGTAACTCACTCCACATGCAACACTGCACCTTGTTACCCCTGGCCATGAGTGGGAGATGCGTGATCTGGTTTATTGCCTTCGAACGCGGAAGGAACGGCCGAAAACGTGGATTTCCTTGGCCAACTTGTTGTTTCCCATGCCCAAAGTTGAAAACATGATGCATTCCAAGAACCTCACTTTATTTCAACAACATTGCACGTTTGGGATCTCAAAAAGCCGCTTCCATTCTCAAGTTGCCTACCAATCTTACGTCGTAACCGTTTTCGGGCACTTTCGGTCGAGAATATAGTTTCCTTCCACCTAGGATGCCTGGAAAACTGTAGAGGTGAGAATGTAAGTCACACTTGGCCATGTGGGCCCACACAAAATGCTTGAACCCCATTGCAGGACTTGTATGGTGCCGCCGTTGCGCTGGGTGGCCTCGAACCAGCGGACGTTAAACGGGACGATTCTCGCCGCTTCTCCAGCCTCGACACAATGTCATCCTTCAAACCCACTCCAAGTAAGTCACTCCACATGCAACACTTCACCTTGTTACCCCTGGCCATGAGTGGGAGATGCGTGATCTGGTTTATTTCCTTCGAACGCGGAAGGAACGGCCGAAAACGTGGATTTCCTTGGCCAACTTGTTGTTTCCCATGCCCAAAGTTGAAAACATGATGCATTCCAAGAACCTCACTTCATTTCAACAAGATTGCACTTTTGGGATCTCAAAAAGCCGCTTCCATTCTCAAGTTGCCTACCAATCTTACGTCGTAGCCGTTTTCGGGCACTTTCGGTCGAGAATATAGTTTCCTTCCACCTAGGATGCCTGGAAAACTGTAGAGGTGAGAATCTAAGTCACACTTGGCCATGTGGGCCCACACAAAATAATTGAACCCCATTGCATGACTTGTATGGTGCCGCCGTTGCGCTGGGTGGCCTCGAACCACCGGACGTTAAACGGGACGATTCTCGCCATTTCTCCAGCCTCGACACAATGGCATCCTTCCAACCCACTCCAAGTAACTCACTCCACATGCAATACTGCACCTCGTTACCCCTGGCCATGAGTGGGAGATGCGTGATCTGGTTTATTGCCTTCGAACGCGGAAGGAACGGCTGAAAACGTGGATTTCCTTGGCCAACTTGTTGTTTCCGATGCCCAAAGTTTAAAACATGATGCATTCCAAGAACCTCACTTCATTTCAACAACATTGCACGTTTGGGATCTCAAAAAGCCGCTTTCACTCTCAAGTCGCCTACCAATCTTACGTCGTAGCCGTTTTCGGGCACTTTCGATCGAGAATATAGTTTCCTTCCATCTAGGATGCCTAGAAAACTGTAGATGTGAGAATGTAAGTCACACTTGGCCATGTGGGCCCACACAAAATGCTTGAACCCCATTGCGGGACTTGTATGGTGCCGCCGTTGCGCTGGGTGGCCTCAAACCAGCGGACGTTAAACGGGACGATTCTCGCCGCTTCTCCAGCCTCGACACAATGGCATCCTTCCAACCCACTCCAAGTAACTCACTCCACATGCAACACTGCACCTTGTTACCCCTGGCCATGAGTGGGAGATGCGTGATCTGGTTTATTGCCTTCGAACGCGGAAGGAATGGCCGAAAACGTGGATTTCCTTGGCCAACTTGTTGTTTCCCATGCCCAAAGTTGAAAACATGATGCATTCCAAGAACCTCACTTTATTTCAACAACATTGCACGTTTGGGATCTCAAAAAGCCGCTTCCATTCTCAAGTTGCCTACCAATCTTACGTCGTAGCCGTTTTCGGGAACTTTCGGTCGAGAATATAGTTTCCTTCCACCTAGGATGCCTAGAAAACTGTAGAGGTGAGAATGTAAGTCACACTTGGCCATGTGGGCCCACACAAAATGCTTGAACCCCATTGCAGGACTTGTATGGTGCTCTGTTGCGCTGGGTGGCCTCGAACCAGCGGACGTTAAACGGGACGATTCTCGCCGCTTCTCCAGCCTCGACACAATGGCATCCTTCCAACCCACTCCAAGTAAGTCACTCCACATGCAACACTTCGCCTTGTTACCCCTTGCCATGAGTGGGAGATGCGTGATCTGGTTTATTTCCTTCGAACGCGGAAGGAACGGCCGAAAACGTGGATTTCCTTGGCCAACTTGTTGTTTCCCATGCCCAAAGTTGAAAACATGATGCATTCCAAGAACCTCACTTCATTTCAACAACATTGCACTTTTGGGATCTCAAAAAGCCGCTTCCATTCTCAAGTTGCCTACCAATCTTACGTCGTAGCCGTTTTCGGGCACTTTCGGTCGAGAATATAGTTTCCTTCCACCTAGGATGCCTGGAAAACTGTAGAGGTGAGAATGTAAGTCACACTTGGCCATGTGGGCCCACACAAAATAATTGAACCCCATTGCATGACTTGTATGGTGCCGCCGTTGCGCTGGGTGGCCTCGAACCACCGGACGTTAAACGGGACGATTCTCGCCGTTTCTCCAGCCTCGACACAATGGCATCCTTCCAACCCACTCCAAGTAACTCACTCCACATGCAATACTGCACCTTGTTACCCCTGGCCATGAGTGGGAGATGCGTGATCTGGTTTATTGCCTTCGAACGCGGAAGGAACGGCTGAAAACGTGGATTTCCTTGGCCAACTTGTTGTTTCCGATGCCCAAAGTTGAAAACATGATGCATTCCAAGAACCTCACTTCATTTCAACAACATTGCACGTTTGGGATCTCAAAAAGCCGCTTTCATTCTCAAGTTGCCTACCAATCTTACGTCGTAGCCGTTTTCGGGCACTTTCGGTTGAGAATATAGTTTCCTTCCACCTAGGATGCCTGGAAAACTATAGAGGTGAGAATGTAAGTCACACTTGGCCATGTGGGCCCACACAAAATGCTTGAACCCCATTGCAGGACTTGTATGGTGCCGCCGTTGCGCTGGGTGGCATCGAACCACCGGAAGTTAAACGGGACGATTCTCGCCGCTTCTCCAGCCTCGACACAATGGCATCCTTCCAACCCACTCCAAGTAACTCACTCCACATGCAACACTGCACCTTTTACCCCTGACCATGAGTGGGAGATGCGTGATCTGGTTTATTGCCTTCGAACGCGGAAGGAACGGCCGAAAACGTGGATTTCCTTGGCCAACTTGTTGTTTCCCATGCCCAAAGTTGAAAACATGATGCATTCCAAGAACCTCACTTCATTTCAACAACATTGCACGTTTGGGATTTCAAAAAGCCGCTTCCATTCTCAAGTTGCCTACCAATCTTACGTCGTAGCCGTTTTCGGGCACTTTCGGTCGAGAATATAGTTGCCTTCCACCTAGGATGCCTGGAAAACTGTAGAGGTGAAATGTAAATCACACTTGGCCATGTGGGCCCACACAAAATGCTTGAACCCCATTGCAGGACTTGTATGGTGCCGCCGTTGCGCTGGGTGGCCTCGAACCAGCGGACGTTAAACGGGACGATTCTCGCCGCTTCTCCAGCCTCGACACAATGGCATCCTTCCAACCCACTCCAAGTAAGTCACTCCACATGCAACACTTCGCCTTGTTACCCCTTGCCATGAGTGGGAGATGCGTGATCTGGTTTATTTCCTTCGAACGCGGAAGGAACGGCCGAAAACGTGGATTTCCTTGGCCAACTTGTTGTTTCCCATGCCCAAAGTTGAAAACATGATGCATTCCAAGAACCTCACTTCATTTCAACAACATTGCACTTTTGGGATCTCAAAAAGCCGCTTCCATTCTCAAGTTGCCTACCAATCTTACGTCGTAGCCGTTTTCGGGCACTTTCGGTCGAGAATATAGTTTCCTTCCACCTAGGATGCCTGGAAAACTGTAGAGGTGAGAATGTAAGTCACACTTGGCCATGTGGGCCCACACAAAATAATTGAACCCCATTGCATGACTTGTATGGTGCCGCCGTTGCGCTGGGTGGCCTCGAACCACCGGACGTTAAACGGGACGATTCTCGCCGTTTCTCCAGCCTCGACACAATGGCATCCTTCCAACCCACTCCAAGTAACTCACTCCACATGCAATACTGCACCTTGTTACCCCTGGCCATGAGTGGGAGATGCGTGATCTGGTTTATTGCCTTCGAACGCGGAAGGAACGGCTGAAAACGTGGATTTCCTTGGCCAACTTGTTGTTTCCGATGCCCAAAGTTGAAAACATGATGCATTCCAAGAACCTCACTTCATTTCAACAACATTGCACGTTTGGGATCTCAAAAAGCCGCTTTCATTCTCAAGTTGCCTACCAATCTTACGTCGTAGCCGTTTTCGGGCACTTTCGGTTGAGAATATAGTTTCCTTCCACCTAGGATGCCTGGAAAACTATAGAGGTGAGAATGTAAGTCACACTTGGCCATGTGGGCCCACACAAAATGCTTGAACCCCATTGCAGGACTTGTATGGTGCCGCCGTTGCGCTGGGTGGCATCGAACCACCGGAAGTTAAACGGGACGATTCTCGCCGCTTCTCCAGCCTCGACACAATGGCATCCTTCCAACCCACTCCAAGTAACTCACTCCACATGCAACACTGCACCTTTTACCCCTGACCATGAGTGGGAGATGCGTGATCTGGTTTATTGCCTTCGAACGCGGAAGGAACGGCCGAAAACGTGGATTTCCTTGGCCAACTTGTTGTTTCCCATGCCCAAAGTTGAAAACATGATGCATTCCAAGAACCTCACTTCATTTCAACAACATTGCACGTTTGGGATTTCAAAAAGCCGCTTCCATTCTCAAGTTGCCTACCAATCTTACGTCGTAGCCGTTTTCGGGCACTTTCGGTCGAGAATATAGTTGCCTTCCACCTAGGATGCCTGGAAAACTGTAGAGGTGAAATGTAAATCACACTTGGCCATGTGGGCCCACACAAAATGCTTGAACCCCATTGCAGGACTTGTATGGTGCCGCCGTTGCGCTGGGTGGCCTCGAACCAGCGGACGTTAAACGGGACGATTCTCGCCGCTTCTCCAGCCTCGACACAATGGCATCCTTCCAACCCACTCCAAGTAAGTCACTCCACATGCAACACTGCACCTTGTTAACCCTGGCCATGAGTGGGAGATGCGTGATCTGGTTTATTGCCTTCGAACGCGGAAGGAACGGCCGAAAACGTGGATTTCCTTGGCCAACTTGTTGTTTCCCATGCCCAAAGTTGAAAACATGATGCATTCCAAGAACCTCACTTCATTTCAACAACATTGCACGTTTGGGATCTCAAAAGGCCGCTTCCATTCTCAAGTTGCCTACCAATCTTACGTCGTAGCCGTTTTCGGGCACTTTCGCTCGAGAATATAGTTTCCTTCCACCTAGGATGCCTGGAAAACTGTAGAGGTGAGAATGTAAGTCACACTTGTCCATGTGGGCCCACACAAAATGCTTGAACCCCATTGCAGGACGTGTATGGTACCGCCGTTGCGCTGGGTGGCCTCGAACCACCGGACGGTAAACGGGACCATTCTCGCCGCTTCTCGCTTCCATGCCAGCCTCGACACAATGGCATCCTTCGAACCCACTCCAAGTAACTCACTCCACATGGAACACTGCACCTTGTTACCCCTGGCCATGAGTGGGAGATGCGTGATCTGCTTTATTGTCTTCGAACGCAGAAGAAACGGCCGAAAACGTGGATTTCCTTGGCCAACTTGTTGTTTCCCATGCCCAAAGTTGAAAACACGATGCATTCCAATAACCTCACTTCATTTCAACAACATTGCACGTTTGGGATCTCAAAAAGCTGCTTCCATTCTCAATTTGCCTACCAATCTTAGGTCGTAGCCGTTTTCGGGCACTTTCGGTCGAGAATATAGTTCAATTTGGTGTTCAATTTCAGCCATTTATCTGCAAAAAATATGGAAAAACAACTATACGAAAAGAAACCCTAGATTCGACCGTGCACCTTGCGTCATAGGGAGAGCAAAAGGGAAACTCCATAATAGGGGGGGGGGGACGGGGTTTGACGCATATCCACTTCCTTTCTTCCTCCGTCTCTGCAACAAATTTTCCCCAAAAAACGCATCCTCCCCTCCACTTCCACAGCAAAACCCTCGACGGTTTCCCTGCCCTCCCCATCCGCCATGAAGAGATCACGGGAATGCTTCGACGCCGAGAACGTTTAGGAGGTGGCGTCTGTCGTCGGCGAGCCGTCTTGTGCTGTCGTCCCAGTCGCGGCCAGCTCTGGCATTGGGGCTGCTGCTTCCGGCGAGGCCACGCCGGTGGACGCGACAGTCCGTGATGTCTCTTCGAAGATAGATCGGAAGAAGATGATGAGCGGGGACGGTGAAGATGGCCCATCCCACGCCGCCGTACCATCTGACCTCGAGGCGGCGTACAAGGAGATTGACGACAGCTACGACGAAGCAGCTGAATACGCCATGTGGGGGGACTTCTCCGCCGCTCCGACCGCTGCGCCGACTGCCGCGCCGATGGAGGTACATCCCTCTTACATAACTAGATCTAGTTTTAGTGAACTTGCTATGGTTAGTCTGTGATATCCAGGGTTCCCTCAATTGCCCTCGAGTTCTTGTGATTTGGGTATGAACTGAACTGAAGCATTCCTTCAATTGCACATGAATTTACTGTTTTTTCTATCTTAAACTGCCGACGAGTTTTAGTACCCAAATTTTTATTTCGAAGATATAGCGGCCTTAAATAGATAGAAATTGGGTTTTTGATAATTCCCTTGTATTCACAGACAGTGGGAGTAGATCGATTTCGCTTTCTAAATCTATTCTTTATTCCTCAAGTGTTCTTTACATTTTTTCAAATGCCATTTTATAGCTCTAGATGTAATAATTTTAACTGCAACTTAATATGTCATGTTGTAATAATTGTATCCCAATTTATGGTGTTACAATCTTTTTTGGGTTGCAATGATCTTCACATTATTTCAACTGCAATTTCATATCTCATTTTGTACATGCCTTCAATTGCATATCAATTCATAGACACCTTCAATTGCATATCAATGTACATATCATGTATCTTTGATGGAACACAGCCCAACTATTGCGCAATTCTCCCAAAAAAAAATTGTACTAATGATAATCTGTACTGATCAAACTAGGTGTTTCAGAATTTAGTGATGTAGGTAATTCATGGAGTACTAGCCGATAGAGATACTCAAAAGAGTATGTAACATGCATTTTTCAGAATTCTTTTATTGCTACAAACAACATATACTACGTACCTTCGTTATTTTATACAAGGCCACTAAGTTAATTCGTAAATACCAAGAAAAGAAAGGCAACTTTTAAATAGCAGAAACAATTATGTGAATAAACTCTTGTGTTCTGTGCTAATTAAATATTTTGTATGTGTGGCATATTACTCTATGGTTGCATGGCACATTCACATCAATGAGCACCATTCTATGTGGTAGAATCGAAATCAATTTCTCTTTGGAAGAGATAGCGGTCTTGTATAATTAGAAATTGTATTTTTGATAGTGGCCTTGTATTCAAAGAAAGAGGGAGTAGATCGATTTTGCTTTCTAATTTTATTCTTTTATTTCTCAAGTGTTATTTACATTTTTTCAAATGCCATTTTATATCTCATCATGTAATAATTAGAACTGCAACTTCATATCTAATATTGAAATAATTGTATAGTGTGTTATCATCCTAGATTCTCGTATTTATGGTGTTACAACCTTTTTTGGGTTGCAATAATCTTCACATTATTTCAACTGCAATTTCATATCTCATTTTGTACATGCCTTCAATTGCATATCAATTCATAGACAGCTTCAATTGCGTATCAATGTACATATCATGTATCTTTGATGGAACACAGCCCAACTATTGCGCAATTCTCCCCAAAAAAATCTGTACTAATGCTAATCTGTACTGATCAAACTAGGTGTTTCCGAATTTAGTGATGTAGGTAATTCATGGAGTACTAGCCGATAGAGATACTCAAAAGAATATGTAACATGCATTTTTTCAGAATTCTTTTATTGCTACAAACAACATATACTACGTACCTTCGTTATTTTATACAAGGCCACTAACTTAATTCCTAAATACCAAGAAAAGAAAGCCAACTTTTAAATAGCAGAAACAACTATGTGAATAAACTCTTGTGTTATGTGCTAATTAAATATTTTGTATGTGTGGCATATTACTCTATGGTTGCATGGCACATTCACATCAATGAGCACCATTCTATGTGGTAGAATCGAAATCAATTTCTCCTTGGAAGAGATAGCGGCCTTGTATACATAGAAATTGTATTTTTGATAGTGGCCTTGTATTCAAGGAAAGAGGGAGTAGATCGATTTTGATTTCTAATTTTATTCTTTTATTCCTCGAGTGTTATTTACATTTTTTCAAATGCCATTTTATATCTCATCATGTAATAATTAGAACTGCAACTTCATATCTAATGTTGAAATAATTGTATAGTGTGTTATCATCCTAGATTCTCGTATTTATGGTGTTACAACCTTTTTTGGGTTGCAATAATCTTCACATTATTTCAACTGCAATTTCATATCTCATTTTGTAATAATTGTACACAGTACCTTTTAGGTTAATTAAACGTGCATGCCTACATGGATTGTAATTATCAGATTTGGTTATGATATACTGGGTTTAGTATAGGTTGTACATTTCATATCCATTTGAATTCTTCGGCAATAAATGATATGAAAGTTAAAAACGAATGAGGAACTTCAGTTTTCATTTAACATATTGGCTTATTGCATTTTAGGAGCCGAGAGTTGAAGAAGAGTCATTTGATGGGGGACTGGCTCTGTCACATGGTCATGGTTCTCTAGATGGAGGCTCTGGAGAAGACTCTGGAGAATATGATGAAGATGTTGAAGAAGAACCTCCAAGATCACCAAATGTTGATGAAAAATCAGCATGCTCAGTCCATGTCTCCGATCTGGTGATACTTCAGCTTAAGGAGCAGATGGGGTTGCACACCGACAAGGTTCTTCAAGCTGTGGTAACGCCCAACGAGCGACCATCATCTTTCATGGTTTCACGTGTACTCCTTAGCAAGTTGGGTAATACCAACTGGCGAATTGTCCAGTCTCACGAAGAGGGAGACTCCGAGTATCTTTACATCAAGATGCGTAAACAGGACGTGCTAAGGTGTCACGAGAAGAGGTACGAGTGGCTGGGATAACAAGTCACCTTTCGTAAGGTGAATTCTCTCATTCCACTCAGACCTGATCCCATGGAAGCTGGCCCAGTTGTCAAGATCTTCTAAGTTGTGCCTGTGAAGACAATGTTTTTTTGTTACTATGTGTTGCTTCCCGTACTACTGCATGATGCACTATGTGAAACATTATGTCGTTTTTATGTTACCGTTCAGCAGAACTTATTAATATTGTTAATGAGTTGTTTCTTTTTTCGAGGGTACGCAATTGGGCACCTGATTTTTATAGGAGATAGTGGTTTGAGTACATGAACTTGACAGTTTGTTGATAGCAACACTTTCACTTACACCACTCCACACCGGCTAGTCTGAGAACTGCCCCACAGACGCAAAAACCAAACACAAGAGAAGGCCTTTCCTAAACAGAGATCAGAGCCGCGTCTCCACCGATGCTTGTGCCTCTTAGGAATAACAAACTCCATCTTACATCCCTACTCGACGCACCACCCAAAGGAGAAGGGCGGCAGCACTAGTTCTGCCTCGAGGAGGGGCCGACTCGAACACCGCCAGCGAGGGAGAGTTGTCATTGAGTTCAAACCAGACTTCACGTAACATAATTTGCATTACTAATTAGATATAGCACTTACAATATGAACAAAAGTACCAAGATTAATCCATAGCTCAAAGCTTACTGCAAGAGCTACATACTACATACTACTCGAATAATTTTCATCAACACTTTCACATATACTCTAATTACAAAGACCAAAAGTAGCATATATACTACGCCGCAGCAAGTGATCTAGTGCCAAGTGTGGTTCGCCCTCGCCCTCCTTGATCTGCCTCCCTCTTCGGCCTTCTTGGCGTCACTCATGGGCTTGAGCACACGGTACAACTCTAGGGAGAGTAACCCATCAATTGCAGCATAGGTGATGTGTTCCATGTCTAGATTTTTGTTGTCCTAGTAGTTGTGCCACCGATGATCCTTCTTCTTCATGTCTTTGTAGACGGGATCAATAAGTTGTACTGCCATGGTAGCCATTCCAGCTTTCTTTTGGTTGAACACATGAAAGTACAGATCTTGGATATCCTCATAATTTTCTTTTGGAATAGAAAAGTTCCAGGTTCTCGCAAACACTTTCTTGTCATTGGTGGTGTCAACACTTGCAAATTTGACGCTGCCAAAATGAAAAAGATCAGCCAGTGTCGCAGATTGCCACGAGTCACCACTGAAGTACACAAGTAACAAGAGTTTAGAAAAGTACTACTCCCTCCGATCCAAAAAAAGGGCGTGAGAAAACTGCTACGCATGCACGTCTCCATGAGTACTAGTTGCAGAAAATCTAGATGAGTACTGTTGCCGAAAACAAGAGGAAAAAAGTAGTAGTAACACCAATCACAACAACCAGGAATAACCAAATAGCAATCACAAGAACATGGCGGCGAAGCAGATGAGTACTAGTTGCAGAAAACAAGAGGAAAATGACTTTTACCTGGAGTGATGGTACACCAGGACGTGGCGGCGGAATGCAAGCTGAAGAACGGCGACCTTTTTATGGATCTCCAACTTCTGGGATGTGTACTCGAAATCCAGGCCCATGAACCGTTCTTCTCCGCTATCAATCCACTGCTGGTACATGTCTACGATACGCTACACCTCGGCAGGGTCGTTGGTTTACGTGACGTCGATGGTTTCCTCGCCATGGATGGGGACCTTGAACGTGCGGCAGAAATACTTCTGTTCATCCATTCTTGGAAGAAGAAGCGGGAGCGGATGGAAGAAGAAGAAGAGAGTGGAGTGCAGCGGTTGGAAGAAGATGCAGTGGAGAATACGAGTGGAAGTACAGGGGAGTATTAATATGAATTGTGGAAGGAGCAGAGTCGAAGTGATTTCCGTGTGAAATCGATAGAAAAGTTTTGGGAAACACCTGTGCCGTGTGTGTATATAGACACAAGGTTGTAAAAATGTAGTCACTTGTTTGTGGGCCTAAACTAATAAGCCTATTTTTAATTTACTAAACCTACACAATGGCCAGCGCGGGCCACGAATTGTCCCATCAAACGTCTACGGCCTTACCTAAGGCAGCGTGTGTGTTATTATTCTCCCGCAGAAAACCGCCTCGTTCACACGCCTCCCTCGCCACGTGTTCGCCGCCGCTAGTCCTTCCGCACAAGTTTGACCTAGAAGTAGTCTACCGGCCGGCGCACCCTCCACTTGGATCATGAAGCCAATCAAAGACGTGCCAACTAGATCTTACGCATCATTTTTATCTTGATCGTGATTATCACACCAGATCTGATGGTTTTTATTCGTTTTTTCTCGCAGTGTCCAGTTTGTTTTGACAAACTAGGGATGTGTGGCAGTGATGCCATGACGACTGATTATTTCGTCATAACCCTTGTAGAGGGATTTGAGGAGAAGACGGTAAGGATTATAATCTACTCATGTACAAATTGGATTTGAATTTTTCGTGATTATTCACATGTAATATACGTAGCATATCTACCGGTCCTAGTACTCATTGTGTCATGTGTTAATCATTAATGTAATATACGTAGCTGATCTAGCTAGCAAAAATTTTGGGACTGTGATCTCTATTAGTTATGGACGTGTGTTTTTTTTATCAACTACCTACATGCAATTTCAATACTTGAAGGGTACCATTCTGAAACTATGAGTGCATGTTCAGTTATTTGCAGTACAGGACTATTGCTTCAATGTCCAATTATAGGAAAAATTACAAATAGCTACTCTTGTAGTAAGTCCAATTTACTACTGGCTCATAACTTAATAAAATACATGCTCTTATTTAGGTGATCCCCTGCTACATCAGAACATATTTCCTAAAAATGCATGTTGTTTTCCCATTGGAGAACACCAGTTTTCAAGCGACACTGCAAACCAAGGAAGGTTTCTCATTCATTGTTGAGCTTAGCAGCATTGACGGGATAACCTTTTTGAATGGAAAAGATTGGAAAGAAGTTATCAGGGTTTACAAACTAAAGGTTGATATGGAGCTAGTATTCAAGACCGACACACGTCGAGGCCAAACTGAGGTCATAACTGGAAATGACCCAATCATCCATCCATGTAAGTTCTTACTTAATACAAAAAAATTATGTTGTGCACATAAACATTAATATATTACTTGGTTGCGGCATGTGTACTCCACTAATTTCAGCCGTATTACATTTTTACAGCATACTACCAGATGTCCCCTGAGAGGCGTCACATTGTTGACTCACTCTCTAGCACTAATGGGACCATGATTAACTGGAGGATGATGGAGACGGTGATCGACGTTGTTGAAAACTTGGATTACACTTTTCTATTCCACAGAGCTGGAGAGTATGAGGAAGCAGAACTGGTTGTCAGAGTGATGCATACTCTGAATTGGACAAACAGCGAGAGCTTCAATAAACACGTGGTAAATCTTTAAGAACACATCTTCTCTTATGCGCAAAGTAATACGTGTACACTTGTTCTATTTTCCTTTCTTTTAACATGATTATTTTCCGATAGCTTTTCTCTTGAATTTAAGTCTTTGCATGCAACAAAAAATCCCAAGCCGTCTGATTCCTGCACATATGGCAAGAAATGGTACCATCACTATTGTTTGCTACCCGAGAACTGAGGTGTCATCGACATATTCAATTTCTGATCTTGATGGTCGCTTGTGCGTCAGCGGGTGGAAAGAGTTCATGGCGAAGGAAAGTCATCTCAAACAGGGTGACAAGATGTTGTTCTTGCTATACCAGTGCGCTGAAGGCCTCTACTTGTTTGCTACCCATGTCCCTGAAATTGGTCTGTAATAGGAATGTAGTGATATTGATGGTTTCTGTGTGCAACTATATGGATGCAGCCCTGTTGCTACAATATAAAAACCGTGTTAAGACTCTATATTAGATTGCCGAATTCTCACACAATTTAAATGTTATGTTCTTTTAGTTTTACTAGTTTCATGATGTCATTTTGTTTTTTATGCTTAGCTTTACCCATTTTTCTTTACTTTATTGAATTTTATGACTCATATAAATGTAAACAAGGGTGCAAACCACACATGCTCAATGGAAAAAATATCTAGTGATACTAGCCCCTTGTTCTCCCATGCTACCATTTTAAAAAATCAACTATAGATGTTTCATAAAATTCCGGAAAAAAATATTAATGTTCCCAAAAAATTTGTCTACATAATGTAGAAAAAAATCAGGTCCAAATTCGAACTACACATTGAGAAACAAAAAGTACAAATCAGCAAAAATGCACTATATATTCACATTTGGATTTGTCTTTTTGGTTAGTCCATATTACTTTCGTATCTGGACATAAAATTATTACACATTGTAGTAACTTTTCATGTGAACACTCGTGATTTTTCCTAGATTTTTTTGAATGACCAAAACTTCATTTATTCGAAACGGTACCATGGGAGCATGCAAGAAGGCTAGTATCACAGGATATTCTCCCCATGCTCTGGCGAAATAGGCTGAATCACCGCTATATTAATATAGCAACCACCCAGTACAATAATTTTGATACAACACCGGCTGAGGCGACAACCAATAAACGCAAAAGAAGAAAAGAATAGGAGACGGAAGTGGATCGACGAAACGACCATTGCGCCCACCTACAAACTACAACCACGCTGCTAGCACCGGGACGTCAAATACCAATCAACCCTTCAACATGGATAGTCGCGCTTCTAGGGTTTCCCCCGGCACATCGCGACGGCGGATGCAGGGTAGACGCGATGCCCTTCATGAAGGGAGGATGCCACCCGATGGCGACACCGCTCTAATATCGGTACTCCGACAAGGATTTCTCCCAAACACACCCTCACCACCATCCCTGACGATCCGTCGCCTAGGTGCCTCGCAACCACCGGACGAACCGACCACCAGCATGCGACACCACGGTGCAACAACATTTAACCAGGATGAGGGAATCAAATGTGGTGGGCACGGTTTATCATTGGCTTCATCATTAAGGACCAATTTATGAAAGATCAAATGTGGAGGCACCGTTCACATAATCAAATTTTGAGGAAAACCATTTATACTCCAATTTAATAGATTGCTACACGCACACCAACTGCTACACACACGAACTCGAGTCCTCTCCCTCTCCACCCCCCCGATCCCCCACCGCCGCCACGGCTAGCCCTCTCCGCCCCCAGATCCCCCACCGCGGCCTAGCCCTGTCCACGGCACCGACGGACCACCGCGACCACGGGGCCGCGTACACCGACACCCGACGGAACGACGCCGCGACAAACGCCGACGCAACCGCCACCGTCGTCCTCGCGTCGTCCAGCCGTCGCGCCACAGGTAAGTTTCCCCGGCCGCCGTACCTTTCATTGTTAGGTTTAGATGTAGATTGAGTTATATGTTAGATGATTATTGTGATTTTAGATGTAGATCGACTTAGAAATTAGATTTTCATTGTTAGATTTAAGTTTATTCAGCCACCAAAATTAGATGTACATTGTTAGATTTAAGTTGGTTTTTGAATGATAAATGGTTAGATGTGTATCTGAATTCAGTGTATGGAACGCACCACCGCAGGCAATGGATGTATGTGAACAGTGTGGCTACAAGGAGTGCATGAACAAGAAATTTACCATTGTTCTACCAGAGGGGTTTGAAAACAGATTGGTATATACCTTTCGTCAATCTAGTTTTTGAAAACTGACAAAAAATTTGTACTAAAAATGTGTACTTCTTTTTTTTACGGATCATACCTTGCAGATTCAGGCGTGACTTTTTGGAGCATATTCAAGTTGCAATTTGGGACCACCCTAGAACTCTCGAGGTGAACTTGGTGAGCTTGAGAGTGCCAGACCACCAGCACAAATTTGTAGTCACACATGAGGATGGAAAAACATACTTCAGTGGTCAGCAATGGGGCCAGCTTGTGGAACGCTACGAGATGGATCCAACAGGGAGATTGACATTCTATCTCGATGAAGGTGATGTGTCCACCTACTTCCTCTACGATCGACCTGACGATGCTGAAGACACCGAAGATGATGTTCCATATCTCCCTACTGAGGATACACATGTTGTCATTATTCAGTCAGATGATGAGTAGGTATCGTGGTTGTAGCTGAGAGTTCTAGCTTTCTTCGAACTTTTAGATTATATGTTAATGCTGAGTACTATCTGGTTGAATCTTTGAATGTTTATGCGGTTTTTTTAATGGTTGTTATGTTATGTCATAATTGAATACCATTTGTGTGCTTCTAGTCAATATTACATACCCATTTTATTTACCGATTTCTATAGAATAGTGATGTGGACTATGACATCAACGCCAATGATCATGTAGTAACCTGTGTCGAGTCCAGAAACACGGCAGTGGACACCTATATAGCAGGGGCGTACGAGTTTCACGCCAGAACTGAAGAAAAACCACACCACTAACAGGGCTTTTCCGACTAGTGTTGAATATTAACACAACAATGCATTTAGAAATGAATAAATTTAATCATAAAATGAAACTAGTAAAACTTAATATAGAATTTATAATACTTGAACGTTATTGCCAAGGGAAAAACATATTGTTCACAAGCCAAATGGGCTGTGAAGACAAATTGTACAATTAATAGGCCCATACTCCGGTTGGGCCATTGGGCGAGCGAAAGGGCTACGTATGTCCGCCCGGTCTCCTCCAAAGTGCCCTGCCCTGCCCCGACACGACAATGCCGCCCTATCCGCCCTCAGGCGACTTTGCCGCCGTATCGGCCCTGCGCGACCGACCAATCCGCCACTATTACCTCGCCGCCATCCGAATTCGATTAGCGTAAACTATTGAACTGCCGCCAACGCTGCCCCGCTGACTTGTACTCAACCGCTGCTTCCGCCGCTCGTCAGACGCAATTACAAGGTTTGTACCTATACTGATGAAATCCTTGGTTTCCATCCTGTCGGTTCGATGAAGTTAATGGCGATTGCAATTGCTGTCAGATAGACTAGCTGCTTGTGTTTACATATGCGTGTCTGTTTTATCAGTTTCAGTTGTAAGTGTTAGTTTAATATTCATAGAAATGTCAGAAATTCAGGTACGAACTAGGTTTTATATTTTCATAGCCATGTCATTTTCAGGTGTAAGTGTTAGTTTCAATCGAACGTTGTGTTGTGAAGTAATGTCTAATGTAATCCCCTGCAATTCTTACTAACTTGAAATACCAGTATGCCTGTCTCTCTGATGTATGTGTTGTTTCGAAATACTTACGTGTGAACTAATGCTGCTCCTTTTTTTTACAAGACCGGCTAAACAGAGATAACGCAAAATGTCACAAGGCAAGAGCTGGATGGAGAAGGATAGAGATTCTGTGGAGTGGCAAAGTGGCATCGAGAGTTTCTTGGAATTTAGTTTTGATGGTGCTCAACCAGACGCAAGAAAATTTTGCCCGTGTACGAAATGTCTGAATAATGCTCATAAAACTAAAAAGGAGATCCATATGCACTTGCTTAAGAATGGGATGGATCCGTCCTACAAAAATTGGGTATTCCATGGTGAACCCGAGGAGGACAACATGGCTGAAGATTCTGATGATGAAGACGCTGCAGATGGTGGTGAAGGGATATGTGACATGCTCCAAACTCTCATAAGGGACACAAAAGTGGGAAGTAATGCAGGAGACACGAGCGGTGACGGAATGAAACAGGAGCCAAATGCATATGCAAAGGCGTTCTACAAAATATTGGAAGAGGGAAAAACATCATTGTACCCAGGTTGTGAGGAGGTCACAAAGATATCTTTCATTGTGAAGCTTTACCAAATCAAGTGCATGTCTGGGATGACCAACAGAGCATGTGACTTAATGCTGCGGATGTTCACGGAGGTGCTGCCAAAGGGTCACTGCATTCCTACTAATCTCGCACAAGTAAGGAAGGTCATTCGAGAGTTTGGAATGGATTACAAGAAGATACACGCGTGCTATAATGATTGTGTGCTATTCCGTAATGAGTATGCTGATGCCCAAGAATGCCCTGTCTGTCATACGTCTCGATGGAAATCAAGTCCAACAGTAGACAAAGCTGATTCATCGATCCGTAAATCAAAGAAGCAAGTGCCACGGAAAGTTCTATGGTATTTCCCACTCATTCAAAGACTGCAAAGGCTGTACATGACAGAAGATATGTCAACTGATATGAAATGGCATAAGGAGAAACGTAAAGATGATGGCATAATGAGGCATCCTGCAGATTCGAAGGCCTGGAAAAGCCTTGATGATAGATATAGTCAGAAAGAATTCACAAAAGATGCTCGCAGTGTTCGGCTTGGCCTTGCTTCAGATGGATTCAACCCCTTTGGGTTCATGAGTATATCACACACTACATGGCCTGTCATTCTGATCCCATATAACTTGCCACCATGGATGTGTATGAAACAAGAGAACTGGATAATGTCAATGATTATTCCAGGACCAAAGTCAGCAGGAAATAACATTGATGTGTACTTGCAGCCTTTGATTGATGAACTGTTAGTTCTATGGGAGGATGGTGTTGAAGCATATGATGCTGCAACTAAAGAAAATTTCACGTTGTATGCATGCGTGTTGTGGACCATCAATGACTATCCGGCTTACGCAATGCTGAGTGGTTGGAGCACAAAAGGCAAGCTAGCATGCCCTTACTGCCACAAGCATACAGACTTTTTTTGGCTCCAGTTTGGTAGAAAGCATTGCTACATGGGACACCGACGTTTTCTACGGCAAAACCACAAATGGCGTCGAAACAAGGTTATGTTCAACAACAAGCCAGAAAATAGAGACGCCCCGGTGCCACTTACAGGCATTGAAGTTCTAGAGGAGCTTGATAGCATTCAGCATGAACCATTTGGGCGGTCAAATAAGAGAAAGCGACCGAAAACTAATCCCTGGCACAATTGGCGGAAGAAAAGTGTGTTCTTCCAGCTCCCTTATTGGAAGCACTTGCTCGTGAGGCACAATTTGGATGTTATGCACATAGAGAAGAACATTTGTGACAACATTCTGGGTACTTTGCTTGAGGTGGATGGGAAAACAAAGGATGGTACGAAGGCTCGCCTTGATTTGAAGTTAATGAAAATTAGGGAGGATCAGCACGCAAAGCCCGCCGGCAAGGATAAGTACAAAATGAAGAAAGGCGTGTATGCTTTAAAAAAGGAAGAGAAGATAATGCTCCTCAAGTTTCAGCAGAGCATACGGATGCCTGATGGCTATGCTTCACACATTAAGCGATGTGTGGTCCTCGAGCGGTGCAAGTTTAGTGGACTCAAAACTCATGACTGCCATGTTATATTACAGAAACTTCTTCCTATTGCGTTGCGCAAGATTCTGCCAGAGAATGTCCTTACCCCATTGCTTCAGCTCAGTAAATTCTTTTCCGATTTATGCTCCAAGGAGTTAAGGGATGACGATTTGTTGAATTTGGACAAACAAATTGCAGAAATTCTATGTCAGCTAGAGATGATCTATCCACCATCTTTCTTTGATATTATGATGCATCTCCCAATTCATCTAGCTCGAGAAGCATGGTTCGCAGGGCCTCTACAGTATAGATGGATGTATCCGGTTGAGAGATACCTGCGTACGTTGAAGGGATATGTATGTAACAAGGCTCATCCAGAAGGTTCAATTGCACAGGGGTACATACTTGAAGAGTGCATGACGTTCTGCAGTCGATTCGTTAAAGGATCGCCTACAAAAATAAGTCAGTCCGAACGCCATGCAGATCGAGCTACAAATGAAGCACCAACAGGGATTAGCATAATGAGTGCAGTTGATTACTCCAAGAAAGGTTTTGCCCATGAATCACTGTCTTTGGAAGCTCTTAATCAAATGAGGCACTACATAATAACAACTGCGAGGAAACCGAGCCATGGATTCAGTAAGGATACTTATGTATTTGTTTCATATCATGATATGCATTAATACTTTGGTTATGAAGTAACCATATATCATTTCTTTTTGAAGGGAACATATTGACGAGCTCAAAAAGAACAATTGTCCTAATCCTAAAAAAGAAACACAAGGAAGATTTTGTTGGCTGGTTCGAAAGACGGGTAAGTTACTTTAGCATTTTCATAAATGTTTCTCGTAATAAAAAAACAATGGTGTATAGTACACTCACACATATTCTATTCCATGAAACAGATCACACAACTCCATAAAGATGGGAAGGTCAACAGTCTGTTGTATACACTAGCTAAAGGGCCTGATCAAATTGCTCGTGTGTTCAACCGTACAATACTGAATGGATATTACTTTCGTAATACCGAAATAGAGCTTGACTTGAGTACCCAAAATAGTGGCGTCGCAGTCAATGCGCAAGAAAGCACCGGCAGTACTGATTATTATGGGGTGATAAAGAAAATCATATTTCTTGACTTTCCTCCTGATAAGGAGGTTGTTCTATTGCAGTGCGACTGGTTCGACGTGCCTCCTGCCAATAGAAATCATAGTAAGGGGTATAGGAGGGACAAATATGGAATTATTGACCTTGACACTAGTGTACACCGATTCACGGAAGACCCTTACATTCTAGGCATCCAAGCTGCACAGGTTTTCTATGTGAGAGATGTGAAGAGCCCTAATTGGGCAAGTGCTATAAAAATGAATCCACGCAATTTGTTTGCTCCTTCAGTTTTAAATGGTGCAGACCTTGATGATCTTGCAGAAGGAGATGAACGTGGTGATGCAGATGTACAGGATGTCGTCAATGCTGGAATTACAGTTCCAGAATTTACTGTACCTGACGAGATGACTAGTTGGTGCAGAAATGATGATGAAGGAACCAACGTTGATGTTTCAGTCATAAATAATTTAAGACCTGCTGAGTTTGACGAAGTCCAAGTCGAATATGATGCTGGTAGTGATGATGATGAGGCTTACATAAATGATGGTCATGTTGCTCCTTTGGTACAAGATGAATTGGATGATGACCATGGATTCTTTGTGTAGGTTGTCTCTGCACTGTTTGGCTTAAATGTTTTGCCATGAGCATGCATGGATGAAATATCGTGTAATAGCATAATTTTTGTTTAAATAATTCAAAGTTTCAGTGTCTAGAAATTTTGAATTTCCATGCTAAATGTACTACTGAAATTGCGTCTTCTATGAGTTCTTGATTGATTATTAAGTACTGTCACTTGTTGCAACATTAGTCAAATGCTAAGTGCTGCAGAAATTCAGTTGCAAACAATATTTAAAAAAAATTGTGCTCACCAAACTGAGATACCGGACCAAAAATGAATTGTAGTCCTAAGAAAATTGCAACAGTGATCAAGGGCACGGCCCATGAGGCCCGTTAAGCTAGTCTATGAATGGTCGTTGCAAAATAACTTGTTCATTTTTGCAACAGAAGGGTTATTGTTGCTTTACGTTTAACCTATTACCATACGACCCAAATTGTCGCAGTAAACAATAGGTATTGCCGCAGGATAAATTTGAGGCGAAAAACATATGGTATTGCCACACGAAAAATTTGGTTGCAATAGTTAGCTATTCTTTTTGCAATAATATTTGTAACTACCGCAACACAAATACAGATGTTGCAATATATGACTGAATATCACCACGAATGCTTATTTCGTTGGAATACCATGTCTCTAAGGCAACAAAAGGAGTGCCTCGCGCAACGAAAATACTCTGTCGCAAAAACGCGCTTGTATTCCAACAGCAGTACAAATCGTGGCAATAGGAGGCCTCTACCGCAACAAAACGATAATTTATCGCGACCAAAAAGAGTCGTGGAAATATGAGTGCCCTATCACCACAACCTGCGAGTTCGTCGTAATTTGTGATTATATCGCAACGAAAAAAACCCGTAGCTACAGATTTCGTTGCAAGAGACCAGTTTTCTTGTAGTGCTCCCTCCCTTATCCGTGGTCCGGAGATTCCTGGGTTTGCAAAAGCCAAGGCTAAGATATCTTATACTCCTTCTAGTTCTTCTAGTGGTGGTTCTTAGTGTTAGTCTTCTAGTGGCATTGCAAAGTTCTTCAAGGCTATGGTCAGCATATGCAGTGATACTAGAGCTATTGCTCATGACGCCTAAGGAGACTAAGCGTATTCAGAAAGCTGACACGAGGAATGTTGGGATTGATGTGTTTGCTTATCCTCCTTCTCTTTTTTCTATTGATCTTGTTCCCTTTGAGATGCCTGAGATATGTGATGATGACTTCTACTTTGGGGTGCCTTCGACTGATGGGGTTGATGATGAAGAGTCTGATGGTAAGGATGAATTTGATGATGCTGGAGGCCGCGATGGAAATGAGCAGGAAGAAGAACTTGATGATGAGAAGCAAGGCAATGATGAAGAGGAAGTCGAGTGATCCTTTGGGACGCTAGTTAAACTCTTTTTCTCCTTTTGGCCTCTTGGTGACAAACGGGGAGAAGGAGTTCTCTTTTTAGGATCTCACGGGATTTGCAAGGGTGGGGGCACAAGTTTCTTGCCTTTTCGATTTGATCTTATAGGCTTGTGCTCCAGTGTTTTTTCTTTAGTGAAAACATTTGCTTTATGTTATGTGTGTGGAACCTTGGTGACTCGTGTGTATCACCCTTGCCTGTGTTAAGTTATTATCTTTAGAACTATATGCTTGTGTAATTATATTGTTCTATCATTTATGCATTTTTTGTGAATTTGCTTAGAATGCTTGGTTTCTAAAACATAGGGGGAGCAAAGCCTAGTTGGTGTGTGCCTATACCAGTGCACATGTTGGAGACCCGTTTATGTTGTTCACCTTGTAATCCCCGTGAATCTTTATGCTGTCATCAAACATAAAAAAGGGGAGATTGAAAGAGCGTTTCTTAATCCCTTGAGTTTTGTGTGTTTGTTAACAAAATAAATGATATATCACCATGTGATACATGTTTAAGGTACATATATTACCAGCACAAAGCGGTGTCGAAGATTTGGTGAAGGAAAAAAAAGATCGAGGCATGTTTTCCCTCTAGACATAGGTTTCAGTTGGCATCCATATTCATTCCGGAATTTCCAGTATGATTCTGGATTTTCTGCAAAAACCTCTGTCAGGATCAGGACTCATTCCGAGTGAGTCTGGGAGTCGGATTCTTTCCGGATTTACCACGAAAACCTCTGTTACAATCCGGAACTATTCCGGGTTGTCGGATTCATTCCGGAATGACCGTGAAATCCTATGTTAGCATTCGGAATGCCCAGGAATATTCCGGATTTTCTGGATTCATTCTGGACTACACGCAGGCTGCAGGAAAATGGGTAGTTTTGAAGTGGACCTATAAATAGAAGACCCCTTCTTATCCAAAGAGAAAGCTCGTCTAGAATTCATTGCTCCATTGACAGAGCTCACCCACTGATGACCCACAAGTATAGGGGGTGTATTGTAGTACTTTCGATAAGTAAGAGTGTCGAATCCAACAAGGAGCAGAAGGTGTTGACAAGCAGTTTGGATAGAGGATTCACTTTAAACACTAGTAAACAGGTTTTTGGTTGTTTTGGATATAGCAGACAAATAAAGTGCGAGTAAATAAAGAGCAGTAAATAATATTGAAGCAAGTGGCCCAATCCTTTTGAGAGCAAAGGACAAGTCGGTTGTGTTACTTATGACTACCAAACATTCTCGAGGACACATGGGAATGTCGTCAAGTGCTTTCGCATTATTACGGTTGATTAATATCCATTGGTTCGTGAAGTGTTGTGTGGGTGAACCTATGCTAATACACCCTCCAACTAGGACTAATACATACTTGTGATTATACCCCTCGCAAGCATCCGCAAATACAAGAAAGTAATTAAGATAAATCTAACCATAGCCTTAAACTCCGAGTTTCTACGCTTCCTCGTGCATTTGTTTCCTAAACGGGTTTTAGGTTTCTGTCACTCCGGCAAACCCACAATTAGTAGACAAATACACAATGCATCCTCCTAGGACCATAAAGGTGAAGTATCATGTAGTCGAGATTCCCATGACACCACTAGAAGAATAGCACCACACCTTAAATACCGAACCATGAGATATTACTTCACTATAACTTCACTACTAACATCATGAGTTCTCCCATGTTCTCAAGAACTAAACGAACTACTCACAAGACGTCATATGGATCATAATCAGAGGTGATATAATGGATAATAACAATTTGGTCATAAAGTGCTAACACCGATAAATCTCACAAGCATCAACTACTAACAAGTAATCCACACCGGGAGAGAGATCTAATGTAAAACAACGATAGGAGACCCTAATTGTTACAGCGGGATGACGGTGGATGATGAGGGTGATGGCGCTGGTGGTGATGATGATGATGATGATGATGACGATCTTGATGATGCCCGGAGTGATGACGGTGATGATGGCGATGATTTCCCCTCTCTGGAGAGGAATTTCCCCGGCAGATTTCTCCCTGCCAGAGACCTTTTCTCTCTCGGGTGTTTTCTGCCCCGAGGCGGCGGCGGAATAATTCTTCGATGATGGTATGGGGATTAGGGTTCCCTGCGGGTCAAGTACGCGAAAGAGCTCGACCAGAGGTGGGCCAGGGTGGCCACACCACCTGGCGGCGCATCCAGGGGGCGCGCCACGCCATGGTGTGGGCCCCTGGTGGCCCCCCTCTGGCTCCCCTTCTGGCTGGTGTCTTCCTATGAACTTCTAAGATACCTTCAGTGTTCCCCTTCTTCTTCTGATATTCTGAAATATGGTATCTCGACGGTGTTTTTCCCATCAGATTTCTGGTCCCGGTGTTTATTCTCCAAAAATTATGAAACATGAAAATAAAATAAAATAACATAAGTAATGCATCATAACATGAAATATATCGATGAATAACAGAAAATAACAATATAAAACAGTGATGAAAAATGGACGTATCAACTCCCCCAAGCTTAGATCTCGATTGTCCCCAAGAGAAACTGAACGCAGTAAACATGACCACGTGTTTATGGAGTGAGGTGTCGATAAATGAAATACGGACAAGAGGCATCACATCTACAAAGAACAAGTCGTTTTAGACAGCAACTTCGTCTCATATAATCAAACTTGAAACAAGCAGAGGAACAATGATGGTGCAAAAAGTAAATCAAAATTGGTAAAGGCAAACTTCGTTCTTGGTCAGAGAACAATTAACAGTGTACTCATCTTTCGATCAGAGTCTTTTATACTAGAGCTGTATTGCAGAGTTTATAATGCTCAATTATAATGGTCTCTTTGCAAACATTGGTAACTTTCTAAGTGGTATTCAAACATATAAAAGCATTTGTAGAAACAAGGAAGAATAATAAACATGATTGAGTAAATCAACATGGAGTCGTATGATCAAAACAATTCAAATGCTTGCTTAAGACAGAAAGAAATGGGTTTACCGACTCAACATAAATGTAAAAGATAGGCCCTTTGCAGAAGAAAGCATGGATCACTCATGTGCTAGAGCTTTTATTTTAATAAACAGATGTATAAAATGCATGACACTCCTCCCATCCATCTTACACAAACCATGGCTAACCGAATCCTCGGGTGCGTACCAACAATCACAAACCTGGAGGAGTGTCTAATTTTGAGAGGTGTATGCTAGTGTCAACGAATGGTAAATAGAAAATACAGTACGTCAGAAGTCAACTAGACTTCACAAGAACGGCTCCCATATGAAGGACGCAACTGGTGTAGAAGGTCATCCATCATTCTCTTTTTTTTACACAATTATGCTTTGACTGATAAATCAGGGGCAAAAATAGTGAAGAGAATTTGCGTATTAGTTTGAGGCTGGGCACCCCGCTGCCAGCTCTTCTAGCATTTGGATAAGCGGATGAAGCCACTAGTCTAGGTGTGTGAAATCCAATCAACAAGTGAGATAAAGATTCTCTATTTACGTCATCATGAGCAAAAACAGGAACACAAAACAGGAGTAGTTTTGAAAGTTTCAAAGGTAGCACATGAGTAATTTACTTGGAGTGGCGGTTAATTACCACAGATAGGTAGGTATGGTGGACACAAATGGCAAGGTTTTGGGGCTCAAGGTTTGGATTGCACGAGAAGCATTCCCTCTCAGTACAGGTTTTTGGATAGCAAGGTTGGGTAGCAAGCATGAGAATTAAAGTAAAGCAAACAAAAACATATATGATAAAGCCAATCATGCAATCTTCCTTGAAAGTGCAAACAAACCTATTTGAGAATACTAAGCTTATGAGCTAACAAAGAAGAAAAATCATAGAATAATATATCTACATGCAACTCCCTCTTTTCTACTTAAGTCTCACGTATTGTTGCTAATGGCCAATGCTAAGTTTGCCAAAACCAACTAGATTATATTGAAGCTCCAACATTGATACTAATACTAATAACAAGATCAATCACATAACAAAAATTGCATACTAAAATAAAATAGAACAAGTAGATGATGAAACTTCTCATTAATATTTCATTACGGCAACTCAAACCAAGGGATACACCGATAACCAACTAAGGAGTGACACTTCCATACTGCAAACCATACTATATGATATTTCCTCTACTCATGATATGACTCTACTAAAAGGTAAAAAGGAGTCAAAGATAAAGGTGATACCGCGGCACTCCCCCAAGCTTGGAACAAGCCAAGGGATGCCAATACCAATGACGAATCAATTCTTAGGTGATGGTGGTGAATCCTTCGCGATGAGCTTGTCAACTGTAAGCCTACGCATCACCTCCGTATTGAGCTCGATTTGGTTCGCTTGCTTGTCGGTTGGTGAATCCCGGCCATACAGGTCTACCTTCCTTGCTTCCTTGGATCGAGAGCTTCGTTCTCATGTGACTTGTGTCCTTGAGGCTAAACAGTGACGTGGGGCCTTTCCTCCAGTACTCATCCTCGATGTTTGCTTGTGAGGTTTTGAAACCACTCCAATGCTTGTGATGGTGACGCATGGACGCATTCGTAGGTATTCTACATCTCCTTTAGCTCCACTATCAATATCCTTCTTTGGCTCCCGGTCTTGGAGATCTTCTTCCTTCGGTCCCTTCCCCTTGTTATTGTTGGCGGAGACCATAGTTCTTCTAAAACTGAAAAAAAAAACTGGCAGAAACAGGTCAAAACAGAAACACGACGAGAAAACAATATACGGACCTCGGGGGATCAGGGGCGTTATATAGCAAAAACATACGTAACGAAAGGAAAGTCCAGGTCGAAAACGAGTCGGAGAGGGGCTCCGGGGCGCCCACACCATAGGCTTCTGCGGCCAGAGGTGGTCCTGCGCCACCTGGTAGTGTGGTGCCTCCGGGCACCTTCTCCAACTCCTCTTCGGCTTGGTATTTTCCATATTTTCCAAAAATCAATAATCTATAACTGAAAAGACAACGCGAACGTTTTCTTAACATAACTGTTACCTATTCCAAAACTGACTCTGCAGATTTTGGAATCTTCCCTCCGATGAATTTCTCTGGAGTCATTACTTGAATAACATCGACATCTTCATCATAGGAATCCCTAGAGAAATATAATGTTTGAGTCTTTTCCCATTTACCACTTGTGTAGTGTTATCCTCGAGGGAAGCAATTTTAATTGCCCCTGAACGATACACTTCTTCAATAATATAAGGTCCTTCCCATCGGGAGAGTAATTTTCCTGTAAAAAAACTGAAACAAGATCGATACAATAGAACTTTCTCACCGACATGAAACTCTCTTTTAAGGATTCTTTTATCATGCCAATGTTTAACTTTATCTTTAAAGAGCTTGGCATTTTCATAAGCTTCACATTTCCATTCATCTAAATGATTCAAATCAAGCATTCTTTTCTTACCAGCAAGTTTAAAATCTTTATTTAATTCTTTCACTGCCCAATAAGCTTTGTGTTCTAATTCTAAAGGCTGACAAGCTTTTCCATAAACCATTTGATAGGGAGACATACCCATAGGATTTTTATAAGCGGTTCTATAAGCCCATAAAGCATCATTCAAATTATCAGACCAATTCTTCCTAGATTTATTAACAGTCTTTTGCAAGATAGATTTAATTTCTCTATTTAATAATTCTACTTGCCCACTGGTTTGAGGATGATAAGCTGAGGAAATTCTATGATTAACATCATATTGAGCAAGGGTTTTTCTAAAACCACCATGAATAAAATGAGAACCTCCATCAGTCATAAGATATCTAGGCACACCAAACCTAGGAAAAATAACATCTTTAAGAATTTTAACGAGGTTTCTCCGTCAACACTTTTAGTAGGTATAGCTTCTATAGTAACATAATCAACAACAACAAGTATATGAGTATAGCCATTTGAAGGAGGAAACGGACCCATAAAGTCAAATCCCCAACAATCAAAAGGTTCAATAGCAAGAGAATAACTCATATGCATTTCATTACATCTAGAAATATTCCCCAGTCTTTGAGATTCATCACAAGGTAAAATAAATTTACGTGCATCTTTAAAGAGAGTAGGCCACTTAGAAACCTCATTGTAGAACCTTCTGTGCGGTTCTATCTCCAGCGTGATGTCCTCCATAAGCACTACTATGGCACTTCTTCAATATTTCACGTTGTTCATGATTTGGAACACATCTTCTCATAATACCATCTACTCCTTTATATAAATGTGGGTCATCCCAAAAATAATGCATCAAATCATAGAAGAATTTTCTTCCTTGTTGAGCTGTAAAGGTTGGAGGCAAATACTTCAAAACGATAAAGTTAGCGTAATCAGCATACCATGGACTATCTTGGGGTTTTACTTTAATTGCAGCCAATTTTTCATTTGGAAAACTATCATTAACAGGAATAGGATAAAAATTAATGTTTTCCAATCTAGACAAGTTATCAGTAACAGGATTTTCAGCACCCTTCCTATCCACAATATGCAAATCAAATTCTTGTAAAAGCAACACCCTTCTAATAACCCTAGGCGTAGCATCTTTCTTTTCCATAAGGTATCTAATAGCAGCATGATCACTATGAATAGTAACCTTTGAGTCAACAATATAAGGCCTAAACTTATCACATGCAAAAACTACAGCTAAGAACTCTTTTTCATTAGTAGCATAATTATTTTGAGCAGCATCAAGAGTCTTACTAGAATAATGAATAGCATTCAACTTCTTATCTATGCGCTATCCAAGAACAGCACCTACTGCAAAATCACTAGCATCACACATAATTTCCAAAGGTAAATTCCAATCAGGCGGTTGGACAATAGGAGCAGTAGTTAAAGGCTTCTTTAAATTTTCAAAAGCTTCCTTACAATCATCATCAAAAACAAATGGTACATCATTTTGAAGAAGATTAGTAAGAGGCTTTGATATTTTAGAGAAATCTTTAATAAACTCATATAGAAACCAGCATGACCAAGAACACTACGAATACCTTTAACATCCCTAGGACAGGGCATTTTCTCTATGGCTTCCACTTTAGCTCTATCAACTTCAATACCTCTTTCGGAAATTTTATGTCCAAGAATAATTCCTTCATTAACCATAAAGTGGCATTTCTCCTAATTAAGGACAAGATTAGTTTCCTCACATCTCTGCAAAACTTTATCAAGGTTGTGCAAACAATTATCAAAAGAATTTCCATGGACGGAGAAATCATCCATGAATACTTCCACAATTTCTTCACAAAAACCATGAAAAATAGAAGACATGCATCTTTGAAAAGTAGCAGGAGCATTACACAAACCAAAAGGCATACGTCTACAAGCATAAGTACCATAAGGACAAGTAAATGTTGTTTTCTCTTGATCTTGTTTCCTAACAGCAATTTGAGAAAACCCAGAATAACCATCAAGAAAAAAAATGATTTTTCTTAGACAACCTCTCTAGCATTTGATCAATAAAGGGTAAATGGTAATGATCTTTATTAGTAACTTTATTAACCTTCCTAAAATCAATGCACATTCTATAACCAACTACTACTCTTTGTGGAATGAGCTCGTTGTTTTCATTAGGTACAACAGTCATTCCTCCTTTCTTAGGAACATAGTGCACAAGGCTCAGCCATCTACTATCAGCAATATGAAAAATAATACCAGCATCAAGAAGTTTTAATACCTCATTTATTACCACTTCTTCATCTTAGGAATTAAATGGCGTTGATGTTCAACTACTGGCTTTGCATCCGGCTCAATATTAATAGCATGCTGACATATAGTAGGAGAAATCCCCTTCATATCATCAAGAGTATATCCAATAGCTCCACGGTGTTTCTTCAGAACTCCCAATAATCTTTCCTCTTCTTCACCTGAAGGTTTAGCACTAATAATAACATGATATGTTTTATTATCATCAATATAAGAATATTTAAGATCATCAGGTAAAGGTTTTAAAGAAAATACAGGATCCTCCTTGGGTGGTAATGTGGTACCCCAAGTCTTCCACATGTAAATTATGTTTCAGTATCACTGGTTGACGAAGAAAAATATCGTCAATCTCATTTCTATCTTCCATAAATACCTCACTCTCGTGGTCCTCCATATGTTGCTGCAAAGCATTGTTAGGAGCAAGAGCAATAGAAGCAAGCTGTTCAACTTTAAAATTCTCATTAGGCAATTTCGATTCATAAGGCGCTCTGGCAAATTTGGAGAAATTGAACTTATAAGATTTTCCATCAAATTTAGTAAAAATCTTCTTTCTTTTACAATCTATAATAGCACCACAAGTGTTCAAGAAATGTCTACCAAAAATAATAGGACAAGTCTTACTAGCAGCCCTACCAAGTACTAGAAAATCAGTGGGATATTTAGTTTTACCACATAAAACTTCCACGTATCTAACAATACCAATTGGAAAACGGTTTCTCTATTAGCAAGCTGAATAACAACATCAATATCTTCAAGCTCACAAGAACCAATTTCATGCATAATTTCTCTATAAAGCTCATAAGGTGTAGCACTAGAACTAGCACCAAGATGACATAAACGATAATAGCAATGATCACCAATCTTAACATAAAGCACATGAACACTAGTTTTCTTAGGTCGATGAGGATGGGAAACAATGTTAGAAGCATCCTCAGAAAAGACAATGTGTTCATCCTCCACATTTCCACATACAAGATCTTTTACTATTGCTACTGCAGGTTCAACAGTTATTTGTAAATTAGGTTCAATAGCTTTCTTGTTACTCTTATTAACCACACTAGCTACCATATAGTGCTCTTTCACTTTAGCGGGAAAAGGCGTTTTTTCAACATAAGGCTCAGGAATAGCAGGATTAATAGCATGCACTTCTATATTACTAGCAGGAACAATATCTTTATAAGGTGCATGGTACTTGTGATAATTATTTTAGGAATATCAAGATAGGAGGCAAAATCTTTAAGACAATTTGCAAAAATTTGAGAATCAAGACCACAAATAGCACTAACATCATAGAAATCATTGGTATCCATAAAAGATTTAATGCATTCATAATCATAATTTATACCTGACTTTCTACCTTTGTCGTTCTCCCATCCTTCAGTGTTTTCTTGAATACGATCAAGAAGATCTCATTTAGCTTCTTCCTTAATACGTGTAAATGATCTAGAACAAGAAGCATCCAATAAATCCTTATCATGAAGAGAAAGCCTTGCATAAAAATTATTGACAACAATATTACGCGGGAGTAAATGAACGGGACATTTGAGCATTAAGAACTTCATTCTCCCCCACGCTTGGGAAATACTCTCTCCATCATGAGGCCATAAATTATAGATTTGATTCCGGTCTTTGTAAATCTCACTTGGAGGATAAAATTTAGAATAAAAGAGAGGAACAATTTCCTCCCATCAAATAGATTCACCATTCCTCAGTAATTTGAACCATTTAGCGGCTCTTCCTTTCAGCGATAAAGAAAATAATTTCCTTTTAACTTCATCCATTGTAATACCTGCACACCTGAATAACTCGGATAATTCATGTATAAAGAGCAAATGATCACCGAGATGGACAGTTCCATCACCGTAATAGCAGTTATCCATAACACGTCCAACAATTTTCATAGGTATTTTATAAGGATCTAATTCAGCTCACTTACTACCCTAGCAGGGATAGTAGTAGTACCTCTAAACAGACAATCAAAAGTATTATCCATGATGAAATAAAACAGCAGACGGAAATAAAACATCACTTACAGTAAAAGTTTCTCTTACCAATTCGACTTACCAATAGCGCTTCACTCCCCGGCAATGGGTCCAGAAAATAGTCTTGATGACCCACAAGTATAGGGGGTGTATCGTAGTACTTTCGATAAATAAGAGTGTCGAACCCAACAAGGAGCAGAAGGTGTTGACAAGCAAGTTGGATAGAGGATTCACTGTAAACGCTAGTAAACGGGTTTTGGTTGTTTTGGATATAGCAGATAAATAAAGTGCGAGTAAATAAAGAGCAGTAAATAATATTGCAGTGAGTGATCCAATCCTTTTGAGAGCAAAGGACAAGCCGGTTGTGTTACTTATGACTACATGGGAATTTCGTCAAGTGATTTCGCTTCGTTACAATTGATTAATATCCATTGGTTCGTGAAGTGTTGTGTGGGTGAACCTATGCTACTGCACCGCCCAACTAGGACTAATACATACTTGTGATTATACCCATCGCAAGAAACCTCAAATACAAGAAAGTAATTTAGTTAAATCTAACTACGGCCTTAAACTCCGGAATTCTACGCTCCCTCGTGCATTGGTTTCCTAAAGGGGGTTTAGGTTTCTGTCACCCCGGCAACCCCACAACTTGTAGCCAAATATACAATGCATCCTCCTAGGCCCATAAAGGGAAGTATCATCTAGTCGACGTTCATGTGACACCACTAGAAGAATAGAAGCACAACTTAAATACCGAACCACGAGATATTACTTCAATATAACTTCACTACTAACATCATGACTTCTCCCATGTCCTCAAGAACTAAACGAACTACTATAATACATCACATGGATCATAATCAGAGGTGATATAATGGATAATAACAATCTGGTCATAAAGTGCTAACACCGATCAATCTCAGAAGCATCAACTACTAACAAGTAATCCACACCGGGAGAGAGATCTAATGTAAAACAACGATTGGAGCCCCTAATTGTTACAGCGGGATGACGGTGGATAATGAGCGTGATGGTTATGGTGGTGATGATGATGATGATGCCAATCTTGATGATGCCCGGAGTGATGACGGTGACGACGGCGATGATTTCCCCTCTCTGGAAAGGAATTTCCCCGGCAGATTTCTCCCTGTCAGAGAGCTTTTCTCTCTCGGGTGTTTTCCGCCCCGAGGCGGCGGCGGAATAATTCTTCGATGATGGTATGGGGCTTAGGGCTCCCTGGGGGTCAAGTACGCGAAATACCTCGACCAGAGGTGGGCCAGGGTGGCCACACCACCTGGCAGCCCGGCCTGGGGGCGCGCCACCCCATGCCGTGAGCCCCTGGTGGCCCCCCTCTGGATCCCCTTCTGGCTGGTGTCTTCCTCTTAACTTCTAAGATACCTCAGGTGTTTCCCTTCTTCTTCTGATCTTCTGAAATATGGTATCTCGACGGTGCTTTTTCCATCAGATTTCTGGTCCCGGTGTTTATTCTCCAAAAATTACTGAACATGCAAAATAAAATTAATTAACATAAGTAATGCATCATAACATGAAATATATCGATGAATAACAGAAAATAACAATATAAAACGGTGATGCAAAATGGACGTATCACCCACTAAGGTAGATCTCTCATTTCCTCCACCCAAATTTGCTGCAGCTCGGATGATTGAAGGAGAAGGCCCAGATCTACATCTTCACCAATCCGTTCTTCATTTCCCCCTCATTCACTTGAGGGAACCTTGTCTATGCTTTCCTTGTGGAAAACCTAGACCTTATTGCTACTCTTGGTTATTCTTGGGAGCCCTCAATTTGTTTGTGGGCGTGTGCCCCAAGCTTGTTGTAAAGGACGCGATTCCCGCCTCAAAGGGGTTCAGTAGTGGAAGGTGTACTAGGCTTTTGTGGCGGCATTCATCGGAGAATAGGTTGAGGCTTTTGTGGCGTTGAGTAGGCCTTCATGGACAAACTCACACCCCCAACGAGACATACTCCCCTAACAAGGTGGAACTCGGGATTACTTTCGTGTCTCCGCGTGTTTCCGTTATCGCTTATCTCGTTCACTCTCCTTTACTTTGTGTTTGTATTGTGTTTATTTTTGTTGTTGTCATATAGGTAAATTCACCTTAGTTGCATAATATAGAGAATTTACCTTTGTGTCAAGCCTTTGTTTGAAGAAAAATTAAAATCATAGCACATATCACCGCCCCCCCTCTAGGTGCCCTCAAAGGGGATCAATAGTGTAAGGTTGACTATGTTTTTGTGGCGGGGTTCATCAGAGAATAGGTGAGACCTTTGTGGCGTTGAGTAGGCCTTCGTGGAGAAACTCACACTCCTCCAACGAGACGTACTCCCCTAACAAGAAGGAACTCGGGATTACATTTGTGTCTCCGCGTGTTTCCTTTATCCGTTATCTCGTTCCCTCTCCTTTACTGTGTGCTTGTATTCTGTTTATTGTTGTTCTTGTCATATAGCTAAATTCAGCTTACTTGCATAATCTAGAAAATTTACCTTTGTGTTAAGCCTTGATTTGAATAAAAATTAAAATTGGTCGTAGCACCTATTCAACCCCCCTCTAGGTGCCAATACTATCCGCTCAGCATCTCCGTGACCTAGTCACATGCTTGCAAGCTAATTGACGTAACTCCACCGAGTGGGCCCAGAAGTATCTATCCTTCATTAGGATTTGCAAGACCCGCTCTTGATGGCATGACTCACCATATCCCTTTCATTACTCAAGAGTCACCTTTATAATCACCCTGTCACTGTGTGACGTTTGATGCAATCAAAGTAACTTACAGAATAGCATTTAAACACCATCTCAAGGTCAAAGGTCATGCTACTACGTTTTTGTTATCATGACGTTGAACTTAATGACTCGACCTCGTCATGATAAAACATAATGGTCGTGAGTCCATCACATCATTCACCAATGACATGAATCCGTTGTCAATGGCATAAATACCATGATCAGAAAACCTTGATCATCTGTTGCTTCACTTCAAGAGAAGTCTTGCTTATGGTTTGACAATCTTGGTTCCACATTCATGTCTGCTTATCCAGTGTTCCATGCTCGTACTAAGAATATTGAGATTGATTTTTTTTACTTTGTTTCTGAACGAGTTGCCAACAAGAAACTTGATGTTAGGTTTATCTCTAGTAAGTATCAAATAGTTGGTAGATTTACAAAAACATTATGTACAAAGAAATTTGAGGAATTTCGTTGTAATCTAAACCTATATGCATAGGATACATAGTAGTTCTCCGGTCCTATACGTATACCTCTTGTACCTGCCAGTGTTGGGGGCCTTTTCCCACGAATAAAACATGCAACCGATCGACCCACCAAGCGCAACGATCGTTCTTCCCCTTCCACGAATTTTAACATGGTTAACCCCCAAAATACTATCATTAGCCTATGTGACCCCTAATGCATCCGAAAATTCCCAAACTTCATCTACATTCCTGAACCTCATACCAATTTGAGGTATTCCCTTACCAATTTATGTGAACACTAAAAATTGTGAAGCACCACGATAGAGTGGCAGTGCAGAGCACTCAAAGCAGATTTCAGTTACTCATCCTTGAAAAAAGTTCAGTTAGAGCCTCCACATCGCGGCGCTAACATCCCGACCCAGGATCACAATCCCGGCCAACCCGGCAGTTGTGTCCGCGATCTCGGGCACAAGATGTGTCGCTCAACGCTATTTTTATTTTTTACCCGTGGCCGGACGTATGGAGTCTGCGTGCAACGGTAATGTAGCGGTTGGTTAGCAGTTGATTAGCGTCTCCGCGTTAAGATGGTGGACGCTTACCAGGTAATTCTGCTCCAGTATATTTATTTTTATTGATTAAGCGCCGCATCAAGCACTTATGCATTGTGGATGCTCTTAGTGCCTAAGGTAATCTAGACCTACATCTGAAAAACAGTAATTAATTTTTTAGTTAGATCAGAGGAGCAGTTATATGGGGAAAAAAGCAATCGTTTTATGTTAATATGACAAACAGTAATCGGTTTCATTTGCATATGACTAAGCAACAGAGCTAGAGGAGGACGAAGGAAGGGAGGAAGGGCATAGAAGTTCGGTTCATTCGTCGAAGTTCGAACTTTTATCAACATAACTGAATTTGGATCAGACCAAAATAACACATTCTTGTTGGATGCAGCATGTCATGAACGTCGAATTCCTATGAACCATGTTTTTTTGGCGGGTAATGGACACAAGCAAGGATGAACATGTGGATTTCTTCCATTGAGCCCACCAGCACAACTTCTGAGGCCCGGGCGCGCTAACAGCCCAGTCACATTCACAGGCCCTGAAGACGGCAGTCAACAGTCCCTCCCACGATAGCTCTGACCGAACCTCCCGAGAAACAGCTCTGACCAAGTCACGCTCGCTCGCCCCCGATCTCGCACCGTCCAAATCCCCACGTCCACGTCTCGTCCGGAAACCACCACCCACGTACGACGCCCACTTCGCCTCCTGCGGCGCCACCCCTCCCACCCCTTATAAGCACAGCACAGAGCTCACGAGAGAGCACCAATCCATTCACATAGAATCGACGAAACCATGGCCGGCGTCATGCAGCTCTACGTTGTTGCTGTTGCCTGCGTCCTCCTCACCGCCGTCTCCGCGTCGCCGTTGCAGCCAAAGGTGATCACCGTCGGCGGCGAGGCGAGGGGCTGGAGGCAGCCGGCGCCCGGCGAGGAGACCTACAACCACTGGGCCAGCAGGAACCGCTTCCACGTCGGCGACTTGCTCTGTAAGCACCGCTACTTACTTGCTCCTGGTGCCATTGTACCATTGTACCTACGCCGTAACTCACCCACGCGAGCGTTCTTCCTTTCTCTCTGTCGCTCGTGCCGCGCAGACTTCAGGTACGCGATGAACGACTCGGTGCTGCTGGTCACCCGCGACGACTACAAGCTCTGCCGCGGCGACAGGCCGTCGCTCCGGCTGGACGGCGGGGAGGAGGCCAGGTTCCGGCTCGAGCGGAGCGGCTTCCTCTACTTCATCAGCGGCGCGCCGGGCCATTGCGACGCCGGACAGAGGCTCACCGTGCGCGTTATGGCTCAGCACGACGCTGGCGGAGGCTTCGACGCATCCTCCCCCGCGCTGTCTCCTGGCGGCGGCGACGGCTCGACCACGCCGGGTTCAGGTTCCGGGTCGGGAGCGGTGCCAAAGAAGCCGCCGCGCGGGAAGGCCGGCGACGGGAAGACCAGCGGGGCGGCGGCGCCTGTCGGTGGCTATCATGCCGTTGCCGTCGCTCTGGGAGTGGCCGTGCTGAGTTTGGCATGAGATGCTCACTGCGCGCATTGTGCATTTCTGTTGTTACTTAGACATTGTTGATCAGCTAGTTTGTTTTCTCCTTATCGATCTGTTGTTATTTGTGTCATTTGCTTGGTAGGCTAGCTCGATCAGTTTCTTTTTTAATTAGTCGTCAAGTGTGGTGTAATTTGTTTAAGTTGTTAGAAATTCTCGACAATTAATTCATCCGTTCATTGCATCTGCTCCATGTTCAACATCAAACACCTCCGGCTTCCCAGAATTCAATTGTTCTTGTGTTTACAGTAGTCTAGTACAGTAGAGAGTAGACTATCTACTGTCGTTTACCAATACCCATTTCTCCCAAAAAGTCAAAAAACAAGCTCCAAATTAATTAATTCTAGTAAATTCATGATTGTTCTTCTGGGCCAAGATTTCTAGTTATCGGAGATACTTTCCCGAATTATCTCTCTCTGAATAAGTGAATAGGCTGATGTGTCCAAGGGTACAACTTTGCCGACATAAAACTGATAATTCATTTGTTTGGTGGCACGGCTGACTACTTGATGATGACCTATGGATTCCTCATCCCCGACTTCTGGTGGAAGACCACCTTCATAAAGGCGCCCTACCAGGAGTTCACTCACCTCTTGCTGAAGACCAGCAAGGCCCTTAGGGCATGTACAATGCTAGACGTTAAGATGGACGCTTGCCAAGCCAAAAATAATAATTATCAAAGGATATGAAAGGTAAGAGTCTATTAGTGCATCGGCAAGCGCTAGCTCAGACGCTAAGAGCGATTATTTTCTGCGCTGGACGTCCTCCGGAAGCATGTTTTCAAGAAAAGAAAAAAGTTAAGCGCTCGACGCTTTAGTTTGAGGCGACGCTAGCGAAATTCCTGGCAGAGGCTGGGAATCGATTCCTAGCGCCGGCCTAAGCGCCGAGCGCTGTACGTGCTCTTATGCTTGATGCAACAGTTCAGAATATTGAGGCTTTGTATGTCGGCTAAATAGTTATCTCTGTCTGTCCTTCTCGGATTGTTGATTATCTGTGCTCGCTCCCTGCTATATTGGTGTTGTTTCCATTACTTAGCAAGTTTGGCTGTTGTTTTTCAGTTGGGCTTGGTTGGCAGCCCCGTAGTTGCTTTTCGATTATATATCAGGCTGAGAGTTCCTTGTATGTGACACTGAAGAAGGTTGTTGCGCTAGGTTTGCATCTGTCATGATCTTCAGTTTGAATTTAAAGTTTACTTCCTGCTAGAAAAGATTCAAAGCTTTGTCATACTGATGGACACTAAAAGGACTGGGGATGGCTGTGCGAACAGAACAGTGAAATGCGGCGAGCCCAAGGAGAGAATATCCCTCTTGCTCATCTTCTTCGTTAGTAGCCAAACCAAAATTGTACAAAATTTATAGCAGCTCATTAGCGGTCAACAATAAAAGATTAACCCGTGCAGCTCCAAGTCATGAAGCACGGGATCAATAATTACATACGAATAAGTTCATCTCATGCCTTAAACTGTGGCGTGAACTAAACCGCAGGGTAGCAAGTCGGACTCATAAATTAGCAGAGTCGCTTGTTGTCAGAGTCATTCAGAGTTCTGGTGCTCGGCACCAGAACTAGACAGATAAAAATGCCTTTCTAGCTCATTGGCCAATTCTTAAAGCAGGGCAATTGAAACTCAAATCATCAGCTCACTGGAAGAACATACGTCCCACATGAATCATTTATACAATGCATTGGCTAAAAGAAATTCCAGGAACCACTAAAAGCATATGCATCCATCGTCCACAAGGAATGCAGGATCAACTGCCAGAATCCACAGTGAAATGCAGGAAGCTGTGGCAACCACATCAGATAGATGCATGTCAGAGAAGAGCAACACTGCAGCAAATTACAACCCGTGTCACTACACAACTTTCTCAGACATTTCACTGAACGCTTTAGCAGTTCTGAATCTTGGAACCGCGAGACGGGTTCCTCCTGCCAGGATCAAGTTTAGCTAGCACGAGGAATATTAGAGCTGCTAAGTTTTTCTCGACCTATATCTTGACCCCTATCTATATGCAATTCTAGGCACCCAGTTCTGTTTGTCGTCGCTTCTGAAGTGCCAACTGTCAGGACTCCCGCTCTGATCTTTCTCTACTCTTCGACGTCTTCGGGGATATCCACATTCGGGTGTCGCAGCGCATTGGCGGCTGAATTGGCAGAACAAAGTTAGGCGGCAGCAGATCAATAGTCTGAATCTTAGAGCTTCGTAGAACAAAAACAAAAAAAAAACAGTAACAAGATCAACAAGAAAAATCCCCAAGACGATTATAACGTGCAGAAACTACTTTCGCCAAACAAAAACAAAACATGCAAAAACTAAGCTTTGATGTAGGATACAGCCTGAATTTTTGCCTACATGTTCTAACAGAAAATTAGTATCATCTCTACAAGGGCGAAATGGGACGACTGAACTAATTGGGGTTTTGTAATTTTCTACTAGCGGTAAACTGTATGGAATGAACAAACTGGACTTAAGGACACTAGGGCAGATATGAATATGAAGACCTAGGACATGTCAACATTTCCAAGCATCAGTACACAGACTGGCAATCAGAGTAATCCTGTACTCCACTAACACAAGACTCCAAATATTATGTAAACGAATATCATCCTGCATAGCCAATTCAATCTCGCCAAATAAGATCACAGGAAGCAGAACAACAATCTTAATCATAAAAATACCAAAAAATACTCTTAAAATTGTGATGAGAAAAATTGCTCTTAAAAATATCAAAAATACAGCTCATGAAACAAACCTCCTGAAAACAATATTGTGTGCATAAACCTGAATTTTGTTCACAGGATATTCAAGGCAAGTAAGAATAAGCTAAGATTAAAACCAACATCTCTGTCAGGCTGAAAAAGAGATGAATCAACTAGCTTGGCTTTTTTAGTTCAATATAGTTTCCTATGAGGTCACAGACTTAAAAATACACAAGGAACACATAAATACTTATTGTTTCCATTGAACTATCATCTACAAGACTAGAATAGTTTCAGGCACTAACATAAGCAGATTAACAATTAACAGTTTCAGGGCACATCTAGTATTTCAGTAAACTGATCGTCAGACTAGAACAGTTTCAGTCTACTGCTTTTTCAAGCACAAGCAGATTAACATCCCATACAAAGAAAAAAACTTCAAGACAACCAACATCTCCTGACTGTGCACAACAGATTCATTCCAACATGTATTTCTTGCGGAAATTGAGGAGATGAGCAGCGATTTGGGGTCTCACCTGGTGTCCCGCTCATGAAGATGACGATCTCGATGGTAACGCCACGGCCGTCGCGGGGCAGGTTATCGACGAGCGGGGTGAGCCTCCCGTAGCGGCCGGCTCGAACGCACATGACGAGGTTGATAAAGTAGTCCATGAGGCCAAGGTGGCGGGCGAGCACGTTCCTCAGGCCGTAGGCGGACCTCCCCCTGAAGTACAACGCCGACCAGCCCTGCTCGACCTCCTCGGGGTAGAGCCCGTCGTCGTCCGCCAGCACGAACCGAATCAGCTGCCACGCTGGCGACTCGAAGATATGGTACTGAAGAAAAGGACCACGGATCATTGGCAAGAACTAACAAGAATTTCGTAAAATGCAACCAAGAATTGGATATCATTGGCAAGAACAGAACCACGGATTGCTCTCGATTCGGGAAGAAGGAAGAAGCGAAGGATCAAACTCACGATGACGGGAGCATCTGAAATGGCAGGCATGCCATCTCTGAGCGGGATGGGCTCGACGATCCAGTGCATCATGGTGCTGTTGCCGAACTGGTCGACGGTGACGCCCTTGTTCCAGGGGCGGAACTTCCCGTTGGCGCGGAGATAGCGGCCGCGGACGTTGCGGAGCAGGACGGCGTTCGCGGCGCCGGCCCCGATGACCTGCCACATGATGGCCGCCACCTGCGGCTGTTCGTAGTTCCGCTGCGCGACGCGGAAGCCGATGTGGCCGCTCGGCGCGGGCGCGGCCGTGGCGGCGAGGTAGCGGCCGTAGGCGGCGCTGTGGAGGAGCAGGAAGATGCCTTGGCCGTTGAGGTGGAGGTCGCCGTGGTAGACGTGCACCGCCCAGGCCGTGTTCAGCGACGCGCGCCTCCCGCGGACGGAGACGCCGAACCCGTCGTCGTCGGCGTGGAGGTAGCCGCCGAGCTCGCGGCTCTGCAGCCTCACGTGGCGCCTGTCGTGCCAGAGATTCATCGGCTGGAGAGAGCAGAGGTGTGTGATGGGTTCTTGGTTTCTTGGAGCTCCGGCGAGGCGAGGGCGCTGTCGGTTGAGACGGTTACGGTCGGGCGCCAAGGCGGGCGGGGTATTTCAAGGTGCCTGACACGCCATCGCCGTCCTCACCTTTGCCAACCAGTTGGGCTTCCGGGCCTGCAAGGGGCTTGACAGGCCAAGCCGGCGCATTTCGAGCCCGGCCCAACCACGGTCACTGAGCCTCTCTATCCCAAGGGGAGTTCCTTCCTTCCCAACAGACAGACGCGCGGCGGCGGCCTGGGTCGACAACGCCGCTCTTCCCCTCCCCCAGCGACGCGAGCCTCTCCTTGTCCCATAGCGGCGCGCGCGGCTTCCCTTCCCCCGCGACGCGATTGTCTGCTTGCTCTGCCGCGGTGCGCAAGTGCGGAGACGAATCGTCCGGCGGCATTGCCCCCTTTCCTTGCAGCGTGGCGGGGCGGAGACGAAACGTCCGGCGGCGTCGCGCCCTCTCCACGCTTTGACCCCGGCGTGCCGCATGCAAGCCCGGCACCGGCGATCCTACGGCGAGGGGCGCCATCCGATCCAGCGATACGGCTAGGGTGCTTGCTTCTACAAAGTGCTTTTCTTTCTTCTTTCTGAGATGGCTTTTACACTTGTGACTGGTGTGGTGTTGTGCTGCTCTGCGTGGTATATGTTGGAACTCTGCGTGTGCGTGCACGGCTGGCGTCAAAAAATAAATAAATAATGCATCTGCTCTCTTCACCCATGTTAACCTAGGTAGAATGCTTTAGCTGCAGGACCTGGAGCGGGGCGTCCGGTTGTCGGATGTTGCCGACGAGGAGGATGCACAGGAGGCGGAGCGCCGGTAGGCTAAGCGTCGTTGCTAGCCGCCGGCTCTGGCGACTCCCGCGGAATTCCTCTCGGCTGCGTCCATCTCTCCATGACGAGCTCTGGGGCCTCGCAAGTCTTCCACGGCGTGGCGGCGAATCCACGGCGAACGGACCCAGGTGGTGGCGGTGGCTGCCCCATCAGCTAATGATGATGCTCCCGGGAGGGAGAGGACGGTGTCTTCGGGGCCGCTTGGGGACGGGGGAGAAAGGGAGCGGGTCTCTCTGCTTGGGCCTGGGCCGCTCGAAGGGCGAAACCCTGGGCCTGTGTCGGAGGGCCCGGTAGCCCAACCCATTATGGGTTGGCGCAGCCAGGACCCCCGCACGGCACACGGGCTGCCTTCGGCCCAGCCCACGAAGCCCACCGCTTGCTGGTTATGGATCCCGAAAGGCTCTCAGGCCTTAGAGCTAGGGTTCGCTGCGTCCAGGGAGCAGATCCATCGCTACCACCCTCGGGCGCGCATGGTACGCGCGACCCCGCCGCCACCGTCGCTTCTCCGATCTTTAGCCACCGTCGTCCTCGTCTCGATGAAGCGGACGCGTGAAGGCCGTTCTCCTTCCCGCCGTGCCCACTCGACGGCTCCCCTCTCCTCTCCATCGAGGCGCCCGCTGCCGTACCCCTATAGGCCGCCTCCTCGCCGGCCAGGTCACCGGGAGGGCACGGCTCCCCTCGGTGCCGGGCACGGTCTAGCCGCGCGCTGTACCCGCGACGCGCACCTGGCCAAGGTGGCTTGAACTGGGGTAGGAGCAGGCCGAGAGGGTCGGGTTCCCAGGCTCTCGTGCTCGCGAGGTGGCCATGCGTGAGGAATAGCTGTGTGGTGCGTCCGCCCGTGACGCTGCTAGTCATGGTCTGCGAGCAGATGAACCCCGTGTTGTTACTGGTTAGGGTTAGGGGGTTCCCCATGGTGGGTCGACCATGGTCCGACCGGGACAGGGCTAGGCCCGGGGCGTGCTGCGACCTGCTTCTCCGGGTGGGCGGCGTGAGTTGTCTCGGGGAGGCTCCTGGAGATCTCATCATGGTCGGTCCCTCCGCCATGATGCTCGGCTCCCGATGGGTGAGGTTCCGGCGGTGACCCTGAAGAAGAAGAAGAAGAATAAGAAGAAGAGGAGGAAGAAGGTCATGCAGGTGGACGGGGTTGCGGGGATAGCTCAATCATGCTTGTTGGCTCGAGGCCGGGGCTTTCGGGTGGTCCCTCTCGCCCCGGGGTTCTCGCATGGGCGTCCCAGCCTCCTCGGAGGGAGACTCTAGCGCTCCTGGGCCATGGTATCGATGCAAGCTTCTACTACATCGACCTCGGGGGAATCAAGCTCTCTGCCCCGGAGTTCTTGGTTGTGCTGACGGTCTTTCTAGACCCGGCCAGGTCACCGCCCGTGGAGATCTCCCCCGAGTCGATCCGGGCGGCGTTCCTACGACTTGAGATGGTGGCTCTTTGGGTGGTGACGGAGTTGTCAGCATCTGAGTTTGTTATGGAGTTCCCTTCTCTAGCACTTCTCAAGGCCTTGTCCTGGGGAGAGGAGACTACCCTTTCAGGTTGCAGCCTCAAGGTCTCCATCATGCACTCCTCCTTCGACCCTGCTTCGCTCTCTACCCTTGCCTCAGTCTGGATTCTGATCCACGATATTCCACCTGAGGCGAAGATTGTTCCCATCGTGGAGCAGATCTCCTAGGCGGTGGGACGCCTCCATGAGGTGGCCGAGACCTCTCTCCCTGGGCGTGGTCTGGTCCCGGATGTGTCCAAGCTAGAGGCTACTCTACCTTCCTTCTACTTCGACAGGGTGGAGAAGATCCTCGCCGTGGAGGTGGAGGAGGAGGGTGCTCAACCGAGAGCACAACCTCCAATTCCTTGCTGGTCCCCGTCCCCCACCCCCACATCTCCTCGAAGGACAAGGATGACTCCTCGGGTGATGACTCCAACACTAGGCCTCAGGAGGAAGTCACCACTACTCTTACTGCTCCTCCGCCCGTGGCGCCTCAGCCGGCTGGGGCGGTAGTTGACTCCTCTGTTGCAGCACTTAAGGTATCTTTGTTTGTGCCCTCCCTGCCAGCCCTGGCCTCTCTGTCTAGGAGTGCGCCGGCCAAGATGGCCATGGTGGATGTCTCTCGGCTCGTTGCGTCGTTGTCTCTCAGGATGTCGATCTCACAGTACGGATCTAACCTCTGTGAGGATCCTAGCTCCCTGGACCTGGCTAGCCTCGTCTCTGACACTCTACACGACTTGCCCTTCCCAGTATTTGGGTTGGATGAGGCGGCAGACTCTGGAGGCATGAGCATGGAGGTGGACGCACTAGACTCGCCCCACTCTCGTGGTGTGATTTGTTACACCCGTTTGCCTCGGACTCCTCCTACTCCGCCTCAGGGGACCCCGACACGGGTGCCTTCTACTCCTGCACCGGACTCTTGGGCCTTGGTTGCGGTTGTCCTTGCCACTCCCGTGCCTGGGGTCACGACTCGTCGCAGTGCTCGTCTTGCACGGGCCAGGACGGGGTCGGATCCCATCGAGCCGTCAATGGGCGAGGTTGTTTCTCGCCGTCAGTAGTACGCTGCCTTGAGCCTGGTATGTACTGACCTTCCTCTTCCCGTCCCCCTTCCACCCTCCCCTTCCTCTGGTTCCCGGTTTTCGGTGCTCGATTCGGTCCCCCTTGACCACTTGGCTTAGGTAACGACAGACTGTGGCATTGTCTTTCGCGGCGAGAAGGGCCCTAGATATGAGCATCTTGAGGCTACTAGTGCGAAAGAGATCTATGAGGGGCCCTTGCTGTTTCTCGTGCTCAGGGGGATCATGCGCGGCAAGGGCCCCTGTATCCCACTCAACCCGTGCAAGAGGTGCATGGGACTGATAGTGGATCTGCTCCTTCGCATGATAGCGTGGGAGCTCCTGAGGCGACCCCCCCCCCCAATACTGGGCGGAAGTGCGGGAGGCCCGCTAAGACGCCGTCCCGACCCTCGACCTCTGGTAGGGGCCGATCAGTTCCCCGTAAGGGGAAAATTTCGGCTAGTTCCAAATGAATGCCAGCCACTTTATTTGGAACATACGGGGGTTCGAGCAGGAAGGGCGTCGGCGCCAGCTGGTGGAACATCTTCGTTATGTAGACCCAGATATATTTGGTATTTAGGAGAAGATTCGTCAATATTTCTGGATCCCGGAACTGGATGGCCTAACCCGCCATAAATTTGTGTGCCAATGGCTTCCAGCTACGGGTCGCTCGGGTGGGATCCTCCTTGGAGCCAAGGAGGATACCTTCGAGGTTGAGGATACTGACCGTGTGGAGTTCTTCTTGAGAATCTCCCTGACCCACAGACGGACTCACCCCCGGTGGGAGGTGATTATTGTCTATGGCCCTGCGGATCATAGTAAGTCCCATGTGTTCCTCGAGGAACTAAGGGTGAAGGTAGACCGCTTCACTATTCCGGGAGACTTTAATCTGGCCCGGTCTCCTGAGGAGAAGAGCTCAGATAATGTGGACTTCCCTAGGATGAGGATGTTTAACGACTTCATAGCTGAGATGGCCTTTATTGATATAGAGCGGGTGGGGCCGCGCTACACGTGGTCCAACAACTAGGTGGTCCCTATCTGTAGTTTGCTAGACCGAGTGCTAGTCTCGGTTGAGTGGGAGGCGGCCTTCCTGTTGTGCTCGCTTTGTGTCAATACGCGGGTGGGCTCCGACCCCCCCCTCCCGATCTTCTCGACTGGGGGTAGTTGAACCTAGGAAAAACCGCTTCCATTTTGAGGATTTCTGGCTTGGTCAGCCAAGATTCAGGAATGTTGTTCACGATAAGTGGCTGGCTGCGGCAGCTCCCCCCCCCCCAGGTATGTACAATGCGGTAGATGTGTGGCACTTTTGTTCCAAGAGCGTCCGCCAATTCAGGCCGGGGTGGGGGCCAATTTAGGTGATGCGATTCGTAGGAATAAAGCCTCTCTTCTTGGCTAGATCTAGACTTTAGACTTGGCCGCTAACGCAGGGGGACTGTCCGCGGATGAGTGGTCCCAGCTATATGCCCTTGAAGCCTCCCTACGATTATTTACAAGGGCGAGGAGGTCTTCTGGCAACAACGTAGTCGTCAGAATTGGATTCTTAAGGGAGAATCCAACACGGCCTACTTCCATGCCATTGCTAATGGAAGGCGCCAGAGATGTTCCATCCCTCTCCTTTGGCCGACGGGGCACTGCTGGAGAGGGAGGCGGCCCTGCCCACCCATATCTATTCCTTTTACAAAAAGTTATTTACCGCTAGCCCCCGTTCGAGGGTGGCGTTGGATGATGAGACTTGGCCCTTGATACGTCACAACCGTATCATTTTTTTCTGATGTTCCATGTTGTTTTCATGTTATTTCCCACATGTTTGCTATACACTTTATGTCATTTTAATTGATTTCTCGGACTAAACTACTGACAAGACGCCACAGAGCCAGTTCCTTGTTTTCTGCTGTTTTTAGTTTCAGAAAAGTTGTTCTGGAAATTGGAATTGGAAACTTTGAAGCCCGGAAGTCTTAGAATTCTCGAAGCTTCCACTGAGTCCCGAAGAAACCCGGAGAGGGGCCGCAGGGCGGCCACACCATAGGGCGGCGCCCGCCTCCCCCCGGCCGCGCCTGGGGTGGTCTAGGCCCCCAGCTGCCCTTCGCCATCACTCTTTTGCCTATATAATCCCCCCAACATATCAATCCTAGAAACATACCACTTTTTCCCCGAGAAACACCGAAGGCCGCTATCATCGTCATCCCGAGATCGGGAGAGTTCTGAGCTCTCCCCGGCACCCTACCGGGAGGGGAATTCATCATCGGAGGGGTCTACACCACCATGCCCTCCTCCGAAGTGATGCGTGAGTAGTTCATCCCTGGACTACGGGTCCATAGCAGTAGCTATATGGTTGTCTCCTCCACTTTATGACTCATGTTTAGATCTCGTGAGCCGCCTCACATGATCGAGATCCTCTTTATGTAATGCTACATGTTGTATTTGCTAGTATCCGATGAATGTTGAATGCTATGTCTTCCGATTATCAGTCTATCATGTTATCTTCATGTATATGTTACTTCTGATCTTGCATGCTATCTGTTATTAGTAGATGCTCTGGCCAAGAGGGAGTATTTATGCTCGATAGTGGGTTCATGCCTCCGTTGCATTTGTACTCGAGTGACAGAAACGTGACGGATGGAGGATGTGCAATTTCCATTAGGGAGAAAACAACAATTATTTGTCTAAGGATGATTCTATTGTTTACATTACACCCTTTCGTTACTGCGATTATCTGTTGCTTGCAACTTAATACCCAATGTTTGTTCGGATGATATTCGAAGGGTGGATTATTAGTCATAGATGAAGTTGGATGACTGTCTATGTATATTGTTGTAATTCCGTGTTAATCACACAGTAATATTTATGTCTTGCATATGCACTACGATGCAGCCTTCATTTCTGTGAATTGCCGAGTTGTAATTTTTTCACCACACATGTTATTTATCTTTCACGGAGAGACACCACTAGTGAACAGTGGACCCCGTCCATTTTCCTCATACTGATAATACAAACACCGCTTCCACTATTTTTACACTGCTGCTACTATTTTCATATTGTTTTCTTACAATTTTGCACACTATACGTTTGACCTCTTTGTGTTCAGCAAAACCGGTGAGATTGACAATCTCATTGATTCGTTGAGGCAAAGTGATTTGATTATGTTGTGTAGGTTCCACATTTCTGCTGAACCGGTAGTGCGCCCTGCCATCTCAGCTGCATCAACCTTCTGAAGTTACTCCTTTTTCCTGCTGGTCGATTAAACCTTGGTTTCTTTTTTAGGGAAAACTAATGATGTGCTCATCATACCTTCCTCTTGGGGTTTCCCAACGAGTGCAAGAATTGCACCATCAAGATATTTTCTGACGCCGTTGCTAGGTAGAAAGAGAATTTCTGCAAGGGGAGTATCTCACTTCCAATCACTTTACTTTGTTTTTTGTTTATTTTATTTTATCTTGTTTGCTTCTCTATATCAAAAACACAAAAAAATTAGTTCTTACTCTAGATGTTATTTTTATTACCTTGCTATTTTTCTTCATCATGTTTCTTCCCAAGTTTACCCTGAAAGATCTCCTAGTTGGTAGTGGTCCTATACTTGGAAATGATACCATGAAAGAATTCTTTAATCATGTTAGTAAGCATGAAAATTTAGAGGAAAAATCCTTAGTAGAACTTGCTCCAAATTATGAAACTGCTACAACTTCTTTAATTCATATGTTAGAAGATAGGGTTGTTAACCTTCATCCCATACTGCATCATATGTTCCTCAACTTGAATAATATTGAAGACATCAAAAAAAAAGAAAATTTATTTTAGAAACCATGCTTAAAGAATTTGGAGATGTTGCTATAGAAGCTAGAAAAGTGTTCGATCGTTTCAATATGCTAGGATCATGTGTAGATGTTGTTGGAGCTCTCAAAAAATCTGAACTTAAAAATGAAATGAGGAGAAAATACTAATTCCCTTTAAATTGATAGCATAGCATGAAGCCCAAGAAAAGAATTTTGACTGGATTGTTCCTGAGAATCTATTTTATGAGAATAGTAAACCTAAAAGTTCTAAGAGAGGAACATCTAAAACACATTTAGATAAAATACAATGCATTATTGAGAAATTTCCGTATCTTGATTTAAATGCTTCTTCGCTTGAAAATACTTGAATCCACTTTTCCGGGCCAAGCTAAAAGGCGTTAAAAAAAGCACTTCTTGGGAGATAACCCATGGTTTTATTTTTGCTTTGTTTTTTATGTTTTATTTGAGTCAAGGGAATGTATACTTCTGTAGAAACTCATTTGTATCTTTATTTTCATGTATTCATTGTGCCAAGTAAAGTTTCTTACGAAAGTTCGAGTTGGTTTTGGGATTTCTGTGCAGGAAACAATTTCTGCTGTCCACTGTAAAACATCGTGAAAAATCCAGAAAAATTAGAATGACCTGAATTTTGTTTTGCTTATTCCTCAGCTAATTCCACAAGTTTTTCATTCTTTAAGTTTTTAGATTTGAGCAGTGTAAGTCCCCAGAAAATAACTGTCTTTACAGACTGTTCTGGTGCTCTTTTACGATGTCAAGTGGATTTCTTTGTTTGACGAAACATCAGTGTCCGTAGCTAATGTTTAAAATTATCAATAGACTTGTGCCCATACATAAAGCATGGATTTTTTTATTGTTGCACTAAACCTCTAATGCAAATTACTATTTGAGTATTGCGTGAAGGAAGTTTTCAAGGGTCAAGAGAAGAGGGTGATATATGTGATCAAGAAGAGTGCAAGTTCAAAGCTTGGGGATTCCCCTGTGGTTCATCCCAAAATATTCTAAGAATACTAAAGCATCTAAGCCTGGGGATTCCCAAGGCATCCCCTTCTTCATCAGCCATTTATGAGGTCACTTCTAGTGAAACTATATTTTTATTCAGTCACATCATATGAAATTTACTTGGAGCATCTGTTATTTTTCATTTTGTTTTCTTTTGCTTTCCTTGATGCAATAATATCATTGGAACCTAGCATCCTTGTTTGGTAGAGATACATGCTCCGTTTTTTCGTTTGAATACTCGTTATACTCCTATTCTTAGTTTTTCTTCAGCTGCTGCGAAAATTCTTGTTTAGCTCTTGTTTTCATTGCATCTCTTATTCAGAGCTATTAGTTTTAGTAGTGTTATGTGAGTGCTATCATGTTTGCTTACTTTATCATTTAGAAAGTTTTTTTTAGAACATATTTTGTATGGTGCTTGTTGGGAAAAGAAATTGCTGCATTTGGTAAAAATTATAAACGATGCAAATAGAAGCTTGTGTGGATTGTGGCTAGACGTTTTCATATCATGCTAGATGTAATCATGAGTTGTTCTTGTCATATTGAAGCATAAATTTGTGGTAATCTCCTTTGAATGTTTTATTTGGTTGACTTGGCGCATGCTCATACCATGTTTAGGACTATGAACCAGTCACTAATAGCCTCTATGATAATTTAGTTTTGGAACTTGTGGTACCACTTATGCTTTGATTAATGATGTTTATGTCGCTATGCATGATTATGGCCATTATTACTCTCTTGATTTGTCGCTCCCAGTCTTTTGCTAGCCTCCACGTGTACTGAGTATGAGATCTACTCGTGCAATACAACTCCCAAAAACCAAAGTATGCCAAATGTGTACATCATACCTACCTACATGTGGTATTTAACTGCCACTCCAAAGTAAATTGCTCATGTGTTACCTTTAAAACCTTCAAAATTACTCATGTTTTGTGTTCCTATTTGTGACGCCCCGAGATCGGGCACTATGCAGATTTCAGCATTTCCGCCAAAATCCACATAATAACCGATTCCAGGTTGCCACTTGTGATAACATTACAACAGTTCACGAATAATCCACAACAACAACAGAGGAGGTATATACAAGACGATTCAAACAAGTCAAGGATACAACTGATACAATACAAAGATCCAAATGACAGCGGAAGAAACAACATAGTGTCCGACTACAGACAAGATACAAATTGGACTAAGAGTCCTGAAGATAACCGATGGCGTCCAATCCCTGCCCAGGCCAAGCCGGAGGGATTCCCAAGCTAACGTCGTCAGACTTCAAACCGGGCCTGATGGAGTCGATCTAGCTGGGAAGGTCGTAGACGAAGTAGAGGAGTAGACGTAGACAAACGTGGCAGCAAGGAAGACGGGATGGACAGGCATCGATCCGGGCAGCTCCAGGTCCCGAGCTTCAACGTAGAGGACAACGACGACTCGGCGTTTCCATTCCCTCCATAAAACCGCTCCGACGGTGACCGTGACGGCGGAGGTAGGACGACATGCGGTTAGTGCGCTCATCATGGATCAGTAGACAAGACCCTTTTCCTAATTAAGTTCGACACTAGCAGGCCTCAAAACCACGCCGGGCCTTCTGCCGGTGCCTTATCATCAAATTGTTATTACCCCAAACATTAACATGAAGTTGATTGGATTGAAACCCAACTATCAAACTAGACAGGTGATAAGACGGACAACAAGACTTGAGCGCAAACAACACTAAGCATGCAACTACGACACGAGGGCCAACAAGGTAAACAAACAACAGTTAATAGGAAGTGGGAGGAAGGCTATATCATGGTTGCAAGGTAAACATATGATAGGATCGAGACACAAGCATCGAATCATAAGGCTAGCATAAAGACAACGGAAAGAATCGGTAACAAGTGAGGAAAGGCAACATAGGTAGCAAGTGAGTATACTTGCCTAAGATCCAGCAAGTAGAGGTACAGAACTTGTCGTTGCTCACATCATCTCAACGTCCTATCCGCGAAGAAGCAAAGTACTAAAAGAATCAACGGATGCAGCAATTACTTCTACGGCAAAAGATCCAGCATGATCAAAATATGGATGCATGACATGCGGGGATGCAACTTAACCAATTTAAGTTGGGACAAAAGCCCAACATTTAATTAGGAAGGTTTAAGTTATTTATCTAACCATCAATTTAAATGTTGATTAGCATGGATAACAATTAGTAGGTGAGCTAACCAAATTTAAATGGAATGGGGGCACAAATTGAATTAATACCCCAACACTTTCCATGTTTGTTATTTAGGTGAACATGCATAACAGTAGTAAAATGCAATATGGAAGATGCAAACAAAGGCATGGATGGTATATTAATGTTCCTTGCATTTTTCTGATCGAAATAGACATAAAGTTTGCATTATTTGGATTAGTAAAACAAAAGTTATAGACATTACAAGATTGGGGTGTTTTCTGTAAAGTACAGGGGTGTGTTCGTGATGGAAACAGAAGAAAGGAGGGCACCGGTACAAAAACAGAAAGCACAGGGGCCTGAACGGAAAAGAGCCAGATCCGATCTGGATCTGGGACGCTTCTTACCACCGGGCACCCTAGCCAGAGCGACTGACGAGCGGGCCCAAGCGCCACGCGGCGTTGACGAGGCGGGTGGCATCCGCACGACCCACCAAGGTCACCGACAGGTGGGACCGGCTGCGCGCGGTGCAAAATCAAGGAAACGGGGCGGGGATAGTGCCTCACGTGGGATTCGAACCTGCGTCTACCGGGGTGCGGATCGGAGCATAACCAGTGGGCTGTTGTTCGAGTCGTGACAGAACAGGGTGCACAGGGAAGATTAAGTGTACTGCTTGGATTTTTTTAACTGACGAAACTGAAGCCCCAAATCTGCAGGTTGCAGATCGGAACACCAGGTACACGTACTCAAGCTTGGCAAGGTAAGGACGAACTCAGATTCGATCAGAGCCATGCCACAGCGCTGGATTCGAACGGTAACAAGAAGGGGTAGGAGGAAGGGCTCACCCAGGGCCTGATGGAGTCGATCTAGCTGGGAAGGTCGTAGACGAAGTAGAGGAGTAGACGTAGACAAACGTGGCAGCAAGGAAGACGGGATGGACAGGCATCGATCCGGGCAGCTCCAGGTCCCGAGCTTCAACGTAGAGGACAACGACGACTCGGCGTTTCCATTCCCTCCATAAAACCGCTCCGACGGTGACCGTGACGGCGGAGGTAGGACGACATGCTTCTGGCTCTCTCTCTCTCTCTCTCTCGGTTTCAGAAAGTTCAGAGAGCAAAAAAATAGCAGAGGAAGAGAGGTGGCGGCGGAGACGGAAGGGAGGGAAGAAAGGAGGGTGGATTCTAGGGTTCCTGGAAGGGCTCTCCTCGGGTAGATAAGGAGGGAGAGGGGGGACCTGGAAGGTGGGGGAGGTGGACAGCGACAGGAGGTGCACGCCCTCCTCGTGCTCTCTGTACGGAGAAAGAAGAATAGGAGGTGGGCTGGAAAGTTGGTTTTTTCTAGGAAAGATTAAGAGAGATTTTAGGGAGGGTTTTAAAGAGGAAAAACAATGTGTGAAATAATTTAGATAAAACTGGGACTTACTTATAAGTCCCGAACATTTTGAAAGCATTCAAAAATATTTTGAGTTGACATTTAAAATGGGTTTGAGAGAAAACAACTTTTAAGGGTTGAACAAAATGCAATGCAATGCATGATGTCATGATGAGAAAAAGAAACCAACCAATTCTATTTTGGGGAAAACCCCGGGTGTTACAGCCGACACCACTAACAAGGGATTGCGCCCTCGCAATCCACTCCAAACCGGGAGAGGGAAGAAGTCGGAGCTATCGAGTCTTCGGTCACCTTATTGATCTTCTCGACACCACTAACAAGAGGTTCTTGCTCGTTGTTGATGATGATGTTCTTCCGTTGAAAAATCTTCTGAAGATCGAACCTATTAGGTTTAAAGGCTAAGAGAACGTCCAACCTACGTAGGATCCTAAGCTTTGGAAGATAGATAAGAGAGGAGACTCCAAAACAAATAAGGTAGGAGGAGAAGTAGAATAGAGGAAATGAATAAACAAGAATCCTATTGAGATGTTTCCAAAATAGTTTAGCAGAAATAGTTTTTGACACTCTAGAAACAACGACCGTTAGCGAGGTTATCCTACAGGCTTTGTGGACCCGTTGCTTCGATAACCATTCGTATCGAAACAACATCGGGAATCGGAAACCATGCTCTGATACCATTTGTGACGCCCCGAGATCGGGCACTATGTAGATTTCAGCATTTCCGCCAAAATCCACATAATAACCGATTTCAGGTTGCCACTTGTGATAACATTCCAACAGTTCACGAATAATCCACAACAACAACAGAGGAGGTATATACAAGACGACTCAAATGAGTCAAGGATACAACTGATACAATACAAAGATCCAAATGACAGCGGAAGAAACAACATAGTGTCCGACTACGGACAAGATACAAATTGGACTAAGAGTCCTGAAGATAACCGATGGCGTCCAATCCCTGCCCAGGCCAAGCCGGAGGGATTCCCAAGCTAACGTCGTCAGACTTCAAACCTGTTGAGTGCAATGTGGAATATGCAGCCACGAAATGGATTCGTGGGTCAGTACTATTAAGTACTGGCAAGTGGATAAACCAAACTCACAAGATACCAGCGTAACCAATCATCACAAGATACAAATACTTTGGGTAGAACGGAAGGAAGGGATTATTGCGAAGAAGCGACAGCGGGCTGCACTAACTAACTACAGAGACGCGCTACAACATCCAGCTATTAGAAAGGGATACGAGAGCGCGACAAAACCAACTACAACTACTCACCAAACAATACCCATCCAGTGTTACCCCCTACTAAGGAAGCAACCCAAGGAAACTCACACCGTTGATTAAGGTGACATTCATTTTGATGGTGGAGGTAATCTATATTACTAGTCAAGTTATCATCGTTAAGTGTAAGTTGTCTGAGTACTTGTTAGCCAGCACTTTCACCAAGTCATCCATAACCGCGGACAACACGGCTTCTCGAGAAGATTAACCCTGCAGGGATGCACCAATTTGGCCGTACACGTAAGAATGACCCGCCAGATGGAAATGCACTTCCACCAAGCGAGGCACTCAACACAACCCAATTCTTCTTTGCATCAAGCCCAAAGAACCACGTGCAATTGAGCGCACGACTAATCAAGCCCCACGAAGAGAAGGGGACCCTCATAGCACTGTAAGAACGTGTCTCCCTAAATGCGACTACAAAAGTTCCACCCTGGCGCCAAGGGTTCGCACCTGCATATGCATGCGGCAAATGGAAAACCCGAACTAAGTGTTTTGGACGATATGCGAATCGAATCAAAGTTGCGGGGGGCGCCCATACTCGCTTCCCACATGCGGTTAGTGCGCTCATCATGGATCAGTAGACAAGACCCTTTTCCTAATTAAGTTCGACACTAGCAGGCCTCAAAACCACGCCGGTCCTCCTGCCAGTGCCTTATCATCAAATTTTTATTACTCCAAACATTAACATGAAGTTGATTGGATTGAAAACCAACTATCAAACTAGACAGGTGATAAGACGGACAACAAAACTTGAGCACAAACAACACTAAGCATGCAACTACGACACGAGGGCCAACAAGGTAAACAAAGAACAGTTAATAGGAAGTGGGAGGAAGGCTATATCATGGTTGCAAGGTAAACATATGATAGGATCGGGACACAAGCATCGAATCATAAGCCTAGCATAAAGACAAGGGAAAGAATCGGTAACAAGTGAGGAAAGGCAACATAGGTAGCAAGTGAGTATACTTGCCCGAGATCCAGCAAGTAGAGGTACAGAACTTGTCGTTGCTCACATCATCTCAACGTCCTATCCGCGAAGAAGCAAAGCACTAAATGAATCAATGGATGCAGAAATTACTTCTACGGCAAAAGATCCAGCATGATCAAAATATGGATGCATGAGATGCGGGGATGCAACTTAACCAATTTAAGTTGGGACAAAAGCCCAACATTTAATTAGGAAAGTTTAAGTTATTTATCTAACCATCAATTTAAATGTTGATTATCATGGATAACAATTAGTAGGTGAGCTAACCAAATTTAAATGGAATGGGGGCACAAATTGAATTAATACCCCAACACTTTCCATGTGTGTTATTTAGGTGAACATGCATAACACTAGTAAAATGCAATATGGAAGATGCAAACAAAGGCATGAATAGTATATTAATGTTCCTTGTATTTTTATGATCTAAATAGACATAAAGTTTGCATTATTTGGATTAGTAAAACAAAAGTTATAGACATTACAAGATTGGGGTGTTTTCTGTAAAGTGCAGGGGTGTGTTCGTGATGGAAACAGAAGAAATGAGGGCACCGGTACAAAAACAGAAAGCACAGGGGCCTGAACAAAAAAGAGCCAGATCCGATCTGGATCTGGGACGCTTCTTACCACCGGGCACCCTAGCCAGAGCGACTGACGAGCGGGCCCAAGCGCCACGCGGCGTTGACGAGGCTGGTGGCATCCGCACGAGCCACCAAGGTCACCGACAGGTGGGACCGGCTGCGCGCGGTGCAAAATCAAGGAAAAGGGGCGGGGATAGTGCCTCACGTGGGATTCAAACCTGCGTCTACCGGGGTGCGGATCGGAGCATAACCAGTGGGCTGTTGTTCGAGTCGTGACAGCATAGGGTGCACAGGGAAGATTAAGTGTACTGCTTGGATTTTTTTAACTGACGAAACTGAAGCCCCAAATCTGCAGGTTGCAGATCGGAACACCAGGTACACGTACTCAAGCTTGGCAAGGTAAGGACGAACTCGGATTCGATCAGAGCCATGCCACAGCGCCGGATTCGAACGGTAACAAGAAGGGGTAGGAGGAAGGGCTCACCCAGGGCCTGATGGAGTCGATCTAGCTGGGAAGGACGTAGACGAAGTAGAGGAGTAGACGTAGACGAACGTGGCAGCGAGGAAGACGGCATGGACAGGCATCGATCCGGGCGGCTCCAGGTCCCGAGCTTCAACGTAGAGGACAACGACGACTTGGCGTTTCCATTCCCTCCATAAGAACGCTCCGACGGTGACCGTGACGGCGGAGGTAGGACGACGTGCTTTTGGATCTCTCTCTCTCTCTCTCTCGGTTTCAGAAAGTTCATAGAGCAAAAAAATAGCAGAGGAAGAGAGGTGGCGGCGGAGACGGAAGGGAGGGAAGAAAGGAGGGTGGATTCTAGGGTTCCTGGAAGGGCTCTCCTCGGGTAGATAAGGAGGGAGAGGGGGGGACCTGGAAGGTGGGGGAGGTGGACAGCGACAGGAGGTGCACGCCCTCCTCGTGCTCTCTGTACGGAGAAAGAAGAACAGGAGGTGGGCTGGAAAGTTGGTTTAGGTGGGCTAGGTGGGTGGGCTGGTTAGTTGGTGGGCTCGCTTGCCTCCCAAATTTTTTTTTTCTAGGAAAGATTAAGAGAGATTTTGTGGAGGGTTTTAAAGAGGAAAAACAATGTGTGAAATAATTTAGATAAAACTGGGACTTACTTATAAGTCCCGAACATTTTGAAAGCATTCAAAAATATTTTGAGTTGACATTTAAAATGGGTTTGAGAGAAAACAACTTTTAAGGGTTGAACAAAATGCAATGCAATGCATGATGTCATGATGAGAAAAAGAAACCAACCAATTCTATTTTGGGGAAAACCCCGGGTGTTACACTATTTTAGATCATGAGGACGTAAATAGAGAATCTTTATCTCACTTGTTATTGGAATTTCATACCCTCGAATAGTGGATTCATCCGCTTATCCAATTGATAGAATAGATGGGAGCAGGGTGCCCAGCCCCAAATTAATACAAACAAATTCTCTTCACTATTTTCGCCCCTGATTTATCAGTCAAAGCAAAATTGTGTAAACAGAAGAGAAAGAGGGATGACCTTCTACACCAGTTGCGTCCTTCAAATGGGAGCCGCTCTTGTGAAGTTTAGTTGACTTGTGATGTACTGTATTTTCTGTTTACCATTCGTTGACATAAGCATACACCTTCCTAAAAAAAAGACACTCCTCCACGGAATGTGATTGTTGACACACACCCGTGTATTCGGTTAGCCATGGTTTGTATAAAATGGTTGGGAGAATTTTCAAACATTTTCTACCTATGTTTAATAAAATAAAAGCTCTAGCACATGAGTTATCCATGCTTCCCTTTGCGAAGGGCCCTTCTTTTACTCTTATGCTGAGTCTCCATCTTCTAACTTTATGCATAGTTGCGAGAGCATAGTTTACATTATGAATTTTATGTTCGTTTGTCCTAAAAAACACTATTTGTTGATTCATGATGTGTTATTGCTTGTTCTCTAATTATTTGTTCTAGTCTTCCTCATGAACTTTTGAAGGTGTCCTGGCATTTATGTTTTTCCCCACTCTTCATGACTAACGAAATATCACTTGGCCATGCTTTCTCTATACTTCAAACAAACGTATAACTTTTGATGCATTGTTATTTATGATCTTTTATTTGTGTTGCTTCTCATGATTCAAGGTGATTGCTATGCTTTATTTTTTAAGTTTTATTTATCATGCTTGTGTTAAAGTTCTATGATCTCAGCTTACATATGATTTTACATTATTGATGATCAAGTTTATGTTGGTAGCATGTTACCTCAGAAATTATGTGTTTTTATCGTTTAACTACTCGAGGAAGAGTAGGAACTAAGCTTGGGGATGTTGATAAGTCATAATTGTATCCTTAATTTCTGATGTTCCATGTTATTTTCTTATTTTTCCCACATGTTTGCTATACGCTTTATGTCATATTTATCGATTTTCCAGACTAACCGATTGACAAGATGCCACAGAGCCCGTTCCCTGTTTTCTGCTGTTTTTAGTTTCAGAAAAGTTGTTCTGAAAATATTCTCGAATTGGAAAATTCGAAGCCCGGAAGACTTTGAATTCCCGAAGGTTCCACGGAGTCCCGAAGAGACCCAGAGGGGGCCACAGAGGGCCCACACCATAGGGAGGCGCGCCCCCTGGCCACGCCATGGGGTGGTGTGGGGCCGCCAGGCCTCCAGCTCCTTTTCCCTTTCGCCTATTTTTACCCCTGAGACGTAAAACCTAAAGTATACCACTTCGTCCCGAAAAACACCCGAGGCCGCCGTCATCGTCATCCCGAGATCAGGAGGGTTCTGGAGCTCTCCTCGGCACCGTGTCGGGAGGGTAATTCATCTCCGGAGTGTTCTACACCACCATGCCCTCCTCCAAAGTGATGCATGAGTAGTTCATCCCTAGACTACGGGTCCATAGAAGTAGCTAGATGGTTGTTCTCTCCACTTTGTACCTCATGTTTAGATCTCGTGAGCTGCCTCACATGATCGAGATCATCTTTATGTAATGCTACATGTTGTGTTTGCTGGGATCTGATGAATGAGGAATGATATGCCTTTTGATTATTAATTTATCATTGTATCTTAATGCTTATGTTATTTATGATCTTGCATGCTCTCCGTTATTAGCAGATGTTTTGGCCAAGTAGATGCTCGTAACTCCAAGAGGGAGTATTTATGCTCGATAGTGGGTTCATGCCTCCTTTGCATCTGTGCTCGAGTGACAGAAACATGATGGATGGAGTATGTGTCGTTGCCAATAGGGAGAAAACAACATTGCTTTGTCTAAGGATGATTTTATTGTTTACATTACACACTTTTCTTAATGCAATTATCTGTTCCTTGCAACTTAGTACCCAAGGTTTGTTCAGATGATATTCGGAGGGTGGAATTTTAGTCATAGATGCAGTTGGATGACGGTCTATGTGTTTTGTTGTAATGACCGCATGAATCACATAGTAATCTTTTTTTCTTGCATATACACTACGGTGCAGCCTTTATTTCTGTCAATTTCCCAATTGTAATTTGTTCCCCTCACATGTAATTTATCTTTCACGGAGAGACACCACTAGTGAACTGTGGACCCCGCTCCATTTTCCTCATACTGATAAAAACACCTACTGCTTTCTTATTGTTCCTACTGTTTTTAGACCATATGTTTAACCTCTTTGGGTTCAGCAAAACCAGTGAGATTGACAACCTCACTGCTTTCGTTGGGGCAAAGTGATTTGATTGTGTTGTGTAGGTTCCACATTGCTGCTGAACTGGTAGTGCGCCCTGCCACCTCAGCGGCATCAACCTTCAGAGATTGCTTGTCCTCCTACTAGTCGATTTAATCTTGGTTTCTTTTCTGAGGGAAAACTTGCCGCTGCACTTTTCACAACCTTTCTCTTGGGGTTTACCGACGAGGGCGTCAAGGCTCCATCATCCATATTCTAACCTTATGCACAGTTGAGAGAGCATAATTGCCATTCTGAGTTTAATGTGAATTTGTCCCATAAACATTATTAACTGATTCATGATGTGTTATTGCTTGCTCTCAAATTATTTGTTCTAGTCTTCCTCATAAACTTTGAAGGTGTCCTGGCCTTGATGTTTTTCCCGACTCTTAAGGACTAGCGAAATATCACTTTGCCATGCTTTCTCTATACTTGAAACGAACGTATAACTTTTGATGCAGTGTTATTCATGATATTTTATTAGTGTTACTTCTCATGATGCAAGGTGATTGCTATGATTTATGCATGTGTTAAGGTTCTATGATCTCAGCTTACATGTGCTTTTACATTATTGATGATCAAGTCCATGTTGGTAGCATGCCACCTCAGAAATTATGTGTTTTTATCGTTTAACTACTCGAGGACGAGTAGGAACTAAGCTTGGGGATGTTGATACGTCATAAACGTATCCTTAATTTCTGATGTTCCATGTTGTTTCCCACATGTTTGGTATACACTTTATGTCATTTTTATTTATTTCCGGGACTAACCTATTAACAAGATGCCACAGAGATGGTTTCATGTTTTCTGTTTTTTTTAGTTCCAGAAAAGGTGTTCTGGAAATATTCTAGGAATTGGAAAATTCGAAGCTCGGAAGTCTTTAGAATTCCCGAAGGTTCCACGGAGTACCTAAGAGACCCGGAGAGGGGCACAAGGGGTGATACGTTGTAAACGTATCCCTAATTTCTGATGTTCCATGTTGTTTTCATGTTATTTCCCACATGTTTGCTATACACTTTATGTCATTTTATTGATTATCTGGACTAACGTATTGACTAGATGCCATAGAGCCAGTTCCCTGTTTTCTGCTGTTTTTAGTTTCAGAAAAATTGTTCTGGAAATATTCGTGGAATTGGAAAATTTGAAGCCCGGAATTCATAGAAATCTCAGAGGTTCCACAGAGTCCCGAAGAAACCCGGAGGGGGGCCTCAAGGGCTCCACACCATAGGGAGACGCGCCCACCCCCCTTGGCCGCGCCGGGGGTGATGTGGGGCCCCCAGTCCTCCACCGCCTCCGCCCTTTCGCCTATGTATTCCCCCCGAGGAAAAAACCCTAAAGATATCCCACTTTTACCGGAGAAACACCCGAGGCTTCCGTCATCATCATCCCGAGATCGGGAGGGTTCTGGAGCTCTCCCCGGCACCCTGCCGGAGGGGGAAATCATCACCGGAGGGGTCTACACCACCATGCCCTCGTCCGAAGTGATGCGTGAGTAGTTCATCCCTGGACTACGGGTCCATAGTAGTAGCTAGATGGTTGTTCCTCCACTTTGTACCTCATGTTTAGATCTTGTGAGCTGCCTAACATGATCAAGATCATCATTATGTAATGCTACATGTTGTGTTTGCTGGGATCCGATGAATGTTAAATGCTACATCTTTTGATTATCAATCTATCATGTTATATTCATGCAGATGTTATTTATTATCTTGCATGCTCTCCAATGTTAATAGATTCTCTGTCCAAGTAGATGCTAGTAACTCCAAGAGGGAGAATTTATGCTCGATAGTGGGTTGATGCCTCCTTTGCATATGTGCTCGAGTGACAGAAACGTGACGGATGGAGTATGTGTTGTTGCCATTAGCGAGAAAACAACATTGCTTTGTCTAAGGATGATGTTATTGTTTACATTACACACTTTGCTTACTGCAATTATCTATTGCTTGCAACTTAATACCCAACGTTTGTTCGGATGATATTCGGAGGGTGGATTATTAGTCACAGATGCAGTTGGATAACGATCTATGTATCTTGTTGTAATTTTCGCATGAATCACATAGTAATCTTTATGTCTTGCATATGCATTGCGCTGCAGCCTTCATTTATGTCAATTGCCCAGCTGTAATTTTTTCACCACACATGTTATTTATCTTTCACTGAGTGACACCACTAGTAAACCCTGGACCCCGGTTTCTTTTTCCTCAACTGATAAAATCACCTACTGCTCTCATATTGTTCCTATTGTTTTCCACACCATACGTTTAACGTCTTTGTGTCCAGCAAAACCGGTGAGATTGACAACCTCACTACTTCGTTGGTACAAAGTGATTTTATTGTGTTGTGTAGGTTCCACGTTGCTGCTGAACCAGTCCTGCCACCTCACCTGCATCAAACTTGAGAGATTGCTTGTCCTCCTACTGGTCGATTCAACCTTGGTTTCTTTTCTCAGGAAAAACTTGCTGCAACACTCTTCACAACCTTTTTCTTGGGGTTCACCAACGAGGGTGTCAACGCCAGGCATCACAAGTTTTCTGGCGCCGTTGCCGGGGAGGAAGAGAATTTCTACAAGGGGAGTCTCTCATTTCCAATCTCTTTACTTTGTTTTAGTTTTTCTTGTTTTATTTTATTTTGTCTTGTTTGTTTATCTTTATCAAAAACATAAAAAAAATTAGTTCTTATTCTAGTTGTCATCTTGTTGTTTTTCTGTCATCATGTTTCCTCCTAAGTTTACCTTTAAATATCTCCCAGTTGGTAGTGGTTCTATACATGGAAAAGATACCATTAAATAATTTTTTAATCATGTTAGTAGGCATGAAAATTTTGAGGAAAAATCCACAGTAGAACTTGCTCCAAATTATAAAACTGCTGCAACTTCCCTGATTCACCTATTAGAAGCTAGGTTTTTTAACCTTGATCCCACATTGCAGCATATGTTCCTCAACTTGAATAATATTAAATACATCGAGAAAATAAATTTTATTTTAGAAACCATGCTTAAGGAATTTGCAGATGTTGCTATAGAAGGTAGAGAAGTGGTTGATCGTTTCAATATGCTTGGCTCATGTGTATACATTGTTGGTGCTCTTGAAAAAACTGAATCTACTAACTAAAAGGAGGATAAAATACCAATCCCCATTAAACTGATAGCATCGCATGAAGCTCTAGAAAAGAATTTTGATTGGATTGTTCCTGAAAATTTATTTGATGAGAATAGTAAACCTAAAAGTTCTAGCTTCTGAAACTCACTTAGATAAAATACAATGCATTATGACGGAATTATCAAAACTCAATTTGGATTCTTTTTCACTAGAAAATACTTATTTCTATTTTTCTGGTCCTAGCTAAAAGACGTTAAAGAAAAGAACTTCTTGGGAGATAACCCATGTTTTATTTTTTCTTCGTTTTTCTCTGTTTTCTTTGAGTCAAGAGGTTATATACTTCTGTAAGAACTCCTTTGTGTCTTTCTTTTCATGTTTTAGTAGTGCCAATTGAAGTTTTTGACGAGAGTTGGAGTTGGTTTTCGGTTTTCTGCGCAGAAAACAGATTTCTGTTGTCCACTGTAAAAAATCGTATAAAATCCTGGAAGATCAGTATGATCACGCCCAAGCACTTAATCACTTATCCCAAAAAATCCAGGCGGGTATCCCACTCCGAAATTTTTGGCTCCCGCTCCTTAGTCTAGGTTTTCCCGCCCGCACCTATAAATAGGCGCCTTAGGGGAAAACCTAGATCGAACGTTTCATTTCTCTATCTCTTCCTTCTCTCGGTGCTCCCTTGCTCGAGCCCAACGCCACGCCACGACGGAGACCACGGACGCACCGCCGGAGACGAGCCGCCGCCGTCTGCGTTCTTCCTCAACTCGCGCCGCGCCACCGTTGGCCACCGCCGCTGCGCCCTCGTGCAATCCACTGGGAGATCCGAAAGGCCACCGCGACTGCGACATCTGCCGCCGCCGTGCTCTCCTCCAGACCTCACCGGTGAGTCCCCTTCTTACATGGATCTTACCCTTAAGCTTTGCCCGAATTAGATTAGACTAGGTCCGCTTCATAAATGGTTTTCTTGTTCCGCAACGATTGGGTAGTCCATGTTCCGTTCCTTCTCAACCAATGTGTATATTAGATCAATAGTATATCTCCATTACTTCCGGTCACCAATTTCTCTGTAAATCTCTAAGTTTAGATCCAATCTGCCAAAATTCTCCGTAATTGCTCTTTAACACTCGGATAATCTATAATTTCCGGGTATTTTAGTTGCTTACACTCTGCACATCCACCTCCTGTTTTGTAGACTACGCACATGGCACCCAAGGCCAGTACTAAGACTAAGGGAAAACAGCCGGCGAAAGCAAGGCCGACTCAATCCATATCTGCCAACTGGGCAAGGTCCACCGTGACCAAGGCAAAGTTGGACGAGCTCGCTGAGTCGGGCGTCCTTCCTTCACAGGAGGATATTCACTCGCGAGTCTCGGGGGATGAGATCCGGCCTTCCCCCGGTCCTGATGAGGTAATTTGCTTCGTCGAGCATGTGATCCGGGGATTCCATCCCCCGGGTCACTCCTTTTTCCATGAGTTGCTTAGCCATTACGGCCTCCGAGTCTTTGACATAGGACCCAATTCTATGTTAAACATCACTCATTTTATAGTTCTCTGCGAATCATACCTATGCGTCCCCCCAAATCTTGCTCTGTTTCTCGAGTTGTTCCAATGCAAACCGTGCCGCGAAAGCAGCGACGGGGCCCTCTTGGCTTGTTGTGGGGTATCAATCCAGAGGCAGAAGAACTCGTTGATGCCGACTCTGAGCCTCAACTCCCACGTCAAGCATTGGCAGAAGACCTACTTCTACTGCCGGGACATCTCTCCACCCGGCGAAAAGAAATTGCCGGGTTTCTCCGAGGGCCTCCTCGATCTCTCCGACAATTTCAATGCTTTTGCTTCTGAGTCGGATAGGGAGTCCATCCAACCCCTCTTAGCCAAACTCGATGTCCTTTCAGCCCAGGGTCTCCTTGGGCTTAATCTAGTTAAAACTTGGGTGAACTTCCGAATCCAACCTAATGCCATCCGGCCCAAGCTGATGTTCGAGTATTCTGGGCACCTCCATAAGTTTCTTTGAGGAACTATCCGGCTGCTGATACAAACAAAATAATCAAAAGTTTCTTGACTGAGAAAGCGGAAGTGATCCGGACTATAGCCGGTTTGGAGCCATTTACCCGCGACAACCCGGCTCCAGCGGTAAGACCCGGCCCTTACTCTTGTATTCTCGTGCTTTTACCTGATGCAATTACTAACTTTCACCTTTATATCTTTATCTCAGGAAGATAGCGCCTTCTGGAAAATCGAGACTCCCCCTTCCTCCGAAAACCCGGAGGAGGACGAAGAGCCGGCTGACTCGGAAGAAGGTATCATCCGGGTTTCGCCTATCTTAATTTCTGTCAACTTGTTTTCCCACACTTTCTCTTTTTCCGACTATGCACCATGCTTTTCAGGAATGGATGACAGGGAGGACAAGGAGGAGAAGGAAGACCCGGAAGACAAGGAGGAGACCCAAAGCGACGAAAGCGAGACAGAACCGGATGTCGAGGTCGGAGCCAAGAGGAAGCCCCGAGGGGTCGTATTTAAGGTTCCGTATCGCTCTATAGCCTCCAAACCGTATACTTTTGCTCATATGTGCGAGCTTAATCGACAATTATCCGATTGTCCATACTTGAAAGAGCCCCCCACGGTCAAGCGCAGGGTAACCCGGAACTCCCCGGGTGAGAATCCACTCAACCCGGGTATCCCTTTGTCCCCAGCCCGCCGTGCCAGTACTTCCCAAACCCTTCCTTCAGATTCCCCTCAAAAGCATCCTTCTCCCAATCACCCCTTAGCTGGGCAATTCCGGGTCTCACTCTCGGACCCTGTGACAACTTCCTCCGGCTCTAGCAATGACTTCCCTTCGGATTTTATGGTGAACTCCGGGTAAGATACCTCTCCTGCTATTTCAATATCCTAACACTTTTCCATAGCTTTCACTCATCATATACTAACTGTTTATTTGTACTTCTCTCAGAGCCAAGGTCACAACCAGTGACCCGGATAACATGGACACTGATAATCCGGCTAAGGAAGATCCGGTTGATAATGTGACGGCCGCGGCTGGCGGGGATGAAGAAGAACAAGTTCCGCTGAAAGACCCGGCCGATCAGGAGGCCGAGTACCCAATCGCCTCGCATGCACACGAGGATGAGGATGTTGTGATCTTGGGCGCAGGGAGAAGTGAGCCCAACCCCAACACTCAGGCGACCCGGGTGTCTCCCCCTGCAAAGGAGAAGACTCCATCTCCGGGTAACCAGAATCCTGGTCCTTCCGACCTAGATCTGGGCAAACTCTCCTATGATCAAATGATGAGTGCACTTTTCGCCTTGAAGACCACAGAAAGAGACATACTGGAGCACATGGCTGCTGATCACCAGGTAACCATGATTGATATTGCGTAGTGTTCATCTAGTCCCCAAGTTCCGAGTTTAAGTTTTCAAAGTTTTACTCGGTACTTCCTTTGATATCCGGCTCTTTCTTATATCCGACTAAATTTTACTTTTCCTTCTCTTATAGGCGCAGATGGCCAGGTCTGAGGAGATTTTGGCTAAGACCAATCAGCTCCTCGAGACTGAGTCAAAACTGAGGGAGGGGCTTGAGGCTGAAGTTGAAAAGCTTGATAAAGACGTCAAGAAGTACAAGAAGAAGTACCATAATGCTCAAGATGCACTGAAGAAGCTCTCAGCTCAGATTGCCGACACTTATCGTGTCATACTTGGTAAGATTTTATAGCTTATTGTTTTGTAACTCGTCTTTTCCTTTAAGCATGATATCCGGGTTTTTTTGATTTAACTTTTGCTGTTTATACTGCAGGCCCTAGCTTAGCGGCCCCAGAAGATGATGACATTGAGAATGTAAAGACCTTGAAGACTGTGATCCGGAAGTTCTGTGCCGGCACGAAGTGGATCGTGGACGATGTGCAGTGGCCGGCTGAGGGCTACTCAGGCATGGACACTTTGCTCCACGCGTGCTCCACTATCCCCTCGTGGATCGAGCTCTGGAAACGCTCGGCATGCCATGTTGGGATGACCCACGAGCTTATGCTGGCCAAAGCTTATTTCCCTAAGCTTGAGCCGGCAAAGCTGGTGGCCGGGTTTCCGGAGTTCAATCTCGATGGCTCCAAGTTCTCCGCCAAGGACTTCAAGGTTATTCAAACTGAGCTGCGTCACTCGGCGACTACAATTGCCGATAGTCTGGCACTAGAAAGGTTTACAACGCCTTATGATGCCAAAGACAAAGCGGTGAAGGTAGATATGCCCTTGCCCTTTGATATCCTGGAGAAGTGGGGGATAGAATCTGCCAAGAGGAAGGAGGAGGCTGCCAGGAGTAGAGCTGAAATCAAATCTGCGCCTTCCTCCTCTACACCGGCTGTCCGCCCACCTGCTCGTGCCGACACTGCTAATCCGGGTAAAGATGCTGGGAAGGTCCCTGAAGAGCAATCCCAAGACCAAGACCCAGCTGCCAAGGACAAGGTTGAAGACTCGACCCAGGAGGCCGAGTGAAGTTTTATCTGCTACTGCCTCAAACACTTGATTCGGCCAATGGGCCTTTAAAACAATTATTCTTTTGATAGTGCGCCTGTGCACTTTTTGATACTACTACCCTGGTTTGTAATACGTTTGAAAACCTTAATATCTTTCATGGCCCTTCTGGCCTTTGCGTGAATTTGATATTTCTTAACTTTGAACTTTTCATTCCTGTTTTTTCGACTTTTCGCCATGTTTCCTTTTGTGAGACTCAGTTTCCGGGTCTCATGGGTTTTGACAAGTGAACTTTTTCTAAGTCCCCAAGTCCCCAAGACTCGGATTTTTGAGTTTTTGAGCTGAATAGCTAGATAATTTGTTTTTTTTTTTTCAAATTCCCAAGTCCCCAAGGCCCGAATTTCCGAGTCTAGGGTTTTAGATTTTTTCGAAAGAACAAATTGTTTCTGCTAAGGCCCAAAACCTAGAGCCGCTCACATAGGTTTGAAGCTATGCTTAATATACTTTGAGTTTCCGGCTGTTAGCCTTGCACTCTGCATAACTTGTGGTTTGGATGACCCTTTTGACCTTCTTCTACTATAAGCCGGCTTTCGCGTGGATAATCAATGTTGCTATAGCTGTATAAAGACAGGGTCAGGCAAGTCCCATTGGGCATCATGACTGATTGTAATTATACGCTAGCAAAACATGCCACTTTTGTGCGAGTCACATCAAGCTTAAGCAAGAAAAGTCAAGAAAGTTTGGCTCTATTGTCCGGTTATAAGCTTGCAGCCGTACTTATTATAAGTAATCGGCCCTTATAACTCAATGGCATCATGGCCGGGTCTTTGAGTTTGCAACTGTTCTATTCAAGCAATCAACCCCCAAGACCTAGATATATGCAATTTACTAGAGAAACTAATATACTACGAACAATAAATAACACTTACCTGAAAGAAAAATAGAAAAACAACAGGTATATAAAAACTTGACAAAAAAAACACACGGAAAAGGAACAATATATTGTTTAACCATCTCTTTATTGATATGAGAAAAGTTAGGTCAGCAAGCCGCCTCATTAAAGCCTTCCAGTCCCCTTAGGTACCCTGGATAGGAAAAGAGTGCTTCTGAAACCTGCTGCCTGTTACATCGTGTAATTCCACTTGTGAATCTAGCCTATTCTAGGTATAGTAGGGACGCAGTTGAGCCATGTTCCATGGCCTTTCTCTTTCTTGCATAGATGAGGTGGTATGAGCGGTGTCATTAACAGTAGCCGACTCTTCCCTTGCATCTATCAAGTAATATGATCCATTATGCAGATTCCGGCTTATGATGAACGATCCTTCTCATGGTGGAGATAGCTTGTGTTTTCCTTCCTTTGACTGTACCAGGCGCAGAACCAGGTCTCCTTCCTGGAAGACCCGGGTTTTGACCCGCCGACTATGATATCTCCTCAGATCCTGCTGGTATATGGCTGATCTCTCCAAAGCTTGTTCCCTATGTTCTTCTATCATATCCACGACGTCCTGCCGGGTGATCTCGTTTTCCACCTCGACATAAGCCGACACTCGAGGCGAGTCATGAATAATATCACTCGGCAATACCGCCTCTGCACCATAAACCATAAAAAACGGTGTCATCTGAGTAGATCTGTTAGGTGTGGTGTTCATTCCCCAAACCACTGAAGGTAACTCCTCAACCCATGCGCAAGCGGCTCTGATGCACGGGACTCGCAGCCGTGGCTTTAATCCACGAAGTAACTCTTGATTTTCCCTCTCCACTTGTCCATTAGCCTGTGGGTGGGCCACTGAGGCTATGTCCAAGCGGATGCCATTGTTTCCACAAAATTTTTCCATCTCACCCAAGGACATGTTGGTTCCATTGTCCGTTATTATGCTGTGGGGATACCCAAACCAATAGATAATCCTATTCAGGAACTTGACCGCCGTAATTGCTTCACAGTTGGTAACTGGCATAACTTCAACCCACTTGGTAAATTTATCAATAGCCACCAAGAGATGTGTCTTTTTGAAAGGTGACATGTGAAAAGGACCAACCATATCCATACCCCAAACAGCAAACGGCCAGGTTAACGGGATAGTCCGTAATTCCATAGCCGGCACATGGGTTTGGCGAGCGTACCTTTGACATCCATCACACCTTGCCACCAAGCGCTCCGCATCTGCTAGTGCCGTGAGCCAGAAGAAACCGTGTCGATAAGCTTTAGCCACAAGGGATCTCGTGGATGCATGATGCCCACAATCACCTTCGTGGATCTCCCTCAGAATCTGCCGGCCCTCTTCTGGTGCTACACAGCGTAAAAAGACCCCTGGTACGCTTCTTTTATACAGTTCCCCATTTATGATAGAATAGCCCTTTGCTCGCCTCAGAATTTTCCTTGCTAATACTTCCTGCTGTGGTAACTCGCCCCGTGATAGGTAGGCCAGAAACGGCTCTGTCCACTCGGGAACAGTACGTATTGTGGCCATGAGCTCCAAATCCGGGTCTTGGTTAGCCACCTCTTCCTCAGACTCGGTTTTAACTGATGGCCGCCATAGCTCGTCTAGGAAAACATTGGGTGGAACTGGCTCTTTGCGCGAGCCGAGTCTAGCGAGTGCATCTGCTGCCTCGTTCTTTCTTCTATCTATATGCTCCACCTCATACCCGGAGAAACACCCGGCAACCCTGTCCACCTCTCTGCGGTATGCTGCCATAGTTGCATCTTTTCTATCCCAAGTTCCTGAGACCTGCTGTACCACAAGATCCGAATCTCCATAGCATCGTATCCGCTTGATGTTTATTTCCTTGGCTACTTTCAGTACATGCAATAGTGCCTCATACTCGGCCACATTGTTGGAACAATCAAAGTGAATCTGCAACATGTAGCTCAAGTTGTCTCCTTTGGGTGATGTGAGTACCACCCCAGCTCCTGATCCCTCGTATTGCTTGGAACCATCAAAGTGCATTATCCAGGACTCGGAACTTGGTGTCATTGTGGGCATGCCAGTGTGAGTCCAATCATTAATGAAATCAACTAGAGCTTGAGATTTTATTGCTGACCTGGGCTCGTAGTTGATGTGATAATCTCCCATCTCGATGGCCCACTTGGCTATTCTACCTGTTGCATCCGAGTTTCTGATGATATCCGACATTGGTATAGAGCTAACCACTGTTGTGGGGTGTTCATGAAAATATGGCTTCAATTTCCGGCTGGCCATGAAGACCTCGAAAACCAGCTTCTGCCAATGTGGATAGCGCTGCTTTGCCTCCGATAATACCTCGCTGACGTAATAAACCGGCCTCTGAACCGGGTGATCTTTCCCATCCTCTTTGCGCTCAACAACAACCACTGCGCTAACCGCCCGGGGCCCGGCCGCAACGTACAGTAGCATGGGATCTTTAGGACCCGGGGCTGCTAAAACTGGTGCCTCAGATAACTGCTTCTTTAGTGCCTCGAACGCCTCATCCGCCTCTTGGTCCCAAACGAATTTATCGGATTTCCTGAAGAGCCGGTACAAGGGTATTGCCTTCTCTCCGAGTCTGGATATAAACCGACTCAACGCTGCTACACACCCTGTAAGCTTCTGAACATGCTTCAGGTTTTCCGGCTTTTTCAGACTCTGGATAGCTTTGATTTTGTCCGGGTTTGCCTCAATCCCTCTTTCTGAGACTATGAAACCGAGTAACTTTCCTGCTGGAACTCCAAATACACACTTTGTGGGGTTAAGCTTCATCTGATATCTTCTCAGGTTCTTGAATGTTTCCTTTAGATCATCAATAAATGTTTCCTCTTTCCTGGTCTTGATCACCACATCATCCACATAAGCATGAACGTTGCGTCCTATTTGGTCCTCAAAGCACTTCCGAATACACCGCTGATAAGTTGCGCCAGCGTTCTTCAATCCAAAAGTCATGGTTTTGTAACAGAAGGCCCCAAAAGGGGTTATGAACGATGTTTTCTCCCAGTCTTCCTTCTTGAGCTTGATCTGATGATACCCGGAATACGCATCCAGAAACATAATAAGTCACTTCTAGCCACTTCATCTATGATCTGATCTATCCTTGGAAGGGAAAACGTTTCCTTTGGGCAATGCTTGTTGAGACTCGTATAATCTATGCACATCCTACACTCATTACTCTTTTTCATCACGAGAACCAGATTTGCCAACCAATCCGGGTGAAATACCTCCATGATAAACCGGCTGTTAATAGGCGAGCAATTTCTTCCCCTATAGCCTTTCTTCTTTCCTCATTCATCTTTCTCAGGCGTTGCTTCACGGGCCTAGATTTGGGGTCAACATGCAAGCTATTCTCTGCTAACTCTGTAGGGATACCCGGCATATCGCTAGGCGTCCAAACAAAAACATCTTGATTTGAACGAATAAACTCCACGAGTGCTTTTTCCTGCTCATTGTCCAGGTTAGATCCTATAGCAAATTGCTTAGAGGGGTCACCTTCGACAAAGGCTACCATCTTGGTATCTTGTGTTGCTTTGAACTTTGTTCTCTCATCCTCAGTGTTCGGCCTCTTCAACGTTGTTCTGTCATCCGGGTCTACTTGAGACCAGTAGTACTTGAGTTCTTCCTTCCTGCAGGCCTGGTCTGCCATTGCCGCGTCTCCTTCGTCACACTCAACTGCTATAATCCGGTTCCCGTGTATGGTAATGGTTTTCTTAGGACCCGGGATCTTTAGCTGTAGGTATACGTAATACGGCCTAGCCATGAACTTAGCGTAAGCCGGCCTTCCGAATAGCGCGTGATAAGGGCTGCGCAACTTTACCACCTCGAACGTGAGCCACCCCACTCGGAAATTATCCTTTGATTCTCCAAAAGCAACCTCCAAGGTAATCTTTCCCTCGGGGCACGCCGAGTGACCCAGCACAATCCCGTGAAAAACTGTTGAACTTTTCTGTAGCTGAGACTCCTTGAGACCCATGCACAAGAAAGTTTCCCAATATAAGATGTTGATGCTGCTTCCACCGTCCATTAAGACCTTTTCAGCTCATAACCATTAACCTGTGGCGCAACCACCAATTCTAGCACACCCGGATGTTCTATTGTTTCCGGGAGATCCCTTCTGCTCCACGTCACCTCTTGATCCGACCATCTCAGGTATCTCGGAACAGCTGAATTGACCGCGTTTACTGCTCGTTTCAGTATCTTTCTATCCTTGTTGGAAGTTCCTGTAGTATGTACGTGATATTGTCCAACTGCTTGGGGTTAGCTTGGAAACCTCCAGCTCCCCCCTGATTGTTACCTGGATTACCACCTCCCGGGTTACCTGCTGGGGGTGGGTTGTTGCCCGGGTTTCCACCCGGACCCGGTCCTCCTCCCCGGCCTGCACCTCACATAGCCTTGTTTATTTCCTCGTTCTTCCATCTTTGTAAATCCACACACTGCTCCAATGAATGGTTGGCCGGCCTACCGTTCCTACTGTGTTTCGGGCACGGCATCTTGAAGACATCCTAGTGGTTACCCGGCCTTGGTGGCCCCTGGTAGTTTCCTCCGTTAATGTTTCCTCCATTGAAATTTCCTTCTGCTCTTGGTCTCGAAGACCCGGCTTCTGTATTGGCGACAAACTCGGAACTTCCCTCAAACGGGCGCTTATTCTGGTTGTTTCCATTGTTTCCTCCATTGTTACCCGACGTAGATCCATTACCGGCTCTTCCATTATTGCTCGTGTTTGCTTTTGCTTTCTTATCATCAACGTCCTCTTCTGTGGTATCCGTAGCAGCGTGCTTGTTGCATGCGTCCATTAACTCTCCCATCGTAACCTCTGAAGCATTCCGACTAGATTTCATGTGAGTTAGCTTTTGCACTAAAGGTATATACTTGCATGTCTTTGCCGTAGCTTGTAACACATCCTTTGGCTGAATATCTGTGGATGAGTGAAGTATCTCCATAACCCGGCGCACCCAGCTGCGCGCCGATTATCCCTTCTTTTGGACACACCGTTCTAGATCATCAATAGTAAACAACTTCCTGCATGTTCCGTGAAAGTGCTTGATAAACGCAGTTTTCAACTCACTCCATGATTTGATAGATCCTTCGGGTAAATTGTTGAACCACAACTTTGCTGCTCCTTCTGACATCATCAAGTACATGAACTTGGATTGAAGATTTTCAGAGGCGTTGCGAATCGACATAGCCATCTCATAGCTGCTCAACCATGTTTCTGGATCCATAGTCGGCTCATAGTTCACCACTTTACCCGGTTCCTTGAATTTATCCGGGTAAGGCTCAGCCCTGATGTTATCCGACAGACACTTAGGCCCAGCGAGATTAGTCAGTACTGGCCTTAATCGGGAAACATGCGATCCTGCGGGGGGTACAGCTGGACATGGTGCTGCTGCTGGTCCGTGCACCGCAGACCCGGCCGCGGCTCACCTGGCTCTGGAACTATCCACAATAGCGTGTGCTGCTGATGCTGCTGGTGCTGCCTGAACGCGGGGAGGAGGCGGCATTTGCTGCTGCTCTGCCCTCCGCCGTGCTGAACTCGTTTGAATATTGCCGGTATTGCCATGTTGCCGGCTGATATATGGCGTCCCATGCATTTCACTCCTATTATCCGGGTAATTGACTTGGTGAGCCACTGCCGTGCGCAATAAATCTATCGCCCGCCGGGTCTCCTCCGCATGGGGTGACTCTCTTACGGGGATGCGGTCCAATACTATTGTTGCTGTGTATACATTATCCATGGGGTTGTTAAAGTGACCTGGCGGCGTGTGAAATTGTGATGGTGGTCGTGGTGGTGTTGTATTGCCAACAGCAACCCCTGTCTGTAACGTGGGTAACCCGGCTTGTATATTTGCCGGCTGTCCTCCTCCAGTCGCAGGCTGATGTACCGTTTCCTGATTCACAACTGGAACTGGTTGATCCTGGGGGGTGATGAACAGCGCGGCCGGGTTTATAACTCCACCATGTTGTTTGAAGCATTATCCGTGACTACTTGCACAACATTTTCAGCACCTATAAAATTCAGCAAGCAATAAAATCAGCAAGTAATCAAAATCAGCAAGTAATAGGAAAGTAATAAAATTCAGCAAGCAAAAAAATTCAGCAAGTAATAAGCAAGTACTAAACTTGGAAAACAATGAAAGAGAGCAAGTTATAAATGATTCATACCTATTTTCTCAATGCATTCATCCACATAATTGAAAATGTATTCACTTGTGTGTGCATCGGTTGATGCCTCCTTTGATCCAAGATAGACGGTACCCAACTTGCAATGCACACCCAAGTTCATGATGCTCCTCCTTTTCTTGTCCGTCCAAGCATCGGTCATGATAGAGCACCCCGTATCCACCCTCTCGACATCATGTGGCTTCAACAAATCCCTAGTCCTTTCCACCTCTTGCAACAACATTTTCTCTCGAATCATATGTTGTGAAGGTTGCTTCCAATCAGGACCATAGCGACCAATAGCCTCACAAAACTATTTGAAATCATCATCATTTATAGCATTGAAGGGTATATTTTTCTTGTACATCCATCTAGCCAAATATTGTCCAACTAAATAGCTTCTTTCCTTATCAACACTATCATTTATAGTGCGTTGTTTTTTTATATTTCAACAAGATAGAAGGATCAATTGGAGCAACATATTGATCCATTGGCCCCTTGTTCGGAGAACCGTCACCAACTTTGCTTAGCTGTGCTTGATCATCCTCGCTCACCTCTATGGTGACCGCAGCTCTCATTTCTTCTTCATGCTTTAGCTTCTCCAGTTTCCTCCTCTTTGGTGCCTCATGTGAATGAAAAGCCCAGGTTATCTGATCTTGTGTGGCTTGCAAACAGCTGCTGACATTGCCTTTGATCTGCCCAATGTGCTCCTTCATCCTAGTCACCCCTCCATACATCACTTTTCCATAAAGCTTGCACTTGAGCTTTTGAGTATCATTACGGTCAACACACTCGGCAAACTCCCAAGCCATGTCATCCGACTTTCTCTTAAGTGCTGAATTGGCAACCTGAGATGAACCCGTAGCGGACATCTACATAAATAAAAGGAAACAACCAGATCAGCCATCTACATAATTTACCAATGATTGATCTAATATAAATAATTAATTACAATCTCCATGAATCCATGATACAATATTACAATCAGCATAGATACAGAGAATTAAATCAACTAATAAATTTGACCAACTAATAAATTTCACCAATTAATCATGTCCAATAGAATAGATCATCAACTAGGAGAAAATCAATTAATATCATGATCATCAACTAGGAGAAAATCCAAACCGTGGCGTGCAGTTTGGAGACCGAGCGCTCTGTGCGATTTGGAGATGGGGAGCCGGCGCTTGGTGGTGCTCGACTGCTGCAGACCGGGTGCTGCCGTGCTGGAGACGGGAGGAGCTGGAGACTACTGCTGCCGTGTTGGAGACTTGAGGAGCTGCAGACCGGGTCGCCGTCGACTAGTGCTGGAGATGGCCAGACGGGGCGCCGTCGCACAGTGGCTGGAGAAGAGGCGCCGTCCTGCGGTGCTGGAGAAGGGCTGGTGGAGACGGGGCGCCTCATGTGAATGAAAAGGAGACCTTGTTTTCAGTGTACAAAACTTTAAGGTGCAGCTATGGATGGGTATCCACATCCGAAAAACACCCAATTAAGCCAAGCCGGAAGAAGCTGCTTCCGATATTAATTGTTATACACTTCCTAAGGAGACCGAATTGACCAGATGTTTGTTCCGCCTACGATCTGGTATGCGCAACGAAATCTGTGCTGTTCTTACGTAGGTTAAGTTGGAGACCGAGCTGGTACAGATCGTATGTATGCCACGAAACCTAATTAACGCATCAGCCGTGTCAGCCCAGTAGATCTGATCGCATCTAGTAGAAGATCAGCAATGGCAGTATCGCTCCCGGACGAGGTTCTTCTGGAGATCCTCTTGCGCCTAAACGACGTCCCGGCCGCCCTCTTCCGCTGTGCCACAACATGCAAGCAATGGCGCGGCCTCGTCGTCGACCCCGCCTTCCTCCGGCGCTGCTGGCCAGATCAGGACACGTCCTCCTCTTCCTTGATTGGCTTCTTCACCCACGAAACAGGGCAGGGAGCGTCTTCCCATGGCCCGACGCTGTGCTTCACCCCGACGAAGCTAGGTCGATCAGTTCTCGGTCCTGGCCAACGCACCCTCGCCTCCATCATGACCGCCGCGCCCGCGGGCATCTTCGACAACGCGCTGCCGCTCGTCTCGCGTCACGGCCTCCTCCTCGTGCGCCTCGCCACGCGTGGCTACCCTGCTCTCAGTTTGGCGGTATGCAACCTCCTCACACGTGTGTGCCATGTGATCCCTGCTCCCACGTTCGGCTCGGACTTTGACGGCCGCATGTGGAACGGCTGTGTCATTCTTACCGGCACAGACTGTCGCTCTACTGACGAGGAGCCTGTGCTTTCGAGCAACTCATCGTTGTTCAAGGTGGTAATTGTCAGCACCTACAAAAACGATAACACCAAATATACTCTCCTTACCTTCTCCTCCGAGGAAGCAAGCTGGAAGGCGCGTACCGGTTCCATCGCCGGCATTGGGCTACCGATCAACAAGTACGTATCATCCGGCCCTGCTGTCGTGCACCGTGGTGTGGCGAATTGGTTATTTTGTTTTAAAGGAGAACTATGCCTCGGTGTCCTTACCGTAAACATGCGTACCGGCCACGTCTCCTTGGTGAAGCTCCCTTTTCAAATAAATTGCTACCTCCACTATGATCCTCGTCTTACTCTACCTATCAACGGGGCGCTATCACTGCTCTGGATGCACGCAACACGTACCAAAATAGACATCTGGAAGCAGCAAGAGGAACAACCAAATAAGGATGGTGGATCAGGATGGGTATGCACAAGGACAATCGAGCTCAAACAACCTGGGAAGAGGAAGAAAAAAGAAAGACATTTACTTGTCTTGGGTGAGTGGTGTGGTACATTGCTCGTCGACACCAAGCTGGGTGTGTACACGGCTAACCTCAAAACCGGGATGATTGAGGAGGTGGTGGATTGGTCTAGCGAGGGACACGACGTCACTATGGATATTGTACCCTTGGAGTCGGATTGGCCGGCGATCTTCGCTTCTCGACTTGATATCAGGTATAGCTAGTCATTTTGATATCTCAATACATTCGCCTATGTTGGTTTCTTTCACAAATAATAAACATGAGATAAATGAATGTCACAAGGCACTACTAGAATTCAATTGTTTGCCGTGTATCAGAAATACACGGCGAAGGCATAAAAAGACTCGGCAGTAAGTACGCCGAGTGCTACACTCGGCGTACAGCACTCGGCGTATTTTAGCTCGGCAACAGAAGGTACGCCGAGTGTCAATACGCGGGTTGCTCGGTGAAGTATTCGCCGAGTCTTTTAGGCTAACACTCGGTAAAAAAAAGTTCTGACACCTCCACGTCTAAGTCCGCAACGGAACGGGGACGAAATCTTTGCCGAGTGTCCCTGTCAGAAGGACTCGGCGAAAATATTTCACCCTGGGAAACAGGGAGTCGCCACGTGTGCACACTTCGCCGAGTGTAACACTCGGCGTACCGTCGCCCAGGGGAGCGCTCCTGGCCCGCCACGTGTGCACAGTTCGCCGAGTGTTACACTCGGCGTACCGTCGCCCAGAGGAGCGCTCCTAGCACGCCACGTGTGCACACTTCGCCGACTGTTTCACTCGGCGTACCGCCGCCCAGAGGAGCGCTCCTGGCCCGCCACGTGTGCCCACTTCGCCGAGTGTAATACTCGGCGTACCTTTTATATGCCGAGTCTCTTTTCCAGAGGCACTCGGCAAAGTTTAAACTGGGAGGGCGGGAAGCAGTGGCGCGAATCGAAATGTTTCTCGCCAATATGTATGCCGAGTATCTCCTTGCAGGCACTCGGCAAAGTTTCAAACTAGGGGGCGGGGAGAAGTGGCGCGAAGCGAAATGTTTGGTGGCAATAAGTACGCCGAGTCTCCGTAACGGAGGCACTCGGCAAAGCTCCAACAAAAAAAAAAAACCTGTTCTTCGCCGAGTCCACGTAACGGCGACACTCGGCAAAGTACAAGCGACTGTGTTGCACGTACGAAAGCGCCACGTGGCTTTTCTTATTGCCGAGTTTGTGTCTTTGCCGAGTGTCTTTTGGACTTTGCCGATGCGTATTTTGTTTGCCGAGTGTTGACTGCAGGGGACACTCGGCAGAGACACGTACTGCCGAGTGCCTTTTTTTTGCCGAGTGTGTGTGGCAGGGCACACTCGGCGTACGATGTTAATGCCGAGTGTATTTTTTACGCCGAGTGTTTGGTTTTTCTTCTCGGCTTCGAGCCTGTTTCGCCGAGTATCCCGAGAAACGGCACTCGGCATAGTGCTCGATACTCGGCGGCGTTGTATTTTCCAGTAGTGAGGGGTTGATGAATATATAATAAGGACATTACCTAGGTCGATTAGGTGTTTATTATGTTATTACTTAACCGACTGAAACAAGACATCACTATTGTTCAACCCATTATGTGTTTTCATTAATTATATATTGCACTTCTTTAATTAGAGGCTCCACATGTGCCTCCTTTATGACGGATCATGTAGTAAGTTAACCAGGTATCACTCGTAAGTGAAAGTAACCAACTTCGTTGTGTATATTACATGTCATTGTGTTGTCTCTAGGTTACGCATTTTAATTTAGTATAAGCTTGCCATAGTTTATACCATATTGGTTTGCTTGATTCCCTTTCTTGAATTCTATGGCATGTGCACCAATTGACTTACCAATTGAATAGGAAACAAAATATGGAAAACCATCCGGCCTATGCACCTAGGTCTGAACTGAGGTATCTTTTGACGAAAGGCTCATTTAAGCTGATTTCACGGCCGCACTTTTCCATGTCCTTATGTATAGTATAACATATACCTGCATTGTTTGGCTAATCATCATTTATGTTACTTGTCTAATGTGTGGACTGTCTAATGCAGTGTATGTTGAATCTTCTGTTTTGTTTTGGTAGTGTGGAGCATAGTCTATTGTTAATCTGTTGAATACAAGTTTGCATATTGTTGAACGGAAGCCCTCTTTTCTACTAGTGACACTTGATGCAGTTTCGTTTATGGTGAATTGATAAGTCTAGAAGAAATTGGTCTAGAAATTGTACTGTTATTCTAGCTAAAGGTTCACCGAGCTTTAATACCCTTTTTCTGTTTTCTACATTTGCTTGGCCTTCAATCAATCAATTGAAAATATTTAATAACAACCTACTTAAGAAGTTTAACTTGTTTGTTCTTACAAGATGCACATGTTTTCTATTTGTAGATGCAATACATTGTATATTTGACGTGTTCCAAGATGATGCCAGACATTGTACATTTCTGGTTTGCATATTCTGATGCTTGTGGTGTTTGTTTAGACTTCTAGGGCTCTTCTCTATACAATGCCATGTTCTGTTTTATCTGGCACATCATCATGAGTGGTTAATTGAGCTTGTATTACGTCGTTGAGCTATTGTAGTTTTATTTGATGTCTGTTAAACATGATGATCTGAACTTTCTCTGAGGTTGAGCTAATCTTGACTACATGTAACTAATAATTAATTTGTTTGCCGGTAACCTTTGACTGCTTGATGAAGACATATGGATTCGTCCCCCTCGACTTCTGATGGAAGACCACCTTCACCAAGGCGCCCTTCCAGGAGTTCACCGACCTCATGGCGAAGCCCACCAAGGCCCTTCGACTTGATGCGCCAGTTGAGAAGATTCTTAGGATGTTCTCATAAAGAGTGTGGCTAGCTGGGAATCGTAAAATGCACTTCTCTTTATTAATTATTATCGTTGAGAACCGTGTGTCATGTTTGAGTTGTGCTTCTCTGAATGTCTATGTTTGTTGTCAAGTTTTGGATTATGGTACAGTGTTGCTCTTCTTAACCATATCAATGGATGCTAAATAATTATGTCTATTGTCCTTCTCTGATTTTTTGTTATCTGTGATCCCTCCCTGCTATGTGTTGTTTTCATTACTAGCTAGTCTATGCTACATCATTGCCGGTACAAGCAATTTGTTATTTGTGATCCCTCCCTGCTATGTGTTGTTTTCACAGTCCACGACAGCTTTTTTGGAATTCACCGTTGAACCAAACACACCAGAGCTAGCACGCGTTTCTTGTCTCCTCTTCTTTTTTATACATTTTTTGCTTTTAAAAAATAAATGGTTTTTAACACATAGAACCAAATTAAAAGGTAAACAAAAAATATTTGTATCATGGTCTAGTTGGGAAGTTTTCATTGTAGAAAAAAAATCCAAGAACACTTCATACGCATAGCTAAAAAATCGAGAAGTCTTGGTAGTGAAAAGAAGGATAAGGTCGAGGGGTTAGCAGAGGAAAAAATAAAATTAAGCGAATAACTAATAAACAAAATTCGGGTATCTCGTAATAATAATGAACGGAACAAATTACGCCAAACCAAATAACATATGAACAAAATTTGAAAAGAAAAAAATTCATCTGAACTAATCGGGTGAAGTGTAACAAAAGTGAACCAAAAATAAAAATAACAAAGGCGAAAAGGAACTAAAAGTTAGGTAAACCAAAAATAACAGTAAATCTTTTAGCTATGGGTATAGAAAATGCCCTGAACATGATATACACGTGGTCCAAAAATAATAGTGAACCGAAAATAGCAATGAACAGAAAATGTTGGTGAACATAAAGTGTCGATGAACAAAAAATAATAGCGAACAAAAAATGCATGTGAACCAAAAATACGAGTGAGTTAAAATAACGTTGAACCAAAAATAATAGTGAACAAAAAAATGCATGTGAACCAAGAAATAAATAGCCGAGAATGTCAGTGAACAGAAAATACCGGTGAACAGAAATGCCGATAAATAAAAAATATATATGAACCGAAAACGCTAGTGAACAAAAAATGGATATGAACCGAAAACGCTAGTGCACTATCCTTTGTTATAACTCCACTTGCAACCGAAAAAAATCCAAGTTACACTTGCAACTCATTTTGAACTGAAAAAATCACAGTTAAAACCCCACTTAGCTACAAAATTTCAGTTCCAAGAAAAATATGCTGACTATTTTACTCTTACACCAAATGGCATGTGCAACTAAGTCATAAATCTAGAAAAATGAGAAGACATTGAAATATGTGAAAAAAATAGAAAGTTAAAAAGAAAAGTTAAAAATAATAAAATATAAAGGTAATTGAATTAAAGAAAAAAAATAAAAATACAACGCTACAAAAGAATAAAGATAAAACAGAAAAAGATGCACACAAGTAAAAAAATACACCATCGTACCAGACCCATGTGAAAGCCCATTGACACACACAGAAAAATAAAAACCCAGCAGGTCTTACGTACACTCTATCCAATTGTTTGCATAAGGACGGGAAAACGACAACATAAGCACAAATCCTAGCATTCAGATCTAATGGTTACCGATATGACTGAGAAATAAGATAATTCTCAGTTAGCTAAGAATTAGCAAAACCGGTAATTAAAAGCTAAAAGTTAGGGGAATGGACAGTTACAACTTTGAACTAATTTTTAAAAAAATCCTAGAATTGCAACCATGCTTGCAGTTCTGTCTATTATTGATTTGCAACTCCACTTGCAACTAGGTCGTTTAATTTGTAAAAAATACTCCTCATACACAAATCTTCACTTGGAAGTTAAGTTGTAATTAGGACCTTGGGTGGTAGGAAAAAGCTCCTTCTTTCCATCTCCACTTGTAATCATACAAGACGAAACACATAAAAATATAAGGAAATAAGCTTAATTATATGAGCACTTGCAGCTCATTTATAAGTGGATTTGGAACAAAAACTAAGAAACAAAAGGGAAAATAAGCAACAAAAAACATTTTAGATAAAGCAAGGGGAATGGCTAGTTGCAACCATACTTTCAACATTTTTTTTAAAGTTGTCATGATACTTGTAATTGTGTCTCACATTCATTTGCAATTCCACTTGCAATTAAGTCATACCTATTAATTGGTAAAAAAAAACCTCCACATTTACAAGTCCGGTTGCAATTATACCAAACAAAACACACAGAAAAAAATAGAAATCAACTAACTTACGAGTGCAATTGCAACTCAGTTACAAGTGAAGTTGCAACTAAACAAAAAGACAAACAAGGAACAAAAAAGAACATCTTATATAAAAGCTAGGGCAATGTCTAGTTACAACAATACTTTAAACTGATTTTCCTCCAAGGATTCCACATGGTCTAATCTTTGTGAATAGAGTGGTGTATGTGGAGCACAAATGGGCCCATAATCTCCTGGCACTCGATGTACCTGACACATTCTCACATCCGCTCAATGGTAGGACCATTCAGCTGCCAGGATTTCGAAATCGTCCAAGGCTATTTGATTGCGATGATGGGCGTGTTTTCCAATCATGTGGTGCTTTATGCTATGCACAACAAGAATTGGATGGTTGTATGATGCGAATCTGGAGCTTGGAAGGCACTGACAGGTGGGTGGTGAAGCATCATCTAAGTATGAATGATGTATTCGGGAGGGACACATTTATCCGTACTAAATAGTCGAGGAGCATGGTATTTTTGATTATGACATCCTGGCTTTTGACTTGGAGAGGGAGATAATTATCTTTCTTGACTGAATCATTTATAAGGTCTTCTCATTCAGCATTAGTACTAGAAAATTCTCCGAGATTTGGAACAACGGTGAAGCATTGCCAGGCCATACTACATCAAGTTTCCAGCTTCAGTGCTTCGAAAGGCTCAAGAATCAAGATTAAAGTTAGCCTGTTGTATGAGTCACCAAATGCATGATGTAATATGTAAAGCGTCTCTTTTGCCCGATGAAGGTCTTCTCTTATATTCCCTTGCAAGTGTTGCACAGGGCGGTCCGTCTTGTGAGGAAATCACCACCGGTCTCGTTCTCCCCTTGGACGTTCCGGTCACTGGTATGTGCTGGCAAAGTTGTAGATGAATACTTCCTCGAAGTCTAGCCAGGTGTTGATGTTGTCGGCTGGAAGGATGTTATAGCAGTTTCGAACCAGCCCTTGCAGCACGAGGGACACGTAGAGAACCTCCACCTGCTTGTTGCCGCCTGCGATGGTGACGGAGGTGACGTAGTCGGTCAGCCAGTCTTCTGGCTTGGTGGATCCGTTGTACTTGGAGTGTCTCGGGAAGCGTGAATCTCTCCGGGAAGGTCTCTCCCTTGATGCGTGGTCCCAGGCATGCGGGGCCGTTATCCCTTTCATCATCTATCTCCTGGGAGAGCTTAAAGTCGTCGACGCGGCCGCGGAGGTTGGGGTTGACCGAGGGGCCGAGAGGTCCTAAGCGTCCTCGGATGCCGTTTGGGGGTTGTCTTCTCCCGGTGAACTTTCACCGGGAAGATGCTCTTCAACAGCCCCCAGTGTGGGTGAATGCCCAGGAACCACTCGCATGGGACAATGAAGCACGAGATGCGGTGCACCACATTGGGGGAAGGTCGTGGAGCTAGATGTCGTAGACATACATCAACCCGAGGAGAAAAGGGTGCAGGGAGAAAGACATACCTCGGGATATGTGCTCCGAGAATGCGATGCGCTTGTTGACGTGAGGGCGTTGCACTTCTTCTTTGTTCACGGGTTGCCGCACGCGCCGTGATTCTTCAGGAGAGATCAGCCCATCCTTCTGCATCAGGTTGATGCTTTTCATCGTCACATTTGAAGGGCGCCATTCGCCCGTTTTCTTTCGTGGAGGAGAAGATGAGCCCGCGGCTACGTCCTTGCCAGACATCTCGGCTGCCGAGTGCTTGCTTCATCCACCAGCCATGGAGCTCGCCTTTCCAAGGGACGGTGGGGGTGCTAGACAAAGAAGATGGAAAAGAGGAAGGGGAAATCGATTTTCCCCTAAGCCCGCAATTTATACTGCGGTTCGGCTGCTGCGGGTCATCGATCTTCGCAAAGGAAGGATACGTGGCGCACATCCTGGCTGCCACACGTCAAGCAAAGACGAAGCACCGGAGGCGGTTGCGCTGCACGATCCTTAAAGCAAGATCGTGCGCAATTCACTTCACGATCGGCGGGAAAACCGGCGCACGGTGGCCCGTTTCCGGTCAATAAGCTGATGCGGTGGGCCCTCTACTTCCTATCTCACTACTTCACGTCCCATCGAGACCAGACGCGTGCATAGTGACGTCACCAAAAATTCGAGACACGAAATCTCTTTCGTATGAAATCATAAGAGAAAAGATTCGCCTCACTCGAGGATTATGGAGACAGTGATGCTCGCCACTTTACAAATCAGTGTGACAAGACTCGCCTCGCTACAAGAGCAAAGCTGCGAGTAGATGTTTCCTTCATCGATAAAAAAACTGTGACTCGGATATACAAACATATTGCGCATTAGCTCCCGGGTAGTACGGCCATTGCGGCACGCTTGGATGCCGCATTCTTCGAGTGTGAAGGTAAGACACAGGGATCCGTCCCGTGGGGCTAGAATCTCACTCATGCTGCGTCCTCCGGTAATTTTCCGTGCTGACAGCATGATGAAAAATCCCATCGGACGCGCCGAGTACCCCCTTTTAAGGTTAAGCTTGACTCAATAAGTCCTCCACAGCCCGAGTCGCAATGATCACCTAACCCAATTCGAGCCAGAGGTCTCGAGTTCGCGTAGGTCAGACCTGTTTTTGCCCGAGTAGCAATTAATTGGCCATGATCCGTCGGGTGAACCAAGCAACTGAGCCGCATCCTTCTGTGAAAAAAGCCAACACATGGTGCACTTAAAGCTAATCAATACTCGAGTCTCATCATGCAGGATATACACATCCTTCACAAAAATCAGGCTGCTCAGCCAAAAAATCCGAAACAAGTTTTGGGTGCTTACCCGACTCTTCACAGTCGAATAAACACTCGGGAGCTACTGACGTAGGGATGACTCCCAAGTCTCTTGGACAGGCCTACCCGGTCTAAATATCAGCATGAAGGACCGGCAAAAGGGAACCCACCCTAATCTTCTGGAAGGCCCATCTGCGTCCCACCCCAAGGACTTGCGGGCCAAGACAGAGGAGACTTACCGACTAGGGTTAGAGTTTGTAACCCACCCATGTACGGGTTTGAGACCCAGCCTCCTATATAAAGGCTGGGAGAACCACCCGAGGGGAAGATCCAATCTAGACTTCACACCATAGGAGCTGCCTCTCGAGATCCAATCTCTCGACTTGTGCGCCCACTATTGTAATCTTACGCCACAATACAAGAACATACAAGCAGGAGTAAGGGTATACCTCCACGAGGGCCCCAAACCTGGGTAAATTGTGCCCATGTTAGCCGTCGAGTCCATCGACGCCTAATCAGTTCCTATACTCGAAACCATACCGGATCACCCGAGAGATTTGTTGATACGAGTCATGGACACTCGTAGTCTTGGTAGTCCATTTGGTTTGGCGGTGGTGGCGGATAGTTCGCCCGACTGCCCTATGTAGTCAGCTAGTATATAGGTCCACCTTGATCATTGTGTCGGGTGCCTCCTGCAGCCAATGTGGTGTGTGGCCTGGCCCGAGGGCCAGAGGTGGCGCTATGCTCTTGGTGCCCTCCATCGGATGGCTGCCGGTTCGCGTCATGGTGGTGGTTTGAGGTGAAGCATGTTGACCATCATGAGGTGCGCCTACTCCTCCTTGGCCGCCTGAGCGTGCTGCTGCGGCGTCGTACGATGCATGTGCAATAAATCGGAATGTTGTCGGAGTGTCAAAACCGGAGGTCGCGGGCAACTTGATGGGATGTCGCAGAAGAATCTGATCAGACAGCCCCCGCCCTGACTGATCGGCGCGTGCATCCACCATAATACATGTCCAACTCCTGGCATTTTCGTGCGCTCACCATAATACCTCTCCTCCATTAGACCCTACTGTAGCTAAGACAGTGACACAATTGTGGAACACCGACTCGGATCGACGGAGCTCCGGAGCGCTGGCAGGATCTGATGTAGCACGCTTGGCCGAACCTTGTTGCTGTCTGCCGATGTTGTGCGCACGACTTCCGGATGGAGGGAAGATGACGTCGCTGAGGAATTGGGCCATGGGGGAGGAGTGATTTCTGCTTTGTCGGCGTGGCGGCGACGTCGTTGACGCCCTCGTCCCCTTGTCGGTCGCCAGGAGCTTGTTGTTTTAGGTAAAAGAGGTTTTGGTGTCGTGCAACAAATTGCGATGCGAAGGGACCGCGTGCGCTAGGGTTCCGCCCCTGTGCCGCCGCCGCCAGGCTCCCCGCCGTCCGGCCGCTCTCCCCCCTCCCTCGTCTCCGGCCTACTCCTCCCTCTCCCCGAAGGGTTCCCGGGCCAGGCCCCTCCTCCTCTCCCGCCCCCGTGCGGCCGCGCCGGGCTGCACCGGGGCGTCCCTTCGGAGCTAGCGCGAGCGCCCCCGAGCCTCCTCCTCCTCTCGCCGCCGCCGGAGGGGTCGTCGGGCGAAGCTTGGTCGGCGCGGCGGCGGCAGGACCCCTCGATCGCTGTCCTCGTGCGCGGCTGCGGCGCCCGGTCCGGCTGCTCGAGGTGGCGCGTCCACCGTTCGCGGAGGCGCCTGGTGCGGCTCTGCTACAGTCGGGCGGAGGATGCTGAGCCGGCGGGCTCGGGCGGTGGCCGGCGTGGAGCTGCAGGCAGCGGGCGGTAGCGGTGGTGGACTTGCGGATGAGATGGTGGTGGCTGGAGGGAGGGGAACCGCCTTCGGCTGTGGGGGACTCGACGGCTGATGGTCGCGGTCGGCGGCGCCTGTCAAAGGGGCTGCGCGCCGGTGCACCTGCGGTCCCGAGCTGCCCCGTTGGGTCTGCGCCCCCCAGCGAATCCCGTGGCCGTGGTGCCGGCCATGGCTCTAGGCCTCCTCCAGGCTGCTGCGCAGGTTCGCCACCGGGCGGGGACGACGCCTCCTCGTCCCTTGGTGGTCGGGTGGCTGCCGAGCACGACACCGTTGGGGTGGCTGACCCCATCCCGATCTGGCCAAGGTATGGTGTGAGGGGTTGTCCTGAGGTGAGAAGGTGAGGCCTTTCCCTCCCGTGCCTTTGGCCGGCGATGCCGATGTGCCGCTTGGGGTTTGTGTTTGGAGCAAGGCCAGGGAAAACGTCCATAGGTGGAGAGGTTGCGGCGGGAGATGTCCGTGGCTGCATCCTCGCTCGGGGTGGAGGCAGAAGATGGGCTGCGCCTCCTCGGCCATTCGGGGTTGAGGTTGGGCTGCGCCTTAGAGTGGACTTCGGCACTAGGCTACTTTGGAGAGGGGTTGCGACGGCGGCGGTGTGTGAGGCAAGGATGCTACTCCAATCTGACGGTTTTGGTGGATGTTGGCGGCAATCCGGACGAAAGTCTTGCCCGGTTCGGGCAGACGGCGATGGCGCTCAGTGCGTCATTCCCCTCCTTGGAGGCGTCGTCGAGGAGGGCCGATCCTTTCCTCCCGTCCCTTCGGTTTGGTGGTTGTCTCCGGGCGAAAGCCTAAATCCGGTTGGATCGACGTGATGGCGGCGTTTCGACGTCGTCACTCTATTGGGAGCATCACGTTTGGAGTCATGCTGCGAAGTCCCTTGTTGCTTTCCTCCGGTGCAGGTCGCCGTCCTAGGTTATTGTTTCAGAGGCGCAATGCACGCCATCGCCGGTGCGCCCAAGATGGTGTCTCTCTCGGGATCGATCAAGTCCCTCCATCCACTTGCCACCTCTGGCATCAAGAGTGGATGGTGCGTCGACAAGAGAAGTTCAGCTGGAGTCGTCGTTCTTCGGAGGTGACCGGCGTTGGTCGAGACGCGGCGATGTTGCTTGGCTTAGGGCAGGCTCTGTTGCTCTGTAGTTCTTGTGTCGGTGGTGGCTGTCTTCGGACTAGCCAGTCGTGGAGTGCGTACTACGCCTGTTCTAGCGAGTTGTAGTCGTCTTGCTCTACTAGGGTGTGTGAGTGTTGTACTGGGTGGTGTCTGCTCATTCTTGAGCTTGTAAATCTCTTCTTTCTATCAACGCAATGAAACGCAAAGCTTTTTGCGTTTTCGTGAAGAAAAAAAAATTGCGATGCTGTGGTTGTAGGCAACTTGATCGATAGCGCGGAAGGATCAGATGACGGAGAAGAATCTGATCGGACGGTCCACGACCTGTCGGCGCGTGTTGATCAGCCGACGGACGAGAAGCGTGCGCCAACACAAGGGCAACGTTCCGCCCAGGGCGGCGGGCGAAGCGGAGCGCGTGCACGGTTCGTTCGCCGGGCGGCCTCACCCTGAATGTGGGCTCGGGCGCACGGATGTGTGGGCCCGTGTGTTTATTTAGAACAGGCCCACCGGAAATGCTCCATTCTAGTAGCTGAAGCCCAGCCCAGCCCACTACGAGCCCTTTTCCTTAGACCTAGCGAGTCTGTCCACTCTGCAGCCTCAGTCCAAAATCTCTCCGGTTTTCCTGCCACATCCAACTTCTCCGGAGAGCGGCGGCGAGGCCATTCACTGCCTGGCGCGGGCCGCTGCTTCCTGCGGCATTGAGATCCCCTTCCCGCTGGTCCGCCTCCGCAGCCTCGCCCTTCCCTGGCTCGCTAATCCCATTCGCCGACGACCACCGGAAGAAGGCCATTACGCGGTGACCTCTCGTTCCTCCTCATCTCGGGCCACCCTGGATGCCCCCCCCCCCCCCTTCCACCCCAGCTGGCGAGTTCACAAGTAAACTGAGGATCGCATCCCCGTCTCCTATTCCCTTCCTTCTGCAAAAGGAATTCCAGGTTTGGAGCATATGGTCTGATGTCCGCCGAGTTCGTCTTTGTTGCTCACTCGCACTTGGGATGAATACGATGCGCTTCTTGATTTGCCCTGGCTTTTGACCTCTGATACGATCCTGAAGGTACATAATGTTTCCCATTTGTCAGATTACATTTTACTTCCTTTAGACACGTTTGTTACTTTTTTTTCCCATTAATGCTGGCTTACTCAGTGAAAGCAAGTGCATAGTAGTTCGGATATAACTCTATGTTTCCATAATCCCGTAATGACGTATCTTTGTCGTTTTGCTCATTCCGATGTAAATCACAGAAGCATTGGTATTAAGGGGACCTACGAAAATCTAAAGTCATAGTTTATGAGGTGAAAGCTGGGTGTAGTCTCAGTTCAATTGACAGCCATATGTTTCTATTTCACTGCGATTGATACATATTCATCTCGAGTATGAGGTTTCGACTACTGGTTATGGAGGGCAATAGTTACCTTTTACCAAGTGCCGCTCTTAGTTTGCATTATATTGTTGGCATCACTACTTGCAGTTTTGTATAAACATTAAGTTACTCAGGTTCCATATCATCTATTTTTATCTTCTTTGATGTAGATATAAGTTCATCTGCTACATATCCTCAAAGGAGATATAGAAACCCGGCTGAGGATGACCACAAGCGGACTACCTGATGATCTGGTTGTGGAGATCCTGTCTCGGCTGCCGCTCAAGTCCTTTTGCCGCTTCAAATGTGTCTGCAAGTCTTGGCTTGGCTTCTCTTCCGATCCACACTACCGCCAGAGGCTGCCCAGAACTCCCTCTGGTCTCTTATACCAAAAACATGAGCATGGCACTGCTATCCATCTCACCAGACTTCCCTCTGGTGACAGAGATATTGACACAACACTTAGCTTTGTCCCATGTTACAAGGAGTACCCCTTAGAGCTTAAAGAGTGCAGCAACGGACTACTTCTTTGTTATGGTGGAGGCTATAAGCTTGTAAAAATTTCAAACGCCATCGTGTGCAATCCTGCAACTGAAGAGTGGATGGCACTTCCAGACACTCAACCTGGACCGGCCGTCTCCTGTAATTATCTCAGGTTGGGTTTTGATCCACTATGGTCCCAACACTTTTATGTGTTCAACTTTCAGTGGAGCCCTTTCCCAAATGGTGGGTTCAAAGGTGAAGTTAAGATATTTTCCTCCGAGGATTCCACATGGTCTAATTTTCTTTGGGAAACTCACGATGTATTTTGGGGTGGTTCACTCTTTGTGAATGGAGTGTTGTATGTGGAGCACAAATGGGCGCATAATCTTCTGGCACTCGATGTACCTGACACATTCTCTCAGTCGCTCAATGGTAGGACCATTCAGCTGCCAGGATTTTCAAATCGGCCACAGATGTTTGATTGTGATGATGGGCGTGTTTGCCAATCATGTGGTGTTTTATGCTATGCACAACAAGAATTGGATGGTTCTATGATGCGAATCTGGAGCTTGGAAGGCACTGACAGGTGGGTGGTGAAGCATCGTCTAAGTATGAATGATGTATTTGGGAGGGACACGTTTCTCCGTACTAATAGTCGAGGAGCATGGTATTTCGATTATGACATCCTGGCTTTTGACTTGGAGAGGGAGCTAGTTATTGTTCTTGACCGAATCACTTTTAAGGTCTTCTCATTCAGCACCAGTACTGCAAAATTGTCGGAGATTTGGAACAACAGTGAACCATTGCCAGGTTACTACTACGTGCCATACTACAGCAAGTTTCGAGCTTCAGTGCTTCGAAGGGCTCAAGAATCAAGATGAAATTTAGCCTGTTGTATGCGTCACCAAATGCATGATGTAATCTGTAAAGAGTCTCTTGTGCACTAGCTCTACCCAACAACTGTTATGTATGTCCTGGATTGTTGGCTTCTCCATGTGTTATGTTCATTTGGTCGGCACTTGTCATTTTCTCCTGTCAACTCTGGCCTGTTGGCTAGACTACTTGAGGAGAACCCCAGAGTAAATTCCTGTGTCTTGTTGATGTATGCCTTGGATCATTGGCTTCTCTATGTTATATGTTATTCTAATCAGCACTTGTCCACGTGTCTTGTTGAACTGAACATTTTTAGTGATGAACTTTGCTACAAGTATAAGGACATGTCACACGTGGTATTTGTTCAAGTTACAGGAACTCTTTTATTGTTGCCATGCTTCAGTTTCTCTGGTGTTGTTTTGGTTCTTGGGACAGTGGCATTCTTTTTCTTAAAAAGAGAAGTTATACTGGCAGAGTGGCACATGTCACTGGGATTAGTTGAGATTATACCTGATCCGATACATGCTCGTATTACTGTGTTTCTAATGTCCCTGGAGAAGGTGTCCTCGGATTAGTCTTGATCCTGTTTAGTAGTAGTGTTGTTTTGTCATCTTCCTGTACTAGCACCTTAAAAACAACCGAATTTCGTTTCAGGGTTTTCCTTTTCAGCAATGGACCCTATTTTGTAAAAAAAACGAAGGAGAACCCAAGAGTAAAATCCTTGTTTGATGTTATGAGCACATGGAGTAACATGAACTTCGCTGCATTGTGTTGCCATGCTTCATGGCATTATGTTGGAGTTGTTTTGGTGGTTGGGACAACGACATGGGTTTTTCATTAGAGCTGCACATGCTTGTGGGATTTAGCTGAGAACAAACATATTATGCACCTGGAAACTTACTTGATGTAAAGACAAATGTATCTCGTTTCAGACTTCACCTGTTTTTACTATTCCCTCCTCATATTAATTGTCCCAAAGTTGGACAAAAGTGGATGCGTGTGACACATTTTAGTGTTAGAACAAAAACCGGTTAATAATCCAAATTTTCAAATTGATTGGGATGAAACAACGGCAATGATCAAGCTGGATTGGGTTATTTGGATCGCTGCCGAGGAGTATCAGTATTTGTATTCCTGTTTTTATTTTCTTTTTGAATATTCGAGCAAAAGAACGAAATAAAACGGAAAGATCTGTGGCCCAACAACTGTCTATATCCGTCCTGTAAACTGCCGTTGGCTACAATCCTACACAACTCCACTCTCACGGTCTCACCATACACACGTGAGTTCTCAAACACATACGGGAGGAGAGCCAGGGAAGTTCGCCGATACAAAGATGCTGCTGCTGTGGGCCAGTCCTGGGTTTTGAATGAAGATGCCAATGCCTGCTGGTGCTGTATGTAGTCCAAGCAGCATCAACGTAGAGGACCAAAGATCCCTGTTGGAGGGAGGTGCAATTGCTGCATATAGCCTGAGTAATGGAATCATGTATTGTTATTGGGCTGAGCAGATCATCAGCCCTAGCGCCCTGAAGGAATGCCTTGGCTGCTGCTTGTACCTGCAAGGGTTTATTTGAGTTCCTTCCAAAGAGTAGTAGAAGCTTTGGGATGTCCAGAAGACGGGATAGCCTGGATTGCTGGAATTGAGCGATGAATTGCAACATAAACTTCCGATCTGTAAGAGCCAGGAGAGCAGCTTTTGCAAAGGGGCAAAGGAAAAAAGACCGCATAAAAAATATTGTTTGTCGATATGAGTTGAGAATCTGCCTGCACGCATATCTGTCAAGACAGTGGCACTAGATAGTTTACTACTATCTAGTGTTGTCACCAAGTTCGTGACACTGAACGCTTATAAGTACTATCTGCTGTCGTTTAACAATACCTGCGGCAAACCTACTTCTTCCAAAGTAATATATTGGAGATTTCATTCCCCCCGAAAAACAGTTCATGTCGGCACCAAAGACAAGAGAACGGAGGGTCGTTGGGTGATACTTCCCCTAAACATCTCTCTATGAATATGCTAAGGTGTTCGTAGGATAGAGCTTTGCGAGAACAGGACAGAACAAATTCCTTCCTACCTCATTGGCCAAATCTCATCTATATGAAATGCATCATTGGCTAAAAGAAATTGCAGGAACGATTGAAATTTTCATATAATACGGAATGCTGGATATGCCTCCATCATCCACAAGGAATGCAGGAATAACTGCAAGAATCCCCAGTGAAATGCAGGAAGCAGTGGCAACCACATAAGATAGATGGATGTCAGAAGAACAACACTGCAGCAATTATCAGAGTCATTCAGAGTTCTGGTGCTCGGCATCAGAACAAGACAGAACAAAATCCTTTCCAGCTAATTGGCCAAATCTCAAAGCAGAGCAATTGAAACTCAAAACACCAGCTCACTGAAAGAACAGAGTACAAGATGTACCACATGAATCATTTATACGCAATGCATATGCATCGGCTAAAGGAAATTGCAGGAACCGCTAAAAGAATATGCATCCATCATCGACAAGGAATGCAGGGTCAACTGCAAGAATCCGCAGTGAAATAAAGGAAGCTGTGGCAACCACATCAGATAGATGGATGTCAGAGAAGAGCAACACTGCAGCAAATTACAACCAGTGTCACTACAGAACTTTCTCAGACATTGCACTGAACGCTTCAGCAGTTCTGAATCTTGGAACCGCGAGACGGGTTCCTCCTGTCAGGATCAAGTTAAGCTAGCACGAGGAACATTCGAGCTGCTATGTTTTTCTCGACCTATATCTATCTATATGCAATTGTAGGCACCCAGTTCTGTTTGTCGTCGCTTCTGAAGTGCCAACTGTCAGGACTCCCGCTCTGATTTTTCTCTACTCTTTGACGTCTTCGTGGATATCCACATTTGGGTGTCGTAGCGCATTGGCCCCTGAATTGGCAGAACAAAGTTAGGCAGCAGATCAATAATCTCTTCTTAGAGCTTCACAGAATAAAAACAAAAAAACAGTAACAAGATCAACAAGAAATATCCTCAAGACGATTATAATGTGCAGAAACTACTTTCGCCAAACAAAAACAAAACATGCAAAAACTAAGCTTTGATGTAGGATACAGCCTGAATTTTTGCTCACGTGTTCTGACAGAAACTTAGTATCATCTCTACAAGGGCGAAATGAGATGTCAACATTTCCAAAGCATGTCAAGGACACTAAGCTTTGATGTAGGAACAGTCCACTCGCGGCAAACTGTATGGAATGAACAAACTGGACTCAAGGACACTAGGGCAGATATGAATATGCAGACCTATGACATGTCAACATTTCCAAAGCATCAGTACACGGACTGGCAACCAGAGTAATACTGTACTCCAAATATTATGGCCATGCGCCAAATAGCATGCAAACCAATATCATATATCCTGCATAGACAATTCAAATATGTATTTCGCGCCAAAGAAGATCACAGGAGGCAGAACAGCAATCTAAATCTCACACTTGTGATGAAAATAAATTACTCTTAACAATACCAGCTCATGAACAAAATCTGAAGACAATATGATGTCCATAGACTAGTTTCTACCTGGTAGTACTGTAGGATAAAACCTGAATTTTGTTCACTGGATATTTAAGAATAGGCTAAGATTGAAACTAACTTCTCTGTCAGGCTGAGAAAGAGATGAGTCAACTGGGTTGGCTATTTCTAGTTCAATAATTTCTACCAGGTTTACTAACAGGAATGATGCTTAAGCATGCATGTCCCAAGTTGTATCAGAAGCAGATTAATTAGCAACAGTTTCATGCCACGGCTACTTGAGTAAACCGATGGATTGTCAGATTGAGCAGCTTCAGTCAACTGTTTTCTCAAGCACAAGCAGAGTAACACCCCATTCCAAAGAAACAAATCAAGACAACCAACATCTGCTCACTGTGCACAACGGATTCAATCCAACATGTATTTCTTGCCAAAATTGAGCAGAACAGGAGCGAGTTGGGCTCTCACCTGGTGTCCCGCTCTTGAAGAGGACGACCTGGAAGTCAATATCCCCATAGCGGCGCAGGTTGCCGACGAGTGGGGTCAGCCTCCCGTAGCGGCCCGCTCGGACACACATGACGAGGTTGATTGCGGTGACCTCAAGGCGTCTGGCCAGCTGGTTCCTCAGGCGGTGCACGGACCTCCCGCTGAAGATGATCGACTGCCAGCCCAGGTGGTCCTCGTCGTACTGCCCCTGGTCACTGGCCAGCACGAACCGAATCAGCCGGCGGTGGTTCTCATCGGGATGCTGATGAAACAACAATCGGAAATCATTGGCAAGATCAGAACAACGAATTGCTCTCCATTGAGCCGATGAAATTGACACATCCAAGAAACAATTTCGGATAGGAAGCGAAGAACCTACCCTGAGGGGAGCATCTAAAATGGCAGGCATGCCATTTCTGGGCGGGATGGGCTCCACGATCCAGTGCATCATGGCGCTGGAGTTCTCTAACTTGTCGACGGTGACGCCCTTGTTCCAGCGGAGGAATTTCCCGTTGGCGCGGAGGTAGCAGCCAGTCCTGAGGTTGCGGAGCAGGACCGCGTTCCAGGAGCCAGCCTCACTGACCTGCCACATGATGTTTTCCATCTGCAGCTGGTCGTAATCGAGGTGCTTGATGCGGAAGCCTCGGTGGCCGAACGGCGCCGGGCTGTCGGTGGCGGCGAGGTAGCGGCCGTAGGCGGCGCTGTGGAGGAGCACGTAGTCGCTGTCGCGGTAGTGGTGAATGTGCACCGTCCACGCCGCGTTCAGCGACGCGCGGTCCTCCTCGATGGAGACACCGTCGTCCCTGTCCTCGTCTGCGTGAAGGCACAGACCGCGAACGCGGCTCCGCAGCCACACGTGCTGCCTGTCCCGGAACTTGGCCATCGCCATGGCCGGAGAGAGCAGAGGTGTGTGATGGGTTCTTGGTTTCTTGGAGCTCCGGCGAGGCGAAGGGGGAGGAGAGGGCACTGTCGGTTGAGACGGTTACGGTCGGGCGCCAAGGCGGGCGGGGTATTTCAAGGTGCCTGACACGCCATCGCCGTCCTCACCTTGCGAACCAGTCGGGCTTGCGGGCCTGCAAGGGGCCTGACAGGCCAAGGCGGAGCATTTCAAGCCCGGCCCAACCGCGGCCACTGTTCCTTCCCAACAGACAGACGCGCGGTGGCGGCGCCGGCAGGCGCGGAGACGAATCCTCCAGCGGCATTACCCCTTTCCTTGCAGCGTGTGAAACGCCCGGCGGCGTTGCCCCCTCTCCATGCCCTGCCCCGGCGCGCCGCACGCACGCCGGCACGAGCGAGCTGACGGCGAGTGGCGAGCGATCCAGCATCAGATCCATTGAGAAGGCTGGGTGCCTGTGTTTTCGCTCCTTGCTTCTACAAAGTGTGCTTTTTAGGTGTGTGCCTTCTACAGAGTGCTTCTACAGTGTGTTGGGACTTGGACTGCCCGAGAGGATCCGGTGAGGCACCCGATAGGCGTCCGGATGGGCTCCCCGGCGAGCCCCTTTTAGGCCTCGTCCGTACGGGAAGACGCCCACTCGCAGCCCCACATGGAGGCCTCCGAAAAAAATATTTTAAACTTTTTAAACAACGATTTCATTCAAATATTTAGGGTATATTACAACATTTGAGTAAAATTTAAACTAAAAATTGAAATTTAAACTAAAAAAACTTAAATTTAACGAAACCACGACGTGTTCACTCGTCGAACACGTCGTAGTCGCCGTCGGAGCTGCTGTCGTCGTTGGCCCAGTCCTACTCGTCGTCGTTGCCGCCGGCCCACTGGCTCGGCCCCGCCTCGTTGTCGTTGGCCGCCGCCGGTGGGTCGAGGACGATCAGCGGCGCGCCTTTCATCACCGTCGTGTCGTTGAAGGACTACGCCGACGCCCTCACGGGGTCCATTGGCTGCGCCTGTAGGACGCGAGGACCGCGTCCCTGATGCCCTCGGGGTCGTCCTCCGTCGTCGCCGCCTCCTGGAGCGCCTCGAGCTCTTCGACGATGTTGCGTGGGCGCTCCAGTCCCGGCCCCGTCTTGGGCACGCGCAGCCCCAGCTCCGTCCTGGGGACGCGCAGCGCGGGCTCCGTCTTGGGCACGAGGAGAGGCGGCGCAACACGGAGGCGGGAAGAGGCGCCTCCTCCGCCGAAACGGATGCCTCCAATGCTGATGCCGCCGGAGCGCGGGCGCAGGTGCGGCGGCGTGGAGGTCCCAGGCTCCGTCTTAGGCACACGCAGTGGCGGGCCAAAGCGCCTCGACGAGCCGCCGGCGGAGGAGGAGGACGAGCGCGAGACGGAGGAGGACGGCGTTGATGGGGGGATAGTAACCCGGTAGGCCCACTTCAAGATATAATCCGGCCCGAGGTGTGCTGAGCGATATCCGGCTAGGGGTAAAGAGATTACCGGAAGGCCCAAAGGCTTGTGAGATTCGTAACCCGGATTGTGGGCTGCGATAAGGAAAGTTAGGGTTTGTATGTGGAGTTCGAGTAGGACTCAAGATGTGCCTTGAAGGGCAAGTTAGGGGTGTACGGGTGCTTTATAAACCGGCTCCTAGGTTTAGTTTGCCAGAGATTCAAGTCATAGCTGTAACACCTGTTATCGAGTATCCAGCATAATTCATATTGAGATCCGGCGAGTTATTTTCCGGTTCTTAGATTGCTTTCCGCCATGTCTTCCTTCGAGCTAAACCCTCTCCCGAATACCTGTGTCGACTTGCCCCAAGATCAGTTACCCCCGGTAACATCTGCCGTGATTATCCCACGACAGTTGGCGCCCACCGTGGGGCCTGCGTCCAAAGGTGTTTGCATCACGGGAGAAGCTCGGAAAAGCATGGAGAACCTCGTCGTCGGTGAGATCTACGACGACCACGAAGGAAAGAAGATGGTGGACGATTCCGGCTGGGGGCCTGAGTCGGATCGCCTCGAATCCGGATCGGTCGTGACGATCGGCCGAATCAACGTCTTCATCGGCATGGTATGTACCTCTGGTTCGATTCCTGACAATTTTTCTGATCCTGTATCAGGGGAGGCTGCATACGCCCAACCCGATAGAGAAGAGTCAGTCGGAACAACATACCAGGCAGAGGAGCCTATTACACGTTGGGAACAGCTGGAAGAGCCGGCATGGACTCCGCGCGACCCAAGCGATGGAAAGGATGACACGGCATCCATAAAGGACTTGCTGGAAGATCGATATGAGAAGGAAAACAGCGAGGAAGAACAATACGAATCTACACCGGGCATCATGCGCCGGGTTGCGGTTTATGCGGCTCCCGCGATCAATCTCAATCAAGAAAACGCAGCCGCAGCGCCAATCGGGGCGGCTCAGGCAGTGGCCCAGCAGCAAGGTACAGTTGACCCGGTCTTGGTCCAGGTCGATGGAGAGTCGGCATCAGTCACCAGTCGCCCAGCAGACGAGGAGCGACACGCAAATATGTTTGGGTTCCAAGCAAACCGGACACCGGGGGCGGGCCCCTCGAATCCGCGCCACCCGGCTCTGTTTGATAATAATTTGATCTTAGACCCCACGGTCTTGGCCACAGTTATTACCCCAGAAAACGCGGCAGAACGCGTAAGAGACCTGGACGTAGCTCGTCGTGCGTTGGAGCAGCAAAGAAGGCAAGTAGAAGCAGAAAGGCAGGGGATGGCCGCGCGGCAGCGCGAGTTGGATGACCGAGAGACCCGGCTCCGGGAGGAAACGACAAGGATGCACCAAAGGCACCGAACTATGCTGCCGGCAACAGGAGGGGTTATTAACCCGACTGCCCTGGTGTTCACGCCTCAAGATCAGCCGATTCCACCGGTGAACCAAGGGACCATACCGCGACCGTCAACAGGAGCACAGCCGGTAAACGCGCCAGCCGGGTTACCTTTGCCGCAGACAGGGGTGACAGCCGGCAATACCATGCCACCACCGCCATCACGATTCCACACACCAGCAGGCCATTACAACAACCCCATGGACAACGTGTACGCAGCAACGCTCGCATTAAACCAGATTCCTGTAGGAGATTCGCCTCATGCAGAAGGAACCCGACGAGCAATCGATCTGCTACACACCGCGGTAGCACAGCAAGCCAATTATCCGGATCATAGAAGCGGAATGCATGGGACGCCGTACGCCAGTCAGCAACAGGGCAATGTCCAAGCCAGTGCGGCACGACGAAGGGAAGAGCAACAGCAAATGCCGCCTCCACCGCGTATCCAGACAGTACCAGTAATATCAGCAGCGCAGGCGGTGGTGGACAGTTCCAGGGCCAGAAGAGCCGGGGCCGGGTCTGCAGGGCACGAGTTGCCGGTGGCGCCGCACCTCGTGGCACCCCCAGCCGGGTCACGTGTCTCCCGAGTAAGACCAGCCCCAACCACCCTGGCGGGACCCAAGTGCCTCTCGGACGATATCAGAGCAGAACCTTACCCGGAGAAGTTCAAAGAACCGGGGAAAGTAGTAAATTATGAGCCAACAATGGATCCAGAAACGTGGCTGAGCAGCTACGAGATGGCGATGTCGATTCGCAACGCATCCGAGAATCTTCAAGCCAAATTCATGTACTTAATGATGTCAGAGGGAGCAGCAAAGTTATGGTTCACCAATTTACCGGAAAAGTCGATCAAATCGTGGGAGGAGCTAAAGACCGCATTTATCAAGCACTTTCATGGGACGTGCAGAAAGTTATTTACTATTGATGATTTAGAAAGATGCGTTCAGAAGAAAGGAGAGTCAGCACGCAGCTGGGTACGCCGGGTTATGGAGATACTCCACTCGTCTACGGATATCCAGCCTAAGGACGCGCTACAAGCTATGGCAAAAACATGTAAGTATGTTCCTTTAGTGCAAAAGCTAACTCGCATGAAATCTAGTAGGAATGCAGCGGAGGTTACGATGGGAGAGTTAATGGATGCATGCAACAAACACGCTGCAACGGATACCACAGAGGAGGAAGTTGATGACAAGAAAGCAAAAACAAACACAAGTAACATTGGGAAAACCGGCAATGGATCGGCGCCAAACAATAATGGAAATAGCCAGAGCAAACGACCGTTTGAAGGGAATCCCGAGTTTGTAGCCAACACGGAGGCCGGGTCTTCAAGACCTAGATCCGAAGGAAATTTTAATACTGGAAATCACAATGGGGGACACTACCAAGGACCTCCGAGACCAAGCAACAGTTGGGACATATTTAGGATGGCATGCCCGAAGCATAGCAGGAACGGCAAGCCGGCTAATCATTCGTTGGAGCAATGTGCCGACTTGCAAAGGTGGAAGAACGAGGAAGTGAACAGAGCCATGCGAGGTGCAGGCCGAGGAGGAGGCCCGGGCCTAGGTGGAAATTTGGGCAACGGACCGCCCCCAGCCGGCAACCCGCCAGCTGGAAATCAAGGTAACAATCAAGGGGGAGCGGGAGGTTTTCAAGCTAACCCCAAACAGCTGGGTCAATATCATGTGCACACGACAGGAGGCTCTAATAAGGATAAGAAGATACTGAAACAAGCAGTTAATTCGGTCTCTTCCGCTGTTCCAAGATATTTGAGGTGGTCAGAACAAGAGGTAACATGGAGCAGGAAGGATCACCCGGACAGAGTTGACCACCCGGGAGTCTTGGCTTTGGTAGTGGCACCACAGGTCAACGGCTACGAGCTGAAAAAAGTCTTGATGGATGGAGGAAGTAGTATCAATATCCTGTACTGGGAAACCTTTTTGCGTATGGGCTTAAAGGAATCGCAGCTGCAAAAGAGTACAACAGTTTTTCACGGGATAGTGCCGGGCCATTCGGCATGCCCCGAAGGAAAGGTGGCACTGGAAGTAGCTTTTGGAGAGTCAAAGGACAATTACCGAGTCGAGTGGCTTACCTTTGAAGTAGTAAAGTTGCGCAGTCCTTATCATGCGTTGTTTGGAAGGCCGGCTTATGCCAAGTTCATGGCGAGACCGTGTTATGTGTACCTACAGCTGAAAATCCCGGGTCCTAAGAAGACCATTACAATACACGGAAATCGAGATATAGCAGCTGAATGTGATGAGGGAGATGCGGCAATGGCCGAGCAAGCCTGCAGGAAGGAAGAACTCAAACATTACCGTTCTCAGGTAGACCTAGAAGAGAGGACAACGTCAAAAAAGCCAACTCCTGAGGGGGACAAAGCAAAAGTTAGGGCAGAACAAAACCCTAAGATGGTAGGCTTCATCAGGAGCGATCCTTCCAAAACTCCTAGCAGGAAAGAAGAAGACGTACCGCCATCCGCAGCTGATCACGCTTCAAGGACGATATACCCGGATTGGCTAGCAAATCCGGCACTCATTATGAAAGGGCCTAGCAAGTGGAGAATGTGCATCGGCCGTACCAACGTGGGGCCGACTCTCGAGAATAACTAAAGCAGTGTAATGGACGGCAGGTTTCATACGCACTCTTTTCCTACCCAGGGTACCTAAGGGGACTGGAAGGTTTTTAATGAGGCGGCCTGCTGATTCAAAAAAGAAATTTTTATCAATAAAAGAAGATGGTCTCGGGTCTTATCATGGTCTTTGCTTCAGTTACAAGTAAGTAATGCTTGTTATTATCAATACGTCAATATCATCAAAATACGTCATGTGCATATAGGTCTTCGGGGATTGGTGTGCTTAAATAAGTAATCACAAACCCGGAGACCCGGCCTCGATGCCTATGAGTTATGAGGGCTGATTACTCGAGAAAACGGGTACGGCTGCAATCTTATAACCGGACAAAGGAGCCAAATTTCTTGATTATTCTTACTTAAGCTCGATGTGACTCGCGCTAAAGTGGCATGCTCTGTTCACTTACGATTACAATCAAACTATGCAGCCCAACGGGACTTGCTTGACCCTGTTTTTCGTATAGATGTAACAGCATGGTATCCACGCGAAAGCCGGCTTACAGTACAAGATAATCAAAAGGGTCATCTAAATCACAAGTCCATGCAGAGTATAAGGCTCAAATAGCCGGAAACTCAACAAGTATTAAGCATGACTTCAGTATTTATGCGAACAGCTATTGGTCTTCAGCTTGGTAAAGAGCAGTTTGTCATCTGAGAAAGGCCACGCCCCCTTAGCTCGTACTTTGGGTCAGGGGGACGGGGGACTTCGAGACAGAAACAAACTACTTAACTACTAAAGCTCGTAAACCTTAGTTTCCGAGTCTTGGGGACTTAAAGAAAAGTCCGTCTATCAAAACCTACGATATTCGGTTAGCCGAGTCTCAAAAGGGAATCAAAAGCAAGAGTTCAAAGTATCGAGAATAAGCTTACATGTAACACAAGGATCGAGATTATCAAAAGCCGGGAGAGGCAAAGAGTTATCATAAATTAACAAGCGCAAAGTCATAATATCAGTATCAATGTTGCACAGGCGCACCGCTAAAAGTCATATCAGTCTCGAGAAACGCAAAAGCACTAGGTATCATCCTACTCGGCATCCCGGGAGTGGTCCTCCGGGTCTTCGTCTTGGACTTGCTCCTTGGCTTTGCCAGCAGTTTTACTCGGACTCTTCACGTCAGGACGGACAGGCGGAGGAACGGCTGGTGTTGAGGTAGACGGCTTTACGCCTAGTTCGGTCTCTCTCTTCGCAGCCTCTTCTTTCCTCCTGGCCAGGTCAGTCGACCACTTTTCCAGCATATCAAAAGGAGGGGGTGCCTCCACCAGAATAACCTTGCCCTCAGAGTCATATGAGCTCATAATTGTGTTTAGATCCATTTTATCTGCCAAAGTTGTGGCCGAGTGACGTACCGAAGATTGTATAGCTTTGAAGTCCTGGGGTTTAAACTTAGACCCGTCAGCCTTGAATTCCGGAAACCCGGATACTACCTTGGCCGGGTCAAGCTTAGGAAAATAAGCCTTCGCCAGCGTCAAAGCCCGGGTCATCCCAATCCGGCAAGACGAACGCTTCAATATTTCAATCCATCCAGGCGCTGTGGACAAGGCCTGCATTAGATTTTCTTCGCCCGGGTATACCTCCGAAGGCCACTTTATAGCATCCAGCAAAAGTTTCGTGCCGGCAAAAAATGTCCGGAGCACAGTCTTCAGAGTTTTAGCCTGAGTAACGGCGTTCTCCTCCGGAGCAGCAAGGTTAGCACCTGCAATCGAAACACACAAAAGCATATCAGTAATATTGGTTATTGCAGCGACAAGATAGAGATACGCAAGTTAATTGCAAATAGCAAACTTACTTAGCAAGATACGATAAGTGTCCGTAATTTGAGTCGACAGGTTATTCAGTGAGGATTGGGCAGCATTGTATTTGTTTTTGTATTTGGAGACGTCTTTTTTCAAAGTCTTTATCTCCGCTTCAAGGGTTTCCCTGCGCTTTGTTTCCGCAAGCAAGAGCTGCTCAGTTTTAAGTAATGTTTCATCCGACTGAGTTATCTCCGCCTGCAAAGAATGAGTGCAACTGTAAGCCGGATATCGCGAGAATATTGCCTTTTGAGAAAGTAATTACAGAAAATTATTATGCGAAGTACCGAGAATAATTACAGAAAATTATGCTCGGAACTTGGGGACTGGATGTGTAGTAAGAAGTATCAAGTAAGATTACCTGATGTGCTGCAGCCATACGCTCTAGGATATTTCCTTCTGAAGCTTTCATGGCGAGAAGAGCGCTCATCAGCTGGTTAAAATCAGCGTTATCCGAGTTAGATGACTCGGGTACCTGGAAAGTGGGAAAAGGAGCTTTTCTTGTAACAGGAGGTGGCAGCCGGGTCATCCGAATGTCGGAGTCTGGTCCCCCTCCCGCGCTCGAAGCTGCTCCCTTCTCCTTCTCGCCTGCGTGCGAAGCAATTGGATACCCGGTGTCATGCCTAGCTGGCTCCGGTGGCGACGCTTGCTCGTCGCCAGTTGTGGTGAAGGCATCATCAGCCGGCTCGTTCTCGACCCGGACCTTAGCCTCAGTGTCCTCCTGGTCGCTAGTAACAACCGTGGCTCTGAAGAAGGTGCGAAGGCACAATTAATCTTTGGTTATGAAAAAAGGCGATAAAAGCTCGGTGTAATGTCAGGAAAAGGTGCTTACCCGGTGTTCACCGGGAAGTCCGAAGGAAAGCCGCTGCTAGACCCGGAAGATACTGAAAAATGCCAAGCAAGGTTTGAGATTATGTTGCGAAGGAATGTCCGGAAAGGGTTTTTATTTACGATATAAATACCAGAGTGTCGAGCCGGGGGCGATGAAGTGCCCGGGTTAAGGCCCTCGTTGCCTGGATGGTTCCGGGTTACTCGGCGCCTAGTAGCGGGTGGCTCCTTCATTTATGATCAAAAGGGGTGAAGGTGGGGTTAGCCCCGAAATGACGTTATGGGAACAAAAATTAAAGTGCAAGGGAACGAAATAAAAACCTGGAGGGCGATCCTCTGGGATTTCCTTTTGGATCCAGCTTTGGTGGCCGGTTCCGGCTCGTCCTCCTTGCTGGCGGACTCTTCCCAGCCATCTGTCTCTTCTTCCTCGTCTTGGTCTTCTCGTTCTGAAAGATATTGAAGATATAGCGTAAGGAAAAAGAGGAGACAGGATATAATGTGTGCAAGGGGGTTAAGTATGCACCTTCGTCCGAATTAACGGCGTCATCTTCATCCTCCGCGTCTCCAGAATTGGGAGGAGTATCGATTGTCCAAAAGTCATTATCGGCCTGAGGTGAAAATGCCAGGGTAATGGGTAATATTGAGTCATGAAAAGCGGATAAAGGTAAGCTTGTTAAAATCCAAAATCAAGAGGTAGAAAGCTTACAGCGGGGGCGGGGTTCTCGAGTGTAAAAGGTTCTAACCCGGCTATGTTCCGGATTACCTCGAGCTTCTCTGTTAAAAAACCCTTGATCGTTTTGTTCATGTCATTAGGGGCAAAGGTGCTGGCAGAGTATCGGATCGGGTCCGTGGTTTGACCCGAATATTCACACATCAGCTTCTCACGAATGGAGTTTGGCTGGATGCGGAAGTTAACCCAGGTCTTCACCAAGTTTAGCCCGATGAGGCCTCGGGCTGATAAGATGGAGATCTTAGCCAACGAAGGCAAGATCGCCTCCCTGTCCGAGTCAGAGGCGAAGGCATTGAAAGATTCGGAAATGTCAAGCTGACCCTCCGAGTAACCCGGCAACTTCTTCTCGCCGGGTGGGGAGGTGTCCTGGCAGTAGAAGTATGAGAGCTGCCAGTGCTTTACATGAGAATTGAGAGTGAGGGGAGGCATCAAGGAATTCTTGCGGCGCTGGATAGAAACCCCTCCGCAAGTAAGAAGTGCGCCGTCACCGCTTTCGCGGCACGGCTTGCACTGAAAGAGTTCAACAAAGAGAGCCAGACTTGGCGGAGTGCACAAGTAAGACTCGGAAAGAACGATAAAGTGGGTGATGTTCAGAACGGAGTTTGGGCCTATATCGAAAATACGGAGGTTGTAGTGATCTAGGACGTCACGAAAGAAAGGGTGACCCGGGGGCCTGAAGCCTCGGGTCACGTGTTCGACGAAACATATTACCTCATCCGTTGCTGGAGAAGGCCGGGTTTCGTTGCCTGGTACTCTCCAGTGGATAGATTCCTGGGGAGGAAGGATTCCAAGCTCGACCAACTCCTCCAGTTTGGCCTTGGTAATGGAGGATCTCCCCCAATTGGCTGAAATGGAGTTAGTGGATTTAGTTTTAGCCGGCTGTTTCCCCTGCCTCTTGGGTGCCATGGGGTTGACCTGTTAAAACATCAAAGGGAAGGAGGTGAGAAGCGAAAACTCGGAAATTAATGAATATTCAGTTACCGGTAACTTAAAAATGATCCGGCTATTGCCTTGCCGGATCAAGTGCGATCTGTCCGGGTGTCGCATGTCGTTACGGAAGCTGTGAAGTTTTTTTTCCGTAAAGTAAGTGTCTGGGGAAGGTAGAAGGATACCCTTATGCCTATTATCAGCAAGTGAGCCGGAGAAGTGAGATTTTCCGGATGATAAGAACAAGGGCGGAAATTTTTGGTGGCCCGAGCCCAGATGGGAAATCCAATTTCTGTATTTAAGGCCAATCTAATGATACTTATCGGTAGGGGAGTAAGATAAGCTGCGCATCCTATCTATGGGAGTGGTTATGGTGAACACTAGTAAGTCAATTCGGCCGGGCCCGAGAAATTGCAGGCGACTCGATTCAGATCTGATCTAAGGAAAAGCTAAGAGATTGCAAGGTTGGGCTGGAGGATATCCAGAGCTTACCGGAGGAGGTTGAAGTAGGGATTTGCGGAGACAGATGGCGCAAGATTGATGCCCTTTCGCGATTTCCGGCCGGCGAATCGGGGGCTTGGTGGTGGATTTGGGAGCTGGAGTGGGTCGCACGGTGGCGGAGCGCAAGCGATGGCGGATGGGCTCCGGCGATGTGCGTAGGGCTTCCGTGGTGGCCCTCCGCGAACTCGAGCTTGAGGAGAAGAGGAGTGGGGGAAATGAGCCGTTAGGGTTGAGTTTGTTCCTTGGGGTCTATTTATAATAGCCCGGGTGGAAAAGCCTAACCTAACGGGCGAAACCCGGGAGGTGCGGAGTAATAGTTGGCTATTTTGAAATTTGAAAGACGCGCCTTATGCATAGATCGATATAATCCAGAGAAAGAGGAAGGGGAAATTTCTTTCCTAGTATCAGCGATAGTTATTGAGGAAGATGTGAAGTCGTCGAGTTTCCTATTAAGACCCAAGTCTGGAAGATTGAGGGAGAGCCTTTGAGGGAGAGCCGGGTTGCTACCTGATCCCCTTGGTGCTAATCCCAGCCATTTGTCGACATATTGTATCTTGATCTTCATGTGTTCTTGTATCCAATATTTCTGCAGGGAATAGCCAGCACTTCGAAGAGTAAATCTTGGAAGCCCAGGCTATTCTGGGGACTACTGATGGGGGGATAGTAACCCGGTAGGCCCACTTCAAGATATAATCCGGCCCGAGGTGTGCTGAGCGATATCCGGCTAGGGGTAAAGAGATTACCGGAAGGCCCAAAGGCTTGTGAGATTCGTAACCCGGATTGTGGGCTGCGATAAGGAAAGTTAGGGTTTGTATGTGGAGTTCGAGTAGGACTCAAGATGTGCCTTGAAGGGCAAGTTAGGGGTGTACGGGTGCTTTATAAACCGGCCCCTAGGTTTAGTTTGCCAGAGATTCAAGTCATAGCTGTAACACCTGTTATCGAGTATCCAGCATAATTCATATTGAGATCCGGCGAGTTATTTTCCGGTTCTTAGATTGCTTTCCGCCATGTCTTCCTTCGAGCTAAACCCTCTCCCGAATACCTGTGTCGACTTGCCCCAAGATCAGTTACCCCCGGTAACATCTGCCGTGATTATCCCACGACAGGCGTCACCGTCACTCGCCTTGGGTCCCAGTGGCTGGGAGCCGGCCAGGGGAGGCACGGATTGTTCCCGGACTCGATGTTGGCAAGGACGGCCTCGAGAGTGAAGCCTTCTTGTGACTAGAAGGCGTTGCGGCCCAGCTTGTTCTGCTCCCTCAGGCCGGGGCCGTCCCAGTGGAGCCAGCGCTCCTCGTGGAGGCGCTTGAACTCGCGCTCGTAGCGCGTTGTTCGCCGGGTTCCTGGGTTGCAGCGGGGGTCGGCGCGCTGCTCCGACGTGAGGTGCCTGTAGAAGTGGGCGCGCACCTCCCGCTACCAGGACGCGTCCGCCACCGACGACGCGTTGGGGATTGGGACGCCGGCGCGCCCGATGGTGAAGTCGTGCCCCGCGCGCATGTCCGGCGGGCACGGGCACCACGCCTCAAAGAGGGCGCACGCCTCGCGCTTGAGGAGAGAACGACGAGGGGATCCATGGCGGCGGCGGGGGGGGGGGGAGCGGCAGAGGAGGCGGGGAGAGAGACAGAGAGCGGCGAGGGGAGGGGGTGCGGCATTATATACCCGGCCGGGCAGGCCGAAAGGCCGCCCCCGCATTAACATAGGCGACCGCATGGGGAGGCGTGCGGCCTCCGCGTGGGCGACGCGACTGGGCGAAGCGACGGCTCGCTGCGGCGCCTGCGCTTCTGCGCCTCTCGGGAGAAGACAAAGACCGCCGCTTTGACTGCGCCGTCTCACTAACGAGGAGGACCCGCGGACGCCACGCAGCCGTTTCGACTCGTCCGGCGCCCCCACGGGAGCCCCTAGGGGGAGGGGTTAGGCTGGGTTTGCCGGACGAGAAGAAGGGGGCGTCCGGACGGGAAGGCCCAATGGGGGGCGGGACTGGGCGCGCTCGGGGCCCGTCCGGACGGGAAGAGGCCGTGGGGGCGCGTTTGGGGGCGCGACTAGAGATGCTCTGACTGGTGCGGTATTGGAATTCTTCGTGTGTACGGGTGGGTGGCGTCAATTTTATCGCTTTTTTAAAGCAATTTATCGCCTCCTTCTTTACTGCATCTCCGGCCGTTGGTGCCCTAGGCCCTTTTTAGCGAAAAATAACGCCTATAGAGAGGTCACCGGCGCTAATTCCGGCGTGGGGACTTCCCTTTTCATCCGTTCCCCAAGTAACAAGGGGAGTTTGAACAAAAAATGACAAATTTAGATAAATTTAGACAAATTTGAACAAAATTCATGCGAAATCTTAATATTATACCTATCCCATGCCGAGTAGGTGGTAGAAACTCGAGTAGTAGCCGCCACCGTCGTCGTTGGAGTCGATCGGCGGCTCCTCCTTCGGGGTAGCGTAGCTACACCACTGGCCGGAGTCCCTGCCGCTCCACAACTTGCTCGGCCCTGGAGCGCCGCCTTCGTCATCGAGCACGATGGCGATGTTGTCCTCCCGACCGCGGCGTCACGCGTCGAACTCCTCCGGTGCGCGATGTTGCTTCGCCACCTCGTCGGTGATATGGTCCTTGCAGGACCATGCGAGGGCCGCTTCTAGGTGCAGCTCCTCGGCATCCTCCTCCTTTTTGGACCGGACGAGGTGGAGGTGGCCTCTGGGCGGCGATGGAGCATGTCGCTCCCCGATGATGATGCTCGGGGCGCGCGCTCGTGTAGGCGGAGCCGAGGTAGGCTCAGCCTTCACAGGGCGCAAATCCGGTGGCGGCGCCGCGCCGGACGACTGGGAGCGCGGCGACAATGAGGACAACGTTGTCGTGGGATAATCACGGCAGACGTTACCGGGGGTAACTTATCTTGGGGCAAGACGACTCTGGTGTTTGGGAGAGGGTTTAGCTCAGAGGAAAACATGATGATATGCGATCTGGTAGCCGACAAGCAAGTCGCCGAGTCTCCGATCTCGATATATTAATCTCAACTCTTGTGTTACACTGGATACTCGATATCAGGCGATATTGCTAGAACTCTTGGGGGGGCTCTAAACTAGACCTAGGGGCCGGCTTATAAAGCACCCGGACCCCCTGGCTTGCCCTCCAAGGCGCACCCTGAATCCTACCCGAACACCGCGTACAAAACCCTAACTTTCCTTACCGTAACCCACAATCCGGGTCACGAGGCCTACAAACTTGGGCCTTCTAGAAGTTCCTTTATCCTTAGCCGGATCTTGCGCAGCGTCCTTTGGGCCGAGTTACACCTTGGCGTTGGCCTACCGGGTTATCATCCCTCCATCAGTAGTCCCCAGAATAGCTTGGGCTTCGTAGGATCCTCCTTGAAGCGCACGCTATTCCCTGCAAAAATATCAAACATACAAGTCCATAGAGGCCGGGTTAAGGTGTTTTGATAAACAGCTAGGCCTAACTCCAAGGTGGCCATATAGCAACCCGGCTTTCTCTAGGCCCTTCTTTACTTTTTCCGGGTCAACGCCCTGATAAGAACGTCAAAGATTTGGCTTACTTACTCGATAATTGGTCCTGATGTTGCGGAGAGGATCTCTTTCTTATCTCTGTCCGAATATCTCGTCCCGCACTTAAAGCATATCTCACAAAATCCGGGCAAATAGCCGTTATTCCGAAATTTCCGGTTCCCGCCCGTTGAACTAGGTTTATCCGCCCGCACCCTTATAAATAGGTACTTAGGGATAAACCTAACCCCAACGGCTCATTTCCTTCTTTTCCTCCTTCTCTTTACTTCCGCGCTCAAGCTCGCAGAGCACCATCACGGAGACCTCGCGCGTGTCACCGGAGCCAATCCGCCGCCGGCTACGCTCTGCCACGGTTCGCCCCGCGCCGCCGCCAAGATCCGCCGCCGCGCCCCCGACCTGCCCGCCGAGAGTCGCAAAGGGGCACCAAGACTGCGCTATTTGCCTCCGCCGGGCTTTACTTCAATCTCCTCCAGTAAGTTTCCCGTATCCATTAACTTGACCTTGCAATTTCTCGATTTATTTCAGATTGGATCTAAGTCAACCCTCCGGTCGTTTTTTCTTGCCACGCCGAATTAGGTCGCTCAGATTCATTCTAGTCCATCCAATGGCTTGAATATAGACTCCACTTCATTCCCCTATTGCCCATAGTCATTAATTTCACCACGAATCTGGAAATGAAATCTCCAATCTAGGCTCGGGCCGCCCAAATTTTCCGCACCTGCCTCTGACACCCGGAAAATCCTCTTCTTCCGGTTCTTTTGCTTGCAGTAGATACATGGGCAACCATCCATCTTCCTCAAACACTTTTCAATACGTAAGCACCCAATAGTTTCTGTAATGATACCTGATACCCGGATAACTTATAATCTTTTCTCCGCAGGATGATACCCGGATAATTCTTTGCTTTCATGTTGTCTCGACATCGCTCGCAAATACTCGGGTAGCTCATGGTTCCGAGTCTTACTTCTTGTACCTTTTTATCTTGTGCTTTGCAGGTTGATCCCATGGCCCCCAAGAAGCAGGGAAAGCAGCCGGCCAAGGCCAAGACCACCAATTCCATACCCGCCAACCGGGCGCGATCCACTGTTACGAAGGCCAAGTTAGAAGAACTGGCCGAGTTAGGGGTTCTCCCCTCTCAAAAAGATATCCATTGGAGTGTGCCGGGTGACGAGACCCGGCCCACGCCTGCCGACGATGAGGTAATATGTTTTGTAGAGCACGTGACCCGGCGGTTCCGTCCTCCGGGTCACCCTTTCTTTCGAGACGTTCTGAGCCACTATGGCCTCCGGATATTTGACACAGGGCCTAACTCTATGTTAAATATTTCCCACTTTATCGTTTTTCCGAGTCATACTTGTGCACTCCGCCAATTTTGGCTCTATTTATTGAACTGTTTCAGTGCAAGCCGTGCCGCGAAAGCGGTGACGGAGCACTTCTTGCTTGCGGCGGGGTCTCCATCCAGCGCCGCAAGAATTCTCCCATGCCACCTCTCACTCTCAATTCCCACGTCAAACACTGGCAACTCTCATACTTTTACTGCCGAGACACCTCCCCTCCCGGCGAAAAGAAGCTGCCGGGTTACTCGGAGGGTCTCCTCGATATCTCTGAAACCTTCAACGCTTTTGCCCCTGACTCGGACAGGGAGGCAATCCAACCTTTGTTGGCTAAAATTGTTATTCTTTCGGCCCAAGGTCTCATTGGGCTTAACCTGGTGAAAACTTGGGTTGATTTCCGGATCCAACCCAATTCCATCCGCACAAAGTTAATGTGCGAGTACTCGGGGCACACCACGGACACGCTCCGATATTCCACCAACAGCTTTGCAGCCGGTGACACCAACAAGACTATCAAGGGCTTCTTGACAGAGAAGTTGGAGGTAATCCGTAATATAGCCGGGTTAGAACCCTTCACGCGCGAGAATCCAGCCCCTGAGGTAAAGATCCGGCTTTCATACTTTTACCTTCACGCTTTCCACTCGATACAGTTGTTAACTCTCATTCTCATTCCTTTATCTCAGGCTGATAATGCCTTTTGGAAGATCGAAACCCCCCCTAGCTCGGAAAGTCCAGAGGAAGAAGAAAACACGATTAACTCGGAGGAAGGTACACTCCGAGTTTTACTTAGTTTCCGCGAGCTTTGTCGTTGCTCATTCTCTGCTTTTCCGACTGTAAACCTTGATAACTTTTAGAACAAGAGGACAAGGACGAAGAAGAAACTGAAGGCAAGGTAGAATCCGCGAGTGACGAAGATGAAGCTGAGCCGACAATCAAGGTCGGAGCAAAGAGAAAACCCCGAGGGGTCGTCTTCAAGGTTCCATACCGTTTCCTTGCCTCTAAACCATATTCATTTGATAACATGCATGAGCTGAACCGGGAGTTATCCAATTGGCCGTACTTGAAGGATCCGCTCGTGACCAAGCGCCGAATGACTCGGAACTTCCCGGGTGATGGCGCTCTTAATCCGGGTATTTCATCGTCTCCGGCTCGACGCGCTGGTATTCACCTAATCCTTTCTTGAATATCAAAGTCCTTCCAAATCATCCCCTCGTGGGACAATTCCATGTCTTACTTTCTTGATATTTTTTCAGTTTCTTCCGGGTCTAGCAGCGAGTTCCCCTCGCACTTCAGGGTGAATGCCGGGTAAGTTTCTTCTCCTGACATCCTATCACCTTTTCCTAATTTTTCCAGCTGTACGTTAAGTGCTCATTTACACCGTCCAGAGGGGCACGGTCACTATCAGTGACCAGGAAAATATGGAGACCGATGACCCGGGTAATGGAAACCCTACTGACAACATGACGGCCGCAACTGGCGGCGAAGATCAACAAGTGCCACCAGTAAACCCGGCTGATCAAGAAGCCGAGTATCCAATAGCCTCGCACGCACGCGAGGAGGAAGAAGCTGCAGCCTTGGGCATGGGAGGAGGGGCGCCAGACTCCGATGTTCGGACGACCCGGATTCCTTCCCCTGCAAAGAAGAGAACTCCTTCTCCGAGTCTCCAAGATCCCGGGTCTTCCAACTTGGGCTACAATACTTTTGATCAAATGATGAACGCTCTCCTTGCCATGAAGGCCCCGGAGAGCGATATGCTAGAGCGTATGGCAGTGGAGCACCAGGTAACGTTACCTGATATCTCTTATTATCCATCTAGTCCCCAAGTTCCGAGTATAACTTGTTGAAGTTGTGCTCGGTACTCTGTGCGATACTCGGCTTGCCATGATACCCGACTAATTCTTATACTTTGATCTCTTACAGGCACAGGCCACCCGGTCTGATGAAATTTTGCTTAAAACCGAACAACTTCTGCTTGCGGAGGTGAAGCGGAGAGAGGCCCTTGAGGCTGAAGTGGAAACCTTGAAGAAAGATGTTTCCAAATACAAGAAAAGGTGCACTACTGCTCAAACCGCACTGAAGAAGTTATCGGACCAAGTTACCGATACTTATCGCATCTTGCTTAGTTAGTTTTTTGCTGCTGATTGCTTTCATGCCTCTGCCTTGTTACTTGATTCGTGATACCCGGAATTACTGATGCGGCTCTTATTGTTTCAACTGCAGGCGCTAACCTTGCGGCCCCATAAGAAGATGACGTTAAAAAGGTTAAAACTTTAAAGACTGTGCTCCGGACCTTCTTCGCCGACACCAAGTGGATATTGGACGCCGTGCAATGGCCGACTGAGGCATATCCGGGTGAAGAAAACCTTATCCAAGCATGCTCCACCGTGCCTGCGTGGATCGAGCTCTGGAAACGCTCGGCATGCCGGGTTGGTATGACCCGGGCCTTTACGCTGGCTAAGGCTTACTTTCCTAAGCTTGATCCGGCAAAGGTGATATCCGGGTTTCCAGAGTTCAAAGCAGATGGCTCCAGGTTTGGGCCCAAGGACTTCAAGGCCATGCAATCCGCAGTGCGTCACTCGGCAACCACTTTGGCCGATAGTATGGACCTGCGCATGTTTATGAGTTCGTACGATGCTGAAAATAAAGCCGTGCAGGAGGAAGCACCCCCACCCTTCGATATTTTGGAGAAATGGAATGCCGATTCGGCCAGGAAAAGGGAAGAAACCGCGAAGAGGGAAGCCGAATTAGGGTCAGAGCCAACCACCTCTACACCGGCTGTCCGCCCGCCTGTCCGTCCTGATGCGAAGAATCTGGGTGACGATGCTGGGAAAGCTGAAGAGCAAGCCCAGGACCAAGACCCGGAGGACAAGGGCAAAGATGTGGACCCGACTCAGGAAGCCGAGTAAACCAATGCCATCATGATACCTTGGTCGTTCGATGCTTTTGTTCGAAACAGATATTCTTTTTGACGGTGCACCTGTGCACCTTTGATACTAATATCGAGATTTGTAATGCACTTTAATTCCTTGATATACTTCGTGCCTCTCCTGGCCTTTGGATGAATCTGATACTTGTCTGTTTTTGAGCTCATTGTTGATATCCGACTTTCTTTATGGTTCCTTTTGTGAGGCTCGGTTTCCGAGTATCGTGGGTTTTGACAAGTGGACTTTTCTCTAAGTCCCCAAGTCCCCAAGACTCGGATGTTAGGGTTTTTCGAGCTTGGTAACTAAGAAACTTGTTTCTGTTTCGAAATCCCCAGTCCCCAAGGCCCGAAATCCGAGTCTGGGATGTGTGGTCTTTCCAAGAGAACAAATTGTTTTCTACTAAGCCCAAAACCTAGAGCCGTTTCACATAGGTAATGAAGTTATGCTTAATAAACGTTGAGTTTCCGGCTATTAGCCATGTACTCTGCATAACATGTGGTTTAGATGACCCTTTTGACTATCTTGTACTATAAGCCGGCTTTCGCGTGGATATCATGTTGTTACATCTATACAAAAACAGGGTCAGGCAAGTCCCATTGGGCTTCATGGCTGATTGTAATCGTAAGCGAGCAAATCATGCCACTTTAGTGCGAGTCACATCGAGCTTAAGTAAGAAAAGTCAAGAAAATTTGGCTCCTTTGTCCGGTTATAAGATTGCAGCCGTACTCGTTTGCGAGTAATCGGCCCTTATAACTCATAGGCATCAAGGCCGGGTCTTTGAGTTTGTAGCTGTGCTATTCAAGCAATCAGCCCCCAAGACCTAGATATATGCAACATACTTAATGAAACTGATGTACTGATAACAATAAATAATACTTACCTGTAACCGAAGTAAAGATCATAACAAAATAAGACTTGATAACGCATGTGAGGAAGATATATTTCTTAACCATCTCTTTATTGATACGAGAAAGTTTGGGTCAGCAGGCCGCCTCATTAAAAACCTTCCAGTCCCCTTAGGTACCCTGGATAGGAAAAGAGTGCGTCTGAAACCTGCTGCCCGTTACATTGTTTAGTTCTTCTTGGGAATCTGTCCGGAACTGACGTAATCGATACACATTCTCCACTTGTTGGTCTTTTTTATTATGAGTACCGGGTTTGCTAGCCAATCCGGGTGAGGCGTTTCCATGACGCGGCTGGCTGTGAATGGCCGTGCAATTTCTTCTCCTATGTCAGATTGTTTGGGGGGATCATCCTTGATGAAAGCCACCATCTTTGTGTCTTGTGCTGCCTTGAACTTTGCTCTTCCGTCTTCAGTACTCGGCCTTTTCAATGCTGTTCTGGCATCCGGGTCTGCCTGAGACCAGTAACACTTGAGTTCCTCTTTTCTGCAAGCTTGCTCAGCCATTGCTGCATCTCCTTCATCGCACTCAGCCGCTATATCCCGGCTTCCATGTATGGTGATGGTCTGCTTAGGACCCGGGATTTTTAGCTGTAGATACACATAACACGGCCTAGCCATGAATTTAGCATAAGCCGGCCTTCCGAACAGCGCGTGATAAGGACTGCGCAACTTGACCACCTCGAAAGTGAGCCACTCAACTCGATAATTGTCCTTTGACTCCCCAAAAGCTACTTCCAATGCGATTTTTCCCTCGGGGCACGCTGAGTGACCCGGCACTATCCCATGAAAATTTGTTGAACTTTTCTGTAGCTGAGACTCCTTGAGACCCATGCGCAGAAAGGTTTCCCAATACAGGATATTGATGCTACTTCCACCATCCACCAGGACCTTTTTCAGCTCATACCCATTGACCTGCGGTGCAACTACCAATGCTAAGACTCCCGGGTGTTCTATTCTTTCCGGGTGATCTCTTCTGCTCCATGTTACATCCTGCTCTGACCACCTCAGGTATCTCGGAACAGACGAGGAAACCGAGTTTACCGCTTGCTTCAGTATCTTTTTGTCCTTGTTAGAACTTCCTGTAGTATGCACGTGATATTGACCCAACTGCTTGGGGTTAGCCTGGAAACCTCCAGCTCCCCCTTGGTTGTTACCCTGATTTACGGCTGCCAGGTTACCGGCTGGGGGTGGGCCGTTGCCCGGGTTTCCACCTGGACCCGGTCCTCCTCCCCGACCTGCACCTCGCATGGCTCTGTTCACTTCCTCGTTCTTCCATCTCTGTAGGTCGGGGCACTGCTCCAAGGAGTGGTTAGCCGGCCTACCGTTCTTGCTGTGCTTCGGGCACGCCATTCTGAAGATGTCCCAATTGTTACTCGGCCTTGGCGGCCCTTGATAGTTTCCTTCATTGTGATTTCCAGTATTGAAATTTCCTTCTGCCCTGGGTCTCGAAGACCCGGCTTCTGTGCTGGCGACAAACTCGGAGCCCCCCTCAAACGGGCGCTTATTCTGGCTGTTTTCGTTGTTACCCGGCGCTGATCCATTGCCGGTTCTTCCACTGTTACTTGCGTTCGCTTTTGCTTTTTTGTCATCAACTTCCTCTTCTGTAGTATCCGTCGCGGCGTGTTTGTTGCATGCATCCATCAGTTCTCCCATCGTAACCTCTGAAGCATTCCGACTAGATTTCATGCGAGTTAACTTTTGCACTAAAGGTGTGTACTTGCACGTTTTCGCCATAGCTTGTAATGCATCCTTAGGCTGAATATCTGTGGATGAATGAAGTATTTCCATAACCCGACGCACCCAGCTGCGCACCGACTCTCCCTTCTTCTGGACGCATCACTCTAGGTCATCAATAGTGAATAACTTTCTGCACGTCCCATGAAAGTGCTTGATAAACGCGGTCTTCAACTCCTCCCACGACTTGATAGATCCTTCCGGTAAATTGGTGAACCATAACTTTGCTGCTCCTTCTGACATCATCAAGTACATGAATTTGGCTTGAAGATTCTCGGATGCATTGCGAATCGGCATAGCCATCTCATAACTGCTCAACCATGTTTCTTGATCCATAGTCGGCTCATAGTTCACTACTTTACCCGGTTCTTTGAATTTTTCCGGGTAAGGTTCGACCCTAATGCTATCCGAGAGACACTTAGGTCCTGCGAGATTGGTCGGAACTGGCCTTACTCGGGAAACGTGTGATCCTGCGGGGGGCACGGCTGGACGCGGTACTGCTGGTGGTCCATGCACCGCAGACCCGGCCACGGCTCTGGAACTATCCACGATGGCTTGTGCTGCTGATGCTGTTGGTGCTGCCTGGACACGGGGAGGAGGCGGCATTTGCTGCTGCTCTTCCCTCCGCCGTGCTGAACTTGTCTGGATATTGCCGGTATTGCCTCGCTGCTGACTGACATATGGTGTCCCATGCATTCCACTTCTGTGATCCGGATAATTAGCTTGCTGCGCCACCGCGGTGTGCAGCATATCTATCGCCCGCCGGGTCTCCTCTGCGTGGGGTGACTCTCTCACGGGGATTTGATTTAATGCGAGTGTTGCTGCGTACACGTTGTCCATGGGATTGTTGTAATGACCTGCCGGTGTGCGAAATCGTGACGGTGGTGGTGGTAATGTATTGCCGGTTGTAACTCCAGTCTGTGGTAAAGGTAATCCGGTTTGCACGTTTGCCGGCTGTGTTCCCACTGTTGCTGGTTGAGGTGCAGTTCCTTGGTTCACCGCTGGGATCGGCTGATCTTGAGGTGTGATAAACAATGTAGCCGGATTTATAACTCCACCCAACGCTGGTAATCTGGTTTGGTGCCTTTGATGTATTCTAGTTGTTTCCTCTCGGAGCCGGGTTTCCAGTGCATCCAGCTCACGTTGGCGTGTGGCCATCCCTTGCCTTTCTGCTTCTACTTGCCTTCTCTGTTGCTCTAATGCACGACGGGCTACATCCAGATCCCTAACACGTTCCGCCGCGTTTTCTGGAATGATAACCGTGGCCAGAACGGTGGGATCTAGAATTAAATTGTTGTTGAACAGGGCCGGATGTTGCGGATTGGAAGGACCCGCCCCTGGTGTCCGGTTTGCTAGAAATCCGAACATGTTTGCGTGCAACTCGTCTTCCGCCGCTTGACTGGTAACTGATGCCGACTCTCCGTCAACCCGGACCAAAACCGGGTTTCCGTTAGCCGGACCTTGCTGCTGAGCCAATGCTTGTGCTGCTCCGACTGCGGCCGCGGTCACGTTCTCCTGGTTGAGATTGGTCGCAGGAGCCGTGTAGACCGCAACCCGGCGCACAATGCTTGGCGCGAATTCATATTGTTCCTCTTTGCTGCTATTTTCCTCATACCGGTTCTCCAGCAGATGCACGATAGACTCGGTATCATCTTCTCTCTCGACCCGGCCACGCGGGGTCCATGCCGGCTCCTCCGGCTGTTCCCTCTTCGTGGTGGGTTCTTCTGTCGGATCTGTCGTTCCAACTGATTCTTCTCCATCTGATTGAATGTAGGTGGCCTCCCCTGACACAGAATCAAATCCAAAGTCGTCAGGGATCGAACCGGAAGTACGTACCATACCGATGAAGACGTTGATCCGGCCGATTGTCACGATAGATCCGGATTCGAGGTGATCCGACTCTGGCCCCCAGCCGGAATCGTTCACCATCTTCTCTCCTTCGCGGTCGGTGTAGATCTCGCCGATGACAAGATTCTCCATGTTCTTCCGAGCTTCTCCCGTGACGTAAACACCTTTGGACGCAGGCCCCACGGTGGGCGCCAACTGTCGTGGGATAATCACGGCAGACGTTACCGGGGGTAACTTATCTTGGGGCAAGATGACTCTGGTGTTTGGGAGAGGGTTTAGCTCAGAGGAAAACATGATGATATGCGATCTGGTAGCCGGCAAGCAAGTCGCCGAGTCTCCGATATCGATATATTAATCGCAACTCTCGTGTTACACTGGATACTCGATATCAGGCGATATTGCTAGAACTCTTGGGGGGCCTCTAAACTAGACCTAGGGGCCGGCTTATAAAGCACCCGGACCCCCTGGCTTGCCCTCCAAGGCGCACCCTGAATCCTACCTGGACACCGCGTACAAAACCCTAACTTTCCTTACCGTAACCCACAATCCGGGTCACGAGGCCTACAAACTTGGGCCTTCTAGAAGTTCCTTTATCCTTAGCCGGATCTTGCGCAGCGTCCTTTGGGCCGAGTTACACCTTGGCGTTGGCCTACCGGGTTATCATCCCTCCATCAAACGTGGTCGCCATCCTCCTCGCCGTCCACAGGCTCCTACCACGACGCTGGGAGGAGCTCGAGACCCGCGGTGGGCGTGGGATACTCCAAGCGTGGGTTGTTTCCGTTCTCGATTTGCGATAACGGCGGCTAGGGGCGCCCTGGTCGTCCGAGTTGCCGCGCGCCGGTGCCGGTAGCGGGCCGATGTATGCCTCTAGATCCTGGGCACGCCGCTCGGTGAAGTACACCGTCCAGGTGCCATAATTGCAGGGTGGAACCGCGCTTCGGCCCGCTGCTCCTCTGTCATGCCGGTGCGCTCCGCTTGGATCACCACCATGAGGTCCTCGCCTTTGGGAACCAGGGGAACTGGTAGTCCGCCCGCGCTCAACCTCCAGTCTTCGGGGAGGCGCATGTCCGTCGGAACAGAAGTTCACTATGCGTGAAAACGAAAGTTCACAACGCGAAGTTTCCTTCTATTAAACGGGTCACTTAGTTGTCGCGAGGACAAAAAATAAGGGAAGTTCACTTTGCCTTAAAACAGAAGTTCACTATGTGTTAAGACGAAAGTTCACAACACGAAGTTCACTTCGTATTAAGCGGGAGTTCGAGCCAACGAAGTTCACTTCGTATTAAACGGAAGTTCACACCGTGAAGTTCAAGTTGTGTAAGTTCATACCACATAGCTCATCTCTTATTAAATAGAACTTCACGATACCAAACAAAAAGAATCACGATGGGAAGTTCACTTACACATAAATCTGAAGTTCACTATCGGATTTGGAAAACATGTCTCTACAAAAAAGTTGCGCCTAGTCAAAGTTGCGCCTAGTCAGTATCTTTCCAACGTAACATAATTTGTTACATTTTGATGAACGATTTAAAAGTAATTGAAAAAAAAACTCCGCTGAATCTAAAAGTTCAGAAATCATATTTGATTGTTTTCGAAAAACTGCTCTACAAACATAAGTAATTTGAAAGTTGGTAGAAATAAAAAAAGTTGTGAAATTTCCATACCTTTCGAATGGTATATTTTTTTTGAATCAATCCGACGAGCAGTTTAACACTATGCCAAAAAATAGCACGAAAACAGCCAGATTCGCGATAACAGTGTTTAATATATTTGAAACTACTATTAAATCATAAGTAATTTTGAAACTTGGTAGAAGTAAAAGAAGTTTCGCATTTTCATACCTTTTGAACAGTATACCTCTAAATACAGCACGATAACGGACATAATCGCGAAAACAGTTATTTAATTCCGTAAGGAATTTCAAAACTTGGTAGAAGTAGAAAAAAGTGTGAATTTTCCATACCTTTCAAACAATATATTGTTTGCATCAATCCGTCAAGTGGTTTGAAAATTACACCGAAAATACAACACAAAAATGGCCAGATTCGCGAGGTCTGAAAACATACAGTATATTTGGAATAGTTTTAAATCCATGAGAAATTTTGAAAATTAGCAAAAGTATATTTGGAATAGTTTCTAACTACAATTATCTCTAGTCAAATTTCTTACTCATGGTCAAACTTTTCGCTCGGTCACCCATCCTCCCACTACTATAGCACTAGCACGCTTAACTTCTGAGTTCCATCCCGTCCCACATCAAAGTGTTTCGCACGCATGTATGTGATAGTAGTATCATATCAATCGTATTAACATGTTAGTCGATGCCACATTTCTTTATTGTCTGAAATTTCAAATAAATCTTTTAATAAACAAAAGTAATGATGTAATTAATAATTTTGAATAAATAAATAAACAATAACTTTTTAATTTGTATTATTTCTCAAAAATATTCAGAAAAATAATACTAATTCATTTTAAAATCTTAAAAATACAAATATTATATCAAAATATTCAGAAAAATAAAAATAATTCATTTTAAAATATTAAAAATACAAATAATATATCAAAATATTCAGAAAAATAATACTAATTTATTTTAAAATCTTAAAAATACAAATATTATATCAAAATATTCAGAAAAATAAAACTAATTCATTTTAAAATCTTAAAAATACAAAAAATATATCAAAATATTCAGAAAAATAATACTAATTCATTTTAAAATCTTAAAAATACAAATAATATATAAAAATATTCAGAAAAATAAAACTAATTCATTTTAAAATCTTAAAAATACAAATATTATATCAAAATATTCAGAAAAATAATACTAATTCATTTTAAAATCTTAAAAATACAAATAATATATCAAAATATTCAGAAAAATAATACAAATAAAATTCATGAACCAAACCATATGAAATCTAAACCATATAAAATTTGCAGATCCAAGTTTCGACTATATATTATTTTGGACCCAAGAACTGTTCTGGCAATGACAACCAAATGAAAATACCATCCTTTTAAATAGAACCCGTGTAGTTTTTCTTTTTTGTTTTCTTGATGTGTTTTTGTTTGTTTTCTTGATATGTTTTTGTTTGTTTGTTTTGAAATGTGTGTTTGACATAATATAGAAATAATATAGTTAGGAATTAATATAAAAATAATATAGAAATTAATAGAAAGACATATATCCATTACATAATATATCGATCCATTACATATATCGAACGCAAGATGCGGTACACAAACAACATCTACTTGAGCTCCGAAGAGTAGATGCGGAACAACTCAAAGGCAACGTATGCATCTATTGCCGCATAATCGAGATTGATCTTGTCCAGTGGGTTCTTCCCCCCAATACATGTGATTCTTCGAGGGGAAACGAGTCTTCATGGTTTTGTAGTCGACGTGGATGAAGGCAGTTGCCATCGAAGCCATCCCGGTCTTGGGCCCGTACAACTCATCAAAATGTATAAGGTCTTGAATATCAATGTAGTGATCTTCAGGTATCTCAATACCCAAGCGCATCAACTTCTGCCGGTCTTGAGTGATGTCAACGCTACAAAAGTCGTACCCCTTGTTGACAAGAAAATCAACAAGTTCGGGAGAGTGCTCTACCCAAACTTTTTTGGTTCACCCCAACATTACCCACTTGTCCGACTGTTGCTAAGCAGTTTTGGGATACTAAACGAACCTCCCCAGAGCAGGCTATTAACATGCTATCGCTGTCAACACTATCGATACTCGCCCCTTGTTTGCCCATTTTCCAGTTGTCTAAAAGCATGCTTGCTTTGCGCCCCGCCCCATCAAATCAGATCCAGTAGGACTTCTAATAATAAATTATTCTGCTAAAGAATAGGCTCGCTTATAAATAGAAGCTTCGGCGCACTCTCTATTTTGCGGGACAAGAAAGAAAGAGTCAAAGCCATGGATATCGCTGCAAGACTTGCAATCATTCCTTACAAAATTCAAGATATAGAAAAAAAAACAATAGGAAAAAACTAGAGGAAAGCCAACTACTGCAACAACAAAAACAGAACACGTGTTAGATATGTTGCAACACGCGTATTATTCCAATGCAACAAACAAATCGAAAATGCAACACTATCCTACAAGAGAGATTGTACGTGTGCGTTACCTTACCCATTGGAAGACCAAAACGATCTCCTTGAAGGCAATCTGGATGACGGCAACATCCTCTTGATTCGCCGTATACTCTAGATCAAGCCTGAAGAACTTATGGTGTTCATCGGCTTCTTCATAGAGATTGCTCAAATGCTCTAGAAGACCGGGAAGCCTCTCGCACATATTGGTGTAGGCCACGTCGAGACTCTTGTGGCATGGTGTGGACACACGGACAAGGTTACAAACGGGGGCCATGGGTGCTTGGTGGAGGAAGAGAGGAAGAAGAGAAGAGAGAAAGAAGAAACATAGAGTCTCGGGTGCGCACTGTAGCAATTGCCAACTCGCTCGATCGCTCGCGAAATAAACCGCGCGGGAGGCGAGCAGTTTGGATCTTTAGTCGCGGGTGGCCAGGCCAACCGGGACTAAAGCCCTCCACGCGCTTCCCAAACCGCGGCGCATGACCTTCTGGGATCATTAGTCGCGGGTGGCCTGGCCAACCGGGATTAATGCCCTCCGCGCGCTTCCCTAACCGCGGCGCATGATTTTCTGTCGCGGGTCGCGTCCCGAACCGGGACTAAAACCACTTTAGTCACGGTGCACATAATTTGGGTACTGAAGGGGGCGTATGGAAGGCCTTTTTTCTACCAGTGGAGACAGGCCGTGACCACGGTTACCCGTGTAGAAGCTGGGGTTTTCTAAATAGCCATACCCTCTCTCTCTCTCTGGGTTTCTATATATATAGGATATAAACACAACATACTTTTGGGGTGGCGGAGTTGATCGCTTTCGGTTCAGCTCGAACATTATAACGATAGAAACACAACATACTTGCGGAATGTAACTTTGTTTCGGAAAAAAATAGACATATAAGCGACACAATGAATATTAAGACATTACACAACTAATCTAAATCGTGTAATGACGACATATCTGGGCTTGGCACACGGAGGCGGATCCAAGGTGGGGCGAGCGGGGGCCGGCCCCCCTATGCTTCGGCCACCCCAAGGAATTCTAGCAGGGGCTACTAGTACGGTGTGTAGTAGATTTTGTTAATCGTAACTTGTATGCGGCCATAACACATGTCCAGTAGCATACGTACTTTCTCAAGTGACCAGCTTTTGAACCGGTTAACTAGCAAAGCCTAACAAAATCTTCACTCCACGATATGGCTTACCACGAGGACAACAATAATCAGAGCGTATAATCCCAACAATATCACTTACGATGGCCCGCCACAATAACTGATCGTTTCTGTTGTATTCACAAAGCGACTTGATCGTCGCGGTGAGCTCGGCCGCCTAGGGCACACCAGCTGATACCCACCACTAGGAGCGTTGGATCCTGGCCGCCGTCGTAATCTCCACAACGGTGTGAGAGCCCTGGGGAGAAAGCCGATCGCCCATTTTCATGGCACCTTGGTTACCTGAGTCTAAGGGCATCTTCAGAGGTTCGGCCCCTAGGACGCGAAAACTGCCCTTTTTTTCGCCGCGGCTTGGAACGGCGCAAATCAGGAAGCTGGGGGCGCGTTTCCCAGCCGTGAAACCCAGGCCGCCCCTACTGCCGGCGATTCGCCCATATTTGGGCAGGTAGAGTTTTGGCACACAAATAATTAAAGTTTTGCCACTCAAATAAATAGAGTTTTGCCACACAAATAAATAGTTCAACAATTTAAACAAAAAATAAACTACACTAGTCATCGTCATCGTCCTCAACATTGCCATTCCCCTTTCGCGCCCACAAATGCTGCACCGGGTCATTCTGCAGAGTATGGTGTGTTCCAGCGTGTCGAATCTTCTGCCGCTTGGTGAGTAAGTCTGTCCATGATTCCGGCACCTGGTGACCAACAGTTGCAAGAGGGCCCTGCCGGTAGTATAGTGTGCTTGCCTCACTGTCAGGCACTGGGTCATCCCGCTCACTCTCAATGATCATGTTGTGCAAGATCACACAACACTGCATCACCTCCCACATGTTGGACTTCGACCAAGTCATAGCTGTGTACCGGACAACAGCGAATCGAGATTGCAGCGCACCAAATGCCTGCTCAACATCCTTCCTGCAAGCCTCCTAGCACTTGGAAAACCAAGCTTTTGCGCTTCCTGGGATAGGGTTGGAGATGCTCTTCACAAATGTTGCCCACTTCGGATAGATGCCTTCTGCAAGATAATACCCCTTTGTATACTGGTGTCCATTGATCTCATAGTTCACAGGAGGGCATGGCCTTCGACAAGCTCGGCAAAGACATTCGAGCACTGCAAGACATTGATATCGTTGTGACTTCCAGGCATACCAAAGAAAGAATGCCAAATCCATAGATAGTATGAAGCCACGGCCTCGAGAACCACCGAGCACTCTCCTTCCTTTCCCTTGTACATCCCCTGCCAATCAAATGAACATTTCTTCCATGCCCAATGCATACAGTCGATACTGCCAAGCATCCCAGGAAAGCCTCTTGCTTCATTCTCTGCGAGGAGACGAGCAGTGTCTTGCGCATTGGGTGATCGCGGGTATCTTGGGCCAAAAACTGCAACCACTGCCCGTCAGAACTTGTTCAAGCACTCAAGGGCCATGGACTCGCTCATGCGTAGGTAGTCATCTTGTGCATCCGCGGGAGCACCGTATGCAAGCAACCTCATGGCCATCGTGCACTTCTGAATAGAGATAAAGCCTACCGTGCCGGTGCAGTCCTTCTTCAACTTGAAGTAGGTGTCAAACTCTGGGATGGCATGCATGATCTTGAGGAAGAGCGTGCGTTTCATCCTGAAACGACGTCGAAACACCTTCTCGTCGTTGGTGGGATCCTCCGCGAAGTAGTCGGAGTAGAGGATGCAGTAGCCCTTGTACCGCTGCCTCGGCTTGCTCTTGCGGCGACTGAAGGGAATATGTCCGAGATTCAATGATAAAATGGTTATTATCTTATTCTTTGTTTATGATGAATGTTTATTTCTCATGCTAGAATTGTATTAACCGGAAATGTTGATACATGCGTGCTTATTAAACAAACAATGGTTCCTAGTAAAGCCTCTCTTTTAACTAGCTCGTTGATTAATACACTAGTGGAAACAGGGGCTTTAGTCCCGGTTCGTAGGCCCCCTTTTGTCCCGGTTGTGCAACCGGGACGGGGCATCCGGGACAAATACCCCTCCCCATTGGTCCCGGTTGTGGCAGGACCCGGGACAAATGGGGCTGACCACGTGGCCCGAGCGCTGGAACCTGGCCAGGGCTATTAGTCCCGGTTCTGAATACGACCCGGGATGCATGCCCCTTCTGCCGCGGCAGGGCTTTTGCCCTTTTCTCTGCCGCGGCAGGGCTTTACAATTTCCGTTTTTTTGGTCCCCGAGACCTCCTGGCGGCCCCTCCCCGGACCTCGAGAAGAGTACCCTCCAACGAGCCCCCGGATCGCACGAGTGAATAAGTATATAAAGCAGAATAAGAAACACTTATATTACAGAAGCAAAGTATATCGATCATATTACATGACCGATGGAGTGTATTACAAAATCAAACTTAGTTCCAACCGGAGGCATGGTACTCTCCATCTACGTTTATGACCTCTGCATCTAAGAAGCCCGCAATTTCCTCCTGAATTGCTCGTATGCGGTCCCTAGGTAGAAGACCGTCCCGAAGCCGTTCGATCTAATATAAAGAAGAGTGGTCACTAAAATATATGAAGCTAAGTAACTAAAATAGATAGTAATAAGAAGAATTGACGATTAACGTACATGAAGTTGTTTTAAATTTCTGCCCTTGGGAGATGTGGTCTGACGAATGAACTCGCAAACGTAGTATCCACACAAGTTATTCCCGTCTCCTTGTTGCAGGCACTATACGAGAAGATTGTTTCAATCAAAATAATAATCAACCAGGCATGATAATGGAGATGGGCCAGAATCTAGATAGTACTTACTTGCACAACATCAAATGTAAGTTGTTTTTCCCATTCACCGGGAGACTTCCTTATGAACCTCTTCCAAACCCTACCCGAGAAAGAAAAAGAATAAAAAGAGTTAGTAATTACTTGATATCCGAAAATGAAACAAAGTAGTCGATATATTGCAATATATAAATACTGAAATTAATAAAGATTGAAATTACCGCTGGATCATTTCCTGCATGTCAGCCCACATTGAGAGGGGTTTACGTTTTGAGTCCATTACAATTACTTTTCCTTTGTCAATTTGGAAGATTAGCAGAATATAGTGGAAGCTGCGCACGCAGAACTCATCAATTATACAATGAACATCGAGTAAGGAAAACAGAATGTTTACAACAGAGTAACATACTTACTTGAAGTTGTAAGGAAATAGTATTTCCCGTCGGTGTTGGTTAAATATTATTGCCCTCAGAATATTATTTTCTGTATCCTTGGGAGATTGCCGAAGAATCTTTTCATAAATAATATTTGGATCAATGAACCCAATATCATAGATTCCATCTCTTTTGTATTCGAGAATCTTCATTCTGCAATTATAATATATGAGTGTACTATATATATATATATATATATATGAATATATATGCAATTGAATGAGGTGAGCTAGAGAAATAAGTGCTTACAGACAATAGGCACTAAGGATAGATTTGTCGAGGGCCTGCTGCTGGTATAACTGAAACAATTCCTCAAATTGAATCATAACCATTCCATTTCCAGTTCCATAGTGCTCGTCCTTAACACTGAGACATAGCCAGTCCTCAGCTTCATTAGCGGCTTGCATATACCAATTATGCACTCTTCGCATTTTCGTTGGTAGATTCTTTATCTCCTCGGGTTTGACAAGAGGCTGCCCGGACTCGTATTTGTACGCACATTCAGCTGCGGGGAAGTAGTTCACTGTTTGCATATACTCAGCAATGGACAAACCCGCATCAGCTGCCTTGTCTGCGTACAGTGTTATAAACTCCGGATCAATATCCTCATCAGCAATATTAGTGCTCGGCCCCACCTGGGTATTGGAAATCACTTTGAGCGGGGACGTGGATTGTTTTTTCTGCTCTCCGAGTTGAGCAACTGATTTCCCCTTTTTCCCGCTTGCGCTACTACTCTTCGTTGACCGCACCATTTCCTGGTGTGACTTCAGAATAGAGCGGTCATAGTCAGATGACAGACTCGGCTCGGGTTGATGAAGAGTCTTCACCATTTTCCAAGCTCGTTCTATCTCTTCTTCGGTCTCAGGGAAATCTGGCTTTTGCTTCTCCTTCCGCTTTGATTTCCACGCATCGTATTCGTCCTTTGCGATTTTCTGGGTTTCCTCGGGAGTATAGTCGTAAGGTAACTTGGGTACCTATTTTGGTACCTTCGGGAGGGGTGACCGTTGACGTTTCGGTGATTTTTTATGTTTCGGCAGAAACTTAGTGGGCGGAGAGGGCTGACGCGGCGGCGTAGGCGACCGCGCTGGAGACGTGCACGGCGTAGGCGACCGCGCCGGAGACGGCATGCGTTGCGAAGACGACCGCGCTGGAGACTTTTGCGCTGGAGAAATGCGAGAATTCGATGGCTTTGCCGTCTGATTTGTGAGCACAATGCATTCCTTTAGCCATAGAACGGTCGAGTTCTTGGCTTCTCCGAGTTCAGTCAACTCTTCGTCTTCACCTTCAGGAAAATCAAGCTTTACCCGCTCGAATCCGTTGGCAACTTCATCGACCCCAACAACAGCGTAGCCCCGTGGAACCGGGAGACAATGGTGAGTTGGTTCGTTGCCAATCGGTAAGACATATCCGGCCGCCGCCTTGATGGTTATATTGACGACCTTCACGTGGAGCTCACAGGATGTCATTTCCGTGATCTCGTCCACCGGGTAAATCATCGGTGGTGCATCATCATCCGGTAGCTGCGTGGACGCAACGCTGCTTTTGCGATGAGAATGTGCGGCGTCGGGAGCCTCAGCTTCAACTTCTAGCATGTGTACTGATGCGCCGGTAGACACTATCTGCTGGCTAAGTGTGTTAATTTGGTCTTGCTGCTTCTTTGCTACATCCTGTGTCAGCTTTACCATTTCTTCAAGTTGACGCCTCCAGTTTGCCTGATTCTCTGCTTCAGCTGCCTCCTTGTCCTTTTTACGTTGACGGCTTCTATCTGGGTATAACTTTTTGGTGGAGTCGAACGCAACACTCCACGGAGGAGTGCCTTTTGTGCCTCGTGTACGCCCTCCGTGTTCCTTATTCCCTAGGGCTCGTGTGAGCTCGTCGTTTTCTCTATCTGGCACGAACTTCCCATCTTTAACGTCCTTTATTTCGTCTCTCAGCTTCTCTATGGGTAGAGGATGACTCTTTTTATGCCTTAGGTTATATATTGCTTTTCCTTCGGCGTCCAACCTGCCCCCATGCCCGTAGAACCATGACCTTGTCCGCTCGACCCACAAGAACGGCTCGGGAGTGATCCCCTGCTGAATCAGGTTGTTCTCCCATGTCTCCCACTTGGGACTAGAACCCTTGTAGCCACCTTGCCCCATAACATGGTGATATACCTTTTTGCCGGCGTTTTTCTCATTTGTTTTCGTCCTTTCCAGTTCATTCTCTGCCAGCTTGTACTTCACGAAGTCTGCCCATACGGGTTTTATTTTCTCATACCCTTGAGTGAAATCAGGAGTCTTCTCCTTCTTAACATAATCAAGGTTCAATCTTTTCTTCCAGTTTTTGAATTGCTCGGCCATCTTTTTTAGGGTCCACGCTTTGACCTTTTCCCGTATCTCATGTTTCATTCTAGTAACATCGGCCTCAGTCACATCCGCATTCTCGTCCACCTCCGGCACGGGTAAGTTGAAATTAGCCAAAATCTTTGAGAAAAGATGATCTTTGGCTATTTTGCCGACATATGAAATTCCTTGTTTCCGCGGATCTTTTGGCTCATTCCACTCATTAACAGTGATCGGGATGTGATCTCTAACTAGCACTCCGCATTGCTTCACAAATTTCTGGGCAACATCAGCGGGAAGCTCGGGTGCGCCGTCTGCTGTGATCGTGTCGATCCTGTATCTTTCTGTATCTTTCAACTTCTTTGTTGCGCCTCGTTTAGTCTTTTTTCCGGTTGATATATTTGAACCGGATGGCTAAAAATATAAAGACTGTTAATACATGTATATAGACAACAGATGCTTCATTAATTAACATATATATATATGCACCTCGGAGCCGGTGTTTGTAATTTGTATGGTTCCACCGGAGCCGTCGGCTGCTCCCATATCGGAGCCGTCGGCTTCTCCCTCATCGGAGTCGTCTCCTTGGGTGAGCACCGGATCTCCCTCACCGGAGTCGTTCATCCACTGGCTCACATCGGGCTCTACGTCGGGCCCGCGGATTAAACCCTCGATCATATTTTCGGCATCTTCGTCTCTTGGCTCCATACTATACAAAAAGAGTAAGTATATATTTCAGATCCAATTCATTAAAATTGCACATGCATAATAATATTTAAACATACGATAACATTTGTAGCATTCTTAAATTTCTAAGAGCATGTCTAACGGACCCCTTATATGTTTTCGCCCCCTAAGAGCATGTCTAACAGACCCCTTATGTTTTCGCCCCCTAAAACGCGTGTACAGGGTTTTGGACATTTTCATGCATAGCCTGGTGAGTTACTATAAAATCTTCTTTTTTACAAGTTTGTCCGAGTATTTTCACTGCCTCATTCTCTTTTGTTTTTCACCTGTTCCTGCGTGCTACAGGTCATACCAGAGTGGTTTCTGAACTATTTTGGAGGAAAGATACCAGGAACTGTCAAATTACAAGCCCCTAATGGTATTGCATTTGATGTTGCAGTTATGGAGAACATGAACAGAACAATCCTCAAGTATGGGTGGGCGGAACCCATACTTGAGGATTATTCTGTTCATGTTCTCCATAACTCTCCAACATCAAATGCAATACCATTAGGGGCTTGTAATTTGACAGTTCCTGGTATCTTTCCTCCAAAATAGTTCAGAAACCACTATGGTATGACCTGTATAGCAGGCAGGAACATGCGAAAAACAAAAGAGAATGAGGCAGTGAAAATACTCGGACAAACTTGAGGAAACCCCAAAAAAGAAGATTTTTTAGTAACTCACCAGACTAATGCCCGTGTTAGAGGAGAGCAAAGCAACACTAAAACGAAGAAAACAGATATTGCTGCTGTATGATTGTGTTGAAGAAGCAAAGACGGGACCAAAGGTTACCAGCAAATTTGGTAACCTTTGGTCCTGTCTTTGCTTCTTCAACACCTTCATACAACAGCAATATCTGTTTTCTTCATTTTAGTGTTGATTTGCTCTCTTCTAACAGGGGCATCAGGGATGCCTCTTCATATCTGAATTTTAATTGATGTTGTTATTTCTAGACAAACTAAACTCTGTCCATACTCTCAGCGCGCCCTAGCTCGCACGAGCTAGAGGGTTGGCCCTCTATATCCCCTCCCGACCCGCACATGTAGGGGTAGACGGGCCGCCCCCTACCCAAACTTGTAAAAAATCGTTCGGGGTGGTCCATTTACGGGGTCTGCTAGATGGCCGGGTATAGCCCAAACCCGTATATCAGCGGTTATTATACGGGTTTTGGGCCATATATATAGGGGTCTGTTAGACATGCTCTAACATTCTTAAATTTTTTATATCAATTCTAAACAAATTTAAAGTAAATAAGTCTAATATAAAATTTCTAACATTCATAAACTAAAATTTCTAACATTTGTAAACTAATAATTCTAACAATAATAAAAAACAGTAATTAAGTTAAAAAAAGAAAGAAAAACAAAAAAGGCCCCAGATTAGGGCGAGATGGAGGCAGGCCTTTTACCTCCTCTTGGGGCAGCGGCGGGCCGGCGACGCGGGGCAGCGACGGCACGGGGCAGCGGCGGCGCGGGGCAGCGACGGGATCGAGGGGCGGCGCGGGGCAGCGACGGGGATCGAGGGGCGGCGCGGGGCAGCGCCGGGATCGAGGGGCGGCGCGGGGCAGCGGCGCGGGGCAGCGACGGGACCTAGAGGGGCGGCGCGCGGCCGAGGCGAACGGGAGAGGGCGCTAGGGGGGGTGGGTGCGCTCGACGGAGTCGGGAGCGGCACCACAGAGGAGGATGCCGGCGGGGCGAGGGGGCGGCGCGGATGCCGACGGGGCGAGGGGGCGGCGCGGGGGGACGGAAAAATTGGGCAGCCTGGCGGCGTCGATTTGGTCCCTGCGCGCGGTCTGGAACTGAAAGGAGCGGGGACGTGTTTATATCCTATGACCCTTTCGTCCCGGTTGGTGGCAACACCCGGGACGAAAGACCCTTCCGTCCCGGTTGGTTCCACCAACCGGGACGAAAGACCCTTCGTCCCGGTTGGTGCCACCAACCGGGACGGAAGGGCCCGGCTGGTCGCCCGCGCCAGAACCAGCTGGCCGGCGCGCCAATTGTTTTAGCGCCAAATTTTGAATATCTTACATATGTAAGTGAATAACTTCTACATACTTTCAAATTACGAAAAAATTACAACATTAAAATTGTTTGAAATTGCGTAAATAATTCAAATCCGTTTTGGGCAAACATACTGGCTGATCCTCTTGATTGGCCTCCATCTACTATTCCTCTTCCTAGCCAGGTAATAATAAGAAATATAAAACTATTACCATTTTTCTTTCTTGATCAACTATCTCCCTTATGCTGGTAGCCACCATGCATTTACAAACCGGTGTATTAGGATCTGTAATGCACGAAACTCCTATAAACCATCCAACCATCTGCACAATCGTCATCAGAAACATAATATCAACCGATACTTACAGAATGTGCCTTCGGCAGGGAGGTCAATATAGGAAAGATGACAAGCACTGGACATAGGACGAAGTGATTAAGCTAGCCAAGGGTGTTGAGAAATATGGCGCTGGGCAATGGAAAAAGATCGAGCTTCATTACTTCTCACTACTTGACGGAGAACCAGTCCGATCAAACGAAAATCTGAATGTATATATAGAAGTCTACTCCAAAAAAAAAAGTGGTTATTGGCAAATATGGAAGTTGTTTTATCTAGCAGATGAATAATAAAGTGGGTGTAGAACAAAACAAACGGTATCGCCATCACACAGCCCAACCGTGGCTACTGGGTGCATATATATATGCATACCAAATGCACGGTTGGACGTATGATGGCGAATCCGGATGTTTTGTATTTGAGAGATGAACTGACCGGGGTGTATGAAGCTGGGCTATATATAGGGTCCTCTGGCTCAAAAAGTGTTGAGCTAGGGTTTTGATCCAACGGTTAAGAAACACCCCATCCAACGGCTCACAGCAGCTCGAAAGAAACACACCGTAGCCCTGATCGAACGGCTCACAACAGCTCGAAAAAAACACACCCGGATCCAACGACTCACGAGCGCTTGAAAGAAACACACGATCCGTGTGATTCTATCTGATTGGTCCAAACGAAACCCTAATTCCCATTTAGTCCCGGTTGGTTTCCCCAACCGGGACTAAAGGGATGATCCGTTTCCCAATGAAACCCTAACCCATTCAGTCCCGGTTGGTGTCCCCAACCGGGACTAAAGGGATCGATGTTTTCTTCTCGCTATATATATGTATGCATTGCCACACCATTGGCATAAACACATACAAACTCACCACTCTCTCATGGCTTCTACCGTACCCACTCTAACATTCATCCAGGCGGAGGCACTTTCCGCCTCGAACTACCCCTGCCCGTGCGGCTACAACGTTCCCGCCGGTTGGATGCTGAGCGCCGGAGGAGTGCCGGTCCCTCCTCTTCCTCAAGGTGTGGCGCGTCGGGCGGCCATCACGAACCACTACTACCACGAGCTCACGCCGGAGCAGCGGAGGAATCCCAGTTGGCATCCCGATAACCAGCATACTTGGGATGCCTTCTTCATCAATCGGCGTGAGAGGGCGCTCGCCAGGTATGAGGAGGACGGTCTGCCTCCTGGGAACTTTCACGAGGCCGGTCGTCGGCTATGGTGGTCCGGCCGGACTCTACAGAGCGTCATGGACTACATCAGGGCCGGCGATATCCCCCGCCTGCGCTACCCTAAGGCCCGGTCCTGGAGTCGTGATCTTCCGAGGGAGTGCAGAGCACCGTCAGACGATAGTGACGACGACGGCGGCGGCGACTACGACGACTACGAGTACATGTACTATAGGCCTAGGCAGGAGTATGACTAGTAGATCGATGCACTTTTGCCATTATGTACTGCTTTGTTTATTTAGATCTATGCTCTCCGTTTAGATTTAGATCCAATCTTGCCATTATGTGTACCGTGCCTTGTTTATCTATTGAAATACATGTCCCCCTCTTTTTAACGTCTATCGAAATGCCATTAGATCTGAATCCAACAAATCAGGAAAAACCACACGGAAAACAGAAAACAGACGAGCTAGAGGGCCACTGTTTGCCGGAATACAACAAATTATTTTATTAAACAGCCAACAGAAAACAGACGCGCTAGCGCGCTACTCTTCGTCCTCGTCGTCGTCGGTGACCTCCTCGTCGTCGGAGGAGGTGCATGATGGTATTTCCGAGATAGGCCCCCACCTCGGATCGTCGGAGGCCCAGACTTCGCCGGCATGGTCGGCCCGACGGAGCGCTTGCAGCGCCTTCGTCCTCGCCTCCCGAGCGGCATCTAACTCGAGGTGGCGTTCGAGGCGCCGCTCCGCCCGCTAAGCCGCGCGGGTCTGCCATAGCTCCTCGTCGGCGCTCTCCTCACCCGGATTGTTCCGGTAGTACTCGCGGACCACGCGGTCGTCCCTGGCGTCGACTAGGCCCTGAAACGCGCGGTGCCTGAGGTGGCGGTGGTCGGCGGCAGTGACGATCTGCGGCGTCGGCGCCCTGGCCTCCGCTTCCCAGAGGGTGTGGCAGTCGCTAAAATTCATCAACGACCGCGGGCGGCCGAGGCGCCAGGCCGCCGCGTCCCAAGCGCGGGCGGCCTCCGAGGCCGTCGCAAAGGAGCCGAGGGGGATGCGGTCGTCCCCGAAGCGGATAGTCGCGGTGAACATTCCGTTCTGCCGCGATCGAACTCCGCGGAAACCGGTAGTGTTGTTCCTCCTCGGAGGCATGGTGGTGGCACGACGGTGCGTGGAGTGGAGGTGCGGCAGTTTATAACGCGCATTCATGGCCACGCGTTACAACTCCCGCGCCACGCGGACAGACAATACCACCCATGCGCCACGCGGACAGACAATACAACCCTTGCTTAAAAAAAAAGGGATTCGTCCCGGGTCGTGCCACGAACCGGGACTAATGCCCATGCGCGCGCCACGTGGCCTGTGGCTAGGGATTCGTCCCGGGTCGTGCCACGAACCGGGACCATTGGCTCCCCACGAACCGGGACAGATGCCCCCAGGTGGTTTCTGCTGCCTCGGGCACACGAACCGGGACCAATGCATGGCACTTGTCCCGGTTTTTGGTGCAACCGGGACAGATGCCCCCTGCCCCCCTGGACGAAAGGGGCTGTTTCCACTAGTGATAGATGATCAAGGTTTCCTGATCATGAACATTGGATGTTATTAATAACGGGGTCATGTCATTAGAAGAATGATGTGATGAACATATACCCAAAGAGAATATAGCAATGCGATCAAGTCAATTAGTTTACATTGTTATATCAAACATACAAAGTAACTTATTCCTTAGACCATGAGATCATGTCAATCGCTGATACCGGAAGAGTGCTTTGATGGCATCAAACGTCACACCGTAACAAGGTGACTATAAAGGTATCGTTAAGTATTCGGAAAGTATTAGTTGAGGATCATGGATCAAGAGTGGAATTTGTCCATCCAAATGACGGAGAGATATACTCTGGGCCCTCTCGGTGATATCACATCGAAACCGCTTGCAAGCACGTGATATGATCACAAGGATGTTATATCACAGGAACGAGAAAAGAGTACTTATCGGTAACGAGATTGAACAAGGTATGGTTGATACCAATGATCGAATCTCGGACAAGTAAAATATCGCGACCCAAAGGGAATAGTTCACGGCATTGTTGGTTCACACGATCACGAGAGTCATCGTTGAATATATAGGAGTCGTCACGGATCTCCAGATCCCGCTGTTGATTATTGATCGGAGAGGAGTCTCGATCATGTCTATCTTATTCGTGAACCGTAGGGTGACACACTTACGGTTCGATGACGCATTTTGAGAGGATACGGAATATCGGAGAAAAGTTTGGACAACACCGAAATTGTTTCGCGGAATATTGAACTAATCACCGAAATTGTTTCGGGTAATTTTGAAATAGTTCAAGGGGATTCTTATCAAATGTTTGTTCATAGATTTAACAACTAACTCAAGGGGTTATATGTTAATGTTTGTTAATGGAATTAATAAATATTAAAATATAGAAATAAAATTGTTTTATTTATTTATTAAAGAAAACCCTTGGGATTTTGAGTGGGAATTAATGGAAGAATGAGTCGGTCGAGTGGAGACTCCACTCACATGATGAGGGAGAGGTGGAGACACCCACAAATTCGTGGCTGCCATCCCCTCCTATAAAAGGAGGGGTGGGAGGTCCCTCTCCCCCACACACACACTTGTGTCATCTCTTCCTCCCTCCTCCCGCTGCTCCACCACTTGTTCATGCGCTTGGCGAAGCCCCAAACGAAGTTTTCTCCACCACACCACGCCGTCGTGCTGCTGGAGTTCCGAGGGATCCTCTACTTTCGCGCCCCGTTGGATCGAGGGAACGGAGGTCGTCATCAACCGTAATGTGACCAATCATGGATGCACCGCCGGATTGCGGTGCTCATCTTCTCGCTATCGGGATTGGTGAGTACGACTACGCCAACAACGAGATTTGATCTCGTAACGCTTTGTGTCTTCGAGGGTATGTGTTCTTCTTAACCCTCTATTTTCCCATGGCACTTCGTCTCCTAGATTAGATCTTGGCCTTTCGGGTGTCTCTCTCGTAGGAATTTTTTTGTTTTCTATGCAACGACCCCTTCAGTGGTATCAGAGCCGGATTTATGCGTAGATGTTTTGTACGGGTAGAACACATATGAGTATGTGGGCGTTGATGATCATGTTATTGCCTCCTTGAGTATTTTATGATCTTAGTGGCATAGTAGGATGAAGCTGCCCCAGACTAAGTTTACGTGTACTATGTACGCGAGAGTTGTCTCACTTGTGGCTAAGGGTGTGTCCGTTTCTCCTACTATAGTTAAGATCTAATCTACGAAGGGTTGTTAAAAATGTGTTTATCAACATTGTGGTTGATGTTCGTTGGTATGAACGGTTCTATCATCGAAAGCCCTAAGCCACGTAAAATATGCAAAAATAAATTAGAGGCGTCTAACTAGTTTTTGCTGGGCATGTGATGTGATAAGGTCAATATTACAAATTTGATTATGAGATGATCTATTTTGTAAATTATTGATATACCGGAAGGTATCCATATGATTGTATTCTTATTGATGGACAATCAAGATTGGGGTGCAATGGTACTTGGTACCACGCCGGTGGAATGATTGAGATCATACCATGATGCACATGATGGAGATCAAGTGCAAGGAGGACCATATCATATCACGTTATCCTTACATGTGATGTTTGTGATGTTAATCCTTTTATGCATCTTGTTTTGCTTAGATAGCGACGGTAGCATTATAAGATGACCCCTCTCACTTAATATCAAGATAATAATGTGTTCTTCCTTACGTATGCACCGTTAAGAAAGTTCGTTGTTTCGAGACACCGCGTGATGATCGGGTGTGATATACTCAACGTTCGCATACAACGGGTGTTTTCAAGCCCAGCATGTACAGACATGGCCTTGAAACACACGCAATACTACGGTTCTACTTGGCGAGCCTAGCATGTACAGACATGGCATCGGAACACGTAACCGAAAGGTAAAGCATGAGTCATATGGATGATATGATGAACATGTCGATGTTCGCCTTTGAAACTACATCATCTCACGTGATGATCGGTTTTGGTGTAGTGAATTTGGTTCGTGTAATCACTAAAGACGACTAAAGGGGATGTTTTTTTTGAGTGGGAGTTCATGGTTTAATTTTTTAATTAACTTGAACTTATTTATCATGAACAACAAATCAAAGTGAATTTGCACAACTTGTAGTAGTCATTGGCATCCACATAACTACCTTACACTTAGATTGTTAATTGAGATATAACTGTTATGATCTAGTAAATACCATTTAAGATTGCACTACAAGAGAATCGGTCTGTTGCAACGAAATCTGTAGCTACGGTTTTTTTTCGTTGCGATATAATCACAAATTACGACGACCTCTCAGGTTGTGGTGATAGGGCACTCGTATTTCCACGACTCATTTTGGTGGCGATAAATTGTCGTTTTGTTGCGGTAGAGGCCTCCTATTGCCACGATTTGTACTGATGTTGGAATACAAGCGTGTTTTTGCGACAGAGTATTTTCGTTGCGCGAGGCACTCCTTTTGTTGCCTTAGAGACATGGTATTCCAATGAAATAAGCATTTGTGGTGATATTCAGTCATTTATTGCAACATCTGAATTTATGTTGCGGTAGTTACAAATATTGTTGCAAAAAAAAAGCTAACTATTGCAACCAAATTTTTCGTGTGGCAATACCATATGTTTTTCGCCTCAAATTTATCCTGCGGCAATACCTATTGTTTACTGCGACAATTTGGGTTGTATGGTAATAGGTTAAACGTAAAGCAACAATCACCGTACTGTTGCGAAAATGAACAAGTTATTTTGCAACGACCATTCATAGACTAGCTTAACGGGCCTCCTGGGCCGTGCCCTTGATCACTGTTGCAATTTTCTTAAGGCTACACTTCATTTTTGGTCCAGTATCTCAGTTTGGTGAGCATATTTTTTTTTTTAATATTGTTTGCAACTGAATTTATGCAGCACTTAGCATTTTACTAATGTTGCAACTAGTGACAGTACTTAATAATCAATCAAGACTCATATAAGACGCAATTTCACTAGTATATTTATCATGGAAATTCAAAATTTCTAAACACTGAAACTTTGGAATATTTAAACAAAAATTATGTTATTACACGATCTTTCATCCATGCATGTTCATGGCAAAACATTTAAGCCAAACAGTGCAGAGACAGCCTACACAAAGAATCCATGGTCATCATCCAATTCATCTTGTACCAAAGGAGCAACATGACCATCATTTATGTAAGCCTCATCATCATCAGTATCAGCATCATATTCGACTTGGTCTTCGTCAAACTCAGCAGGTATTAAATTATTTATGACTGAAACATCAACGCTGGTTCCTTCATCATCATTTCTGCACCAACTAGTCATGTCGTCAGGTACAGTAAATTCTGGAACTGTAATTCCTGCATCGACGACATCCTGTACATCTGCATCACCACGTTCATCTCCTTCTGCAAGATCATCTAGGTCTGCACCATTTAAAACCGAAGGAGCAAACAAATTGTGTGGATTCATTTTTATAGCACTTGCCCAATTAGGGCTCTTCACATCTCTCACATAGAAAACCTGTGCAGCTTGGATGCCTAGAATGTAAGGGTCTTCCGTGAATCGGTGTACACTAGTGTCAAGGTCAATAATTTCATATTTGTCCCTCTTATACGCCTTACTCTGATTTTTATTGGCAGGAGGCACGTCGAACTAGTCGCACAGCAATAGAACAATCTCCTTATCAGGAGAAAAGTCAAGAAATATGATTTTCTTTATCACCCCATAATAATCAGTACTGCCGGTGCTTTCTTGCGCATTGACTACGACGCCACTATTTTGGGTACTCAAGTCAAGCTCTATTTCGGTATTACAAAAGTAATATCCATTCAGTACTATACGGTTGAACACACGAGCAATTTGATCAGGCCCTTTAGCTAGTGTACACAACAGACTGTTGACCTTCCCATCTTTACGGAGTTGTGTGATCTGTTTCATGGAATAGAATATGTGTGAGTGTACTATACACCATTGTTTTTTTATTACGAGAAACATTTATGAAAATGCTAAAGTAACTTACCCGTCTTTCGAACCAGCCAACAAAATCTTCCTTGTGTTTCTTTTTAGGATTAGGACAATTGTTCTTTTTGAGCTCGTCAATATGTTCCCTTCAAAAAGAAATGATATATGGTTACTTCATAACCAAAGTATTAATGCATATCATGATATGAAACAAATACATAAGTTTCCTTACTGAATCCATGTCTCGGTTTCCTCGCAGTTTGTTATTATGTAGTGCCTCATTTGATTAAGAGCTTCCAAAGACAGTGATTCACGGGCAAAACCTTTCTTGGAGTAATCAACTGCACTCATTATGCTAATCCCTGTTGGTGCCTCATCTGTAGCTCCATCTGCATGGCGTTCGGACTGAATTATTTTTGTAGGCGAGCCTTTAACGAATCGACTGCAGAACGTCATGTACTCTTCAATTATGTACCCCTCTGCAATTGAACCTTCTGGATGAGCCTTGTTACGTACATATCCCTTCAACGTACGCATGTATCTCTCAACCGGATACATCCATCTATACTGTACAGACCCTGCCAACCATGCTTCTCGAGCTAGATGAATTGGGAGATGCATCATAATATCAAAGAAAGCTGGTGGATAGATCATCTCTAGCTGACATAAAATTTCTGCAATTTGTTTGTCGAAATTCAACAAATCGTCATCCCTTAACTCCTTGGAGCATAAATCGGAAAAGAATTTACTGAGCTGAAGCAATGGGGTAAGGACATTCTCTGGCAGAAGCTTGTGCAACGTAATAGGAAGAAGTTTCTGTAATATAACATGGCAGTCATGAGTTTTGAGTCCACTAAACTTGCACTGCTCGAGGACCACACATCGCTTAATGTGTGAAGCATAGCCATCAGGCATCCGTATGCTCTGCAGAAACCTGAGCAGCATTATCTTCTCTTCCTTTTTTAAAGCATACACGCCTTTCTTCATTTTGTACTTATCCTTACCGGCGGGCTTTGCGTGCTGATCCTCCCTAATTTTCAATAACTCCAAATCTAGGCGAGCCTTTGTACCATCCTTTGTTTTCCCATCCATCTCAAGCAAAGTACCCAGAATGCTGTCACAAATGTTCTTCTCGATGTGCATAACATCCAAATTGTGCCTCACGAGCAAGTGCTGCCAATACGGGAGCTGGAAGAACACACTTTTCTTCCGCCAATTGTGCCAGGGATTAGTTTCCGGTCGCTTTCTCTTATTTGACCGCCCAAATGGTTCATGCTGAATGCTATCAAGCTCCTTTAGAACTTCAATGCCTGTAAGTGGCGCCGGGGCGTCTCTATGTTCTGCCATGTTGTTGAACATAACCTTGTTTCGACGCCATTTGTGGTATTTCCGTAGAAAACGTCGGTGTCCCATGTAGCAATGCTTTCTACCAAACTGGAGCCATAAAAAGTCTGTATACTTGTGGCAGTAAGGGCATGCTATCTTTCCTTTTGTGCTCCAACCACTCAGCATTGCGTATGCCGGGTAGTCATTGATGGTCCACAACACGCATGCATACAACGTGAAATTTTATTTAGCTGCAGCATCATATGCTTCAACTCCATCCTCCCATAGAACTAAAAGTTCATCAATCAAAGGCTGCAAGTACACATCAATGTTATTTCCTACTGACTTTGGTCCTGGAATAATCATTGACATTATCCAGTTCTCTTGTTTCATACACATCCATGGTGGCAAGTTATATGGGATCAGAATGACATGCCATGTAGTGTGTGATATACTTATGAGCCCAAAGGGGTTGAATCCATCTGAAGCAAGGCCAAGCCGAACACTGCGAGCATCTTTTGCGAATTCTTTCTGACTATATCTATCATCAAGGCTTTTCCAGGCCTTCGAATCTGCAGGATGCCTCATTATGCCAACATCTTTACGTTTCTCCTTATGCCATTTCATATCAGTTGACATATCTTCTGTCATGTACAACCTTTGCAGTCTTTGAATGAGTGGGAAATACCATAGAACTTTCCGTGGCACTTGCTTCTTTGATTTACGGATCGATGAATCAGCTTTGTCTACGGTTGGACTTGATTTCCATCGAGACGTATGACAGACAGGGCATTCTTGGGCATCAACATACTCATTACGGAATAGCACACAATCATTATAGCACGCGTGTATCTTCTTGTAATACAGTCCAAACTCTCGAATGACCTTCCTTACTTGTGCGAGATTAGTAGGAATGCAGTGACCCTTTGGCAGCACCTCCGTGAACATCCGCAGCATTAAGTCACATGCTCTGTTGGTCATCCCAGACACGCACTTGATTTGGTAAAGCTTCACAATGAAAGATATCTTTGTGACCTCCTCACAACGTGGGTACAACGATGTTTTTCCCTCTTCCAATAGTTTGTAGAACGCCTTTGCAAATGCATTTGGCTCCTGTTTCATTCCATCACCGCTCGTGTCTCCTGCATTATTTCCCACTTTTGTGGCCCTTATCAGAGTTTCGAGCATGTCACATATCCCTTCACCACCACATGCAGCGTCTTCATCATCAGAATCTTTAGCCATGTTGTCCTCCTCGGGTTCACCATGGAATACCCAATTTTTGTAGGACGGATCCATCCCATTCTTAAGCAAGTGCATATGGATCTCCTTTTTAGTTTTATGAGCATTATTCAGACATTTCGTACACGGGCAAAAGTTTCTTGCGTCTGGTTCAACACCATCAAAACTAAGTTCCAAGAAACTATCGATGCCACTTTTCCACTCCACAGAATCTCTATCCTTCTCCATCCAGCTCTGCTCTTGTGACATTTTGCGTTATCTCCGTTTAGCCGGTCTTGTAAAAAAAAGGAGCAGCATTAGTTCACACGTAAGTATTTCGAAACAACACATACATCAGAGAGACAGGCATACTGGTCTTTCAAGTGAGTAAGAATTGCAGGGGATTATATTAGACATTACTTCACAACACAGCGTTCGATTGAAACTAACACTTACACCTGAAACTGACATGGCTATGAAAATATAAAACCTAGTTCGTACCTGAATTCCTGACATTGCTATGAATATTAAACTAACACTTACAACCGAAACTGATAAAACAGACACGCATATGTGAACACAAGCAGCTAGTCTATCTGACAGCAATTGCAATCGCCATTAACTTCATCGAACAGGTAGGATGGAAACCAAGGATTTCATCAGTATTGGTACAAACCTTGTAATTGCGTCTGACGAGCGGCGAAAGCAGCGGTTGAGTACAAGTCGGCGGGGCAGCGTTGGCGGCAGTTCAATAGTTTACGCTAATCGAGTTCGGATGGCGGCGAGGTAATAGTGGCAGATTGGTCGGTCGCGCAGGGCCGATACGGCGGCGAAGTCGCCTAAGGGCGGATAGGGCGGCGTTGTCGTGTGGGGACAGGGCAGTTTGGAGGAGACCGAGCGGACATACGTAGCCCTTTCGCTCGCCCAATGGCCCAACCGGAGTATGGGCCTATTAATTGTACAATTTGTCTTCACATCCCATTTGGCTTGTGAACAATATGTTTTTCCCTTGGCAATAACGTTCAAGTATTATAAATGCTATATTAAGTTTTACTAGTTTCATTTTATGATTAAATTTATTCATTTCGAAATGCATTGTTGTGTTAATATTCAACACTAGTCAGAAAAGCCCTGTTAGTGGTGTGGTTTTTCTTCAGTTCTGGCATGAAAATCGTACGCCCCTGCTATCTAGGTGTCCACTGGCGTGTTTCTGGAATCGACACAGGTTACTACATGATCATTGGCGTTGATGTCATAGTCCACATCACTATCCTATAGAAATCGGTAAATAAAAAGGGTATGTAATATTGACTAGAAGCGCACAAATGGTATTCAATTATGAGATAACATAACAATCATTAAAAAAAATCGCATAAACATTCAAAGATTCAACCAGATAGTACTCAGCATTAACATATAATCTAAAAGTTCGCATAAGGCTAGAACTCTCAGCTACAACCACGATACCTACTCATCATCTGACTGAATAATGACAACATGTGTATCCTCAGTAGGGAGCTATGAGAACATCATCTTCGGTGTCTTCAGCATCATCAGGTCGATCATAGAGGAAGTAGGTGGACACATCACCTTCATCGAGATAGAATGTCAATCTCCCTTTTGGATCCATCTCGTAGCGTTCCACAAGCTGGCCCCATTGCTGACCACTGAAGTATGTTTTTCCATCCTCATGTGTGACTACAACTTTGTGCTGGTGGTCTGGCACTCTCAAGCTCACCAAGTTCACCTCGAGAGTTCTAGGGTGGTCCCAAATTGCAACTTGAATATGCTCCAAAAAGTCACGCCTGAATCTGCAAGGTATGATCTGTAAAAAAAAAGAAGTACACATTTTTTGTACAAATTTTTTGTCAGTTTTCAAAAAGTAGATTGACCGAAAGTATATATCAATCTGTTTTCAAACCCCTTTGGTAGAACAATGGTAAATTTCTTGTTCATGCACTCCTTGTAGCCACACTGTTCACATACATCCATTGCCTGCGGTGGTGCGTTCCATACACTGAATTCAGATACACATCTAACCATTTACCATTCAAAAACCAACTTAAATCTAACAATGTACATCTAATTTTGGTGGCTGAATAAACTTAAATCTAACAATGAAAATCTAATTTCTAAGTCGATCTACATCTAAAATCACAATAATCATCTAACATATAACTCAATCTACATCTAAACCTAACAATGAAAGGTACGGCGGCCGGGGAAACTTACCTGCGGCGCGACGGCTGGACGGCGCGAGGACGACGGTGGCGGTTGCGGCGGCGTTTATCGCGACGTCGTTCCGCCGGGTGTCGGTGGGGGATCTGGGGGCGGAGAGGGCTAGCCGTGGCGGCGGTGGGGAATCGGGGGGTGGAGAGGGAGAGGACTCGAGTTCGTGTGTGTAGCAGTTGGTGTGCGTGTAGCAATCGATTAAATTAGAGTATAAATGGGTTTCCTCAAAATTTTCTATATGTGAACGGTGCCTCCACATTTGATCTTTCGTAAATTGGTCCTTAACGATGAAGCCAATGATAATCCGTGCCCACCACATTTGATTCCCTCATCGTGGTTAAATGTTGTTGCACCATGGTGTCGCATGCTGGTGGTCGGTTCGTTCGGTGGTTGCGAGGCACCTAGGAGACGGATCGTCAGGGATGGTGGTGAGGGTGTGATTGGGAGAAATCCTTGTCGGAGTACCGATATTAGAGCATTGTCGCCATCGGGTGGCATCCTCCCTTCATGAAGGGCATCGCGTCTACCCTGCATCCACCGCCCCGATGTGCCGGGGGAAACCCTAGAAGCGCGACTATCCATGTTGAAGGTGTTGATTGGTATTTGACGTCCCGGTGCTAGCAGCTTGGTTGTAGTTTGTAGGTGGGCGCAGTGGTCGTTTCGTCGATCCACTTCCGTCTCCTTTTCTTTTCTTCTTTTGCGTTTATTGGTTGTCGTCTCAGCCGGCGTTGTATCAAAACTGTTGTACCGGGTGGTTGCTATATTAATATAGCGGTGATTCAGCCTATGTCGCCAGAGCATGGGGAGAATATCCTGTGATACTAGCCCTCTTGCATGCTACCATGGTACCGTTTCGAATAAATGAAGTTTTGGTGATTCAAAAAAATCTAGGAAAAATCACGAGTAAAGTTACTACAATGTGTAATAATTTTATGTCCAGATACGAAAGTAATATTGACTACCAAAAAGACAAATCCAAATGTGAATATATAGTGCATTTTTGCTGATTTGTACTTTTTGTTTCTCAATGTGTAGGTCGAATTTGGACCTGGTTTTTTTTAACATTATGTAGATAAATTCTTTGGGAACATTAATATTTTTTTCCGGAATTTTATGAAGCATCTATAGTTGATTTTTTAAAATGATAGCATGGGAGAACAAGGAGCTAGTATCACTGGATATTTTTTCCATTGAGAATGTGTGGTTTGCACCCTTGTTTACATTCATATGAGTCATAAAATTCAATATGGTAAAGCAAAAATGGTAAAGCTCAGCATAAAAAACAAAATGACATCATGAAAGTAGTAAAACTAAAAGAACATAACATTTAAATTGCGTGAGAATTCAACACTATAATATAGAGTCTTAACACGGTTTTTATATTGTAGCAACGGGGCTGCATGCATATAGTTGCACACAGAAACCATCAATACCACTGCATTCCTATTACAGACCAACTTCAGGGACATGGGTAGCAAACAAGTAGAGCCCTTCAGCGCGCTGGTATAGCAAGAACAGCATCTTGTCACCCTGTTTGAGATGACTTTCCTTCGCCATGAACTCTTTCCACCCGCTGACGCACAAGCGACCATCAAGATCAGAAATTGAATATGTCGATGTCACCTCAGTTCTCGGGTAGCAAACAATAGTGATGGTACCATTTCTTGCCATATGTGCAGGAATCAGACGGCTTGGGATTTTCTGTTGCATGCAAAGACTTAAAGTCAAGAGAAAAGCTATCGAAAAATAATCATGTTAAAAGAAAGGAAAATAGAACAAGTGTACACGTATTACTTTGCGCATAAGAGAAGATGTGTTCTTAAAGATTTACCACGTGTTTATTGAAGTTCTCGCTGTTTGTCCAATTCAGAGTATGCAGCACCCCGACAACCAATTCTGCTTCCTCATACTCTCCAACTCTATGGAATAGAACAGTGTAATCCAAGTTTTCAACAGCGTCGATCACCGTCTCCATCATCCTCCAGTTAATCATGGTCCCATCAGTGCTAGAGAGTGAGTCAACATTGTGACGCCTCTCAGGGGACATGTGGTAGTATGCTGTAAAAATGTAATACGCCTGAAATTAGTGGAGTACACATGCCGCAACCAAGTAATATATTAATGTTTATGTGCACAACATAATGTTTTTGTATTAAGTAAGAACTTAAATGGATGGATGATTGGGTCATTTCCAGTTAAGACCTCAGTTTGGCCTCTTTGTGTGTCGGTCTTGAAAACAAGCTCCATACCAACTTCAAGTTTGTAAACCCTACTAAATTCTTTCCAATAATTTCCGTTCAGAAAGGTTATCCCGTCAATGCTGCTAAGCTGAACTATAAACGAGAATCCTTCCTTGGTAATCAGTGTGTCTTGAAAATTGGTGTTCTCCATAGGGAAAAAAACATGCATTCTTAAGAAATATGATCTGATGTAGCAGGGGAACACCTAAATAAGAGCATGTATTTTATTAAATTATGAGCCAGTAGTAAATTGGACTTACTAAAAGTAGATATATCCTATAAGAGTAGCTATTTGTACTTTTTCCTATAATTGGACATTGAAGTAATAGTCCTGTACTGCAAATAACTGAACATGCACTCATAGTTTCAGAATGGTACCCTTCAAGTATTGAAATTGCATGTAGGTAGTTCATAAAAAAAAACACGTCCATAACTACTAGAGATCACAGTCCCAAAAAATTGGCTAGCTAGATCAGCTACGTATATTACATCAATGATTAACACATGACACAATGAGTACTAGGACCGGTAGATATGCTACGTATATTACATGTGAATAATCACGAAAAATCCAAATCCAATTTGTACATGAGTAGATTAGAATCCTTACCGTCTTCTCCTCAAATCCCTCTACAAGGGCTATGACGAAATAATCAGTCGTCATGTCATCACTGCCACACATCCCTAGTTTATCAAAACAAACTGGACACTGCGAGAAAAAACGAACAAAAACGATCAGATCTGGTGTGATAATCACGATCAAGATGAAAAATGATGCGTAAGATCTAGTTGGCACGTCTTTGGTTAGCTTCATGATCGAAGTGGAGGGTGCGCCGGCCGGTAGACTAATTCTAGGTCAAACTTGTGCGGAAGGGCAGGCGGCGGCGACCACGTGGCGAGGGAGGCGTGTGAAGTCGGCGGTTTTCTGCGGGAGAATGATTACACACACACTGCCTTAGGTCAGGCCGTAGACTAGCTGGGTTTGATGGGACAAATCGTGGGCCGCGCTGGCCATTGTGTAGGTTTAGTAGATTAAAAATAGGCTTATTAGTTTAGGCCCACAAACAAGTGACCACTATGTACAACCTTGTGTCTATGTACACACACGGCACAGGTGCTTCCCAATTTTTTTTCTATCGATTTCACACGGAAACCACTTCGACTCTGCTCCATCCACAATTAATATTAATACTCCCCTGTACTTCCATTCGTATTCTCCACTGCATCTTCTTCCAACCGCTGCACTCCAGTCTCTTCTTCTTCCATCCGCTCCCCTCTCTTCTTCTTCCAAGAATGGACGAAGAGAAGTATTTCTGCCGCACGATTAAGGTCCCCATCCATGGCGAGGAAAGCATCGACGTCACGTACACCAACGACCCTGCCGAGGTGCAGCGTGTCGTAGACATGTACGAGCAGTGGATTGATAGCGGAGAAGAAAGGTTCATGGGCCTCGATTTCGAGTACACATCCCACCAGTTGGAGATCGAGAAAAAGGTCGCCGTTCTTCAGCTTGCATTCCGCCGCCACGTCCTGGTGTACCATCACTCCAGGTAAAAGTCATTTTTCCTCTTGCTTTCTGCAACTAGTACTCATCTAGATGTTCTTGTGATTGCTATTTGGTTATTCCTGGTTCTTGTGATTAGTGTTACTACTACTTTTTTCCTCTTTTTTTCGGCAACTAGTACTCATCTAGATTTCATGCAACTAGTACTCATCCAGACGTGCATGCGTACCAGTTTTCTCACGCCCTTTTTTCGGATCGGAGGGAGTAGTACTTTTCTAAACTCTTGTTACTTGTGTACTTCAGTGGTGACTGGTGGCAATCTGCGACGCTGGCTGATCTTTTTCGTTTTGGCGGCGTCAAATTTTCAAGTGTTGACACCAACAATGTCAAGAAAATGTTTGCGAGAACCTGGAACTTTTCTATTCCAAAAGAAAATTATGAGGATATCCAAAATATATACTTTCATGTGTTCAAAGAAAAGAAAGTTGGAATGGCTATCATGGCAGCAAAATTTATTGATCCCGTCTACAAAAACATGAAGAAGAAGGATTATCGGTGGCACAACTACTGGGACAACCAAATGCTAGACATGGAACACATCACCTATGCTGCAATTGATGGGTTCCTCTCCCTAGAGTTGTACCGTAAGCTCAAACCCATGAGTGACGCCAAGAAGGCCGAATCGGGAGGCGAATCAAGGAGGGCGAGGGCGAACCACACTGGCACTAGATCACTTGCTGCGGCCTAGTATATATGCTACTTTTGGTCTTTGTAATTAGAGTATATGTGAAAGTGTCGATGAAAATTATTCGAGTAGTATGTAGTATGTAGATCTTGCAGTAAGCTTTGAGCTATGGATTAATCTTGGTACTTTTGTTCATATTGCAAGTGCTATATCTAATTAGTAGTGCAAATTATGCTACGTGAAGTCTGGTTTGAACTCAATGACAACTCTCCCTCGCTGGCGGTGTTCGAGTAGGTCCCTCCTCGAGGCGGAACTAGTCCTGCCGCCATTCTCCTATGGGTGGTGCGACGACTAGGGATGTCAAGATGGAGTTTGTTATTCCTAAGAGGCACCAGCATCGGTGGCGACGCGGCTCTGATCTTTGTTTAGGAAAGGCCTTATCTTTTGTTTGGTTTTTGAGTCTGTGGGGCAGTTCTCGGACTAGCCGGTGTGGAGTGGTGTAAGTGATAGTGTTGCTCGCAACGAACTGTCAAGTTCATGTACTCAAACCACTATCTCCTATAAAAATAAGGTGCCAATTGCGTGCCCTCGAAAAAAGAAACAACTCTTTAACAATATTATTAAGCTCTTCTAAACGATAACATAAAAAGGACATAATGTTTCACATAGTGCATCATGCAGGAGTACGGGAAGCAACACATAGTTTAAACAAAAGAAACATTGTCTTCACAGGCACAACTTAGAAGATCTTGTGAACTGGGCCAGCTTCCATGGGATCAGTTCTGAGTGGAATGAGTGAATTCACCTTACGGAAGGTGACTTGTTCTCCCTCCCACTCGTACCTCTTCCCGTGACACCTTAGCACATCCTGTCTACGCATCTTGATGTAAAGATATGCGGAGTCTCCCTCTTCGTGAGACTGGACAATGCGCCAGTTGGTACTACCCAACTTGCTAAGGAGTACACGTGAAACCATGAAAGACGATGGTCGCTGGTTCGGCGTTACCACAACTTGAAGAACCAAGTCGGTGTGCACCCCCTTTTGCTCCTTAAGCTGAAGTATCACCAGATTGGAGACATGGACTGTGCAAGCTGATTTTTCATCAACATTTGGTGATCTTGGAGGTTCTTCTTGCAATGTTGTTGAAATGAAGTGAGGTTCTTGGAATGCATCATGATTTCGACTTTGGGCATGGGAAACAACAAGTTGGCCAAGGAAATCCCCGTTTTCGGCCGTTCCTTCCGCGTTCGAAGGCAATATATAACCAGATCACGCATCTCCCACTCATGGACAGGGGTAACAAGGTGCAGTGTTGCATGTGGAGTGAGTTGCTTGGAGTGGGTTTTAAGGATGCCAATGGTGTCGAGGCTGGCATGCAAGCGAGAAGCGGCGAGAATCGTCCTGGTTAACGTCCGGTGCTTCGACGCCACCCAGCGCAACAGCGGTACCATACAAGTCCTGCAATGGGGTTCAAGCATTTTGTGTGGGCCCACATTGCCAACTGTGACTTACATTCTCATCTCTGCTGTATTCCAGGCATCCTAGGTGGAAGGGAACAGTATTCTGGACCGAAAGTGCCCGAAAACGGCTACGACATAAGATTGGTAGGCAACTTGAGAATGGAAGCGGCTTTTTGAGATCCCAAACGTGCAACGTTGTTGAAATGAAGTGAATTTCTCTGAATGCATCATCATTTCGACTTTGGGCATGGGAAACAACAAGTTGGCCAAGGAAATCCCCTTTTTCGGCCGTTCCTTCCGCGTTCGAAGGCAATATAAAACAAGATCACGCATCTCCCACTCATGGACAGGGGTAACAAGGTGATGTGTTGCATGTGGAGTGAGTTTCTTGGAGTGGGTTGTAAGGATGCCAACGGTGTCGAGGATGGCATGCAAGCGAGAAGCGGCGAGAATCGTCCCGGTTAATGTCCGGTGCTTCGACGCCACCCATCGCAACGGCGGGACCATACAAGTCCTGCAATGGGGTTCAAGCATTTTGTGTGGGCCCACATTGCCAAGTGTGACTTACATTCTCATCTCTGTTGTTTTCCAGGCATCCTAGGTGGAAGGGAACAATATTCTGGACCGAAAGTGCCCGGAAACGGCTACGACATAAGATTGGTAGGCAACTTGAGAATGGAAGCGGCTTTTTGAGATCCCAAACGTGCAATGTTGTTGAAATGAAGTGAGGTTCTTGGAATGCATCATGATTTCAACTTTGGGCATGGGAAACAACAAGTTGGCCAAGGAAATCCCCGTTTTCGGCCGTTCCTTCCGCGTTCGAAGGCAATATAAAACTAGATCACGCATCTCCCACTCATGGACAGGGGTAACAAGGTGCAGTGTTGCATGTGGAGTGAGTTGCTTGGAGTGGGTTGTAAGGATGCCAACGGTGTCGAGGCTGGCATGCAAGCGAGAAGCGGCGAGAATCGTCCCGGTTAACGTCCGGTGCTTCGACGCCACCCAGCGCAACGGCGGCACCATACAAGTCCTGCAATGGGGTTCAAGCATTTTGTGTGGGCCCACATTGCCAAGTGTGACTTACATTCTCATCTCTGCTGTATTCCAGGCATCCTAGGTGGAAGGGAACAGTATTCTGGACCGAAAGTGCCCGGAAACGGCTACGACATAAGATTGGTAGGCAACTTGAGAATGGAAGCGGCTTTTTGAGATCCCAAACGTGCAATGTTGTTGAAATGAAGTGAGGTTCTTGGAATGCATCATGATTTCGACTTTGGGCATGGGATACAACAAGTTGGCCAAGGAAATCCCCATTTTCGGCTGTTCCTTCCGCGTTCGAAGGCAATATAAAACCAGATCACGCATCTCCCACTCATGGACAAGGGTAACAAGGTGCAGTGTTGCATGTGGAGTGAGTTGCTTGGAGTGGGTTGTAAGGATGCCAACGGTGTCGAGGCTGGCATGCAAGCGAGAAGCGGCGAGAATCGTCCCGGTTAACGTCCGGTGCTTCGACGCCACCCAGCGCAACGGCGGCACCATACAAGTCCTGCAATGGGGTTCAAGCATTTTGTGTGGGCCCACATTGCCAAGTGTGACTTACATTCTCATCTCTGCTGTTTTCCAGGCATCCTAGGTGGAAGGGAACAATATTCTGGACCGAAAGTGCCCGGAAACGGCTACGACATAAGATTGGTAGGCAACTTGAGAATGGAAGCGGCTTTTTGAGATCCCAAACGTGCAATGTTGTTGAAATGAAGTGAGGTTCTTGGAATGCATCATGATTTCGACTTTGGGCATGGGAAACAACAAGTTGGCCAAGGAAATCCCCGTTTTCGGCCGTTCCTTCCGCGTTCGAAGGCAATATAAAACTAGATCACGCATCTCCCACTCATGGACAGGGGTAACAAGGTGATGTGTTGCATGTGGAGTGAGTTTCTTGGAGTGGGTTGTAAGGATGCCAACGGTGTCGAGGATGGCATGCAAGCGAGAAGCGGCGAGAATCGTCCCGGTTAATGTCCGGTGCTTCGACGCCACCCATCGCAACGGCTGCACCATACAAGTCCTGCAATGGGGTTCAAGCATTTTTTGTGGGCCCACATGGCCAAGTGTGACTTACATTCTCATCTCTGCTGTATTCCACGCATCCTAGGTGGAAGGGAACAGTATTCTGGACCGAAAGTGCCCGAAAACGGCTACGACATAAGATTGGTAGGCAACTTGAGAATGGAAGCGGCTTTTTGAGATCCCAAACGTGCAATGTTGTTGAAATGAAGTGAGGTTCTTGGAATGCATCATGATTTCGACTTTGGGCATGGGAAACAACAAGTTGGCCAAGGAAATCCCCGTTTTCGGCCGTTCCTTCCGCGTTCGAAGGCAATATAAAACCAGATCACGCATCTCCCACTCATGGACAGGGGTAACAAGGTGCAGTGTTGCATGTGGAGTGAGTTGCTTGGAGTGGGTTGTAAGGATGCCAACGGTGTCGAGGCTGGCATGCAAGCGAGAAGCGGCGAGAATCGTCCCGGTTAACGTCCGGTGCTTCGACGCCACCCAGCGCAACGGCGGCACCATACAAGTCCTGCAATGGGGTTCAAGCATTTTGTGTGGGCCCACATTGCCAAGTGTGACTTACATTCTCATCTCTGCTGTATTCCAGGCATCCTAGGTGGAAGGGAACAGTATTCTGGACCGAAAGTGCCCGAAAACGGCTACGACATAAGATTGGTAGGCAACTTGAGAATGGAAGCGGCTTTTTGAGATCCCAAACGTGCAATGTTGTTGAAATGAAGTGAGGTTCTTGGAATGCATCATGATTTCGACTTTGGGCATGGGAAACAACAAGTTGGCCAAGGAAATCCCCGTTTTCGGCCGTTCCTTCCGCGTTCGAAGGCAATATAAAACCAGATCACGCATCTCCCACTCATGGACAGGGGTAACAAGGTGCAGTGTTGCATGTGGAGTGAGTTGCTTGGAGTGGGTTGTAAGGATGCCAACGGTGTCGAGGCTGGCATGCAAGCGAGAAGCGGCGAGAATCGTCCCGGTTAACGTGCGGTGCTTCGACGCCACCCAGCGCAACGGCGGCACCATACAAGTCCTGCAATGGGGGTTCAAGCATTTTGTGTGGGCCCACATTGCCAAGTGTGACTTACATTCTCATCTCTGCTGTATTCCAGGCATCCTAGGTGGAAGGGATAAGTATTCTGGACCGAAAGTGCCCGAAAACGGCTACGACATAAGATTGGTAGGCAACTTGAGAATGGAAGCGGCTTTTTGAGATCCCAAACGTGCAATGTTGTTGAAATGAAGTGAGGTTCTTGGAATGCATCATGATTTCGACTTTGGGCATGGGAAACAACAAGTTGGCCAAGGAAATCCCCGTTTTCGGCCGTTCCTTCCGCGTTCGAAGGCAATATAAAACCAGATCACGCATCTCCCACTCATGGACAGGGGTAACAATGTGCAGTGTTGCATGTGGAGTGAGTTGCTTGGAGTGGGTTGTTAGGATGCCAACGGTGTCGAGGCTGGCATGCAAGCGAGAAGCAGCGAGAATCGTCCTGGTTAACGTCCGGTGCTTCGACGCCACCCAGCGCAACAGCGGCACCATACAAGTCCTGCAATGGGGTTCAAGCATTTTGTGTGGGCCCACATTGCCAACTGTGACTTACATTCTCATCTCTGCTGTATTCCAGGCATCCTAGGTGGAAGGGAACAATATTCTGGACCGAAAGTGCCCGAAAACGGCTACGACATAAGATTGGTAGGCAACTTGAGAATGGAAGCGGCTTTTTGAGATCCCAAACGTGCAACGTTGTTGAAATGAAGTGAATTTCTTGGAATGCATCATGATTTCGACTTTGGGCATGGGAAACAACAAGTTGGCCAAGGAAATCCCCTTTTTCGGCCGTTCCTTCCGCGTTCGAAGGCAATATAAAACAAGATCACGCATCTCCCACTCATGGACGGGGTTAACAAGGTGCAGTGTTGCATGTGGAGTGAGTTTCTTGGAGTGGGTTGTAAGGATACCAATGGTGTCGAGGCTGGCATGCAAGCGAGAAGCGGCGAGAATCGTCCCGGTTAACGTCCGGTGCTTCGACCCCACCCAGCGCAACGGCGGCACCATACAAAATCCTGCAATGGGGTTCAAGCATTTTGTGTGGGCCCACATTGCCAAGTGTGACTTACATTCTCATCTCTGCTGTTTTCCAGGCATCCTAGGTGGAAGGGAACAGTATTCTGGACCGAAAGTGCCCGAAAACGGCTACGACATAAGATTGGTAGGCAACTTGAGAATGGAAGCGGCTTTTTGAGATCCCAAACATGCAATGTTGTTGAAATGAAGTGAGGTTCTTGGAATGCATCATGATTTCGACTTTGGGCATGGGAAACAACAAGTTGGCCAAGGAAATCCCCGTTTTCGGCCGTTCCTTCCGCGTTCGAAGGCAATATAAAACCAGATCACGCATCTCCCACTCATGGACAGGGGTAACAAGGTGCAGTGTTGCATGTGGAGTGATTTGCTTGGAGAGGGTTGTAAGGATGCCAACGGTGTCGAGGCTGGCATGCAAGCGAGAAGCGGCGAGAATCGTCCCGGTTAACGTCCGGTGCTTCGACGCCGCCCAGCGCAACGGCAGCACCATACAAGTCCTGCAATGGGGTTCAAGCATTTTGTGTGGGACCACATTGCCAAGTGTGACTTATATTCTCATCTCTGCTGTTTTTCAGGCATCCTAGGTGGAAGGGAACAGTATTCTGGACCGAAAGTGCCCGAAAACGGCTACGACATAAGATTGGTAGGCAACTTGAGAATGGAAGCGGCTTTTTGAGATCCCAAACGTGCAATGTTGTTTAAATGAAGTGAGGTTCTTGCAATGCATCATGATTTCGACTTTGGGCATGGGAAACAACAAGTTGGCCAAGAAAATCCCCGTTTTCGGCCGTTCCTTCCGCGTTCGAAGGCAATATAAAACCAGACCACGCATCTCCCACTCATGGACAGGGGTAACAAGGTGCTGTGTTGCATGTGGAGTGAGTTGCTTGGAGTGGGTTGTAAGGATGCCAACGGTGTCGAGGCTGGCATGCAAGCGAGAAGCGGCGAGAATCGTCCCGGTTAACGTCCGGTGCTTCGACGCCACCCAGCGCAACGGCGACACCATACAAGTCCTGCAATTGGGTTCAAGCATTTTGTGTGGGCCCACATTGCCAAGTGTGACTTACATTCTCATCTCTGCTGTATTCCAGGCATCCTAGGTGGAAGGGAACAGTATTCTGGACCGAAAGTGCCCGAAAACGGCTACGACATAAGATTGGTAGGCAACTTGAGAATGTAAGCGGCTTTTTTGAGATCCCAAACGTCCAATGTTGTTGAAATGAAGTGAGGTTCTTGGAATGCATCATGATTTTGACTTTGTGCATGGGAAACAACAAGTTGGCCAAGGAAATCCCCATTTTCGGCCGTTCCTTCCGCGTTCGAAGGCAATATAAAACCAGATCACGCATCTCCCACTCATGGACAGGGGTAACAAGGTGCAGTGTTGCATGTGGAGTGAGTTTCTTGCAGTGGGTTGTAAGGATGCCAACGGTGTCGAGGCTGGCATGCAAGCGAGAAGCGGCGAGAATCGTCCCGGTTAATGTCCGGTGCTTCGACGCCACCCATCGTAACGGCAGCACCATACAAGTCCTGCAATGGGGTTCAAGCATTTCGTGTGGGCCCACATTGCCAAGTGTGACTTACATTCTCATCTCTGCTGTATTCCAGGCATCCTAGGTGGAAGGGATAAGTATTCTGGACCGAAAGTGCCCGAAAACGGCTACGACATAAGATTGGTAGGCAACTTGAGAATGGAAGCGGCTTTTTGAGATCCCAAACGTGCAATGTTTTTGAAATGAAGTGAGGTTCTTGGAATGCATCATGATTTCGACTTAGGGCATGGGAAACAACAAGTTGGCCAAGGAAATCCCCGTTTTCGGCCGTTTCTTCCGCGTTCGAAGGCAATATAAAACCAGATCACGCATCTCCCACTCATGGACAGGGGTAACAATGTGCAGTGTTGCATGTGGAGTGAGTTGCTTGGAGTGGGTTGTAAGGATGCCAACGGTGTCGAGGCTGGCATGCAAGCGAGAAGCGGCGAGAATCGTCCCGGTTAACGTGCGGTGCTTCGACGCCACCCAGCGCAACGGCGGCACCATACAAGTCCTGCAATGGGGGTTCAAGCATTTTTTGTGGGCCCACATTGCCAAGTGTGACTTACATTCTCATCTCTGCTGTATTCCAGGCATCCTAGGTGGAAGGGATAAGTATTCTGGACCGAAAGTGCCCGAAAACGGCTACGACATAAGATTGGTAGGCAACTTGAGAATGGAAGCGGCTTTTTGAGATCCCAAACGTGCAATGTTTTTGAAATGAAGTGAGGTTCTTGGAATGCATCATGATTTCGACTTTGGGCATGGGAAACAACAAGTTGGTCAAGGAAATCCCCGTTTTCGGCCGTTTCTTCCGCGTTCGAAGGCAATATAAAACCAGATCACGCATCTCCCACTCATGGACAGGGGTAACAATGTGCAGTGTTGCATGTGGAGTGAGTTGCTTGGAGTGGGTTGTTAGGATGCCAACGGTGTCGAGGCTGGCATGCAAGCGAGAAGCGGCGAGAATCGTCCCGGTTAACGTGCGGTGCTTCGACGCCACCCAGCGCAACGGCGGCACCATACAAGTCCTGCAATGGGGGTTCAAGCATTTTGTGTGGGCCCACATTGCCAAGTGTGACTTACATTCTCATCTCTGCTGTATTCCAGGCATCCTAGGTGGAAGGGAACAATATTCTGGACCGAAAGTGCCCGAAAACGGCTATGACATAAGATTGGTAGGCAACTTGAGAACGTAAGCGGCTTTTTTGAGATCCCAAACGTCCAATGTTGTTGAAATGAAGTGAGGTTCTTGGAATGCATCATGATTTCGACTTTGGGCATGGGAAACAACAAGTTGGCCAAGAAAATCCCCGTTTTCGGCCGTTCCTTCCGCGTTCGAAGGCAATATAAAACCAGACCACGCATCTCCCACTCATGGACAGGGGTAACAAGGTGCTGTGTTGCATGTGGAGTGAGTTGCTTGGAGTGGGTTGTAAGGATGCCAACGGTGTCGAGGCTGGCATGCAAGCGAGAAGCGGCGAGAATCGTCCCGGTTAACGTCCGGTGCTTCGACGCCACCCAGCGCAACGGCGACACCATACAAGTCCTGCAATTGGGTTCAAGCATTCTGTGTGGGCCCAAATTGCCAAGTGTGACTTACATTCTCATCTCTGCTGTATTCCAGGCATCCTAGGTGGAAGGGAACAGTATTCTGGACCGAAAGTGCCCGAAAACGGCTACGACATAAGATTGGTAGGCAACTTGAGAATGTAAGCGGCTTTTTTGAGATCCCAAACGTCCAATGTTGTTGAAATGAAGTGAGGTTCTTGGAATGCATCATGATTTTGACTTTGGGCATGGGAAACAACAAGTTGGCCAAGGAAATCCCCATTTTCGGCCGTTCCTTCCGCGTTTGAAGGCAATATAAAACCAGATCACGCATCTCCCACTCATGGACAGGGGTAACAAGGTGCAGTGTTGCATGTGGAGTGAGTTTCTTGGAGTGGGTTGTAAGGATGCCAACGGTGTCGAGGATGGCATGCAAGCGAGAAGCGGCGAGAATCGTCCCGGTTAATGTCCGGTGCTTCGACGCCACCCATCGTAACGGCGGCACCATACAAGTCCTGCAATGGGGTTCAAGCATTTCGTGTGGGCCCACATTGCCAAGTGTGACTTACATTCTCATCTCTGCTGTATTCCAGGCATCCTAGGTGGAAGGGATAAGTATTCTGGACCGAAAGTGCCCGAAAACGGCTACGACATAAGATTGGTAGGCAACTTGAGAATGGAAGCGGCTTTTTGAGATCCCAAACGTGCAATGTTTTTGAAATGAAGTGAGGTTCTTGGAATGCATCATGATTTCGACTTAGGGCATGGGAAACAACAAGTTGGCCAAGGAAATCTCCGTTTTCGGCCGTTTCTTCCGCGTTCGAAGGCAATATAAAACCAGATCACGCATCTCCCACTCATGGACAGGGGTAACAATGTGCAGTGTTGCATGTGGAGTGAGTTGCTTGGAGTGGGTTGTAAGGATGCCAACGGTGTCGAGGCTGGCATGCAAGCGAGAAGCGGCGAGAATCGTCCCGGTTAACGTGCGGTGCTTCGACGCCACCCCAGCGCAACGGCGGCACCATACAAGTCCTGCAATGGGGGTTCAAGCATTTTTTGTGGGCCCACATTGCCAAGTGTGACTTACATTCTCATCTCTGCTGTATTCCAGGCATCCTAGGTGGAAGGGATAAGTATTCTGGACCGAAAGTGCCCGAAAACGGCTACGACATAAGATTGGTAGGCAACTTGAGAATGGAAGCGGCCTTTTTGAGATCCCAAACGTGCAATGTTTTTGAATGAAGTGAGGGTTCTTGGAATGCATCATGATTTCGACTTTGGGCATGGGAAACAACAAGTTGGTCAAGGAAATCCCCGTTTTCGGACGTTTCTTCCGCGTTCGAAGGCAATATAAAACCAGATCACGCATCTCCCACTCATGGACAGGGGTAACAAGGTGCAGTGTTGCATGTGGAGTGAGTTGCTTGGAGTGGGTTGTTAGGATGCCAACGGTGTCGAGGCTGGCATGCAAGCGGAGAAGCAGCGAGGAATCGTCCTGGTTAACGTCCGGTGCTTCGACGCCACCCAGCGCAACAGCGGCACCATACAAGTCCTGCAATGGGGTTCAAGCATTTTGTGTGGGCCCACATTGCCAACTGTGACTTACATTCTC